>CM077015.1:79521729-80721729 GCA_039090855.1 Macrothele yani | reverse complement strand
ACCTTCCTTGCTCGTAAATTTTCTGAACCTTTGGCACTCCTTAATATCGATCAAAAATCTGCCTTTGATAAGGTTTCTCACGATTATCTCTGTACTGTTCTTGCTTCTTTTGGTTTCCCTCCTTCTTTCGTTTCTATCTTTCTCAGTCTCTACAGAGGTGCCTGTCTTCACGTTCGGACGGCCTTCTTTTTGACGGCGGCTGTGCCTTTCCAACGTGGGATCCGGCAGGGTTGTCCCCTTTCGGGACAACTCTTTGCCTTGGCCTTTGAGCCCTTTCTTCTTGCAGCGAAACGATCATTTCTCTCTGCTATGCCACCTATAGTCGCTAGTACTAGGCATCACTGCTGTGTATATACTGGGTATGCCGATGATGCTACGTTCTGCTTGCTTTACGACCATCTCTTTGATGTTTTATATCAAGTTTATCGATCCATTGCGGACTTATCTGGTGCTACTCTTAATGCTGCAAAAAGCACCGGCTCATGGTGTGGGTCGTGGTTGGGAAGTACTGATACCCCATGGGGTGCGGTGTGGTCCTTTTCGTCTCAGAAAATCCTTGGTACATACATTGGGCATCCGTTTACGGCAGCAGCTGCTTCGTGGGATCCTTTACGCCTACGTCTTTACCGTACGGTGGGAATCTGGAAATCAACGCACTCGTACACTTCTTACCATCAGCGTGCTGCCATTGTACATCGTTACCTCTTGCCACTTTGTTTCTTTACCTGGTCTTCTACTGTACTGCCTACGTATCGTCTTGATCATATCAAAAGTCTGTGTACATCGATGATTTGGACCACTAAGCACTGGGTCGCGGCGGCGACGCTCAACCTTTCACAGGAGCACGGAGGCATCAATTTACCAGATGCGCACATATATTATCGTGCTCACCACTTGTTTCCTTTCTTCGGGTCTTGGTTGCTCCCACTCCGTCCCTTTCTTCTACCCTTGATGTTCTTCTCTCTCTTCACGATTCATCTTTCTCCTTTCCCCTTTATCTCAAGATGGATTCCTTTTCTTCTTCATCCATTAATTTTCCTTCTATTCTTTCTGAAGTTCTGACGTTCCTCCGCGCTCTTCCTCTTTTCCGGGCACCTCCGACCACCACCCTTGATCTCTTGGATGAACCTCTTTTCTTTTCCACCCTCGTCCATTCCTCCCGACAGCCTTTTTTTCTTTTGCCTTCCTGGATCCGCTCCGGTATACTAACTGTTCGCACACTCGTTAATCCCAACTTGACCTGGAAACCCCTTTCCTCCTTATTTTCCGATCCTTCACCTTCCCATGCTACTGATTATGCTCTTCTTCGCTCTTCCCTCGGTTTTCTTTATAAATCTCTCGTCAATTCTCATGGCCTCGTCTCTGTCCTTGGTCTCAGTCTCCCTATTCCTTTTTTTCTCTCTATTAGAGGTGTTTCTGTCCCTATTCTCTCAGTTTCCACTGTTTCCTTTTACCGTTTCTTTCGTACACCTATCGCAGCTCCGCACCCAATTTCTGATGTTCCTTCTTCCCTCTCTCAGCCCATCTGGTCTGCCTCTTCTTCTGCTTTTTCTGCACCGTTGTAGTTTAACATTCACTGGCGATATCTCCTCCACCGGCTTCCTGTCCCTCTTCTTCTACCCCGTATATATCTCCTTTTTTCATCCATTTGCCCATTTTGTGAGTCCATAGGAGATATCGACTATATGTACTGGCATTGTCCCATCCTGATTCCTGTTTTGCATTGTGTATTTCGTTTCGTGAACCATATCACTTCTCGCAATCTACCTTTTCTCGCCTATTCCTGGTTGCTTTTAACGAAGCACCCTCCATCTCGTTTGCCGGACCTTTGCGCCTTTCTCTTTGTTTTGGTAAAACAAGCAATATTTATCTATCATCTTTATCTCCGGAATGCCGCAGACTCTGCTAATCCACCTATTGCGAGTGACAGAATCCTCACCTATTTTCGCAGCCGTTTAACATCTCGCCTCCGCCTCGAATATGAAGAAGCACAATCAACTAATTCTTTAGCACGGTTTCGTCCGGTCTGGGCGCAGGATGCCGGTTGGTTCCGGATTGATGGTACCACCATTAGTCTATCGTTTTAACCACTCAGTGCTCCTTACAAGTTGGACCGTGGGGAGTTTTCTTTGCTCTGCAGCCTTTTGTTTGTTGTTTCTCCCTCGGATTGTCGGGACTATTGTGCTACATTTAAATTGCATTAAGAGGAGAATTATTTTGGAGCTTTCCTCCTGACACAGGTTATCCACCATGTGTTGTTCTATTATGGTGGTGTCCTCATGAGTTTGAGGACTCTTGTTTTCGAATGCGTTGAATGGCCTGTTCTAACCATTTCATTGCTGTTCTGTGTATGTGTTCTGTAGTATATTTGTGATGGAGCTGTAATCCCCAGCAATTCGTATTGTATCTAGGTACTGTGCTGAACAATTGACTTGCCTCAATATTACTATGTTCTATTGTACCATGTGCTAATGGAGGAATTGTTATGTATATATGATTATTGTTTATAAATTGTGCATTTTCTGGATGAGTTGATTGATGCCATGGAAATCGGCTGACTCTTACGTTTCTCACTATGACATAACACAGGGTTCGTTATGATAATTTATTTGCTTATTTCCTAGTACTTCTGTCTTGTTGTTTGCCTCTACCGTATTGTTGCATTTTGCTTATTTCCTTAGTTAACATTATATTGTTTTTCATGTACGGTTTTGCCGCCTTTTTTGTTTTTGATTATGTTGCGTATTGTGCAAACTTTCAGTGCATTGTATAGCGGAGGGATTTTCTTTGTGCCCATGTGTTTTATCTGTTAATCACTTGCATAACTCCTTGATTGCGGCATTTTTTTTATTTTCCTGTTTTTTGATATTTGCACATGTGTTTTGTTTTTTATAGTGTATAAGTTTGTTGTGTTTCCTCCCTGTGATTTTGCATTGTGTTTTTTATAAATTGATTACCTATGTCGACCACTATGTTTTCCTGTAAAATTTGCACCATGTTTTGGTCTATTCATGAGAGATTGTTGGCAATGCATCGCCACTTGAATCTTTTAACTTTATGTTTTTTCCGGAGGCTAGTTTTGCTCCGACATATGTAGTTCTCATATATTTTTTATCAAATTAATCCTTGAGGTACCCTATGTGTTCTTATTCCTTTAGCTTAATGTTTTGATTTCTATGTGTACAATTGTAGACACTGTGATAGTTTCTCACCCGTTTTAACTTTCTGGTTTCTTTCCGGATGAGCGTCCTGCTCCGGCATTTGTAATTATTCATGTTTGTTCTCAAGTGATTTCTCATGTTTTAACAGCGCGTATCATTCTGTAATGCTTTTAGACCAATAAAGATTGTTTGAACAACAGCCAGTTTCGAGCTCTCGTAATTTGACTTTGTGAGTGAGTGTTTTCGTGTTTTGAGTGGTTCCTTTTGTTTCAGCTTTCAGTTAAAGGTCAGGGGCTTCGTTTTGGTTTACTTCCCGAGCTGGTGAATGCTTATTTTGTGTTGTTTCTTCGTTTGTTTACGTTTTGACCGGGCCGGTTGGCCATGTGCGGGCGCCGCTATTAAAGATGGCGACTTCCGGAGGTGAGGACAAATTTCCCGACCTCACTTCCGATGGTACTCGTTCTTCTTCTTCCATGCCTGGCTTCACTACGCCGTCTTCCCCTTCCGGCGAGTTCAGCTGCCTTCCGATGATGCTTCTTCTCGCTACCCTCCTGTTGGATGTCACCGATCAGCTCGACTTCGTCAGCGCTCCTCAAGGATCCTGTTAACATGGACACTATTCCTGCTGCATCCCCTGGGCCTATAGCGTCGTGCCAAGCGGCTCCACCTTCATATTCAGCTGCGACCACACAATTTCGTCCTGCTGTTGCTGAGATGTACACTAATGCACCAAGTTTGAAATCTCACCTTCACCGTGTTGGGAACTCTTTCAAATTGGGCATTCCAGTAGCTTCAACACAAGGACAAAGATTCACTACAATCCTGGATCGAGGAGTTTGTTTTGTCGCCTTGCCGAATACACCTCTCTATGCGTGTGAACACGCCCTAAAAGGTATGCTTCCATCTGATTGTATTCAATTTATGGCACGTCGTCCTACTATTTTAACTGTTTATTTTAAGAAAGCTGAATATGCTCACGAAGTTATTTTGAAGGGTCTCGCTATTCGAGATCAGCATTTGTACCGTGATCCCGTTGCACATCGTCCTGTGAGTGTGTCATTCTATCCAGTGCCACCAGAAGTGTCAGATTCCATGTTATATGTTGTTGCTTCTAGTTTGGGTCGTGTTGTCGGCCCGATACGCACCCATTCCGCAGCGCCCGCTAAGCCGGATGGCCGAGCGGTCACACGTTCTATCCAAGGAGCTCGACGAGATGCACGGATTGTATTCCCTACCCAAGATTCCATTGAAGCCTGTCCCACTCAGTACAATGTTAAATGTGGAGATCATGTGAGACGTATTGACGTGCTTACCCAATTTCACTGTGGAAAGTGCAAAGAATTTGAACATAAGCAGACAGAGTGTAGATATGTCTCCTCTCGACCGCCTACTACTCTGGATCGTTTACCTCCTTCTCGGAACGCAGAGCTAGCTGTCTCTGCCCGTCCTTCCTCAGCATCTTCCACGACGTTGGATGCTGAGTCGGCAGTACACCAACCACTACCTGTAACTGTTGCTCACTACCCTGATCTTCCATCGACTGCACCTTTCCGCACCCCTGATGTTCCTGGACATTCAGATGGTGGCAGCGGTGTTTCAGATGCTAAGGCTTCAATCGCAGATTCAGAGGATACCTATTGCAGTACTGGTGACCCTGCCTCCAGTGGCGGTTCTGTGGCAGACTCAAGACCTCGAAATGAGAAGTAACGGCGCGAAGGCTAAACGCGAAAAGCCTCCTGGTCACTCTCCTCGTGCTTCAAGTAGGAAGCGTACTTCTCCAGCTGCGTTCAAAGATTATGAAATGCCGATGGACATTGAGGTGTCCTCGGGTGTTCCTCCCTTTGATGATTTTGCACAACAGCTGCGGCATTACAAAATATTAGAGCAACCTTTATCTCATAAGCAAATTTATAATTTGCTCTGCTTTGATGTGAAAAGGCCTGCAATAAATGCTCTTGTTCTTGAAGCGGGTGCGGTCATACCGTCTGTTCTTCAACAGCTCACCCAAGTGGCAGCAGCTATTCAGAGTGTGGACAAAGCTTCTGGTGATTATGGTGAACTTGTTGTAACGATTCTCCGCCAAGTAGAGAAGTTTAAGGCTGTTACTTCCAGAATACATCAGCCGACAGTGGATTTGACTATTCCAGATCACGACGTTTAATTGTAGGGGTTTTGCTACCCCGGAGGTTAACTCTCTTGTGTACGAGGATTTGGTTTCTGCCCAGGCAGATCTTCTACTACTACTGGAGACTAACTGCGATGCACATACCCCGTACCATTTATATCGTACATGGCCATATACCTTTTTCCATGGCAATCGTATTGGGAGACGGGCCGGTGTAGCAGTAGGTGTCCATCACCGTCTGTTGCATCGCTTCTCGTCCTATGCATTTCAATCTATATCTCCGGGTCGACTACAGTGTTTTTCGTTTACTATTGATAATGTTTCCTATCATGTGCTGAACGCCCATTTCCTGCAGAATAAATCTCTGGTGGCAAACTTTTGTGATTGTCTTCGAGACGCCCTTGCTGCTCTCCCCGCTCATGGTTTTGTTATCGTGGGTGGAGATTTCAACTGTACTCTCGAGCCTTCCCTCGATAGGTGTTCATCGAGAGGTGAATACCGTCGTAATCTCACATCCTTGCTTTCACCTATCATTTATGACTTTCAGCTTGTTGACGCCTTTCGGCATTTACGACCAACTGACATTTCCTACACGTGGCATGGTCCGGTAACACTTGGCTCTGCATTGGCACTACTTGATCGTGTGTATGTCTCGACGACGATGACTCCGTCCATTACAGACGTGGTGCACCTTCATACGGTTTCCCCCGACCACTGTGCAGTATGTCTCACTGTCTGTGAGACTTCTTCACCTCCTCGTACACGTCGCACGTGGACTTTTGATGATGAGCTTCTCACGGACTCTGGCTTTTGTGCCGCAGTAAACCAATTTCTGGCCGATAGGCGATGTCTTTTAGACTCCACATCGAGTGCTCGGCATCTTTGGTTGAAGGTTAAGTAGGACCTGCAGTTCTTTGTTCGCAATTACTCCTTTATAATCCGTCGTGTGTTCCCATGTTCGGAGCGGTACCGCAGACTTCTGATCTTTCTTCTTCCTCGCTTCTTTCTAATCTCCCTCAGGTCCCAGCTCATCTTTGTTCTTTCTTACAATCGAATTTTCCCCCTCCTGAACTCCGAGAGGCGTCCGCGTCTCTTAACCAGCATGATTCTCCAGGACCTGACGGTCTTCCACTTTCCTTTTACCGTGCTTTCTTTCCGTCTTTACTACCCTTTCTCTCCGCATGTTTCTCTTGTGCTCTTTCTTCTTCTGCGTTACCGCCGGACTTCACTGTAGCACATATTACTCTCCTGCCTAAAAAGGGAGACCTTTTGGACTTGGACGAATTGGCGCCCCATTTCAATTCTCAACTTAGATTATAAATTCTACACTAAATTGCTTTCTCGCCGACTAAATACTGTCCTTCCTTTTCTTGTTTCTCCTGACCAGTCATACACTGTGCCTGGTCGGCCCATTAATAATAATACCACTTTTCTATTTCTTCTTACCTTCCTTGCTCGTAAATTTTCTGAACCTTTGGCAGTCCTAAATATCGATGAAAAATCTGCCTTTGATAACTTTTCTCACGATTATCTCTGTACTGTTCTTGCTTCTTTTGGTTTCCCTCCTTCTTTCGTTTCTATCCTTCTCAGTCTCTACCGGGGTGCCCGTCTTCACGTTCGGACGGCCTTCTTTTTGACGGCGGCTGTGCCTTTCCAACGTGGGATCCGGCAGGGTTGTCCCCTTTCGGGACAACTCTTTGCCTTGGCCTTTGAGCCCTTTCTTCTTGCAGCGAAACGATCACTTCTCTTTGCTATGCCACCTACAGTCGCAAGCACAAGGCATCACTGCTGTGTCTATACTGCGTATGCCGATGATGCTACGTTCTGCTTGCGTTACGATCATCTCTTTGATGTTTTATATCAAGTTTATCGATCCTATGCGGACTTATCTGGTGCCACCCTTAATGCTGCGAAAAGCACCGGCTTATGGTGTGAGTCGTAGGTGGGCCGTACTGATGCCACATGGGGTGCAGTGTAGTCCTCTTCGTCTCAGAAAATCCTTGGTACTTATATTGGGCATCCGTTTACGGCAGCAGCTGCTTCGTGGGATGCTTTACGCCCACGTCTTCACCGTACGGTGGGATTCTGGAAATCAACGCACTCGTACACTTCATACCATCAGCGTGCTTCCATTGTACATCGTTACCTCTTGCCACTTTGTTTCTTTACCTGGTCTTCTACTGTACTGCCTACGTATCGTCTTGATCATGTCAAACGTCTGTGTACATCGATGATTTGGACCACAAAGCATTGGGTCGCGTTGCGTCGCTCAACCTTTCACTGGTGCACGGAGGCATCAATTTACCGGATGTGCACATATATTATCGTGCTCACCGAATTGTTTCCTTTATTCGGATCTTGGCTGCTCCCACTCCGTCCTTTTCTTCTACCCTTGATGTTCTTTTCTCTCTTCACGATCCATCTTTCTCCTTTCCCCTTTATTTCATGATGGATTCCTTCTCTTCATCTTCCATTCATTTTCCTTCTGTCCTTTCTGAAGCTCTTACGTTCCTCCGCGCTCTTTCTCTTTCCCGGGCCCCTCCGACCACCACCCTTGATCTCTTGGATGAACCTCTTTTCTTTTCCACCCTCGTCTATTCCTCCCGACAGCCTTTTTTCTTTTGCCTTCCTGGATCCGCTCCGGTATACTAACTGTTCGCACACTCGTTAATCCCGACTTGACCTGGAAACCTCTTACCTCCTTATTTTCCGATCCTTCACCTTCCCATGCTACTGATTATGCTCTTCTTCGCTCTTCCCTCGGTTTTCTTTATAAAGCTCTCGTCGATTCTCATGGCCTCGTCTCTGTCCTTGGTCCCAGTCTCCCTATTCCTTTTTTTCTCTCTATTAGAGGTGTTTCTGTCCCTATTCTCTCAGTTTCCACTGTTTCCTTTTACCGTTTCTTTCGTACACCTACAGCAGCTCTACACCCGATTTCTGTTATTCCTTCTCCCCTCTCTCAGCCCATCTGGTCTGCCTCTTCTTCTCCTCTTTCTGCACCGTTAGAGTTTAACATTCACTGGCGATATCTTCACCGCCGGCTTCCTGTCCCTCTTCTTCTACCCCGTATATATCTCCTTTCTTCTTCCATTTGCCAATTTTGTGAGTCCATGGGAGATGGTGACCGTATGTACTTGCATTGTCCCATACTGATTCCTGTTTTGCATTGTGTATTTCGTTTCGCGAACCATATCACTTCTCGCAGTCTACCTTTTCCGCCTATTCCTGGTTGCTTTTAACGAGCACCCTCCATCCTCACTGCCGGAGGTTTGCGCCTTTCTCTTTGTTTTGGTGAAACAAGCAATATCTATCTATCATCTTTATCTCCGGAATGCTGCAGACTCTGCTAATCCACTTATTGCGAGTGACACAATCCGCACCTATTTTCGCAGCCGCTTAACATCTCGCCTCCGCCTCGAATATGCAGAAGCTCAATTAACTAATTCTTTAGCACAGTTTCGTCAGGTCTGGGCGCAGGATGCCGGTTGGTTCCCGATTGATGGTAACACCATTAGTTTATCGTTTTAACCACTCAATGCTCCTTGGAAGTTGGACCGTGAGGAGTTTTCTTTGCTCTGTAGCCTTTTGTTTACTGTTTCTTACTCGCGTTGTCGTGATTATTGTGCTCCCTTTAAGTTGCATTAAGAGGTTAATCATTTTGGAGCTTGACTAATGTGCCTCTGTATCTTTCCTCCTGACACAGGTTTTCCACTATGAGTTGTTCTCTTATGGTGGTGTCCTCATGAGTTTGAGGAATCTTGTTTTCGAATGCGTTGATCAACGTGTTATAACCTTTTCATTGCTGTTCTGTGTATGTGTTCTGTAGATATTTGTGATGGAGCTGTAATCCCGAGCAACTTGCATTGTATCTTGGTACTGTGCTGAACCATTGTCTTGCTTCAGTATTACTACGTTCTATTGTACCATGTGCTACTGGAGGATTTGTTATGTATATATGATTGTTTATAAAGTGTGCATTTTCTGGAAGAGTTGCTTGATGCCGTGGAAATCGGCTGACTCCTACGTTTCTCACTTTGACAAAACCCAGGGTTCGTTATGAGAATTTATTTGCTAATTTCCTAGTACTTCTGTCTTGTTGTTTGCCTGTACCGTATTGTTGCATTTTGCTTATTTCTTTAGTTATCGTTACATTGTTTTTCATGTACTGGTCTGCCGCCGTTTTTGTTTTTTGAATATTTGCGTAATGTGAAAAACTTTCAGTGCATTGTATAGCAGAGGAGTTTTCTTAGTGCCCACGTGTTTTATCTGTTAATCACATGCATAGCAAAAAAATCCCAGAAAAATAAAAAAATGCGTGTGGCATTTTTTTATTTTTCTGGGATTTTTTTTGAGATTTGCACATGTGCTTCGTTTTTTTATAGTGTATAAGTTTGTTGTGTTTCCTCCCTGTGATTTTGCATTGTGTTTTTTTATAAGTTGCTTACCTATATCGACCACTATGTCTTCCTGTAAAATTTGCACCATGTTTTTTTCTGTTCATGCGAGATTGTTGGCAGTGTATCGCCACTTAAATCTTTTAACTTTATGTTTTTTTTGGAGGCTAGTTTTGCTTCGACACATGTCGTTCTCATATATTGTTATCAAATTACTCATTGAGGTACCCTATGTGTTCTTCTTCCTTTAGCTTCATGTTTTGATTTCTATGTGTGAAATTGTAGACACTGTGATAGTTTCTCACCCGTTTTAACTTTGTGGTTTATTTCCGGATGGGGGTCCTGCTCCGGCATTTGTATTTATTCATGTTTGTTCTCAAGTTATTGCTAATGTTTTAACAGCGTGTATGGTTCTGTAATGCTTTTAGACCAATAAAGATTGTTTGAACTACAGCCAATTTCGAGCTCTTGTAATTTGACCTAGTGAGTGAGTGTTTTCGTGTTCTGAGTGGTTTCTTTTGTCCCAGCCTTCAGTTAAAGGTCAGGGGCTTCGTTTTGGTTTACTTCCCGAGCTGGTGAGTGATCATTTTGTGTTGTTTCTTCGTTTGTTTACGTTTTGACCGGGCCGATTGGCCCTGTCTGGGCGCCGCCATTCAAGATGGTGACTTCCGGAGGTGGCCGCCCCGGTGGCGCAGTGGTCTAAGGCGCTGGTCTCTGATCATTCGTCAGTAAGGGGTCCGGGTTCGAGTCCCGGTCAGGCATTTTTTTTTTTGATTGGAGGTTTAACGACCACCGTGAGCAACTCAATGGGCTATAAGCAGTCGCCCGTCCCTAATTTAGGGTCACTGGTTCCAGGGAAGGGAGAGAGCCAGTGCCGCAAGACAAACACAACATCCATGCCTGACCGGGATTCGAACCCGGACCCCTTACGGACGAATGATCAGAGGCCAGCGCCTTAGACCACTGCGCCACCAGGGCGGCCGGTCAGGCATGGATGTTGTGTTTGTCTTACGGCACTGGCTCTCTCCCTTCCCTGGAACCAGTGACCTTAAATTAGGGACGGGCGACTGCTTATAGCCCATTGAGTTGCTCACGGTGGTCGTTAAACCTCCAATCAAAAAAAAGTTTCCCGACCTCACTTCCGATGGTACTCGTTCTTTTTCTTCCATGCCTGGTTTCACTACGCCGTCTTTCCCTTCCGGCGGATTTCAGCTGCCTTCCGATGATGCTTCTTCTCGCTACCCTCCTGTTGGATGTCACCGATCAGCTCGACTTCGTCAGCGCTCCTCAAGGATCCTGTTAACATGGACACTATTCCTGCTGCATCCCCTCGTCCTATAGCGTTGTGCCAAGCGGCTCCACCTTCATATTTAGCTGCGACCATAAAATCTCGTCCTGCTGTTGCTGAGATGTGCACTGATGCACCTAGTTTGAAATCTCACCTTCACCTTGTTGGAGACTCTTTCCAATTGGACATTCCAGTAGCTTCACCAAAAGGACAAACCTTCACTACAATCCTGGATCGAGGAGTTTGTTTTGTCGCCTTGCCGAATACACCTCTCTATGTGTATGAAGACGCCCTAAAAGGTATGTTTCCATCTACATCATACATACATATCACTAAGGTGTTCTCTGAGATTCAGAGGTTAGCTCAAAGAAGAAATACAAACTTCCAGATATTTTTACCCATTGTTGTCGTATCAAACTTCACCATTTACAGCGATCTTGACATACAACTCCTGCTTCACTGATATCCATTACACGGTGTACAAAAGATTTTTTATACTTCATACTCATAATGTTTTTCTCATGCAGACACTCCTGAATCTGATCCACCCATGTCTTCCTTAGCCTTCCTCTGCCTTTCCTTCCTGCCACTTGGGCTGAAAATATTTTCTTAGTAAGCATTTCTTTTTTTTTTTTTTGATTGGAGGTTTAACGACCACCGTGAGCAACTCAATGGGCTATAAGCAGTCGCCCGTCCCTAATTTAGGGTCACTGGTTCCAGGGAAGGGAGAGAGCCAGTGCCGTAAGACAAACACAACATCCATGCCTGACCGGGATTCGAACCCGGACCCCTTACGGGCGAATGATCAGAGGCCAACGCCTTAGACCACTGCGCCACCGGGGCGGCAGTAAGCATTTCATCACTCATTCTTTCAACATGGCCAAACCACGGAAGCATATTGGTCTCCACCTTGATAACAACATTTTGCAATACATCTTCATTCTTCACACAATCAGATCGTGAATTTCATGCAAACTTCGTGCATCCGAGTCAACATACTCTGCAACTCACTTTTGCTCTCTGCCAACAGGACAGTGTCATCAGCATACAGCAATCTGCACACACGGATATCACCAAGACATAAACCACTATTATCTATTTTGGCCTCACGCATGCATGCGCCCATAAATATATTAAACAGCCATGGTGACATTACACAACCTTGTGTAACTCCTGCACCAATGGAAAACCATTTTGATAAAACACCATTCACTCGTACACAAGCTCTACTACCAGCATACATGGCTTTTACACTGTTAAGTAGATTCCCAGCAACACCACATTCATTCAATACCTTCCACAAAAGTGTCCTATTTACTCAGTCATAAGCTTTCTCTAAATCTATGAAAGCAGCAAAAACTTTCTTACCAACAGCCGGATACCTTTCAATCATCGTGCGTAATGCAAAAATTTGGTTAATGCAGCCTTTACCAGGCATAAAACCATTCTTAACATCCCACACTTTCTCTGATGTAAGACCCCGTACTTTTCCAATAACGACCTTACCAAACACTTTCTTTGGCACACTCAGTAGGCTAATACCACGATAGTTCTTGCATTCAGTCTGATCACCTTTTCCCTTATACAAGGGAACAATAATAGCAACCTTCCAATCCCGAGGGACCATTCCTAACTCCCAGTACAACTGGCAAATTTCAGTTAACCAATCAATTATAGAGTCACCGCCATACTTCAACATCTCTGCAGTTATGCCATCAACTCCTGGAGCCTTACCATTCTGAAGAGATTTTAGAGCTTTGCATACTTCTTCTCTTGAGATCCCTCCTATGCTTTCATCCCTCATTGTGACATCATCTGCATCTGTCTCGGAATCATTTTTGCTCTCCTGATCTGATAACTCACAGAAGTATTCGCCACATCTGTCGCTTAACTCATTGGGCTCCCATATCATTTCACCAATCTCATTCTTCACACAACTTACAACTTTGTTTCCCCTATTTTTCCTGAGTCTCATGTACTTCCAGAAGGACTTCCTATCTTTCCAAAAAGCCAGTTCATGCCTTTCCACTTTCTCCTTCCTATCTTTTGCCTTACTGTGGCGAACCAGCTTAGCAGCTTCACGCTTCTTACAGCGATATTCATCAACAGAGACTCTACCTTGCAACATCCCCAAATAGGCTTTCTTCTTTTTCTTTACTGCCTCATCAATCTCACTATTCCGCCAAGCATCACCTCTATTGCTACCCACTATTGTGGTGCCACAGACCTCTTTAGCAGCAGTAACAACACAGTTCTTAAAACATTCCCACTTCTTTTCTACATCCGTCTCACAAGATTTCAGATCCTTCATTCGTTCTCTGAGTAAGTCAGAATACCGCTGATGATCTTCAAGGAGCCTATCAAAAATTATTCTTTCTGTCCTGGGTCTCGTCCTATTCCTTTTCCTCCAACCAACATTAAGTTTCACTCGTGACACTACCAAGTAATGATCAGAACCAACATCTGCACCTCTCATCACATGGGTGTCAACAACTAAGTGCTTCAAACGCTGATCGTAAACAACAAAATTTATCACACTCTTTTGACCAAGAGTACGATTTTCCCAAGTATACGTGTGTACATACTTGTGGGTGAAAAATGTATTAGATACACACAGATCATTCTCAATGCAGAGTTCAATTAATCTTTCACAATTATCATTCACACAAGGACCATTAATCTTACCCAGAACATTGTCAGAAATTGCATTCTGCACACCTACTCTAGCATTGAAATCCCCTGCTATTATAACTTTTTCTTTAGCACCAAACTGGCTCAAAACAGCTTTTAGCTCATTCCAGAAATCTTCTTTCTTATCAGAAGGTTCCGAGTCACAAGCAGCATACACTACAACAATTACAATTCTCTGAAGTTTCACTTTCAAACGAATCCAGGGAATTCTCTCACTTATGCAACTATTGTGAATCAAGTTGTTCTTCATCTTTTCACTTAAAATCACACCTACACCAGCCTGTCCTCTCATATTATCCAGTACTCCAGACTACACACTCACTGTGCCATTCACTTCTACCCCAATTTCCTTCTTTTTGGTTTCACTTACACACAGCACATCCAGTCTATACTTATTCATCTCCTCAATCACCTCACTCATCTTGCCATTTATACCTCTAGTATTCTATACACCAATCTTACATTCACTCAGCCGAGATCGCTTTCTGATACGCCGTTTAGAAAGTCCAGGTAGATTCCGTGGTGGACCGTCCTTCTCAAGTGTGGTAGGTCCACCATATCCCACACTTGAGTCATTCTTAATATTTCTTTTTGTCTTTTTAATCAGGTAAGTACATCAGTGTAGGGGATTAGCCCACAGCTAAGGGTTCCAGTTGGTCATTCAACCTAAGAATTCTGGAACAAAACCCAGTGAGTTTGGGTCTTTTCGCCAATGTCACACAGAACTAGCTTGCACCTCTCCAAGATTCGCAGAGGTCCTAGTTGCTCTTGTGGGTGCCATTGTTACCACGGAGCGCCCCGAGGAGGCAAAATCCATCTGATTGTATTCAGTTCATGGCGCGTCGTCCTACTACTGTAATTGCTTATTTTAAGAAAGCTGAATATGCTCACGAAGTTATTTTGAAAGGTCTCGCTATTCGAGATCAGCATTTGTACCCTGATCACGTTGCACATCGTCCTGTGAGTGTATCATTCTATCCAGTGCCACCAGAAATGTCAGATTCCATGTTATATGTTGTTGCTTCTAGTTTGGGTCGTGTTGTTGGCCCGAAACACACCCATTCCACAGCGCCCGCTAAGCCGGAAGGCCGAGCGGTCACCCGTTCTATCGAAGGAGTACGACGAGTTGCACGGATTGTATTCCCTACACAAGATTCCATTGAAGCCTGTCCCACTCAGTACAATGTTAAATGTGGTGATTATGTGAGACGTATTGACGTGCTTACTCAATTTCCCTGTGGGAAGTGCAAGGAATTTGGACATAATCAGACAGAGTGTAGACATGTCTCCTTTTGACCGCTTCCTACTCTGGATAGTTTACCTCCTTCTCGGAACGCAGAGCCAGCTGTCTGTGCACGTCCTTTCTCAGCATCTTCCCCAACGTTGGATGCTGAGTCGGCAGTACCTCAAACACCACCTGTAATTGTTGCTCACTACCCTTATCTTCCATCGACTGCACCCTTCCGCAACCCTGATGTTCCTGGACATTCAGATGGTGGCAGCGGTGTTTCGGATGCTGAGACTTCAATCGCAGATTCAAAGGATACCTATTGCAGTCCTGGTGACCTTGCTCCCAGTGATAGATCTGTGGCAGACTCAAGATCTCGAAATGAAAAGCGACTGGCTTCCCGCGGTCGCGGCGCGAAGGCTAGAAGGGGAAAGCCTCCTGCTCACTCTCCTCGTGCTTCAAGTAGGAAGCGTACTTCTTTTTTCTTTTTTTTCTTCTTTTGATTGAAGGTTTAACGACTGCCGTGAGCAACTCAATGGGCTATAAGCAGTCGCCCGTCCCTAATTTAGGGTCACTGGTTCCAGGGAAGGGAGAGAGCTAGTGCCGTTAGACAAACACAACATCCATGCTTCACCGGGATTCGAACCCGGACCCCGTTCGGACGAATGATCAGAGGCCATCGCTTAGACCACTGCGCCACCGAGACGGCGAAGCGTACTTCTCCAGCTGCGTTTAAAGATTATATAATGTCAATGGACATTGAGGTGTCCTCGGGTGTTCCTCCCTTTGATGATTTTGCACAACAGCTGCGGCATTACAAAATATTACAGCAACCTTTATCTCATAAGCAAATTTATAATTTGCTCTGCTTTGATGTCAAAAGGCCTGCAATAAAAGCTCTTGTTTTTGAAGCGGGTGCGCTCATACCGTCTGTTCTTCAACAGCCCACCCATGTGGAAGCAGTTATTCAGAGTGTGGAAGAAGCTTCTGGTGATTATGGCGAACTTGTTGTAACGATTCTCCGCCAAGTAGAGAAGTTTAAGGCTGTTACTTCCACAATACATCAGCCGACAGTGGATTTGACTATTCCAGATCTTGACGTTTAATTGTAGGGATTTTGTTACCCCGGAGGTTAACTCTCTTGTGTACGAGGATTTGGTTTCTGCCCAGGCAGAACTTCTGCTACTACAGGAGACTAACTGCGATGCACATACCCCGTACCATATATGGCGTACATGGCCATATACCTTTTCCCATGACTATCGTATTGGGAGACAGGGCGGTGTAGCAGTTGATGTCCTTCACCGTCTGTTGCATCGCTTCTCGTCTTATGCAGTTCAATCTATATTTCCGGGTCGGGTACAATGTTTTTCGTTTACTATTGATAATGTTACCTATCATGTGCTGAACGCACATTTCCCGCAGAATGAATCTCTGGTGGCAACATTTTGTGATTGTCTTCGAGACGCCCTAGCTGCTTTTTCCGCTCAGGATTTTGTTATCCTGGGTGGGGATTTCAACTGTACTCTCGAGCCTTCCCTCGATAGGTGTTCATCCAGAGGTGAATACCGTCGTAATCTCACATCTCTGCTTTCACCTATCATTCATGACTTTCCGCTTGTTGACGCTTTTCGGCATTTTTGACCAACTGACATTTCCTACACGTGGCACGGTCCGGTGACATTTGGCTCTCCATTGGCACGACTTGATCGCGTGTATGTCTCGACGACGATGACGCCGCCCATTACAGACGTGGTGCACCTTTATACGGTTTCCTCCGACCACTGTGCAGTATGTCTCACTGTCTGTGAGACTTCTACACCTCCTCGTACACGTCGCACGTGGACTTTTTATGATGAGCTTCTCACGCACTCTGGCTTTTGTGCCACAGTAAACCAATTTCTGGCCGATAGGCGATGTCTCTTAGACTCCACACCGAGTGCTCTGCATCTTTGGTTGAAGGATAAGAGTGATCTGCAGTTATTTGTTCGCGATTACTCCTTTACTGTTTGCACGGAATGTTTCCAGAAGATTGCCAATCTACGAGGTCATCTGTCAATTCTGACTCCGGCACACCCTATGTACACCGTGTATCAAAGTGATCTCTCTGCACTTCTTAAACCATTAGCACGGCAAGCTGTCCGGCGGATGCGCTGGCATCATATCTCCTCGTCGGCGCAGTCGTATGAGTACTTTGCTAAAATGGAGTCTAAGAAGCGAGCCTCATTCTCCATACGACATCTCCGCCTCGCTGATGGTACGGTTACCAATGATCAATCCGTCGTGTTTTCCCATATTCGGAATGCTTTTGTGGACAAGTGCCAAGCGGTACCGCAGACTACTGATCTTTCTTCTTCCTCTTTTTTTCTAATCTCCCTCAGGTCCCAGCTCACCTTTGCTCTTTCTTACAATAGGATTTTTCCCCTTCTGAACTCCGAGAGGCGTTCGCGTCTCTGAACCCGCATGCTTCTCCAGGACCTGACATCCACTTTCCTTTTACAGTGCTTTCTTTCCGTCTTTACTACCATTTCTCTCCGCATGTTTCTCTTGTGCTCTTTCTTTTTCTGCGTTACCGCCGGACTTCACTGTAGCACATATTCGTCAAGTCCAAAAGGGAGACCTTTTGGACATGACGAATTGGCGCCCCATTTCAATTCTCAACTTAGATTATAAATTCTACACTAAATTCCTTTCTCGCCGACTAAATACTGTCCTTCCTTTTCTTGTTTCTCCCACCCAGTCATACACTGTGCCTGGTCGGTCCATTAATAATAATACCTCTTTTCTAATTCTTCTTACCTTCCTTGCTCGTAAATTTTCTGAACCTTTGTCACTCCTTAATATCGATCAAAATTCTGCCTTTGATAACTTTTCTCACGATTATCTCTGTACTGTTCTTGCTTCATTTGGTTTCCCTCCTTCTTTCGTTTCTATCCTTCTCAGTCTCTACCGGGGTGCCCGTCTTCACGTTCGGACGGCCTTCTTTTTGACGGCGGCTGTGCCTTTCCAACGTGGGATCCGGCAGGGTTGTCCCCTTTCGGGACAACTCTTTGCCTTGGCTTTTGAGCCCTTTCTTCTTGCAGCGAAACGATCACTTCTCTCTGCTATGCCACCTACAGTCGCAAGCACTAATCATCACTGCTGTGTGTACACTGCGTACGCCGATGATGCTACATTCTGCTTGCGTTACGATAATCTCTTTGATGTTTTATATCAAGTTTATCGATCCTATGCGGTCTTATCTGGTGCCACTCTTAACGCTGAAAAAAGCACCGGCTTATAGTGTGGGTCGTAGGTGGGTCATACTGATGCCCCATGGGTTGCAGTGTGGTCCTCTTCATCTCAGAAAATTCTTGGTACTTATATTGGGCATCCGTTTACGGCAGCAGCTGCTTCGTGGGATGCTTTACGCCCACGTTTTCACCGTACGGCGGGATTCTGGAAATCAACGCACTCGTACACTTCCTACCATCAGCATGCTGCCATTGTACATCGCTACCTCTTGCCACTTTGTTCCTTCACCTGGTCTTCTACTCTACCTCCTACGTATTGTCTTGATCATGTCAAAAGCCTGTGTACATTGATGATTTGGACCACAAAGCACTAGGTCGTGGCGGCGACGCCCAATCTTTCACAGGAGCACGGAGGCATCAATTTACCGGATGTGCACATATATTATCGTGCTCACCGACTTGTTTCCTTTCTTCGGATCTTGGCTGCTCCCACTCCGTCCTTTTCTTCTACGCTTTATGTTCTTCTCTCTCTTAACGATCCTACTTTCTCCTTTCCCCTTTATCTCAAGATGTATTCCTTCTCTTCATCTTCCATTAATTTTCCATCTGTTCTTTTCTGAAGCTTTTACGTTCCTCCGCGCTCTTCCTCTTTCCCGGGCCCCTCCGACCACCACCCTTGATCTCTTGGATGAACTTCGTTTCTTTTCCACCCTCGTCTATTCCTCCCGACAGCCCTTTTTTCTTTTGCCTTCCTGGATCCGCTCCGGTATACTAACTGTTCGCACACTCGTTAATCCCGACTTGACCTGGAAACCCCTTACCTGTTTATTTTCCGATCCCTCACCTTCCCATGCTACTGATTATGCACTTCTTCGCTCTTCCCTCGGTTTTCTTTATCCAACTCTCGTTAATTCTCATGGCCTCGTGTCTGTCCTTGGTCCCAGTCTCCCTATTCCTTTTTTTCTCTCTATTAGAGGCATTTCTGTTCCTATTCTCTCAGTTTCCACTGTTTCCTTTTACCGTTTCTATCGTACACCTACCGCAGCTCCGCACCCTATTTCTGATGTTCCTTCTCCCCTCTCTCAAGCCATCTGGTCTGCCTCTTCTTCTCCTCTTTCTGCACAGTTGGAGTTTAACATTCACTGGCGATATCTCCACCGCCAGCTTCCTGTCCGTCTTTTTCTATCCCGTACTTCTCTCCTTTCTTCCTTCATTTTCCCATTTTGTGAGTCCATAGGAGATATCGACCATATGTATTGGCATTGTCCCATCCTGATTCCTGTTTTGCATTGTGTATTTCGTTTCGCGAACCATATCACTTCTCGCAGTCTACCTTTTCCGCCTATTCCTGGTTGCTTTTAACGAGCACCCTCCATCCTCACTGCCGGAGGTTTGCGCCTTTCTCTTTGTTTTGGTGAAACAAGCAATATATATCTATCATCTTTATCTACGGAATGCCGCAGACTCTGCTAATCCACTTATTGCGAGGGACACAATCCTCACCTATTTTCGCAGCCGCTTAACAGCTCGCCTCCGCCTCGAATATGCAGAAGCACAATCAACTCATTCTTTAGCACGGTTTTGTCTGGTCTGGGCGCAGGATGCCGGTTGGTTCCGGATTGATGGTACCACCATTAGTCTATCGTTTTAGCCACTCAGTGCTCCTTGCAAGTTGGACCGTGAGGAGTTTTCGTTGCTCTGCAGCCTTTTGTTTGTTGTTTCTTCCTCGCATTGTCGTGATTATTGTGCTACCTTTAAGTTGCATTAAGAGGTTAATCATTTTGGAGCTTGACTAATGTGCCTCTTTATCTTTCCTCCTGACACAGGTTTTCCACCATGAGTTGTTCTCTTATGGTGGTGTCCTCATGAGTTTGAGGACTCTTGTTTTCGAATGCGTTCATCAACGTGTTCTAACCTTTTCATTGCTGTTCTGTGTATGTGTTCTGTAGATATTTGTGATGGAGCTGTAATCCCGAGCAATTGGTATTGTATCTTGGTACTGTGCTGAACCATTGACTTGCCTCAGTATTACTATGTTCTATTGTACCATTTGCTACTGGAGGATTTGTTATGTATATATGATTATTGTTTATAAATTGTGCATTTTCTGGATGAGTTGCTTGATGCCGTGGAAATCGGCTGACTCCTACTTTTCTCACTATGACAAAACCCAGGGTTCGTTATGAGAATTTATTTGCACATTTCCTAGTACTTCTGTATTGTTTGCCTGTAGCGTAATGTTGCATTTTGCTTATTTCCTTAGTGTTATCATTACATTGTTTTTCATGTACTGTTCTGCGGCCGTTTTTGTTTTTTGATTATGTTGCGTAATGTGCGAACTTTCAGTGCATTGTATTGCCGAGGAGTTTTCTTAGGTCCCACGTGTTTTATCTGTTAATGACTTGCATAGCTCCTTGCATGTGGCATTTTTTTATTTTTCTGGAATTTTTGAGATTTGCACATGTGTTTGATTTTTTTATAGTGTAAAAGTTTGTTGTGTTTCCTCCCTGTAATTTTGCATTGTGTTTTTAATAAGTTGGTTACCTATATCGACCACTATGTTTTCCTGTAAAATTTGCAGCATGTTTTGTTCTGTTCATGCGAGATTGTTGGCAATGTATCGCCACTTAAATCTTTTAACTTTATGTTTTTTTCGGAGGCTAGTTTTGCTCCGACACATGTCGTTCTCATATATTGTTATCAAATTAATCCTTGAGGTACCCTATGTGTTCTTCTTCCTCTAGCTTCATGTTTTGATATCTATGTGTGCAATTGTAGGCACTCTGATAGTTTTTTTTTTTTTTTTTTTTTGTGATTGGAGGTTTAACGACCACCGTGAGCAACTCAATGGGCTATAAGCAGTCGCCCGTCCCTAATTTAGGGTCACTGGTTCCAGGGAAGGGAGAGAGCCAGTGCCGTAAGACAAACACAACATCCATGCCTGACCGGGATTCGAACCCGGACCCCTTACGGACGAATGATCATAGGCCAGCGCCTTAGACCACTGCGCCACCGGGGCGGCACTCTGATAGTTTCTCACCCGTTTTAACTTTCTGGTTTATTTCCGGATGGGGGTCCTGCTCCGGCATTTGTATTTATTCATGTTTGTTCTCAAGTTATTTCTCATGTTTTACCAGCGTGTATGATTCTGTAATGCTTTTAGACCAATAAAGATTGTTTGAACTACAGCCAATTTTGAGCTCTCGTAATTTGATTTTGTGATTGAGTGTTTTCGTGTTTTGAGTGGTTCCTTTTGTCCCCGCCTTCAGTTAAAGGTCACGGGCTTCGTTTTGGTTTACTTCCCGAGCTGATGAGTGCTTACTTTGTGTTCTTTCTTCGTTTGTTTACGTTTTTACTGGGCCAGTTGGCCCTGTCTGGGTGCCGCCATTCAAGATGGCGACTTCCGGAGGTGAGGACAAGTTTCCCGACCTCACTTCCGATGGTACTCGTTCTTATTCTTCCATACCTGGCTTCACTACGCCGTCTTCCCCTTCCGGCGGAGTTCAGATGCCTTCCGATGATTCTTCTTCTCGTTACCCTCCTGCTGTGATGTCACGGATCAGCTCGACTTCGTCAGCGCTCCTCGAGGATCCTGTTAACATGGACACTATTCCTGCTGCATCCCCTGGGCCTATAGCGTCGTGCCAAGCGGCTCCACCTTCATATTCAGCTGCGACCACAAAATTTCGTCCTGCTGTTGCTGAGATGTACACTAATGCACCTAGTTTGAAATCTCACCTTCACCGTGTTGGGAACTCTTTCAAATTGGGCATTCCAGTAGCTTCAACACAAGGACAAACCTTCACTACAATCCTGGATCGAGGAGTTTGTTTTGTCGCCTTGCCGAATACACCTCTCTATGTTTATGAAGACACCCTAAAAGGTATGTTTCCATCTGATTGTATTCAATTTATGGCGCGTCGTCCAACTATTGTAATTGTTTATTTTAAGAAAGCTGAATATGCTCACGAAGTTATTTTGAAGGGTCTCGCTGTTCGAGATCAGCATTTGTACCCTGATCCCGTTGCACATCGTCCTGTGAGTGTATCATTCTATCCAGTGCCACCAGAAGTGTCAGATTCCATGTTATATGTTGTTACATCTAGTTTGGGTCGTTTTGTCGGCCCGATACACACCTATTCCACAGCGCCCGCTAAGCCGGATGGCTGAGCAGTCACCCGATCTAACCAAGGAGCTCGACGAGTTGCACGGATCGTATTCCTTACACAAGATTCCTTTGAAGCCTGTCCCACTCAGTACAATGTTAAATGTGGTGATCATGTGAGACATATTGAAGTGCTTACTCAATTTCGCTGTGGGAAGTGCAAGGAATTTGGACATAATCAGACGGAGTGTAGATATGTCTCCTCTCGACCGCTTCCTACTCTGGATCGTTTACCTCCTTCTCGGAACGCAGAGCCAGCTGTCTCTGCACGTCCTTCCTCAGCATCTTCCACAACGTTGGTACCCGAACCACCACCTGTAACTGTTGCTCACTACTCTGATCTTCCATCGACTGCACCTTTCCGCACCCTTCTGTTCCTGGACATTCAGATGGTGGCAGCGGTATTTCGGATGCTGAGGCTTCAATCGCAGATTCAGAGGATACCTATTGCAGTACTGGTGACCCCGCTTCCAGTGATGAATCTGTGGCAGACTCTAGATCTCGAAATGAGAAGCGACTGGCTTCCCGCGGTCGCGGCGAGAAGGCTAAACGCGGAAAGCCTCCCGGTCACTCTCCTCGTGCTTCAAGTAGGAAGCGTACTTCTCCAGCTGCGATTTTTGGTTGGAGGTTTAACGTCCACCGTGAGCAACTCAATGGTCTATAAGCAGTCGCCCGTCCCTAATTTAGGGTCACTGGTTCCAGGGAAGGGAGAGAGCCAGTGACGTAAGACAAACACAAAATCCATGCCTGACCGGTTTTCGAACCCGGACACCTTACGGACGAATGATCAGAGGCCAGCGCCTCAGACCACTGCGCCACCGGGGCGGCTCGGCTGCGTTTAAAGATTATGAAATGTCAATGGACATTGAGGTGTCATCGGGGGTTCCTCTTTTTGATGATTTTTCACAACAGCTGCGGCATTACAAAATATTAGAGCAACCTTTATCTCATAAGCAAATTTATAATTTGCTCTGCTTTGATGTGAAAAGGCCTGCAATAAAAGCTCTTGTTCTTGAAGCGGGTGCGGTCATACCGTCTGTTCTTCAACATCTCACCAACGTGGCTGCAGCTATTCAGAGTGTGGTCGAAGCTTCTTGTAATTATGGCAAACTTGTTGTAACGATTCTCCGCCAAGAAGAGAAGTTTAAGGCTGTTACTTCCACAATACACCAGCCGGCAGTGGATTTGACTATTCCAGATCTCGACGTTTAATTGTAGGGGTTTTGCTACCCCGGAGGTTAACTCTCTTGTGTACGAGGATTTGGTTTCTGCCCAGGCAGATCTTCTACTACTACAGGAGACTAACTGCGATGCACATACCCCGTACCATTTACGGCGTACATGGGCATATACCTTTTTCCATGACTATCGTATTGGGAGACAGGGCAGTGTAGCAGTTGGTGTCGATCACCGTCTGTTGCATCGCTTCTCGTCGTATGCAGTTGACTTTCAGCTTGTTGACGCTTTTCGGCATTTTTGACCAACTGACATTACCTACACGTGGCATGGTCCGGTGACACTTGGCTCTCCATTGGCACGACTTGATCGTGTGTATGTCTCGACGACGATGACTTCGTCCATTACAGACGTGGTGCACCTTCCTACGGTTTCCTCCGACCACTGTGCAGTATGTCTCACTGTCTGTGAGACTTCTACACCTCATCGTACACGTCGCACGTGGACTTTTGAGGATGAGCTTTTCACGGACTCTGGATTTTATGCCGCAGTAAACCAATTTCTGGCCGATAGGCGATGTCTTTTAGACTCCACTCCGAGTGCTCTGCATCTTTGGTTGAAGATTTAGAGTGATCTGCAGTTCTTTGTTCGCAATTACTCCTTTACTGTTTGCACCGAACGTTTCCAGAAGATTGCCAATCTACGAGGTCATCTGTCAATTCTGACTCCGGCACACCCTATGTACACCGTGTATCAAAGTGATCTCTCTGCACTTCTTAAACCATTGGCACGGCAAGTTGTCCGGCGGATGCGCTGGCTTCATATCTTCTCGTCTGCGCAGTCGTATGAATACTTTGCTAAAATGGAGTCTAAGAAGCGAGCCTCATCCTCCATACGACATCTCCGCCTCTCTGATGGTACTGTTACCGATGATCAATCCGTCGTGTGTTCCCATGTTCGGAATGCCTTTGTGGACAAGTTCCGAGCGGTACCACAGACTACTGATCTTTCTTCTTCCTCGCTTCTTTCTAATCTCCCTCAGGTCCCAGCTCACCTTTGCTCTTTCTTACAATAGGATTTTTACCCTTCTGAACTCCGAGAAGCGTTCGCGTCTCTTAACCTGCATGCTTCTCCAGGACCTGACGGTGATCCACTTTCCTTTTACCGTGCTGTCTTTCCGTCTTTACTACCCTTTCTCTCCGCATGTTTCTCTTGTGCTCTTTCGTCTTCTGCGTTTCCGTCGGACTTCACTGTAGCACATATTACTCTCCTGCCTAAAAAGGGTGACCTTTTGGACATGACGAATTGGCGCCCCATTTCAATTCGCAACATAGATTATAAATTCTACACTAAATTGCTTTCTCGCCGACTAAATACTAACCTTCCTTTTCTTGTTTCTCCCACCCAGTCATACACTGTGCCTGGTCGGTCCATTAATACTACATACCACTTTTCTAATTCTGTTTACCTTCCTTGCTCGGAAATTTTCTGTACCTTTGGCCCTCCTTAATATGGATCAAAATTCTGCCTTTGATAACGTTTATCACGATTATCTCTGTACTGTTCTTGCTTCTTTTGGTTTCCCTCCTTCTTCCGTTTCTATCCTTCTCAGTCTCTACCGGGGTGCCTGTCTTCACGTTCAGACGGCCTTCTTTTTGACGGCGGCTGTGCCTTTCCAAAGTGGGATCCGGCAGGGCTGTCCCCTTACGGGACAACTCTTTGCCTTGGCTTTTGAGCCCTTTCTTCTTGCAGCGAAACGATCCCTTCTTTCTGCTATGCCACCTACATTCGCAAGCACTAGGCATCACTGCTGTGTGTACACTGCGTACGCTGATGATGCTACGTTCTGCTTGCGTTACGATCATCTCTTTGATGTTTTATATCAAGTTTATCGATCCAATGCGAACTTATCTGGTGCTACTCTTAATGCTGCAAAAAGCACCGGCTTATGGTGTGGGTCGTGAGGGGACGCACTGATGCCCCATCGGGTGCGGTGTGGTCCTCTTCGTCTCAGAAAAGCCTTGGTACTTATATTGGGCATCCGTTTACGGTAGCAGCTGCTTCGTTGGATGCTTTACACCCACGACTTCACCGTATGGTGGGATTCTGGAAATCAACGCACTCGTACACTTCCTACCATCAGCGTGCTGCCATTGTACATCGCTACCTCTTTCCATTTTGTTTCTTTACCTGGTCTTCAACTGTACCTCCTACGTATCGTCTTCATCATGTCAAAAGCCTGTGTACATCGATGATTTGGACCACAAAGCACTGGGTCGCGGCGGCGACGCTCAACCTTTCACAGGATCACGGTGGCATCAGTTTATCGGATGTGCACACATATTATCGTGCTTACCGACTTGTTTCCTTTCTTCGGATCTTGGTTGCTCCCACTCCGTCCCTTTCTTTTGCCCTAGATGTTCTTCTCTCTCTTCACGATCCATCTTTCTCCTTTCCCTTTTATCTCAAGATGGATTCCTTCTCTTCATCTTCCATTAATTTTCCTTGTGTCCTTTCTGAAGCTCTTACGTTCCTCCGCGCTCTTCCTCTTTTCCGGGCCCCTCCGACTACCACCCTTGATCTCTTGGAGGAACCTCTTTTCTTTTCCACCCTCGTCTATTCCTCCCTACAGCCTTTTTTTCTTTTGCCTTCCTGGATCCGCTCCGGTATACTAACTGTTCGCACACTCGTTAATCCCGACTTGACCTGGAAACTCCTTACCTCATTATTTTCCGATCCTTCACCTTCCCATGCTACTGATTATGCTCTTCTTTGCTCTTCCCTCGGTTTTCTTTATCCATCTCTCGTCAAATCTCATGGCCTCGTCTCTGTTATAGGTCCCAGTTTCCCTTTTCCTTTTTTTCTCTCTCTATTAGAGGTGTTTCTGTCCCTATTCTATCAGTTTCCACTGTTTACTTTTGCCGTTTCTATCGTACACCTACCGCAGCTCCGCACCCTATTTCTGATGTTCCTTCTCCCCTCTCTCAGGCCATCTGGTCTGCCTCTACTTTTCCTTTTTCTGCACCGCTGGAGTTTAACATTCACTGGCGATATCTTCACCGCCGGCTTCCTGTCCCTCTTCTTCTATCCCGTATGTCTCTCCTTTCTTCTTCCATTTGCCCATTTTGTGAGTCCATAGGATATATCGACCATATGTACTGGCATTGTCCCATCCTGATTCCTGTTTTGCATTGTGTATTTCGTTTCGTGAACCGTATCACTTCTCGCAATCTACCTTTTCTCGCCCATTCCTGGTTGCTTTTAGCGAAGCAACCTTAAATCTCGTTTGCGTCTACTCTTTGTTTTGGTTAAACAAGCAATATATATCTATTATCTTTATCTCCGGAATGCCGCAGACTCTGCTAATCCACTTATTGCGAGTGACACAATCCTCACCTGTTTTCGCAGCCGCTTAACAGCTCGCCTCCGCCTCGAATGTGCAGAAGCACAATCAGCTAATTCTTTAGCACAGTTTCGTCAGGTCTGGGCGCAGGATCCCGGTTGGTTCCGGATTGATGGTACCACCATTAGTCTATCGTTTTAACCACTCAGTGCTCCTTGCAAATTGGACCGTGAGGAGTTTTCTTTGCTCTGTAGCCTTTTGTTTGTTGTTTCTTCCTCGCATTGTCGTGATTATTGTGTTACCTTTAAATTGCATTAAGAGGATGAGTATTTTGGAGCTTCCCTACTGTGCCTCTGTATATCTCTTCCTGACACAGTTATCCACCATGTGTTGTTCTATAATGGTGGTGTCTTCATGAGTTTCAGGACTCTTGTTTTCGAATGTGTTGAACGACGTGTTCTGACCTTTCATTGCTGTTCTGTGTATGTGTTCTGTGGTATATTTGTGATGGAGCTGTAATCCCGAGCAATTTGTATTGTATCTTGGTACTGTGCTGAACCGTTGACTTGCCTCAGTATTATTATGTTCTATTGTACCATGTGCTAATGGAGGAATTGTTATGTATATATGATTATTGTTTATAAATTGTGCATTTTCTGGATGAGTTGCTTGATGCAATGGAAATCAGCTGACTCCTACGTTTCTCACTATAACATAACCCAGGGTTCGTTATGAGAATTTATTTGCTCATTTCCTAGTACTTCTGTCTTGTTGTTTGCCTCTACCGTATTGTTGCATTTTGCTTATTTCCTTAGGTATCATTATATTGTTTTTCATGAACTGTTTTGCCGTCGTTTTTATTTTTTCACTATGTTGTGTAATGTGCAAACTTTCAGTGCATTGTATAGCAGAGGGGTTTTCTTTGTAACCACGTGTTTTATCTGTTAATCACCTGCATAACTCCTTGCATGTGGCATTTTTTGATTTTTCTGTTTTTGAGATTTGCACATGTGTTTCGTTTTTTATAGTGTAAAAGTTTGTTGTGTTTTCTCCCTGTGATTTTGCATTCTGTTTTTTTAAGTTGATTACCTATGTCGACCACTATGTTTTTCTGTAAAATTTGCACCATGTTTTAATCTATTCCTGAGAAATTGTTGGCAATGCATCGCCACTTGAATCTTTTAACTTTATGTTTTTTCCGGAGGCTAGTTTTGCTCCGACATATGTCGTTCTCATATATTGTTATCAAATTACTCATTGAGGTACCTATGTGTTCTTATTGCTTTTGTTTAATGTTTTGATTTCTATGTGTACAATTGTAGACACTGTGATAGTTTCAAACCCGTTTTAACTTTCTGATTTATTTCCAGTTGGGGGTCCTGCTCCGGCATTTGTATTTATTCATGTTTGTTCTCAAGTTATTTCTCATGTTTTAGCAGCGTGAATGATTCTGTAATGCTTTTAGACCAATAAAGATTGTTTGAACTACAGCAAGTCACGTTTCTTCGTTTCTCCCGAGTTTTCGTCTAGTTTTGCGATTTCTGAGCCTTTTTTCCAGCTGGAAGTTCTCCGCTATACGTTATGACGTTCTACTTTGTGATTTGAGTTCACTTGCCGGGTCAGTGAGTTGCTTATTTTTTCATATTTTTTCGTTTTTTTACGTGCTCGTACATCGGTTTTGCTTATTTTCTGCCCGTCACCCTTTCCGTTGCGGACTTGGCTGGACTGGGTGCCGTCCCCCTTGTATTTTGCGAGCAGCACCTGCTGCTTGCTCCGTCGCCGGAAGGCGCTCTTGACTTCCCCCTCAGATTCTGCAATTTGTTCCTTTCCCACCAAATTACTGATTAAACTTGGTCACCATTCCTACTCCGTAAATGTTGTTACACATTTCCATTTTTACGTCTGTCTTGGTTTTGGCTACCATCGAGCAAAAATGCCCGTTAGTTTTTGTGCCTCCGGTCAATGTTCCTCCTACTGCAACGACATCGGAAGTGCCTGTGTCTTCTTCAGAGCCTATGCTATCCCATTCTCCGACCCCACCAGGAACTCCTGAGCCCACTTCTCATGATGCTGCTTGCTTCACTCCTGTCTCCTCTGCTGTTGAAGTGTTGTCTGCGCCTTTGTCTGCTGGACTTCCTGCTGAATTGCCTTCAGCAGTACGGATATCTATTCCTCTACTTTCACCACCGTGTACACAACCGCCTGTGTATACTGGCTTATTCACACCAGTTATTGTTCATCTCCATGACTCCCTGGATGTTTCACATTTGGAGCCTTTTGACATCCCAGAACTTGCGTCTTCTTCTTCTAGTGTTGATGCCACACAATCGATTCAGCATATTGACTCCTCTGTGTCTTCTGTTGGAGAGGCAAGTGCTACTTTTCCTACTACTGCTCCAGTGCTCGATTCTTCGAGTTCCAGTGCCTTTTCGAGTGTCATTATTTTGCCTAAGCCCTTGCCATTAGCTCCAGGTTTAGTGGCAAGCTTTCCCTGCCCTACAGATGGGGCCCTGGTTCTTGCTGATGCTTCGTCTGCACCTCTTTCTACAACACCATCTCTGCTCCCAACTTGAGTCGACGATTCGATGTTATCTGAGCAGGACTTTCAAGGTGCTGTTCCCAAGAAGCGACGACGCACTTCTCGTAAGAAAAATCGAAAGAAGCTCTTATCTTCCTGTGAAAAATTCGACTCGACTGCTCTGGATTTTCCGGATCAATTTGTGGTTAATCCTGATTATAAACTTTTTCTTAAACGTGCTGCTCTTTTTCCTCTTCCAGAGTTTTTCTGGAACACATTGATATGCTCGCAAAAGCTGATCCTCGTTATCGTGCTTTTGTGACCCCCTACATGGGCTATGATTTGTTTTGTGCACGTGATCCGAAAGCGGCCTTTGCCGTTTTTGCTCATTTTATGATCCTATTGACTATGAGACTGTTTGTGCTTCTTTACGAGCTCTTCAAAGTGCTTTTAGCACTGCAGTGTCTTCGTATCCAGGTCTCAGACCGGTCCTTGTGTTTATCGACTATTATTGCACCCAATTTGAAAAGTTCTCCGGATGTTCTCCCCATCTTTGTGATTGGTTTTCTCAATACGTGACTTTTTTTATAACGTTTTCTCCGCTAATGTAAAATGTTAATTGCTTTACTCCTGCGACTGTGTCCTTGACGTTTGTGTACTTCATTCCCAGCTGTATACTTTATGTTATTTCCTGTTATACTCTCTGTTACTCAATGTTACTGCAATGTATTTCTCTGTACCTTTCAAGTTTAATAAAGCGATTTTGAACTACAGCCAGTCACGTTTCTTCGTTGCTCCCTAGTTTTCGTCTAGTTTCGCGATTTCTGAGACCTTTTTCCAGCTAAAAGTTCTCCGCTACGTGTATGAAGTTCATCTTAATGTTCTGAATTCACTTACCAGGTCGGTGAGTTGCTTATTTTTCATATTTCTTCGTTTTTTTACTTGCTCGTACATCGGTTTTGCTCATTTTCTGCCCGTCACCCATTCCGTTGCGGACTTGCGTGCACTGGGTGCCGTCGCGCTTGCATTTTGCGAACAGCAACTGCTGCTTGCTTCGGTTCTCACTCGGTAGCTTTTTTGCACTGCTGCGTAGTTGCCTCGGTTGACCGCTCCTAGTGCTTTGACTGCTCTACTGTTGTGACGTCATGGCTTCCACTCCTATGCTCGGGTCTTCTGTAACCGCACCGCTTGCTGACTGCGTCAATGTTGACATCCGATCGTCTACAGGTGCTGTGGATCAGGCATCTTCCTCTTTTGCTGGATTATATCCTCCTGCTCTGGATTCTATGTTTCATCGTGCAGGTACCAATTTTACCATTACTGTTCCTCCAGCCTCGGTTCTTGGCAGGTCAATGCTTTCTATTTTACATCTTGGTATTGTTTTGGATGCCCTACCTAATACTCAACTCACAACATATTCATCAGCAATGTATTCGTTTTTGCCATCCGATTCTATTACGCATATTGCTCGCAAACCTCGATTCGTCATTATTTATTTATTTGCCTCAAAATATGTAACGCAGGTTTTATTCACTTCCTTTCAGATTGGTGATCAGTGTATTTATGCTGAACTTCTCTCCCAGCGTCCAGTTTTGAGCTTGTTCTTTCTGGTTCCAGCTGAAATTCCCGATTCTCTTTTGCAACACTTTCTTTCGTATAGCGGTCGCACCGTTGGGCCGGTGCGTACCCTTCCTTGAAACGTTATTGATCCGTTTGGTAATCCCATCTCTGGGTGTCGCCGGCAGGCGCTCTTGATTTCCCTCTCAGATTCTGCAATTTCTTCCTTTCTCACCAAATTACTGATTAAACTTGGTCACCATTCCTAATCCATAAATGTTGTTACACCTTTCCATTGTTACGCCTGTCTTGGTTTTGGCCACCATCAAGCAAAATGCCCGTCAGTTTTTGTGCCTCCGGTCAATGTTCCTTCTACTGCAACGACATCGGAAGTGCCTGTGTCTTCTTCATAGCCCATACTAACCCATGCTCCGACTCCGCCAGCAACTCCTGTGCCCACTTCTCATGATGCTGCTTGCTTGACTCCTGTCTCCTCTGCTGTTGAAGTGTTGTCTCCTCTGCTGTTGAAGTGCTGGACTTTCTGCTGAATTTGCTTTCTTTCTTTTTTTTTTATTGGAGGTTTAACGACACTACATAATCATATACACTTCACTACATAATCACATATATATTAATAAATAAACAACAAATACACCTCACTCTATAATCATACCAACCCACATTTCTTCCATTTAGTCGAAATTGCCTATTGTTTACTAATTATTTCATAAGACACGCCTTTAGTTTTATTTTAAATAAGTTAAAATTATTAATTGATGTTAGTTCTTGGGGCAATGAGTTCCAGAATTTTGGGCCACTATAATTTATATTCATTTTAAGTTTCTCAGTTTGTGGGAACATTGGAATTAGTAGTGACCTATTCCTAGTATTGCGGTAATGAGTATGTATATTTAGTGTTATTATATCATTGTGTATACCATTTTTAATTCTTTTATACATTATTTTTCCCAAGTTATAATCATATAATTGCTTTATCGTTAAAATATTATATATATTGGGGTTCACTTTTGACCGAATATATAAGATTGGTTGAAAATTATTTGATGTTTTAAGATCTATTAGTCTTATAAATCTATTTTTCAGTACCTGTAGTTTATTAATATTATATTGTGTGGTTTGTCCCCAGGTCAAAATGCAATATTTAATGTGTGTTTGAATTAGAGTATGATATATAGAAATTAATATTTTTGGTGTTAAGTTTGGCAAAGCACTACTGACCATTCCGATATTTCTAGAAATTTTGTTACTTAAATTTTCAATGTGTTTGTTCCATTTCAAATCATTGTGTATAGTTGTACCTAGATAAGAGTGTGTTGAGACCGTATTAATCCTGAATCCATTCATCAGAATCGGTAAATCGTATAAATGTGAAGCTTGTGAATTAGAGAAAATCATTAATTTAGTTTTATTAATATTAACAACTAATTCATTTGCATTCAGCCAATCTGTTATTAATTTTAGCTGAGTATTAGTTCTTAGTGTAAGCTCATTCATATCAGTTCCCTTTAACATAATAGTTACGTCATCTGCATATAGGATTGTATCATTATCTTTTAATACTGCAAATAAGTCGTTAATATATAAATTAGAAAATAAAGGACCAAGAACTGATCCCTGGGGTACACCACAGTTTATGATTTGTAATATGGATCGATTCTGATGAATCTGGGTGTATTGCATTCTTTCTGACAAGTAACTTTTGAATAAATTATAGCTAGATCCCCGGAGTCCTATAATATTTAACTTATGAAGTAATATATCATGATTTAGGGTATCGAATGCTTTTGATAAATCAAGAAAGACTGCTATTGTTATTTGTTTTTGTAATAGATTTTGTTGAATTATATTTTGTGTATGTAATAATGCTAGTTTAGTTGATTTATTTGGTATAAATCCGAATTGTCTGTGATGAAATATATTATGTCTTTGAATGTATGAAAATAGTCTGGTATGAATTAATTTCTCTAGTATTTTTGCGAAAATTGATAAGTTTGCGATTGGACGATAATTATTTATGTCGTTTTTTGACCCATTCTTATATTTCGGAGTGATTTTGGAGATTTTTAAGGCATCTGGAAATATTCCGGTTTCAAGTATAAGGTTATAGATCTGCAACAATGGCTGAACTATGATATCTGTCACAAATTGTATGGCTATTGGAAAAAATTCATCGTAGCCAGGTCCGACATTTGTATTGATTTGGTTTAAAGCATGAGTAAGTTCAGTCCTTGTAATTTTCGACATATGAAAAGTATTTAGTCTTGAAATATTTTGTAGGTATTTTGTAAAGTGGATTCCTGAGAATATAAGTTGTTGCTTGGTCAATTGTGGGGACAATATAAAGTGACTGTTGATCTCATTAGCTATAGCCTGTTTATCAGTTATTTTATAAGTTGATTTGGTTAAATATTGCGGCGTAACTGGTCTGATATTTTCCCCCAGTAATAGATTCAGATGTTTCCATGTTAATTTAGGGTTATTTTGAGAGAATATATTAGTGTAGTAATTTCTTTTTAACTTCCGAATATCTGAATTCAATTTGTTTCTATATGTTTTAAAATTCTGGAAGTCGACTTTTAGTTTGCTTTTAATAAATTTGGAATACAGTCTATTTTTTTTATTTATTCGATTTAAGAGATTCCTTGTTATCCATGGTTTCCTATTTTTTTTTAATTTTATTATTTTTCGTTATTATTGGAAAAGCTTGATCGTATGAGTCTTTTAACAATATTGTAAATAAGTTATATGTTATATTTGGATTTTCCGCTGGTAGGAAATTTAACCAATTTATAGTTTGAAGCAGGTTCCGAAATTTTTCCAGATTATTAGAATTTATTAATCGTATTTGTTTGTTTATTAACTGTTTCTCCACTACATGTGTATAAGTGTAAACTGTGAAGATTGGTAAATGGTCACTGATATCATAATTTATAACTCCTGATAAAACTGACTCTTGTGGAGCATTTGTGAGTGATAAATCAATAATCGTTTCTGTGTTAGGTGTAATTCTCGTTGGATGTAATATTGTATTGATAAATCCAGCAGCAGTTAATATTTGAACAAAGTACTGAGTCTGTGAATTAGTAACAGAAATATTAATATTGAGATCTCCCAATAAAAATCCCCTTTTCCCGGTTAAATTCACATAATTGAATGCCTCTGTTAATTTTTCGAAGAACTGAGTTGTATTTGATCCTGGAGGGCGATAGCACACCATTATAATAGTGTGTTGATCTTCTATTGACAAAATTTCTATGGTAGAGTCAGTAAATGTTAAGTTTTTATTAATTGTGTAATCATGATATGTATCCTTAACGTAAATGGCCACTCCACCTCCTCTTGAGTGGGTTCTATTTTGATAAAAAATCTTATAGCCATCCAAGCCAACACTATAATTTTCACTAGGAAACCATGTCTCTGTTATACATAAAATATCTATTTGCGAATTAGTAACCTGAATTAGTGCCTCAATAAGAGTTAGTTTATTTAGTAAAGATCTCGCATTAATATGAATAATTTTCAATGAATTTGTGGAACTACAAGAAAAGATATTATTTATTTGTTGTGTTGTATATAAATTATCTTGCGTTAAATTTGTCTATTTGCTTGCTATTTGTTAGTAGGAATTATAATCTTAAGTTGTAAGAGTTCAAAAGCCACTCCCTGCAACATCTATAAGAACGATATGTGTGATTTCCTCTTTTTTATCAATAATAGGATAGTGTCCGTACTTCTGGGTATATAAATTAAAAATAGTTGTATATAAATTACCTTGCATTAAATTTGTCTATTTGCTTGCTGTCTGTTAGTAGGAATTATAATCTTAAGTTGTAAGAGTTTAAAACAACTCCCTATAACATCTATAAAATAGATATGTGTGATCTCCCTTTGTTTATCAATGATAGGATAGTATATCGCAAAGTCAAGCACAATAAGCACAAACACTAATCATTCTAACATTTCAGGTAAGTATCATATCTCAATTTGATACACAAAAATATTCATTATATACATGAAAAAAAAATAATAATAAAAGAATATGAAAAAAGAAGGATAGTAGAAAACCTATCTACCCTGTTTTAGTAAAAAAAAAAATAAAAAAAAATAAACACAAATCAAAATTTTGTTGGAGACCCAAGAAAGCTACCCTCATAGCATTTTCAAGGAAAATAAATGCATATTCACAGTGTAATGTTCCGCCCAGATATTTCTAATCAGAAATGAATAGGAAACTCAAAAACCAGTTCTTGAGGCAATTACCAAAATAGAGTCGTTCCTCTATTGAAGATTGAGTGTAAATCATAGTGTTATAGGCACTATGTTAGATTTGCAGTAGGCATATATATTATTAGCACCCTACAAAAAAGAACACTCACACACACACACACACACACACACACACACAAAGAAACAGTAGGTATATTTCCCTTTTCTGGCAGTATCAAATTACATTAAAAATCATACCTAAGTTTTAGTTACAGTACATTATAGACATCCCACGAACCATCACACTATGAACACAATGGAAATTATTCTAACAAATATTAAAAAAAGTCCTACCATATTCTCAAACACAATATAAGACCTTCCATCAAGGAACCAGACCAAAGTCATATAATTCTTCCAAGAAATAAATTTTTTTTCTTGGGTCATGGTCACTCTTCTTTATAAAAACACTGCCATTTTTCACCCATGCATATTTAATTTTCTCTTGCTGCAGTAATTTTCTTGCACTCCAGAATAAATGTCTGTAAACTGGGATTAAATTCTCGTTGATAAATATTTTAGTTGCTGGCAAAGTAGCATTTATTTCTGAGTTAAATATGACAGTCTTTTTCCTAATTAGCCAACTGTCTCTTGCTGTTCGAGATTTGAATTGTATAATTACAAGTGCATTTGGCTTTCGAAAAGCATCATATTTGAGTGGGTGAATAACATCAATATCTGTTGGGTGAAAATTTGTAATCCCAAGTTTATCAGCATATTTACCAATGTAAGTCCTCAACTCAGATTCATTATTGATTAGTGTTAAGTCAAGCCCATGTAATTCTAAATTCTTGTTTCGGTAATATTGACTTAGTTCATTGATTTCAGAGTTTAGTTTCTGAATTTGTTGTTGTTTAATATCATTCTCCTTTAGTAAGAAATCCTGTTTTGCATTTAGTTCCTTATTATCTCTTTCAAGAGACTCACACCTATTACAAATATCTTTATATTTTACTGCAACAAGGTCAACCATTTTTTCATATTTTGCCAAATCTTTTTTGATTTCTGATAATGGTTCCAGTTTCGCATTTATCTCATCTAATGAGTGTCTGAGATCTTGTTTAACTTCAGCATTTGACTGTTGAATTTTTAAATTTATATCACCCAAGGTAACCATTATGAGGTCCATGTTTACAGATCCAGTACTATCAGAAAATGATGCAGCCGCTGTGCATTTATTCGATGCCGCATTTCCTTTTCTACCTGCCATTATATTTAGTTATAATAATAATAATAATTAACCAGATGACAAATAAACCGCAAATAGCTATTTGAACTTAGTCACTCCTCAATATGTCGGCAGGTGTCAGCACATCCTATTATAGCCAAGTTGAAGTCGTGTCAGATTATATGTCACAATTATCAGTCAGGAAATACAAATGTCACCCAAAAAGAGTATTCAAGATAGTAGTAGTGGCATATTAAAACACTTTATACACTGGCACATGCTAACAGTCTTACAAAGTCAATTGGAAATAGTACCTTAGGTCCCTAAGCTTCTGGACGTTCGACTGACATGTACGTAGGTTATAACGACAATTGACTTAACAGAAATTTACCTTGGTTGAGCAACTGCATGTGTTACCTGGTTTATCTTCCACGTTTTCAATAGGTATCCTTCACACATGTGTATTCATAATACTCTATTATTGAAATTTGCAGCGAGTAGCACAAACACCTACTTACCACAACATGCTTGACTTGCGGACTTGCCTGGACTGGGTGCTGACCCCCTTGTATTTTGCGAGCAGCAACTGCTGCCTGCTTCGGTTCTCACTCGGTAGGTTTTTTACACTCCCTGCGTTGTTGCCTCGGTTCACCGCTCCTAGTGCTTTGACTTGTGTTAGTCTGACTGCTCTACTGCTGTGACGTCATGGCTTCTACTCCTATGCTCGGCTCTTCTGTAACCGCATCGCTTGCTGACTGCGTCAATGTTGACATCCGATCGTCTACAGGTGTTGTGGATCAGGCGTCTTCCTCTTTTGCTGGTTATATATTCCTGCTTTGGATTCTATGTTTCATCGTGCAGGTACCAATTTTGCCATTACTGTTCCTCCAGCCTTGGTTCTAGGTAGGTGAATGCTTTCTATTTTACATCTTGGTATTGATTTTGATGCCCTACTCAGGGCCGGATGGAGCTTTTGCGAGGCCCGGGGCGAAATTTCATTGCAAGGCTCCGGAGTAAAATTTTATTGCTTGCACTAGGAAATAAATCTCATATTTTAATAAAGTCGTTACGTGAAAGATGTCCTTAAAGAATACACAGGATCTGCCTGTGATGGCGACGAATTCGCATCCCTCTGCTCCGGAGCTGAATGCTTTACCGATTAAGGTACACCAACGGAATTTATCTCTGTAACTTTTCCTTTTTGACATGTGCTTCACCTCTGTAGTACTTCAAAACGAAAACTATCGTAAACACAAAGTGATTATCTCAAAGAAGCATTTGCTTTAAGCTCAAAAAAAAAAAAAGACTAAAATATGCATTGAAAGTTCAGAGAGAGAGAGAGAGAGAGAGTAAAAACTGTTAAAATCTACGATTTTCTTTCCGAGGAGATGGGGTTGAGGTTGTATTTTCACTTATTGTATAAAAATTGCTTCACAAAATGACAGAAAGCTACGCACGTAGCGAAATATTTTGGATTGCGACAGTGGCGGCTCGTGGTTGGAAAAATAGGTGAAGAGCTACAAGAGCAATATGAAAAGATATCTACTGTTTCAATGAAAATCACCATATGAGGACTGACCTATTTTATGTATATTAGGTCAATTCTTCTTTCTTTTAAAGCTGCAAATTTGTCGATTATGTCGTCATAGAATGGTTGTTTCTTCGTGAGCATCAATAAAATATCTTTCTGAATAGAAATATTTGCCAAAAAAGCATGTCTATCTTGAGAAATAGTGTTTCTTGAGTAAGTTTGTATTCTTTAAAGGCAAGAAAAACTTCTTTCCACTGACACATTTGTAGATAAAATTGTTTAAATGAGGGAAACCAATTTACAAGCTTTTGCAAAAATGTCTTTATCTCCATGAAGCAGTCGAAGAAGTTCTTTAGTCGATATATTCCTTAATTTTTCATCGGCATATACAAGACTCAGTTCATTTTTAAGGCGCTGGAGTTTAGTAAATATTTTCCCGTAAAAATGTTGTAGATTTTCAAAAGCGTCGGAGGGAAAACATGAATTAAATTGGTCGAACTTGGTTGTGTCAGCAAGACAGACAAATTGAAGTTTCTCACAGTCTTCAAATCTTATATCCATTTCCATAAGAATGTAGTCCGAAATTTCAAAATACAATATAATTTTGAAAAATTGTTTCTTCTGTAAGAGCAGCATATTCCCGTATAGATCTGCTTATTTCTGTGATTTTGCTAGCTTTTCCAAACAGTGTTTCAAATACCTCATCGTTAAGGCAATTACTTTTTGCAAATAAAATTTAAGAGGATTTAGTACTTAATTTGAATAAGTAATATATGTATAAGTATATATATATTACTTATTCAAATTAAGTACTAAATCCTCTTAAATTTTATTTGCACAAAGTGGGTTGCCTTACTCATCGTTCCTTTTATGGCTCAAAATTTCACGAGTTGTTTTAATTTGAGTTACACATCAGTACTTTATGTCTAGTGATGTTTTTGCAAAATTTTGAATTATAGATCGGTGGAGCCAAAAATTTCATTAAATACTATTGCCAAAAATGTAAATTCAAAAGTGTTCATACCATTTAAAAACCCCTGGACAAGTTGAATTGATTTCTTGTCTGATTGTTCACTGTTTGTGAGAAATTCTAATGCTTCCTCCAATTTTTGCAGTCTTCAACAATTACACTTACTAACTTCGAAGTGGAGGACTGTAGAGTTTCTGTTATGGTTAATATGCATCCTGCGGTTGTTGATGCGAGTGTATAAGATCGCTTCGCTGAGTGGTGAAAAAACGAAGGAATTCCACTGAGACTTGTATAAAATATTCGACACTTAGAAATTTTAGAAAAACTCTGCTGTAATACAAGTTTCAAACGATTCGCTAAGCAATGAACAAAAACAGCTTGAAAAGCTTTATCCTTGATTTTTTTCTGGAGTCCATTCAAGTGTCCAAACATTACACTTGCCCCATCGTTACATTGTCCTATTAATTTGTGTTGATAATCAAACTGTTCCAAAATTTCGTGGAAACCCAAAAATCGCTCAGCCAATACACCTTCCGAACAACAAATCTTATTATTAAAGAGCACTGAGAAGTCTAATTTATGTCTGTGGTGTCATCTACTTGAATAGAAAAGCATTCAACTTCATTTATTTCATTTTTAACGTGATCGTTTATATATTCAGAAATACATTCACTTAATTCATTTTGAATAGTTTTTGAGTCACCTGTGAAGACATTTTTTGTCTTTTCGTATTGATTTTGAATTTCTAAAGGAATCAATGAAAGTAATTCCGTGAATTTTCCATGATTTATCGAGTCGATGCTTTCGTCATGGTCACGGAATGCTAGTTCTTGTTTGCTCAAATACAGTACTGAATCAATCACTGTCTGCAGGAAAAGTCTATTTAAACGAACGTTTCCGTTGAAATGCCTTTTCAAAAGCCTAGCACTCTCCCTTATGTTCTGATTTTTTCAAAATTCCTTAACTTTTATTCGCATTTCAGGTGTTCGCTAGAATCACCATGTTCATGAAATGACCGAATGTTTATGAAGTGACCGTGTTATATTTAATAAATCTGAGAAACCGTCTTTATTCCACGCCGAATGTTTTTTACTATAAAGTAACACGGCCAAGAAAATCATTTTTGTAACACAGAAGTTCTACAAAGCCATTTTCTGTCATGAGAAAGAAGAGATATTCAGTAAACCGACAGTTTTTACAATTAAAATTGTAAGATTTACCGCTCTTCCTGATTTCTTTCTTGGCGACAATTGTCAGTGAATCCGTGAAGATAAAAGACATTTTTCCTTGAAGTAAAATGTCTCTTTTATATTCATGTTTCCATCAATCAAATGGAGTTTGCAATAAATTACAGACAATGCCGTTCACACAATACATACTAAAAACTTAAACTATCAGTTAAACTGTACACGAAATTTAAGTATCAGGTGAAGTTTTTGATAAACAATCACAAAGCAACAAATCTCTTTCGGAAAGCATGTACCGCAACGAGAAAACCCTAGTGGATTGTAAGGTACCATGGGCAATCCGTCCCGTTCCTCCGCGATCTCTTCCGAAGGTCACGACTCCAGGTGCAGAGCCTGAGTGTCTCAAGCTAAAACTCTTCACTTGCCCAGCAGATAGGAGGGGGTGACGTCACGGTTACCATGGTAACTCGGCCGGTACCTGCAGACTTCCAAGCATTCTCATTTTGGCTCTTCACTTGAACTGTTTTGCGTAGAGAGACTTGGTTTCCGTTTTGAACGCCCATTGTGAATTGATCTAATAAGAATTTTGAGCATTTTGGCACTCAATAAAGGTAAAGAAGAATATATACACAAAATTACTGAATAAAATTTTATTTTAAATGAAATAGGTGAAGAGGCACTTCACCTACTTCACCTGAAAAGCCGCAACTGGATTGCGAATGTTTTAGTGTAGAAATAATAAATTTGTATACATAGTTTTTTTCTCCAGATACATGTTTTAGTGATTGATTTTTAATGCAAAATGGAGTAACTGACAAATTAGTGACTTTTTAAACGTTTATACGTGCTCATATGTGATTGTTTTAAGAAAAATTCTAGTAATGTTTTTAAAGCCAATGAATACATGGCCTCCATGTATAGCCCAAAACCAACTTTGATATTGTTCTTTTTTATTTTATTTAAATTTAAGTATCTGGTTTTCGCGCAAATTGTTAAATATATAAAAGCAAGGGCTACAAAATGATGAAATTAAATGTGCGATTTCACGAATTCGGAAAATATCAAGGTCGTTACAATAATCACTTGAAAACTACAGATCTCCGCGTATTTGTACGGCGAAAGGCGATAAGCTATTCGAAAACCGGTGGATTGGAAACAAACAAACAAAAAACAAATTAAAAAAAAAGAAATAATTTTTAAGGGCCTAAGAAAAACGGAACGCTTCGCTTTTTCTTTTGCGTGAAAAGGAAAGATCTGCTAAGTAAATAAGAACAATGCGTGCATTTTTTTTAAATCCTAAACTCAGAATTGGGATACAGCGGGGAAATTCATATTTTCCGAAACGAGAATTGTTTTATTAACGCACAGCAGCAAAAAATTGGTACTTTCCATTAAAATAGCCAAAAATCTTTAGTACCAAACATTTATTTCAAACTGAAGAGAAGTTAATGGATCTTTTGGCAACAAAAACTACAGTATTTTAACAAATAAAGAAAAGGTGCACTCAAAGGAAAATATCCGGAATTTTAAGTTTTTTCAAATTAGTTAAGCGAGAAATTTAGAGATTATGAAGAATTTCATTTAAAATTTCCCTTTCTTTCACGCTGCGAACTTTGAGATGAAGAAGCGTGAAAAATTTCTCTTTGAAAAGGGAAGTGTTTCAACGATTAGAGTCAAAAAGCTTGACGGGTTGATTTTGGAAAATGTAAATTGACTTATCTCAACCGTTGACAGTTTAGTAGCAAATGCACATACAGTTAACGAACTTCATTGAGAAAGTTGTCGGTTGGTTCCCACTGTCGAACTTCATTGACAAAGCCACGTGGTGTCCTTTCGGTCAACAGTCCGGTCCTGAAGTATCAAGTTCTTCCTAAAATTCAGTTGTAAAAATTACAACACCCCAGGTGGGCTCGAACCACCAACCTTTCAATTAACAGCCGAACGCGCTAGCCGAATGTGCCACGGAGGCCATGTTACGCGTGTTTCATTGTTGCTTATCATGCAGCTCCCTCTGTCTGAGATTCTCACAATTCTAAGTAAAAATTTTTGTTCTTAAACTGCGGGGCCCCTTAAAGACGCGAGGCCCAAGGCGACCGACACGGTTGCCCCTATGGTCCAGCCGGCCCTGGCCCTACCTAATACTCAACTCACAGCATATTCACCAGCGCTGTATTCTTTTTTGCCATCCGATTCTATTACGCATATTGCTCGCAAACCCCGATCCGTCATTATTTATTCAGCTGCCTCAAAATATGTAACGCAGGTGTTATTCACTCCCATTATGATTGGTGATCAGTGTATTTATGCTGAACTTCTCTCCCAGCGTCCAGTTTTGATCTCGTTCTTTCCGGTTCCAGCTGAAATTCCCGATTCTCTTTTGCAACACTTTCTTTCGTATAGCGGTCGCACCGTTGGGTCGGTGCGTACCCTTCCTTCAAACGTTACTGATCCGTTTGGTAATCCCATCTTAGGGTGTCGCCGGCAGGCGCTCTTGATTTCCCCTCGAATTCTGCAATTTCTTCCTTTCTGACCAAATTACTCATTAAACTTGGTCACCATTCCTACTCCATAAATGTTGTTACACCTTTCCATTGTTACGCCTGTCTTGGTTTTGGCCACCATTAAGCAAAATGCCCGTCAGGTTTTGTGCCACTGGTCACTGTTCCTTCTGCTGCAACGACATCGGAAGTGCCTGTGTCTTCTTCAGAGCGCATACTATCCCATGCTCCGACTCCGCCAGGAACTCCTGTGCCAACTTCTCATGATGCTGCTTGCTTGACTCCTGTCTCCTCTGCTGTTAAAGTGTTGTCTGCGCCTCTGCCTGCTGGACTTTCTGCTGAATTGCGTTCAGCAGTACCGATATATATTCCTCTACTTTATTTTGTTTGTTTGTCTGTTTGTTTGTTTGATTGGAGGTTAAACGACCACCGTGAGCAACTCAATGGGCTATAAGCTGTCGCCCGTCCCTAACTTTGGGCCACTGGTTCCAGGGAAGGGAGAGAGCCAGTGCCGTAAGACAAACACAACATCCATGCCTCACCGGGATTTGAACCCGGACCCCGTTGCGACGAATGATCAGAGGACCACTGCGCCACCGGGGTGGCCTCTCTACTTTATCCACCGTGTACACCACCGCCTGTATCTACTGGCTTATTCACACCAGTTATTGCTCATCTCCATGACTCCCTGGATGTTTCACCTTTGGAGCCTTTTGACATCCCAGAACTTGCGTCTTCGTCTTCTAGTGATGCTGCTACACAATCGATTCAGCATATTGACTCTTCGGTGTCTTCTGTTGGAGAGGCAAGTGCTACCTTGCCTAACACTGCTCCCGTGCTCGATTCGTCAAGTTAAAGTGTCTTTTGGAGTGTTATTGTTTCGCCTAAGCCCTTGCCATTGGCTCCAGGTTTAGTGGCAAGCTTTCCCTGCCCTATAGATGGGTCCCTGGTTCCTGCTGATGCTTCGTCTGCACCTCTTTCTACAACCCCATCTCTGGTTTCAACTGGAGTCGACGATTCAATGTTATCTGAGCAGGACCTTCAAGGTTCTGTTCCCAAGAAGCGACGACGCACTTCTCGTAAGAAAAATCGAAAGAAGCTCTTATCTTCCTGTGAAATATCCGACTCGGCTGCTCTGGATTTTCCGGATCACTTTGTGTTTAATCCTGATTATAAACTTTTTCTTAAACGTGCTGTTCTTCTTTCTCTTCCAGAGTTTTTCTGGAACACATTGATATGCTCGCAACAGCTGATCCTCGTTATCGTGCTTTTGTGACCCCCTACATGGGCTATGATTTGTTTTTTGCACGTGATCAGAAAGCGGCCTTTGCACGGTTTTGCTCATTTTATGATCCTATTGACTATGAGACTGTTTGTGCTTCTTTACGAGCTCTTCAAAGTGTGTTTTCGTATCCAGCTCTTAGACCGTGGCTTGTGTTTATGGACTATTATTGCACCGAATTTGAAAAGTTCTTGGGATGTTATCCTCCATCTTGGTGAATTGTTTCTTGATACGTGACGTTTTTCCTAACTTTTTCTCCCCTAATGTACAATGTTAATTGCTTTACTCCTGCGATTGTGTCCTTGACGTTTGTGTACTTCATTCCCAGCTGTATATTTCATGTAATTTCCTGTTATACTCTATGTTACTGCATTGTATTTCTCTGTACCTTTCAAGTTTTAATAAAGCGATTTTGAACTACAGGCATTTTCGAAAACGGCCCTTGCCCGTTTTTGCTCATTTTATGATCCTATTGACTATGAGACTGTTTGTGCTTCTTTACGAGCTCTTCATGACTCTCTGCTGCAGTGTCTTCGCATCCAGCTCCCGGACCGTCGCTCGTGTTTATAGATTATTATTGCACCCAATTTGAAAAGTTCTCCGCTTGTTTTACCCCATCTTTGTGATTGGTTTTCTCAATACGAGACTTTTTTATAACGTTTTCTCCGCTAATGTAAAATGTTAATTGCTTTACTCCTGCGACTGTGTCCTTGACGTTTGTGTACTTCATTCCCAGCTGTATACTTTATGTTATTTCCTGTTATACTCTCTGTTACTCAATGTTACTGCAATGTATTTCTCTGTACCTTTCAAGTTTAATAAAGCGATTTTGAACTACAGTCAGTCACGTTTTTTTGTTGCTCCCTAGTTTTCGTCTAGTTTTGCGATTTCTGAGTCTTTTTTCCAGCTAAAAATTCTCCGCTACGTGTATGAAGTTCATCTTAATGTTCTGAATTCACTTACCAGGTCGGTGAGTTGCTTATTTTTCATATTTTTTCGTTTTTTTACTTGCTCGTACATCGGTTTCGCTTATTTTCTGCCCGTAACCCTTTCCGTTGCGGACTTGCTTGGCCTGGGTGCCGACGCCCTTTTATTTTGCGAACAGCAACTGCTGCTTGCTTCGGTTCTCACTCGGTAGCTTTTTTGCACTGCTGCGTAGTTTCCTCGGTTGACCGCTCCTAGTGCTTTGACTGCTCTACTGTTGTGACGTCATGGCTTCCACTCTTATGCTCGGGTCTTCTGTAACCGCACCGCTTGCTGACTGCGTCAATGTTGACATCCGATCGTCTACAGGTGCTGTGGATCAGGCTTCTTCCTTTTTTGCTGGATTATATCCTCCTGCTCTGGATTCCATGTTTCTTCGTGCAGCTACCAATTTTACCATTACTGTTTCTCCAGCCTCTGTTCTGGGTAGGTCAATGCTTTCTGTTTTACCTCTTGGTATTGTTTTTGATGCCCTACCTCCCAGCATATTCATTAGCGCTGTATTCCTTTTTGCCATCCGATTCTATTACGCATATTGCTCTCAAACCCCGATCCGTCATTATTTATTTAGCTGCCTCAAAATATGTAGCGCAGGTTTTATCCACTGCAATTCAGGTTGGTGATCAGTGTATTTATGCTGAATTTCTCTCCCAGCGTCCAGTTTTGATCTCATTCTTTCCGGTTCCAGCTGAAATTCCCGATTCTCTTTTGCAGCACTTTCTTTCGTATAGCGGTCGCACCGTCGTGTCCGTGCGTACCCTTCCTTCAAATGTTACTGATCCGTTTGGTAGTCCTATCTCAGGGTGTCGCCGTCATGTGCTCCTGATTTTTCCCTCAGATTCTGCAGTTTCTTTCTTTTCCACCAAATTACTGATTAAACTTGGTTACCATTCCTACTCCATAAATGTTGTTACACCTTTCCATTGTTACGCCTGTCTTGGTTTTGGCCACCATCAAGCAAAATGCCCGTCAGTTTTTGTGCCTCCGGTCACTGTTCCTTCTACTGCAACGACATCGGAAGTGCCTGTGTTTTCTTCATAGGCTATACTATTCCATGCCCCGACTCCACCAGGAACTCCTGTGCCCACTTCTCATGATGCTGCTTGCTTCACTCCTGTCTCCTCTGCTGTTGAAGTGTTGTCTGCGCCTCTGCGTGCTGGACTTTCTGCTGAATTGCCTTCAGCAGTACCGATATATATTCCTCTACTTTCTCCACCATATACGCCACCGCATGTGTCTATTGGCCTATTCACACCAGTTATTGCTTATCTCCATGACTCTCTGGATGTTTCACCTTTGGAGCCTTTTGACATCCCAGAACTTGCGTCTTCTTCTTCTAGTGATGCTGCTACACCATCGATTCAGCATATTGACTCTTCCGTGTCTGCTGTTGGAGAGGCAAGTGCTACTTTGCCTAACACTGCTCCAGTGCTCGATTCGTCGAGTTCCAGTGTCTTTTGGGGTGTTATTGTTTCGCCTAAGCCCTTGCCGTTGGCTCCAGGTTTAGTGGCAAGCTTTCCTTGCCCTATAGATGGGTCCCTGGTTCCTCCTGTTGCTTCGTCTGCACCTCTTTCTACAACACCATCTCTGGTTCCAACTGGAGTCGACGATTCGATGTTATCTGAGCAGGACTTTCAAGGTGCTGTTCCCAAGAAGCGACGACGCACTTCTCGTAAGAAAAATCGAAAGAAGCTCTTAGCTCTTTGTGAAATATCCGACTCGGCTGCTCTGGATTTTCCGGATCACTTTGTGTTTAATCCTGATTATAAACTTGATCTTAAACGTGCTGCTTTTCTTCCTCTTCCAGAGGTTTCCCTGGAACACATTTATATGCTCGCAAATGCTGATCCTCGTTATCGTGCTTTATGACCCCCTACCTGGGCTGTGATTTGTTTTTGCACGTGATCCGAAAACGGCCCTTGCCCGTTTTTGCTCATTTTATGATCCTATTGACTATGAGACTGTTTGTGCTTCTTTACGAGCTCTTCAAAGTGTGTTTTCGTATCCAGCTCTTAGACCGTGGCTTGTGTTTATGGACTATTATTGCACCGAATTTGAAAAGTTCTTGGGATGTTATCCTCCATCTTGGTGAATTGTTTCTTGATACGTGACTTTTTTCCTAACTTTTTCTCCTCTAATGTACAATGTTAATTGCTTTACTCCTGCGATTGTGTCCTTGACGTTTGTGTACTTCATTCCCAGCTGTATATTTCATGTAATTTCCTGTTATACTCTATGTTACTGCATTGTATTTCTCTGTACCTTTCAAGTTTTAATAAAGCGATTTTGAACTACAGGCATTTTCGAGCTCTCGTAATTTGATCTATTGAATGAGTGTTTTCGTGTTCTGAGTGGTTCGTTTTGTCTCAGCCTTCAGGTAAAGGTCAGGGGCTTCGTTTTGGTTTACTTCCTGAGCTGGTAAGGGATTAATTTGTGCTGCTTCTTCGTTTGATTACGTTTTGACTGCGCCGGTTGGCCTTGTATGGGCGACGTCATTCAAGATGGCGACTTCCGGAGGTGCAGACGAGTGTTCCGACCTCACTTCCTGTGGTACTCGTTTATATTCTTCCATGCCTAGCTTCACTACGAAGTCTTCTCCTTTAGGCGGAGTTCAGCCGCCTTCCGATGATGCTTTTTCTCGCTACCCTCTTGCTGTGATATCCCGATCAGCTCGACATCGTCAGCGCTCCTCAAGGATCCTGTTAACATGGACACTATTCCTGCTGCATCACCTGGGCCTATAGCGTTGTGCCAAGCGGATCCACCTTCATATTCAGCTGCGACCACAAAATCTCGTCCTGCTCTTGCTGAGATGTACACTGATGCACCTAGTCTGAAATCGCACCTTCAACGTGTTGGAAACTCTTTCCAATTGAACATTCCAGTAGCTTCACCAGAAGAACAAACCTTCACTACAATCCTGGATCTAGGAGTTTGTTTGGTCGCCTTGCCGAATTCACCTCTCTATGTGTATGAAGACGCCCTAAAAGGTATGTAGTATTCTACTTTTTTATTTTAATAAATCTGAATATGCTCACGAAGTTATTTTGAAGGGTCTCGTTATTCAAGATCAGCATTTGTACCCTGATGCCGTTCTACATCGTCCTGTGAGTGCATCCTCCTATCCAGTGTCACCAGAAGTGTCAGATTCCATGTTATAAGTTGTTGCTTCTAGTTTGGGTCGTGTTGTCGGCCCGATACACACCCATTCCGCAGCGCCCGCTAAGCCGGATGGCCGAGCGGTCACCCGTTCTATCCAAGGAGCTCGACGAGTTGCAAGTATTGTATTCCCTACAAAAGATTCCATTGAAGCCTGTCCAACTCAGTACAAAGTTAAATGTGGTGATCATATGAGACGTACTGACGTGCTTACTCAATTTCCCTGAGGAAAGTGCAAGGAATTTGGACATAATCAGACAGAGTGTAGATATGTCTCCTTTTGCCCGCTTACTACTCTGGATCCTTTACCTTCTTCTAGGAACGCAGAGTCAGCTGCCTTTGCACGTCCTTCCTCAGCATCTTCCACAACGTTGGATGTTGAGTCGGCAGTACCCCAATCACCACCTGTAACTGTTGCTCACGACCCTGATCTTCCATCGACTGCACCTTTCCACACCCCTGATGGTCCTGGACATTCAGATGGTGGCAGCGGTGCTTCGGATGCTGAGGCTTCAATCGCAGATTCCAAGGATACCTTTTGCAGTGCTGGTGGTGACCCTGCTCACAGTGATGAATCTGTCGCAGACTCAAGACCTCGAAATGAGAAGCGACTGGCTACCCGCGGTAGCGGCGCGGAGGCTAAACGCGGAAAGCCTCCTGCTCACTCTCTTCGTGCTTCAAGTAGGAAGCGTACTTCTCCTGCTGCGTTCAAAGATTATGATATGTCGATGGACATTGAGGTGTCCTCGGGTGTTCCTCCCTTTGATGATTTTGCACAACAGCTGCGGCATTACAAAATATTAGAGCAACCTTTATCTCACCAGCAACTTTACAATTTGCTCTGCTTTGATGTGAAAAAGCCTGCAATAAAGGCTCTTGCTCTTGAAGCGGGTGCGCTCATACCGTCTGTTCTTCAACAGCTAACCCATGTGGCAGCAGCTATTCAAAGTGTGGACGAAGCTTCTGGGGATTACGGCGAAATTGTTGTAACGATTCACCGCCAAGTAGAGAAGTTTAAGGCTGTTACTTCCACAATACATCAGCCGACAGTGGATTTGAACATTCCAGATTACGACGTTTAACTGTAGGGGTTTAGCTACCCCGGAGGTTAACTCTCTTGTGTATGAGGATTTGGTTTCTGCCCAGGCAGATCTTCTACTACTACAGGCGACTAACTTCAATGCACATACCCCGTACCATTTATGGCGTACATGGCCATATATCCATGACTAATGTATTGGGAGACGGGGCGGTGTAGCAGTTGGTTTCCATCACCGTCTGTTGCATCGCTTCTCGTCTTATGCAGTTCAATCTATATCTCCGGGTCGACTACAATGCTTTTCGTTTACTATTGATAATGTTACATATCATGTGCTGAACGCACATTTCCCGCAGAATGTATCTCTGGTTACAACCTTTTGTGATTGTCTTCGAGACGCTCTTGCTGCTCTGCCCGCTCAGGATTTTGTTATCCTTGGTGGGGATTTCAACTGTACTCTCGAGCCTTTCCTCGATAGGTGTTCATCAAGAGGTGAATACCGTCGTAATTTCACATCTTTGCTTTCACCTATCATTCATGACTTTCAGCTTGTTGACGCTTTTCGGCATTTACGACCAACTGACATTTCCTACACGTGGCATGGTCCGGTGACACGTGGCTCTCCATTGGCACGAATTGATCGTGTGTATGTCTCTACGACGATGACTCCGCCCATTACAGACGTGGTGCACCTTCCCACGATTTCCTCAGACCACTGTGCAGCATGTCTCACTGTCTGTGAGACTTCTATAGCTCCTCGTACACGTCGCACGTGGACTTTTGATGATGAGCTTCTCACGAACTCTGGATTTTGTGCTGCAGTAAGCCCATTTCTGGCCGATAGGCGATGTCTTTTAGACTCAACACCGAGTGCTCTACATCTTTGGTTGAAGGTTAAGAGTGATCTGCAGTTTTTTGTTTGCAATTACTCCTTTACTGTTTGCACCGAACGTTTACAGAAGATTGCCAATCTACGAGTCATCTGTCAATTCTGACTCCGGCAGACCCTATGTACACCGTGTATCAAAGTGATCTCTCTGCACTTCTTAAATCATTAGCACAGCAGGCTGTCTGGCGGATGCGCTGGCGTCATATCTCCTCGTCTGCGTAGTCGTATGAATACTTTGCTAAAATGGAGTCTAAGAAGCAAGCCTCATCCTCCATACGACATCTCCGCCTCGCTGATGGTACCGTTCCTGATGATTAATCCATCGTGTGTTCCCATGTTCGGAATGCCTTTGTGGACAAGTAACCAGCGGTATCGCAGACTACTGACCTTTCTTCTTCCTTGCTTCTTTCTAATCTCCCTCAGGTAACAGCTCATCTTTGCTCTTTCTTACATTCGAACTTTTCTCCTTCTGTATTACTCTCCTGCCTAAATAGGGAGACCTTTTGGACTTGACGAATTGGCACCCCATCTCATTTCTCAACTTAGATTATAAATTCTACACTAAAATATTTTCTCGCCGACTAAACATTGTTTTTCCTTTTCTTGTTTCTCCCGACCAGTCCTACACCGTGTCTGGTCGGTCCATTAATAATAATAATACCACTTTTCTTATTCTTCTTACCTTCCTTGCTCGTAAATTTTCTGAACCTTTGGCACTCATTAATATCGATCAAATATCTGCCTTTGATAACGTTTCTCACGATTATCTCTGTACTGTTCTTGCTTCTTTTGGTTTCCCTCCTTCTTTCGTGTCTATACTTCTCAGTCTCTACCGGGGTGCCCGTCTTCACGTTCGGACGACCTTTTTTTTTGACGGCGGCTGTGCCTTTCCAACGTGGGATCCGACAGGGTTGTTTTCTTTCGGGACAAATCTTTGCCTTGGCCTTTGAGCCCTTTCTTCTTGCAGCGAAACGATCCCTTTTCTCTGCTATGCCACCTACAGTCGCACGCACTAGGCATCACTGCTGTGGATATACTGCGTATGCCGATGATGCTACGTTCTGCTTGCGTTACGATCATCTCTTTGATGTTTTATATCAAGTTTATCGATCCTATGCAGACTTATCTGGTGCTACTCCTAATGCTACAAAAACCACCGGCTTATGATGTTGGTCGTGGGTGGTCCGCACTGATGCCATATGGGGTGCGGTGTGCTCCTCTTAGACTCAGAACATCCTTGGTACTTATATTGAGCATCCGTTTACGGTAGCAGCTGCTTCGTGGGATGCTTTACGCCCACGTCTTTACCATACGGTAGGATTCTGGAAATCAACGCACTCGTACACTTCCCACCATCAGCGTGCTGCCGTTGTACATCGCTACCTCTTGCCACTTTGTTTCCTTACCTGGTCTTCTACTGTACTGCCTACGTATCGTCTTGATCATGTCAAAAGTCTATGTACATCGATGATTTGGACCACAAAGCACTGGGTCGCGGCGGCGACGCTCAATTTCTCACTGGAGCACGGAGGCATCAATTTACCTGATGTGCCCATATATTATCCTGCTCACCGACTTGTTGCCCTTCTTCGGATCTTGGTTGCTCCCACTCCGTCACTTTCTTCTACCCTTGATGTTCTTCTCTCTCTTCACGATCCACCTTTCTTCTTTCTCCTTTATCTCAAGATGGATTCCTTCTCTTCAACTTCCATTAATTTTCCTTCTGTTCTTTCTGAAGCTCTGACGTTCTTCCGCGCTCTTCCTCCTTCCCGGGTCCCTCCGACCACCACTCTTGATCTCTTGAATTAACCTCTTTTCTTTCCAACCCTCGTCCATTCCTCCCGACAGCCTTTTTTTCTTTTGCTTTCCTGGATCCGCTCCGGTATACTAACTGTTCGTACACTCGTTAATCCCGACTTGACCTGGAAACCTCTTACCTCCTTATTTTCCGATCATTCACCTTCCCATGCTACTGATTATGCTCTTCTTCGCTCTTCCCTAGGTTTTCTTTCTCCATCTCTCGTCAATTCTCTTGGCCTCGTCTCTGTCCTTGGTCCCAGTCTCCCTATTCCTTTTTTTCTCTATATTAGAGGTGTTTCTGTCCCTATTCTTTTGGTTTCCACTTTTTCCTTTTACCGTTTCTTTCGTACACCTACCGCAGCTGCGCAACTAATTTCTGATGTTCCTTCTCTCTACTCTCAAGCCATCTGGTCTGCCTCTACTTTTCCTTTTTCTGCACCGTTGGAGTGTAACATTCACTGGTGATATGTTCACCGCCGGTTTCCTGTTCCTCTTCTTCTATCCCGTATGTCTCTCCTTTCTTCTTCCATTTGCCCATTTTGTGAGTCCGTAGGAGATACCGACCATATGTACTGGCATTGTCCCATCCTGATTCCTGTTTTGCATTGTGTCTTTCGTTTCGTGAACCATATCACTTTTCGCAATCTACCTTTTCTCGCATATTCTTGGTTGCTTTTAACGAAGCACCCTCCATCTCGTTTGCCGGCCGTTTGCGCCTTTCTTTTTGTTTTGGTGAAACAAGCAATATATATCTATCATCTTTATCTCCGGACTGGCGCAGACTCTGCTAATCCACTTATTACGAGTGACAGAATCCTCACCTATTTTCGCAGCCGCTTAACAGCTCGCCTCCGCCTCGAATATGCAGAAGCACAATCAACTTCTTCCTTAGCACGGTTTCGTCAGGTATGGGCGAAATATGCCGGTTGGTTCCGGATTGATGGTAACACCATTAGTATATTGTTTTAACTACTTAGTGCTTCTTGCAAGTTGGAACGTGAGGAGTTTCTTTTGTTCTGTAACATTTTGTTTATTGTTTCTTCCTCGCATTGTCGTAATTATTGTGCTACCTTTAAATTGCATTAAGAGGATGATTATTTTGGAGCTTGACTACTGTGCCCCTGTATTTCTCCGCCTGACACAGGTTATCCACCATGCGTTGTTCTATTATGGTAGTGTCCTCATGAGTTTGAGGACTCTTGTTTCGAATGCGTTGAACGACGTGTTCTAACCTTTTCATTGCTGTTCTGTGTATGTGTTCTGTAGTATATTTGTGATGGTGCTGTAATCCCGAACAATTTGTATTGTATCTTGGTACTGTGCTGAACCATTGACTTGCCTCAGTATTACTATGTTCTATTGTACAATGTGCTAATGGAGGAACTGTTATGTTTATATGATTATTGTTTGTAAATTGTGCATTTTCTGGATGAGTTGCTTCGTGCCATGGAAATCGGCTGACTCCTACGTTTCTCACTATGACATAACCCAGGGTTTGTTATGAGAATTTGTTTGCTCCTTTCCTAGTACTTCTGTCTTGTTGTTTGCCTTTACCGTCTTGTGGCATTTTGTTTATTTCTTTAGTGTTATCATTATTTTGTTTTTCATGTACTGTTCTGAAGCCGTTTTTGTTTTTGATTATGTTGCGTAATGTGCAAACTTTCAGTGCATTGTATAGCAGAGGATTTTTTTAGTGCCCACATATTTTATCTGTTAATCACTTGCACAGCTCCTTGCATGTGACATTTTTTTATTTTTCTGGTGTTTTGATATTTGCACATGTGTTTCGTTTTCTATAGTGTACAAGTTTGTTGTGTTTCCTCCCTGTGGTTTTGCATTGTGTTTTTATAAGTTGGATACCTATGTCGACCACTATGTTTTCCTGTAACATTTGCACCATGTTTTGGTCTATTCATGAGAGATTGTTGGCAATGTATCGCCACTTAAATCTTTTAACTTTATGGTTTTTTCCAGAGGCTAGTTTTGCTCTGACATAAAACATGAAAAATAACTTATTCATGTTTGTTTTTAAGTTATTTCTCATGTTTTATGAGCGTGTGTGGTTCTGTCATGTTTTTAGACCAATAAAGATTGTTTGAACTACAGCCAAAGACTATATGAATAACAATGGGCAAAACATTTAACTTATTTGTGAAAATACTCGGTTTTTATGCCGGCCGTTATGTTGTGTACATGTCTAAAACAGTCCCTGACCCAAACTGGCAATTTTTATTTTTTTATGAGAACTATTGAAAGCACGATTTGCAACACGCACTGAACCAGCATATGCTCAGGAACAGCTTTCACTCCTCGCTAATGATGGAACATACGGTTTTCAAAAACTCACGGAAGTGGTTTTTTATTGGAGGTTTAACGACCACTGTGAGCAACTCAATGGGCTATAAGCAGTCGCCCGTCCCTAATTTAGGGCCACTGGTTCCAAGGAAGGGAGAGAGCCAGCGCCGTAAGACAAACACAACATCCATGCCTCACCGGGATTCAAACCCGGACCCCTTCCGGACGAATGGTCATAAGCCATCGCTTAGACCACTGCGTCACTGGGGCGGCTACTCACGGAAGTAGCTAGGTATTTGCCAGTCTATTCTCTCCAAGGTCTCTGGGTTTACAACCCAGATCTGCCGCCTCGGTGGCGCAGTGGTCTAAGCGATGGCCTCTCATTATTCGTCCGAAAGGGGTCCGTGTTCAAATCCCGGTGAGGCATTGATGTTGTGTTTGTCTTACGGCACTGGCTCTCTCCCTTCCATGGAACCAGTGGCCCTAAATTAGGGACGGGTGACTGCTTATAACCCATTGAGTTGCTCACGGTGGTCGTTGAACCTCCAATTAAAAAGAAACCAAGAAAAAACCCAAGATCAGATCAGATCATATGTAGAGGATTTTAGGAAGAGAGTGTCTGACCCAAGGAGTTTAGAATAATACTTCTGGAGATGCTCTGAGTCTCTTAACCGTGAAGCCGCAAACTGAGGGAATTCGACGTTGTTTACATGACACTTATGAAATTTCAACCGAGTGTATTTTGGAATAACGTGATTTTCGGCTGCAGAAACAGTTTTAATATCAATCCGGAATGAATTATACTTCTTATACGAGTGAAGTTATCAATTTTAACGTTATGTTTTGTTTTGAATCCGCACTAACGTTCGTGTATTTCAATTTAAAATAAAAGTGGGAAAAAGCCTCAATATAATTAAGAATGTTTGGATTTCAGCACTTTCTCACACATCGGCAGCAAGTTACGATGCGAAATTGTAAACATTTACAACGGAAGAAGGCGATTCCGCCAACACGAAATGCATTACAATAGTCTTGAAAACCATCAGCTTTCCCACACTTTGACAGCCGTCTCTCGCAGTTATAGGCTTCACGCAAAGTGGTACTGCTCCATTAACAAGGGTATCTCCAGATATCTTATTCTAACCTTCTTGGTCTGACCCCAGGTCTTAAAGAACCCTTAGAAATAGGAAGCTAGGAGATTTGGGCTAGAGTGCCCGATGGGAAAGTCTCACGGAAACGAAACAGAAAGAGGGAGGATGACGCTCTTATTTGTTACGAGGGGGGGGGCGGTACCCGGGGTCCGACGGCTCAACGTGCGCATTGGACGCACGGCCGATATTTAGTGGTTCGAGCGTTCGCACCTGCATGCCCGGGATCGAACCTACGGTTCCTCCGTGGCAGTCGCGAACGTTGACAACTAGGCCCTCCGCGGCCCAAGAGTTTACAACTCAGATCAGATCAGATCATATGTAGAGGATTTTGGAAGGGAGTGTCTGACCCCAGGTTTTAAGCAACTCTTAGAAATAGGGAGCTAGGAGATTCGGGCTAGAGTGCCCGATAGAAAAGTGACACGGAAGCGAGGTAGAAAGGGGGAGGAAGACGCCCATATTAATTACCGGTGGGCCAGTACCCGGGGTCCGACGGCTTAATACACCTATCCAACGCATGGTGGATATTTAGTGGTTCGAGCGTTAGTTCCTGTCTGGGATCGATCCTGAAATTCCTCCGTGGCAGTCACGAAAGTTGACCACTAGGCCATCCGCTGCCCAGTCATGGAACCAAATATCAAGAGCTACCTATCAGTATCTTGTTGAATCTATGTCTCATCGGGTGAGAGCTCATTTGGCGGCGTGAGGAGGACCTACATCGTGTTAGTTAGGTGGTTTTAATCTTTTGGCTGATAGGTGTATATTGTATCTCCAACATAATATGTACAATATCTGTACAATATAAGTCAGAGCCGGCTTAAGGAATTTTGGGGCCCCCGCAAAGTATGGGTTTGCCCGCCCCCTTTTATTTTCGAAAAAAAAACCATTTGTACTTTATCTGATAAAAACAATTTACAGTACAGTCGCACGTCGCACCCATTTATAAAGAGATTAAGTCATGTATAACGAACCTACATTTGTAACAACAAACATCCTTTGTCGCAAAAGTTATTTATTCAGATTTTCTTCTGAGAAATTTAGGATTTTATATTTATAAAGTTTTTCAGAGTGTGTGTGGTCCTTTCAACTTTGTTATAAACGGGCGCTAACTGCATGCCATCATCATCATCATTGTCAACCATTATCAATCCACTGCTGGACAAAGGTCTCCCCAAGTTTCTTCCACAACGGTCTGTCTTGGGCCAGTCTCTTCCATGTTACTCTCGCATACTTTCAAATTTCATCTGCCCATCTCCCACGTAGTATTTTCCTGTCCCTTGGAATCTAGTCTAAAATTTCAGCTGTCCACCGATGGTCGGTCCTTCTAGCAATATGTCCAGCCCATTGGGATTTCAGGGATTTACTCTGGTCATGATGTCTTCTGCTGTTGTTATTTTTCTGATCCACGAGTTTTTCTTCTTATCTCTCCTGGTTATACCAAGCATGCACCTCTCCATGCCTCTGTGAGTTGTCTGTAGTCTTTGTATGTCTCTTTTAGTTAAGTTCTAACTCTCTGCCCCATATGTAAGCACTGGAAGGATGCATTGATCAAACACTTTTCTTTAAAGACATAATGGCATATTGCTCTTGAAAATTATACTGTTCCTTCCAAACGCTCTCCAGGCAAGTTTTATACGTCGAACAATTTCTTCATCAATGTGACCTTCACTCGATATCTGCTGTCCAAGATAAATGTAAGTATCGTTTATCTCCAGCTTTCCCCCATCAATCGATAAATCTTCATTTCTCGTAAAAGCATTGTACATCACTTTTGTCTTCTGAAAGTTCATTTTTAATCCCACTTCTTTACTCTTGTCAGCAAGTTCCTGGATCATACTCTGCAGCTCTGATGGGGTAGTTGCAAAAATGACTACGTCATCAGCAAAACGAAGGTGAGTTAGATAATCTCCATTAATCTTTATCCCTTTGTTTTCCCAGTTCAGTGATTGAAAGACATTTTCCAATTGGCACTAAAGAGTTTGGGAGATATGGTGTCATCTTGTCTCACTCCCTTTCCAATTTTTACGTGTGTTATATTTTCAAATAGCCGAATATTTGCACTTGCATTTTCATAGATGTTATGAATAATATTAATGTATGCATCTTCAATACTGCAGGATTTCAAAGCCATTGTAACTGCTGATGGTTTCACCGAATCAAAGGCCTTTTCATAGTCAATAAAAGCCATGCATAATGGAAGTTCATATTCCCTCGCTCTTTCAATTAGTTCTCTCAGTACGTGGATATGATCTATGTACATTATATTATATATGACATGTGCCACCATCAGCATGCTAAGGTACAACTTTTCTCAGAGCGAGTGAGGTGGGGGATCCACTACTTTTCCACGACACGCGTCGCCATGGGCGGTGGAACTTAATATTTTCAGGGGGGGGGTTCATAGTCAATAAAAGCCATGCATAATGGAAGTTCATATTCCCTCGCTCTTTCACGTGGATATGATCTATGTACATTATATTATATATGACATGTGCCACCATCAGCATGCTAAGGTACAACTTTTCTCAGAGCGAGTGAGGTGGGGGATCCACTACTTTTCCACGACACGCGTCGCCATGGGTGGTGGAACTTAATATTTTCAGGGGGGGTCCAATTGCTCCGAGAGCGAAAACAATTTAAAAAAGTGAGAGAGAGAGAAAGAGAGAGAGAAATAAAACAACGTAGCGTAGATAAGTATATACTTGTACATATCATCATCAACCACTGTCAATCCACTGCTGGATAAAGGTCTCCACAAGTACCCTCCACAACTTTCTGTCTTGAACTTCCAAGTCACTCGAGCAGGCTTTTGTATTTCATCCACCAATCTTTCAAGTGTTCTTGTTCAGCGTATTTCCCTTCCCCTTGGTATTATATATAATATTTCAATTGCTCAAGCACGGCCAGTTATTCTAGCAATATGCCCAGCCAATTGTCACTTGAGCGTCTTCACTTTGATCATGACATCATCAATATTTTTCCTTTCTCTAATCCATGTGTTCCTCTTCCTATCTCTCTTGATTACACCAAGCATGCAACTTACCATATTTTGCTGAGTTGTCTTCATCCTGTGTGTCTTTTTCAGTTAACGTTAATGTCTCTGCTGCATATGTAAGAAATGGAAGGATGCATTGCTTAAACACTTTTCCTTTAAGACATAATGGTAAACTGCTCTTGAAAAATGTACTGTTTCTTCCAAATGCTCTCCAACTAAGTTTTGTATGCCTATATCTAGGCGAGTCAAAAGTTCGTTCTATTTTGAGCTCTACATAATGTTCGGCCTCCATTCCTGTGCAAAACGCGTTCCACCGTCGCCTGCGTACAGTGATGACGTGAACACAAAAACGCTATGGATGTACGTTCGACACTGATCCAAATTGCGTTATCAGGGGAGCAGAGGATGGAGGTCGATGAATGCACTGTCTGAGTTCACCTACACAATTATTAGAAAAATGGGTTGAACGCAGCAGCAGCGAGACAAATTTCTTCACTTGAAGACGGGAAAACAGTGGACAGCAGCACTGCACGAAAATGGTTCCTGCGTTCCAATGCTGCGGACATAATTCTCGAACACAAATCGAGATCAGGAAATCCATCGATCACCAAAACAGACACCACGGCGGAAACTGTGACACCGAACCCCGGTACCAATACACGACAAATGGCAGCTGAATTGGTGTCTTCCCAATACATTTTTGCCCGTCACTCTGCACAAGCTTGTTTTCTCCTCCGGTGCCATCGAATGGTTCCCATGTTGACACCCCAGAAGGCGAAACAAGGTGTTGCTCTCTGTCTAAGATTGTTGCCGAATCCCCAGGACGATAGGTTTTGGCGTCCTATCGCCACAGGCGATGAAAAATATATAACCTTACGTTATCCTACCACTAGGCACCAGTGGCTGAGGATGAGGAGACACCAGGAAGCACCGCCAGTGGTGCAAAGAAAGGACCTCGAGTGAAAAGTCATGCTGCACATTTGGTGGAATTGTGAGGATCCTCAATACTGGGAACTTGTACAAGTTATTCAGGCTCCAGACGGAATCTCTATGCGAAACAAATGCCGCCACCCAGCACTCATCAATAGAAAGCGGCCGTGGATAATACCCACAAGGAAACTATAGGAATTGGAAGGGATTGGATACTACCCATCTTCCACACAGCTCTGACTTGGCCCTATCTGAATGCTACCTGTTTCGATCCGTAGACTATTTTCTACGAGGAAGGGACTTAGCTTCATTGGTGGATGTGGAATCGGACATCAGATAGTTTCTGTCCTGGAAACCTGCCGAGTGGTACCGCCGTTTGAATGTGGCTGTTGTGGAATGTTGGCAAAGAACTGTAGGAGAACGGCTTGTACTTTGCAGAATGAAGTGAGCATCTATGTCTATTCTGCATCATTCAGCTTTTTAGCAGCAAACAGGACGAACTTTTGACTCACCTTCGCATTTCTTCTCTACGTATAGACCTTGCTTGATATCTGTTGTTCAAGGTAAATGTAGGTATCGGTCACATCCAGATTTGCCCCATCAACTTCCTAATCTTCAGTTTTTGTGAAAGCACTGTACATGAATTTATCAAATGTAAGTTCGTTTGTACTTTGCTCTTGTCACCAAGTTCCTGGATCATAAACTCTAGCTCTGGGGGAGTACTCCCAAAAATGACTATGTCGTCAGCGAAGCCAGGGTGGGTTAAATAATCTACATTAATCTTTTCCCCCCTTGTCTTCCCAGTTCAATGATTGAAACACATTCTGCAAAAATGGCATTGGAGAGTTTGGGAGATATGTTGTTAACTTGTCTCACTTCCTTTCGAATTTCTGTAAGTGCTCTGTCCTCAGACAGTCGAACCTTTGTGCTTGCATTTTCATAGATATTATTAATGATGGTTATGTATTCATCTTCAATACCGCAGGATTTTAAAGACATCGATACTACTGATGATTTCACTGAATCAAAATCCTTTTCATAATCAGTAAAAGCCAGGATTTCATATTCATTCTTCCTTTCAATTAGTTCTATCAGTAGGTATACTGTATATGATTAATAGTGCAACTGCTGCTACTAAATCTAGCTTGTTCTTTTAGTTAAGTCAAGTCCAATTTTCCTTTAAGTGATGCGACAGTGCCTTCCTGAAAATGAAGTGAACAACGGATAGTAGTAGGCTGATGGGATTGCCGTTCCTGAGGTCATCAAGGTCCAATTTTTTATGTGTCGTGATCAAAGAAGCATTCTTCCAGTCATCAGGAATCTTTCTTTCTTTGAGGCATTTAGTGAAAATTTGGGCGAGTGTAGTTTGTTTCTCCATTGGATTCATGTCCAACACCCATGGAAATTCATCCCCTTCTGGAATTCTTCAGTTCTTTCCCGCTCTATATGTTCTTAATGGCATGACCAACATAAACCAGGACTGGAGGGACTACTGGCAGAACTTGTGCACGCTGTTAAGAACATGAAACGGGGTAGAGCTCATATATATGTACAGGGGTTTATAAAAATAATTGAAATGCTCACTTTTTACGGAGAACTTTTTATTTATAAGCCATAGGCCCAGCTCCAACTTTCAGAACATAAGCAATTCGATTTGAAATAGACTTATTAAGTCATGCACATACGTCAATAGAATTTGGGTCAATTCTTCCTGTAAAATATATTCCAACTGTGCCATGAAGTTGGAGATGGAAAGTGGGATGGACTGACCTTTCGCTCCAGATATTCCCACAAATGTTCAATAATAATATTGACGTCTGGAATAGCTGTTGTACCTCATCTTTATGCTCTGCAAACTACAACTCGACACGTTTCGCACAATGTACGAGTGTATTATCTGCTTGAAACCAGCGGTGACCGTTAGGGAACCATGCCTTCAACATTGGGTGAAGGTGCTCCGCAAGAATGGATTAGTACATTGCAAATGTTACACGACTCTGCAGAACAACCAATGGCTCTAAGAAAATGCCATGATATGGCACACAACAGCATCAGGGATCCACCTCCGTGCTTCAGTGAGAATCAGACAGTCAGGATGGTACGCTTCTGCAAGTTTTTGCCTGACGTACAATCTACCAATGGTAGGAAACAATGTGAAGAACGATTCACCAGACCAGATGACACGTTTCCAGTTTTTAGCATCTCAGTGTTTATGTGCTTTGCACCACCTTACACTTTTTGTTGCATTGATGTTGGTAATCAGAGGTTATGGATTGCAGAACGGCGATAAATACTCGCGCGATGGAGTTCCCGATGAAGTGTTATGACGGAAACGGATCATTCCCATTGGTGTTCAACTCTGCTGTTATTCGCAGTGCCGTGGTCTTGTGCTTCTGTTGTACAACCCGTGCCAACGTTCGCCTATCTCTATCGGATATCTCCGTATGGCGTCCACAGTTTCCTCGTGTTGCACTACTATTTCTACCGTTCTAGTTAGTAAATCCCCGGCAAGGAGCGCACGAATGATCTCGCCTTTTTTGAGGTCTACGTGAATAGAGAATAAGTTAACATAATAAGTTAGAGTAGACTACGTAAATAGAGAATAAGTTAACATCGACAAACCTTACCTATTTTGCAGAGTCAGCGCCCGTTTCATCTGTTTCAGGTTTATGGACCTTTTTCGGAAAAATTTCAAAATACCAGCAAACCCAGTGACGCACTTAGTGCGTGTGTGGGTAGGAGGCTCTCCATAAGGTGTCGCTTGGTCCTTCGTGCCTAGTTGTTTTTCATTCGCTATTTATTTTTAAATACAGGGTGGGCCATATAAAAGAGGCCCGAGTTTAATGAACGACAACAGTCAGGCAATGTTACTACTATACGTGATAAAGAATAGTTGAAATGACAGAAAACAGGAGTAATTTACCTGCGTTTGCAACAGTTGCTGAAAGTGCTGTCCTCCGACATCAAAACACAGCTGCTGCACACGACGGAACATGTTGTTCGTAACGCGCCACAACTCATCGGCAGTAATCTGGGCTATGGCATCCGTAATGTTCACTTTTAATTCATCAAGGGTGTGCGGATTAATTGCGTATACTTTCCTTTTCAACGCTCCCCACAGATAAAAGTTACAGTTGGGGAGATCTGGGTGGCCATAGTCTCTTCGATACAGTTCCATCCTCCCCAAACATTTCGTGCACAGCACGTGGACTGTTCCGTGCAGTATGCGCTCTTGCACTATCCTGCTGAAAGAAAGCATATGTTTGCTCTTCTTCCTTAAGTGCGACAACAAATGGGTTGAACAGTTGCTGAGCATAGCGCTCCGAGTTGATGATGTCTCTGAAAAAGAATGGGCCGACTATACTCTTCGCAGACAAAGCACACCAAAAGCCTATCTTTTGGTTGTACAGAGGAGTATATTGCCCGTCTGGGATTCGTGTCGGTCCAAATCCTGCTGTTTTGCGCATTGACATACCCGGACAGATGAAACCATGCTTTATCTGTCATGTAATAAAGTGTTGGGTCCATTTCACCGCTGACAATGGTCTCCTGAAACCATTTACAATATTACATCCGTTTTGCATAATCAGGATTTTTAAGTTCTTGGAGCGCCATAACTTTGTACGGCCCGAAATACAAATCCACTTTAAGTATGCGTCGGCATGACTTCGCAGATATTCCCGTTGCACACGATAATCGGCGAATCGACTTCCGATGGCTTTGTAACATCAATGTCTACACATCCTTGATATTGTCTTCAGTACGAATTTTCTTGGGTTTGTTTCTTTTCCTGTTGCACACCATGCCAGTTTCACGAAATTTCCGCACTAACTTCTGTATAAATGATTTCGTCGGTGCTGCACAATGTGGAAATTTTTCTGTAAAGAACTCATTTAAAACCTTATATGAGTTATTTCTGAAATGCTGTTCAGCAATAAAACCCCGCTGTTCCGTACTTAAAACCATTTCCGTTGCCTTTGTTCTCTCTTCAATGACACTTATGACCGCGTACCTACACTGCTCTGGCTGTGACTAACCACTCCGGAGAATTCCTTTGCAGCTGTACATGCAGAAACCGGTTAAAAGTGGAACAAAGCGATTTTAACTGGAAACCCGCCAAACAACGTCTGGCCACGGGGCCTCTTTTATATGGCGCACCCGGTATATTTGCATATATTTTCAAATACATATTTTACGAATCATTGGAAACTCATTTTAGAATAGCGGGCAATTTGGTTTATCTGTTCCCAATGCTTTCGGTGACGTTTTCCTCAAGTGATTTTATTTGCATCTTCAATATTTTGTGCCACCCCATAAAGAAATTCCTGTTGCGCCACTGAGCAGATCTTTCATTTTCTAACAAAAATTTGTACCCAACATAGAACATCTAGACTAAAAACAAATGTTAGAAAATATTGGGCGCAACTGAAAATATGTTATCACCTGTCAACTGATATCCAGAAGGGAGTGCATTCCAAAGCTAGTTTGTTGCCTTGCAGCATCTGCCTGTTAAATTGCAGGCGCCGGACTCAGTTGGAAGCTAAAGGCTTAAAGAGGTACGGCGAATGGGAAATCGCCCCCCCCCCCCTCTGTTCAATCCTGTGAAATACGAAACGTGTAAAGCACGCAGAAATCCGATTGTCAGTAAATGTCATAAATGAATTCAAATGGGTGTCGGAATTTTTCGGATGCTTACTACAGCCAACAAACGTCAAAATCTGGTAAGCTATATAGTTATACAGTATATGAACGCCTAATTGTACCTGGGATGGCAACAACCATTTGGCATTGCAATTACATATCTCTTGGATTAAACGGATAAGTCTCTTGTTGAAATGGCTGAAGCCAGTTCTTACTCGGGCGCTCTTAAATTCACGTCAAGCCCAGTGTTTAAATAAATCTCTTGAGTTTTCTCTACCACACACAAGCATTATGCATGAAGAAGACGGGTGAAAGCACAATCATCAAAGAAACGCCCACAGATTGTTTCTGCCCTCGGCAAAAACACCATCCAGAAAACCATAGAGTGTGAGAGGCAAGCGATTTCGATATCCTTATTTCGACAGCAAAAACAAGCACATTCGTCCAGGATCATTTATCTTCTATGTGAGAAAGCACCAAGAATGACCTATGGTCTGTGCACAACAAGTAGTATATATACTCATCACTTAATTTGAGTTCGAGTTCTTTTGTTCAGTTATTTATTTCTCAGATGTATTTAATGGGTTTTCTGATCTCGAGAAAGACACATTCGGACTTGGAATAAAAACAAAAGAAAAAGAACACACAGAAGGAAGGAGAGAGACCCCTTCTCCGCCGTGGTTATTGCTTTAAAGAAATTTAAAGAATTCTTTAACGATCTTTTGTAAGGAGAAAAACAGAGCGTTGAATTAACTTTTCAGTATATATGTGCGAAATCAATTTTCAAAATTGTACGAAGAGTTTTCCAGAAAACTGCGAAGCATGGTGACGGTATCCAGGAAATCGTAAAAAAACAACAAAAAAACCCCTATAAATTATATGTGAGCCACACAGCTTCAGGACGTTTCCTGGGTGGACCACCTCAGTGAAGGGGACCATGAATTTCCAGAGGGGGTCCGGACCCCCGGGTCCCCTACTTTCCGCCGCCCATGCGTGTCGTAGCACGAGTGTCTAGTGGGTGACCTCAACAGAAGCGATCAACTGAATCGAAACGGATCCCAGATTAATAAAAGGGGCCCCCAAATTAGATTTACACAATATAACTTATTGTTTCATTTCCTTTTAAATTTAAAAATATTTATGGCAATCTTCTCTCTCTCTGTTTATTATATAATAACATTAATGGAAGAGATCACGGCGGAGCCCCCTTCAAGCTGTCCTCCCCCAGCAATTCCCGTTGTTGCGGTAGCATTAAACCGGCCCTGATATAAGTACCACTTTTTTTTTAAATGGAGATGAGGCTTACAGTCCAAGCTCTGCTCTTCACACCGACTAGTTGGCCGAGTTGTTACAGAGAGAAATGTTTGGTGATCACGATAAAAGTCTTAGAAGCACGAATTACACATGTCGCAGCGGAAGCAGCACGAAAGACCATCATTGCAGTCCCGGTGGCGCAGTGGTCTAAGCGATGGCTTCTGATCATTCGTCCGAGATGGGTCCGGGTTCGAATCCCGGTGAGGCATGGACGTTGTGTTTGCCTTATGACGCTGGCTCTTCCTCTTCCCTGGAACCAGTGGCCCTAAATTAGGGACGGGCGACTGCTTATAGCCCATTCAGTTGGTCACGGTGGTCGTTAAACCTCGAAAAAAAAAAGAAAAAAAACCGTCATGAAAGCCCCTCGTGAGTAGTGGGAAGTGAGAGAAAGCTTTTTAAAGAGAGAAACGTCTGGTGAGCACTATGAATTTCTCCAAGGCCTGAACTTTACTTCGGAAGTATCACGAAAGTCCAACATGGAAGACATTTGTGCGTAGTCTGAAGCTGGAGAAGGAAGGGTTGTCATCCCAAAACAAACCCTCCGATACGCGCTGTAAGCCGGGTAGGAGAGGAGGGAGTGCGCAACAATCTTTGGACCGGAACAGCTGAAGCACATAGGGGAGAAACGTCGCCGAATCAGAAAAAGATAGCCATTTAGCAGTCCCGTGTCAGTTCGTAATTGCTGGATGATGACTGCTGAGGACTTCCGTAAACAATGTTTACTCGGCCACCTGCGACAACAACTGATATAGGAAAATTGAATTGCCCACCAGGAAGAATGCCAGGATGAAGCTGAAGCGGTGGAGATCATGGAACCATTGTGCCGAGCAACGTCGGAGGCACAAACGGGAAGAGATAGGGCAATGCCATCGACATCGCCCCTTCGGGCGGCAGCGTTAGGTGCCTCATTCGTAGAAAGACCGACACAAGCCGGGCACCAAACGAGCACAATGTCCTCGTAGAAGGAACTTAGACGTTGGAGCGATTCGTGAAGAAGAACAAGAATGTCCGGAGATTTTAGGTTCAACGCCGGTAGAGCCTGGAGAACAGATCGACTGTCACTTAGCAGCAAGAGGCGCCCATACGGTCCTGGAGCAAATTCGAGCGCTGTTAGCACACGTTTCAGCCGAGAACACTGAAGACACGATCGAATAGAAAAACGAACGGCTGGAGTTGCTCTGGGGGAAGAAGTGTACAATCGCTACCGAGGAGGAAAACTTCGATGCGTCAGTTGCAATGATGTAGGGCGATGCGGAAAATTGGGCCAAGAACTCCCCAAATAGGTGTCTGAGGTGAGGAGCAGCGGAACCAGAGAGCGGAGCTGGAAAGAGAGTCCCGAGCAGATGATTGTATATCGCGTAGTAGGCGGGACTGGAGGAGCCAGCGGAGCCTGGAGGAGAGCGTTGCTGAGAAAAAATGGCTCCTGACGGAAGCGACTGAGTGAGATCCCAAGGGGGAAGCCATGGGACTTCCAAGCATAGAAGGACAAGGCGTCCTCTTCCGTAAGTAGAGAAGCGATAGGGGAACGCTGTCCCAGCGAAAGGTGGCGGTACAAAAACCGGACAATCAGGAGTGCGATCCGAGAACGAACGCTAGCGATGCAACATTCAGCCCGTAAGACCTATACAGGCGTCGAGCGAGGGAAGTAATGACTGATCGCAGTGTATGGTTGAGCAGAACTTCCAGATAATCGTAGAGGTAGTTGGTGGATGCAAAGAGGACCGGAGCCGCATATTCCAGAATTAGACGAATCACAGCAACAAGTAGCACCTTTTCCCGCGGTGCTACTTATATATAGCACCTGAAACCGTATCACCTGACAGACGGGCCGCGGTTGGCTTAGTGGTCAGCGTTCGTGACTGCGGTGGAGATGACCTGAGGTTCGATCCCTGGCAGGTACGAACGCTCGAACCACTAAACACCCGCCGTGCGTCGGATGGGCACGTTAAGCCGTCGGACCCCGGGTACTGGCCTCCCGGTAACAAATAAGGGCGGCTCCATTCCCCTTTCTACCTCTCTTCCGTGTGACTTTCCTATCGGGCACTCTAGCCTAAATCTCCTAGCTTCCTATTTTTAAGGGTTGTTTAAGACCTGGGGTCGAACACTCCCTTTCTTAAAATCCTCTACATATGATTCCAGCAAAAACAGTCTTGCTGGGCCAGCACTGCCAGCAATGGCCCAGCACTATGTTGCCGCTGCCGAACCGTCAATAAAATGTCCGGGCGGCCAACAGAAGGGCCAACAGCTGGCCAACAGTTGGCACCCCATCAGTTGTCATATGCCACAACAGGGCCATCAGTGGTCCATCACAGGCAATAGCTGCCACAAATGGTCCTTCAGTGGCCCTGCAAGCACGTGCCAGAAATGATGGCTAGCCTAATGTGGTCCGCTAGTGTGCCGTTAGTGGCAGCCGGCAACCACGTGACGTAACTGTTGACTTGCCGTATCTTGTCCGCCAATTTCCCAGTAGTAGCCATAATAATAAAAAAAAAATTACCGCAGTTTCTCTAAACTAGAAATCTTTTTTCTACCCCTACGAAGCTTGTGAATTATCGAACTGCGCTGAGGAAAGTTTCTCAGCATATCGGAAAAACACCAGTTTGTACCGGAGTAGATTTGAACCTGGGCCATTTGCGTGATAGCTAAGCTCTCTACCGACTAGGCTAATTTGCAACGCTCAAGCGTGTGCTTAAAGCTGTCTGTTTGGTATGCAATGTGTAATCGAATACTTCCCTTTCATTTTATAATATTGCGAGGTATTTTTCATAAAAGTCAGTTTCATATAATTGATAAATTAATTTTTTCAACGTAACGATAGTTTTTTTTTTTTTTAACCTTAAGGGAACTTCACTCATTTTCAAGGCGTGTACATACTTAGAGTCGCTTTCCAAAGTTTTGTACTGTCCTTGCCGTCTTGAAAAGAGATTGTTGAATAAATATATATTTCCGGGGTTCATGTCACATTCTGTTACATTTTTAAAGTTGTGTCTTTCCTTTCCGTTGTCCGAAGCTACATTTGTTTTAAAGAGTAAAAGATATTTTATTTTACTTCTCGTTATTTTTAGAAGCAAATTCCTCCCAGTGTTGTGTATTCAACCCATGGATGAGTACCCCACATAGCGTTGCTTTTTTTTTTTTCTTTCAAATAATTAATAAATTTTGTAGGCGTATAATTTTTTTTTCCAACAAACGTTGTTTTAATGGTTTTCTAGGATATTTGTTACAAGCGGTTTCAAATTTTTTCTTGTCATTCATCCACTCCATTCCATGAATTGTTATTCATGGGAATGGAGTGAGTGTATTTCATGGCTGTAATCTAGTATTTCACGGCCTAATCTGATATCTTCGTCGACGCAAAATTTCATTAGGAAATTAATTCGCCTCTCCACATATGGATTTTTTCTTAACATCCACTAAAATAACACGATGGCGATAGCGTCGTCTTCAACTAACTGTTACCATGAGAGACACAGCAAGTGTTGCTTCTGCGCATGCGCAGTCCCGTTGCTTTTACCTGCTGTTGGGGGTTGCATTAGTTGCCAGCAACGGGCCACTATTGGCACTTGCTTGGAGGCCCACAATTCACGGCGATGCCGCAGGGCCATCAATGGCTTGCCAACTGATAGCGCTGCCACCAACGGACCACTACCGGCCCGTGAGCGGCAGATTTCAGCCAGCAGTGACCCATCACTGCCAGCTGGTGGCCAGCAGTTTCCCAGCCCTTGTGTCTTTGCTGGGATCTGATCACCTGCCGCCCCGGTGGCGCAGTGGTCTAAGCGATGGCCTCTGATCATTTGTCCGAAAGGGGTCCGGGTTCGAATCCCGGTCAGGCATGGATGTTGTGTTTGTCTTACGGAACAGGCTCTCTCCCTTCCCTGGAACCGGTGACCCTAAATTAGGGACGGGCGACTGCTTATAGCCCATTGAGTTGCTCACGGTGGTCGTTAAACCTCCAATCAAAAAAATCTGAACACCAGGCAGACGCTATCGTAGTTTCATGTCCGGCCACTAGGGCGCAGTCTTAAACACGACACGAGAGTTGGAACTATGGCTTTCCTCTTCCAAGTTCCAATGGACCTTACCCGCGTGTCTTCATGATCACGTGATTGCGGACCAGCTAGTGTTGGGCATAATCGATTGAATTTAAGTATAGAAAGGTTGCAATCGAGCAAGGACGTTATATTACTGGAGACACCACTCCTATCCACGCAGCATTGACCGCCATAAGCAAGATGGCCTTGCCATAAGTCACCGTCTGTGCTGCAAATGACGTCATGATCAGGCACGACGCAGCCGCAGAAGAGAAGCTGCTTGGAAACCAATGGAACAAAAGTTTCGAAGCGTATAAACAGATAAAATGAGTGATTCAATAATCTTTATCAATGATACACAAGCTTACTATTTCATCAACGGTATAATTTAGTTCATTTTTGCCTGCTTGTGACGTCACACAACAGATTGGCTGTGACCTATGGCGGCAGAGCCAGTAGTGTCTCCAGTAATATAACCTATTTGCAATCGAGAGATCTGATAAATCGAGATATTCATTCGAAATAATCATTCGCTTAGATATTCTTTGGTATGCGTTTGACAAATCGAGATATTCATTCGAAATAACCATTCGAATAATTTTAAATTGATGCTACACGCCCAGAGCTTTCTTTCGCTGGACGGAATGACGCTAAAGACGCCTGAATGTTTTTTTTTTTTTTTTTGATTGGAGGTTTAACGACCACCGTGAGCAACTCAATGGGCTATAAGCAGTCGCCCGTCCCTAATTTAGGGTCACTGGTTCCAGGGAAGGGAGAGAGCCAGTGCCGTAAGACAAGCACAACATCCATGCCTGACCGGGATTCGAACCCGGACCTCTTACGGACGAATGATCATAGGCCAGCGCCTTAGACCACTGCGCCACCGGGGCGGCCCTGAATGTTTTCAAATAGCATAACCTAGCTAGAAGGAACGAACCCAAGTGAAGAAGTTAGAAGGAACCCAAGTGATTCTTCTTGTGAGAGATAATTCAATCACGTGAAAAGCGAGTACTTCCGAACCTCTCGGATCTCGGTACCTCTCGAGATGTTTTCGGGTAGACGAGCGATTTTGCTCGGAACCTTTGTTCTCGAGAAGAGACGAGCGATTTCGTCTTTCGAATGCACTCGTTTGAACAAGACAGCGTATGAGCAATCGAGAGTTCTCTCGAGAGTTTTTTTTTCATTCGAATGAATTTGGAGTTTTCGAATGTTTCAAGATATTTTCATAATCAAATGAATCGATTATTTCTACTCGATTATGCCCATCACTAGGAGCTAGGACCAGCATGTTTCAGTGTGCGATGTTATTACTCGTTATCCGTTGTTATTGATTAATTTTGGTAATCTGAATGTTTTAGATTACGCAAATAAGCTAATTGAGATTCAGGATGGAAAAGAAGAAATTAGTTTCCTAAAGGAGCAGATGAAAGGTGAAAATATGTTTTATGACAAGTTTGTATTGGATGTGTTCTTCATCGAGACGGCTACTCAGACAAATGACGATGAAACTGAGTGAAAATTCTGCTGAAGCTTTCCTGATTTCTGGAAAGATTAAAGCTGAAATGAAGACAAAAATAGTCAATACTGTTGAATGTATGCTCTCCAAAACAGGAAAGGTAAGAATCTCTCGTTAGTTGAAGTACCAGACATACCAATGATCATAATGTTCACTGAGGGAATGTTTAGTAAGTTTTTTTTTTATAACATGCTTGAGATGTTGAAGGCACCACAGGGTTTGAGAAAATTATCAGTAAAGCTATATTAAGGGATGATGAAAGAAAACACCGCTGAATGCAAATTTACCAAGCTAAAGATAATTTTATATTAATAGCGACAAATAGCTTGAGCCATAAAAAATAGATAAATAGGTGGTCTTATTTAAAGCTATAACTATAAATTCGGTGAGCAGAATTTGTTGAACTTCGATTTCAAAAAGTTATCTATCCAAATATGCAATCCGTTTTCTCTCAGTTTCTTTTTGAAAACAACACTATCGGGATGCTTTCAGGTTTCAATTGCCTATGGTCTGTAAAAGGCTGGTAAACAAAATCGTCCTCTATAAAGTGGGAAGAGCATATTCTTGAATGCACATCTGGGTGAAAATCCTTCCTTTTCATTTTGCACAACCATTGCTTCAAAATATCAGCTTTTTCAGTGGAAAACTGAGAACTTATCTCTTCGATGCATTTCCTGGGGCACGACTTATTTACACAACCAAACGCAGAACAAAAATTAAGCATAATGCAGATTTGTTAGGAAATACGAAATTTATCAATAAGAACTATCACAACTCAACACAACGACAACCTATAACCGAAACAACTGAAAAATTGTTGGTCCGCTATCACGTGGTTAATTTCCCAGAATGCAATGAGCGGCGGGTAAGGTCCATTGCCTCTTGGTTGAAGTTGGAGCATGAACCACGAAATTGAGACCGCAAAACCATAGCATACAAGGATCACGCTCGTATCCTCTTACAAACCGTAAAAGGATGAGCCAGCCCCACATGAAAGGGTGAGTGTGTTTGAAATAATTTATTTTCAAGTCTTAGGCAGGAACTATGGTCTCAACTGAAATATTGATCAGTTTCAGAATGAGTAAGTACACGTTTTAGCCAGAGAGATGTACATTTTTTTTTTAATTGGTGCTGGAATGCAGGGTTGGAACCAGTAGGGGATCCAGTGGGGTTACACTGGGGCGATCATACCCCTTAAAGCAGGTTTTTTTCTTTTTAAATAGCCTAAATCTAGATAATTCATGAATTTATTTTTGTAAAATTATAGTAATAAATCCACAGGTATTTGTGAAAGTTTTCAAAATAACTAAAATTTACTGAAAATTTGGAGAGTTCTAGTTTCACCAGAGGAAAAGCAAACCAAAACTAACCAAAAAAAAAAAAAAAAAAAAAAAAAAAACAACAACTAAAAGTTCAAAAACAGAGACAGATGAGAGAGGAAGATGAAAAGCAATGGGTGAGCTTTGTCAAGTTTTGCTAATTCCCAGAAGTGGGTAATCTATTCTTGTAAATCCAAGGAATGTAGGTACAAGTAAAAATCATTTTACCACAACATTAAAATTTGCATTACAGTTGCAGATTTAAGAGCATTTTAGACAGTGTACATCATAACATAATTACATATGACAACTAATTTACATACTAATTAATTTACCAGGCCGGGAATTTTAGGCTTGTGGTAAAAAAAAAAAAAAAAAAAAAAAAAACCCAAAAAGTACATTCAGAGGAACATCTCAAAAAAGTCCCTCATGGAAAAAAATTATTCTGTTAGCTCCTGGATGAAAGAGAACTGTTGAAATATGCATTGTAAAACAAATTCAGGCGAGAACTACTTTTAACAACAATTTAAGCGTGAAAGAATTTTAGAAATCTGCTCATAATTGAATGTAGCATTTAATCACGCTCAAAATAGATGTTGTACCAGATAATTACTTTAATTTGAAAAATTTGGTTTTGACAAAAATCACGAGACTGTTGAAGACCCTATTTCCAATTAAAACACCATGAAGATCATTCTTAAATTTGAAATATGTGCATGTCACATAGGAGTTTTCTTACGGAATTTTTATATTTCTTTGGTCACTGACAGCCTGCTTGCTGCACAGTGGTATTGGTACTTCCTCCTTGAGTAGACATCCCTAAATCTACCCATTATTTTGACCCATAAACTGTGATTTTGACTCTCAAACCAGGATGGTTAAATCATTGTTTATTTAAAGGTAAATGTGGGTGGGACATGTGTTTCGGAATATCTCTGCCATAGAATCTCTATGTGCACTGTACAAGTCTACAAATAAGGAGAGTCGGATGACGGACCATCAAAGTGGATTTCCTTCAGTATTAAAAAAGAGGGGTTAGACATACCAATGACCCTGGGCTACGAGTCTAACGACCTACATCTAACTGTAGTTAGCTTTAGCGTAATTAATGTATAACAGTGTGTTTGGTTCGACACTTTTCTCACATAAGTACAGAGAATTTCGCTATATCATTTCACAGCAAGCCCCCCTCCAAAAAAAAAAAAAATGGATAGAAGGAAATACTTTCTTTTTTAAAGTAACTTTTCAAGCAGATATAAAAGCTCAAATGAAGTTATCGATTGTTATTCATAAATACCAAAATAATTAATTATTCATTCATTCCAAAAAATCGAGACAAAAAGAATACAAGACGGTGGGCCAATTCCTGAGTGGTTCACCGAGAAATTTCCCGATGGGCCAATCTGCCCCTATAATTCACATAACATTATATAATTACATTCAGTTAACTTAAACATAAATTCTAGAGGTCTCGTTTGGGCAAAATTTTTTTCTGTTACAGCGTTATAAAAATTAAACTGGGAATAATTTCCCAGCAGTTCCAGTAAGGCCCCATTGACTGCGGAGAGCTTAACCACTACTTGTCTTTCTTGGCTCCCGTGATTTTTCCACACAGTTTTTTCAGGGTAAAGAGGCAACACTGCCAGTAAAATTTATTTACATTTGAACATCCTACTAACCACTGAGATTTAGAATAAATGGAATTGGAAAAGTGCCTAGTGTATCATGATTTTTATCTTTGTATTTTGCAGTAAGACTCTGTTCAGGATTTGGTATCATTATTTATAATCAGTCCCCCCCCCGTAATATTTTCTTCTGAAAGGACATCCTTTCAAGTCATCCATAATACATTTGTGCGATTCTATCGTGCTTAATGCAAAAATACATGCTCAATTTACCAAAATTTAAACTTGACTGAAACGAAAAAAAACCAACACAAAATATAAGGTTGATAAAGTTGTGTCATGTGGCTTTTAGCTCGCGAACTTTTAAACACCCGCCGTCACCTTAGGCCTTGACAAGCGAGAGATGGTCTGACCTCTCTGCTTTCCCATGGCACGTTCGGTGTCGAGCCTGCCCAATAACCTTGTTTCTCGTTTCCAAGGTTAAACTTTAGCATCTCTGGGAGTGTGAGGGAATCTTTGCTGAGCTGAGATTCCTCTCTAGGTGAATTCTCTGAACTTCAAGAGATATCTGTTTACTTCACATTGAGATAGCAGCCTCAAATTTCATCATCCCAGAGTTGAGTGGATAAAAAAAGATGTGAATGAAATTTATTTTGAATGAATGAAAATAAATGTGTCACAAATAATTTTATAAAAAACTGATTTAAAAAAAGAGATGGTCCACCTCCGATTCGCTAGATCCCTTTAAGTATACGCCACTGGTAGACTTTGAAGTGTGGGTGACAGAACGAAGTACATACCAAGATAAGGCCATAAACAAAAACTAGTAACAAATCTCCAAGCTCGAAATTTTTTCGTTAAATTTACTCATCTGAATAGAAGGGATCAAACTTTATTTTGAAAGATTGTATTCAGATGTGAGATTTAAAAAGCATCAATCTGTGGTTTCCTGGAAAAGCGGTGCTGTGAAAATAGTTCTGAATTTTCAGTTCTCATTCGCAATTTATGATTGAAAAATACAGAACAATTTTTTTAAAGGAAAATTAAAAAAAACAACTTCGCAATGATATCAGGAAAGGGCAGTGCTGCAAGTTTATAGTATGTGTGTGTGTGGCATAGGAGCCCTCCACAATGCCTCTTGTAGACCAGAGCACCCCCTCCATAGCTATATGGCTTTCGTCGTGTGTCGTGTTTTCAAGCTCCCAAGTTTTGCTTGTGTTTATGTTGAAATATCGTTCGTAGGATGGTTTGCAGTAGCGTGACGGATGTATGAATGTTCCATGCTTCTTTTGGTGAAGTTTGAGAGCGTTAAGTTCTATAGTTTATTCATACGAAGAGTTTTATTTTGTGGTTGTGCGTGTCGTTGACGAGTTCTGCAAATGGCGATATCTGCCAGCCATGTTACACGTGACCATCGAAAGTATGTTTATCGACGTGGAGCGAGATCTACTGATAAGAAGTCATCGTTAAGTGCGCCGAGTGTTTCTCCGGTGACCTGTGAGAGGGTTGCCATGGTGATTGACCCGAGTTTCTCAAGAGATAAGGATCCAACAGGTCAAACCGGTCCTGGAAATCAACAGATCATGTCTTCGTGCGTTGCTGCTGAAGGAGTTTCTTCTGCGATAGGAACGCAGAAGAGTGTTTCTATAGAGACGGAAACTTGCAGTTGGGCGTCTGTGGTTGATAAGGAGAATTCTGCTAATACGAGTGATCAGCGTTGTGCGTCAGAGACTGAGTGCCAGGGCAATCCCTTTCGTCTCACTTTCGAAAGGGATTCCGAGGTATGTCAAGATTTTCATGATCTTTCTGAGAAAACTATTATTTTCCATGCGTTACCACAGACTTCGTTACCGGTATATTTAAAAGCTTTAGAAGAACGAGTGCCGAGAGAGGCAATTAAAGGAATCGGTCGTAGTAAACGAGGTATATCAGTGTTGTTTATAAATAGTGCAGATTGTAAACTTGTGTTAAAGCAAGGGATTTCTATAAATAATCAAATTTTGTATCCTGCTTATGCAAGTGAACGACCGATCACGGTAACTTTGTCTCCGGTGCCACTTGAGGTACCGGATTCTGCGCTGATAGTTCTTCTTTCTCAGTTTAGCCAGGTGGTGGGTCCAGTTCATAGAGTTATAGAAGCCCCGCAATCTTCAAATTATTGTCATGTTGGTGGGTTGAAGCGGACCCTCCGGGTTATCTTCCCGAATGAATCAGCTCTTCAAACTTGTCCTAAAGAGGTTGAAATTGTACTGGATTCTCATGGGTTCATGTTTAATATTTATACAGGAATTTTTTGTTATGCTTGCAATGAAAGAGGGCACATTCGTGCTAAATGCACGTATGTACATAGACCTCCCTTGAGGAACAGTTTCTCTGATTCCCATGAGGAAAGAATTGTTGTACCTGAAGATAGATCGGATTTAGAACATGGTATTACACATGTCACTGACTTGGTTCCTACCGTGGCTGAGACTTGTGAAACCCGAGTGGTGGATCCAGTCGAGCCGAGAGAGAAGACATTGATTGAAATGCCGACTTCTTTGGATCCTGGGATTCAGACAACAGCAAATATTGGTACTTTGGGCATTGCTAACTTACAGAAATGTTCAGTAGCATTACAGAATTTCGCAGAGAACTCATGTACAGCTTCGACATTTAAACGACCCAGCACTGATTCAAGTGGTGATCCGTTAAAACGGAGCAAAGCTAGAGACTATCTTCAACCGGAATTTATCCCTCGTGTAGATCTTTCTTTTCTCCTGGATCCTGATTTTGCCGAAGATAGAGATAAACCATCACGGTATCGTCTTGTCATGGAACTCATTGCATCTTGCCCAGATTATGACGAAACTTTGGATCTTTTCGAACTGAAAAAATTTTTTGTGCCTAATAAAAAGATATGTCCACTCACTCCGGAGTTTTACGAGTTAAATATGTATAAGTTAAATGCTATTGTACATCGTTTGGATGCCGTGTTGAATTGGATAGTTACGAAAAATCCTGTTCCTGAACTTTTAGACACTTATTACGAAACATACTATAAACATATAGAGGATGTTAAAGCTTACATAAAGAAACATAATGTGGTTGACGATGGTGTCTTTGATGTGTAGAGATGTTTCAGATGTATTCCTTGATGTTGGTTTCCTTTTTTCTTGCAGTGTTTTTGAAATGTTCTTGGACTTTAATAGATATGGATTTCTGCTTACTTATGTTTTAAATTAGCGTTGTTAATTAATGATTCAGTTTTCGGGTAGTTATGTTAGTGAGATTATGTAATGTTGCTGTGTTTTACGGCACTGGCTCTATCCCTTCCCTGGAGCCAGTGGCCCTAAATTAGGAATGGGCGACTGCTTATAGCCCATTGAGTTGCTCACGGTGGTCGTTAAACCTCCAATCAATCAATCAATCAATCAATAGACCAGAGCAACTGCCTACCCCCACAAACAGATGGGTTTCTGGATCTGCCACTGGTTGGAGCAAGGTTTTTTTTTTGTAGGGCAGGGAACCTTAAATTACACTTCTTTTTCAAAAGTTTCCTATACATTTTTCTGAAATATTAAGCTTTTTTTTTGAATCATATTTAATAAAATAGTAATAAATCTGATACACAAAAAATATAAAAACAAAAAAAAAGTGGTAATGAAATAGTATTTTGTGTTTCTACAAAGAAACAAAACTTAGTAAAAAACAATGTTTTATATTATAACTGTATTAATACTCTTTTAATTTAATTATTAAAATATTAATTCATTTGAAACAAAGCCAACTGACAGGGCAACAAGAATTATGGGATAAGGTGAGTTCAGTAAGTCAGTAAAGTTACTTCTTGGCAAGATCAAACAGAAAATAGGGGGAAGTATTTCTTTAATACAGCTCACAGACAGCTGGAGTTGCATAAGAATGGGAGGCAAGTGCAGATAGTTTTTAACAAGCATTTTAACAAATTCGAGAGTGAGAAGCCTGAAATCAGAATGGTTTATCCCAGTGGTTCCCAATCTATGTGTCGCAGTTCTTGGTCCGGGGTGTCGTGACTATAAAGAAAAAAACTAAAACTTATAATTTATAGTGAAACGCAACATGGCCGCCCGGTGGCGCAGTGGTCTAAGGCGCTGGCCTCTGATCATTCGTCCGTAAGGGGTCCGGGTTCGAATCCCGGTCAGGCATGGATGTTGTGTTTGTCTTACGGCACTGGCTCTCTCCCTTCCCTGGAACCAGTGACCCTAAATTAGGGACGGGCGACTGCTTATAGCCCATTGAGTTGCTCACGGTGGTCGTTAAACCTCCAATAAAAAAAAACAAAAAAAAACGCAACATGCAAATTTTCAAGATGTGTATATATTTTAAAGAATGAATTGTAAGAAAGAATGTTAAAAGAAAAATCACATTATTTCTTGTTGTGAAAGCACTCGCTTCATCTGAGTTCTGGACTGTAATGCTCTTTGAAAACATGGTATGACGTCGTGCGGATCTCGCTTTCCCCTACAGAGTCTGAAAATGGACTGAGCCAGGCAAGGTCAAGTGATAATGTTCTGCCGCTGCATTGTTGGGCGCTTAGTTTATTACGCAGTCTTCATTCGATATGTATGTAGTGTGTATAAACATTCATTAGGCTGCTCCGGTGGCGCAGTGGTCTAAGCGGTGGCTTCTGGTCGTTTGTCCAAAAGGGGTCTAGGTTCGAATCCTGGTGAGGCATGGATGTCGTGTTTGTCTTATGGCACTGGCTCTCTCCCTTTCCTGGAACCAGTGACCCTAAATTAGGGACGGTGACTGCCTATAGCCCATTGAGTTGCTCACGGTGGTCGTTAAACCTCCAATAAAAAAAAAAAATGTTCATTAGAACTGAGCTGCTGTGTTTAAGTAACTGTGAACGTAGTAACTAGTTATTTCTATGTGAGTATGTGTTGGTTTATGATAATGGAGGTTTTTAAATAAAAAAACATGGTGTAGAAGAAGTTGCAAGTAGTTCTAAACAGGCGAGAAGGAACAAGTCCAAAAATTACAATAACACATACTTGGATTTCGGTTTCATGTACACTGTTGTGAAGAACATCCTCAGTGTGTAATCTGCCTGAATATAAGCTTGTAGTGTTTCAAATGACTATTTTCTTTTAAAAAAATACAGCAAACTTATTTTTTTCCTCGATTGTTCAACACAGCAGTTGCGCCATCGACAACGTAACTCCTACCTCATTCACCACCCACTCTGCCTCTCTTTTTGGTTTGGAGTATCTCGGGCTACGGGAAAACACGACCCCAAAGTCCCAAGGCATGTGTGGAAAAAATGTGTTGTTTATGCCACAACTTGGGAGGAGAAATTTCAGTGACCTTGAGCTCTGCTGCCATGCCCGGCAAACGACACAGCTACAAATGGGCTAGTAGGATGCGATGGAAAGAAGGCAAATTTTTTTTCCAGAGTTCCGGAAGTTCGTGGGGAGCGTTGTCGAAAAAGAAATAGCCATTCTGCATTTGAAAAAAGTTAGGGAAAGTGAGGCAGGCAGATTGTTTTCTAAAACTTAAATGTTTTTTTATTGTACTTCAATGTTTTGGGAAAATCTCAAAATATGAATTGTACGTACATATATCACAGAATTTTCATCTTGTCGTTGAGGTAAGGATGCATACTTTTAACCTTAGGAATTATTACGCTATTTTAAATTTTGCTATACTTGCATTAAAATAATTGAAAAAACGTGTCCAAAAAACATTTTTTTATTGTAATGCATAAAAAATGTGTTTTTTTATGCATTACAATAAAAAAATGTTTTTTGATTGTCTGTCCTTTGCATACTGAGGGCAGTGGGGTGGGTGTGCTACTTCTAAAAATCACAAAATACGTTTTTAAAATCTTGTGAGAAGTATTTTTACTCCCTGTCCGAAAACTTACTATGACTGCTGGGCATGGATGGTGTGTTTGTTTGATGGCACTGGCTCTCTCCCTTCTCTGGATCCAGTGACCCTAAAATTAGGCTAATGTGCAACTTATCTCAGGTACCCTAAAATTTGCTTTGCACTAACACTGTTTTGTGTTATTGGCAGGGGTGGGGAATTTCGGGAAAATCTTACCAGACAGGGATTTTTACCACTATCCAAGAAGACGCAATATAGGCACATTACGACAACAGTATACAGGGATGGGATATGACACAGATTTTGAATTTCTGTCTCTATGTAATGCAAATACATAAATACACTATACCAGATTTAAAAAAATCCCCATGGAACCTTTGATTTATAACAGAGATGCATGACACCAATTTATTATTATTTTATAATTAAATATTTCATACCTAATTAATAATGATTTTGTTTAGCTTTGTTTCTTTTCAATGTTTACATCAATTATTCAGCATCACAAAATTTTCTTTTATGTCCTTGTACATGCTTTGTTCCACCTCCAAAGTACCACTTATCTATCGTCTGCTGGATCAAAATTTTCCAATGATGTCCCATTAATGCGAATATTTAGGTGACTGTTCATACTTCTGTTGACTAATGAGGTCCTCAAGTGATTTTTGATAAGATTCATCTGGCTGAAGCCACGTTCGCAGTTTGATGCTGGTATTGCACAAAGAAGCGAAAACAACTGGCTTATGTAAAAAAAAACTCCTTATGTTCAGTAATCTTTAAAAGTAGTTCATCAACTTTCAAATTCTGGCTACTTATTTTGAAGTCAAACCATTTGTCTACCACACTATTTTACTTTCTTAAAATGATGCAAGATAATTTTGATTTCATTGTCTCCAAAGTCACTCAAATCTTTTCCAGTGGGCCCAGTGAATGTGTCAGAAACATATATTGAAGTGATTACAGGGGAATTAATGTCAAAAAATCTTTCCAATAAATATTTTTTTGCGAAGTCTATCATAGTATTTCCGTCAGATATGAAGAATTTCTTCCCATTTGTAACATTTGTCAGAACTACGTCTTTGTAAGTTTCTCCATTATAGGAGCTAAAAAATTGTTCTTTATATTTCCCTCTTTCGTTCTGCAAATTTTCTAATTTCTTTTTTGCTTTCAAAATTTTGTTGTTGACTTGACATAAAAGCAAATGCTGTTTTTGGAAAATGAGGGACAAGTCTTTAAAGATTTGAAGAAATTCTAAAAGAAAACTGAGGGTTGCCAGAAATCGGAAATATTTTATTTCCTTTCTATGCCTTCTGCATTTTTACTACCTTGGTTTTCGTTAGCTTCATTTTCTAAATGCAACACAACTGGCTGGTAGTCATGAAAAATTGCTCTCAAAACTCTTACTTTAAATGCCACCCATCTAATTTGGTGCAATTTCTGAATTTAAAAAATTTTTTTTTTTGCTAATAAGTTGGCTATTTCTTCCAGGTGCTTGATTTTTTTACTGGAATGTCCATAAAATTTATAAATTAAAACAAGAATAAAGTCAAACGTTACTAAATATGATACATTCTTCAGAATATAAAGTATGCTTAACTGCAATTGGTGACCAACACAATGCACAGACAATATATGTGGTAAAAATTCTTTAAATTTGGCACATAAACCAAATTCTTCACCAATCATGTTGGCTGCCCCATCTGTTGCTATACCAACAATCCAATAATTTTTCTTCACCATTAATACAGACATTAATACAGACATTTCACGTGGACTAGAAACATCAAACAGAAGTCATCGCTCTTTCTACGTTTCTAAGTGAAAATTCTTCCAGTTTGTCCACTTTTTCTAAAGGTGCAAAGTATTTGCCTTTTCCATTACAAAACTGCACTTAGTTTAGTTGCACTGCAGAGAAAGCATATGAAAATTTCGCGGTTGAGCTAGTTTCTCTCAGGGTTTGAAATAACCTAGCCCACTTGGGTTTTTTCGGGTTTTATCAAGCTTTTTCGAGTACTGTTGTAAAAAAATGGGCTAACCTTCCAAAAGTGGCCTGCTCCGATAGATGGCGCCACGGTTGCACTTCTCCTCTCCTCTCTTCCGCGCTTTCACGTGAAATGCGTTATAGCTACTTATGTCACTTTGTTCTCCGTCTCTGCTCCTGCATTACGTAAGTTCTTTTTTTCGATCTCTACTACTACTGTGATATATGGAACTGGAGAAAGTTCTTTAATGAAGTTGGGAAGGATGAGGATACCTCTATTTCATGGTGTGAACAACAAGGTTTGTTTCCCACCTCCAAAAGATGTTCTGAGGGCCATCTCATGACTCTACGTGTCGATGCGTCTCATCGTTTAGGACAATTCAGGTGGAAGAAGCACGCTTCAGGGAATGACGAGTACTCTTCCCGTACACTTGGTACGTGTTTTTTTTATGCTCACATTCCTATGGATATAGTAATAATTCTGACGTATTGTTTCGCCAAAGTCTTACGATGAAGCGATTGAGGAAGCCTCACATGGTAATGTTACCACATCCACTGAGACAGTTAAGTGACTGGTATTCGTATTGCAGACAACTAGTCTCAGAGTTTATGGTAGCCTCACAATGTGAGGAAGGAAGGCTTGGTAGTGATGGAATCATCGTTGAAGTGGATAAAGCCAAAGTGGGAAAACGGAAGTTCAACTGTGGTCGTCTTGTCGAGGGCACCTGGATTCTTGGAATCTTTGAAAGAGATACCAAGCGGTTCAGGGCGGAGATCTGTCCTGATAACAGCAGATAGCAGAAACATTGCTGCCCCTCATCATCAAACAGGTCAAGCCAGGAACAACAATTATGACGGACCAGTGGGCTGCATATCGCAATCTCCAAACCTGTGGCTACGCACATTTAACAGTCAACCACTCCCTCAACTTCATTGATCCCATCATGGGGGCGCGTACGCAAGGAGTAGAGAGCAATTGGCGTCCCCTGAAACATAAATTAACACAGGACAACCACAAAATGTACTTGGCAGACCATAATATGGAATATTTATTCCGACGGAATTGCCGACATTCCTCAGAACATTGTTTTGCAGTCCTGATTCTTGTGATCAGGCAGTTCTTCCCTGGCAGATAAAGCTTCTCTGGCTTTTATTCTGCTAGCTAGACAGTTTCAGATTCATGAGGAAAACTCACTCCTGTGTCATAATAAATATTTTACACATATGCCACAATGTACATTCATAAAGGCCCTTTTAAGGGCCACCTTTCATCCATATTATTCACTTCCTTTGCCCATTTCACAACGTTACGCTACGCTTCACGCTTTAGCGATAACGTGTCGCCATCTATCGTCGCTTCACAAAACTACTTCTGGGCCACATTTGGAAGGTTTACCAAAAAACGAAGAAGCAACAATCAATGAGTAAATTCTGTCTTAAAAGCACAAAAGGGCCTTTAAAAGGAATCTTTTGATGAAACAGTACCTATTTTTTTTTTTATGCTGCTAACATACCATTCAATGCAGCAGAATTAGATCAGTTTAAAATTATGATTGAAACTCTGAGACCTGGACATCAACCACCCTCAGCAAAAGCCATTGGTGGAAAACTGTTTGATACTGCAGCAGAAGAAACTGAATCTCAGCTTTCAGAAAAATAAAATTAGGCAGTTTGACTCTCACCATAGATGGTTGGTGCAGTGTGAACAATGAGCCAGTACAAGCTATTAGTGTCCATACTGCAACAAAGTTTTTTGCTGTATGTTGATGATATTGGATCAGAAAAGAAAACAGCAAAACATTGTGCTTATAAATTAGAGGCGGCCATAAAGGAATGCAAAAAAAAAAAAATGGAAAACCTGTTTTTGCTGTTGTAACTGAGAGCAAAAACAAAATGATAAAAATGTGGAAAATTTTAAATGAAAGATATCTAACTCTCATAACATATGGGTGAGCACATCTGTTGAATTTGTTAGAAAAAAGTGTATCCCCAAAGACTGTTTTAAAGCAGATTGCGGCGGTGAAAAATATTTTCGTAATGTAGGCCTACATCAACAACATGGATAGTTCAAAGAAAAGCCTGGCTTAATGTCACAACTACCTAACGAAACAAGGTGCAACTTTCATCCTGATTGTGTTAAAACATTTGTCCAATAATCACAAATTCAGAGAAATATCTTAAGAGCATATTGAGGAATTTGATCAATCTATTTAAAAAATCTTGGATAAAATGGGAATTTACAGTGAAGCTATGACTGGAAAAGCAGTAATCCGTTGTTGCTAGCACACTGGACACACTTCAGAGAGAGACCTAACGTCTGTTTCAGTTGCTGTTGAAATATAGCCGGATTTACTACAAGAAGAAATCCTGCAGCCGTACCATTTAGATTTTAAAAAAGGTTTAAACAAGCAATTATTGCACAACATTTTCTAGCAAACCTCATGGATCCAAAATACAGAGGTCAGAAACTTAACCAAGAAAAGGAGAGTATTGCAGAAGAGTGGATATCCAAATTTACCCCGATTATACAGTCGAATAATATGACAACCCCTAGAGTCACTGTGTACTTCACTAGGGTGGGCCAAAAAAAACTTTTTTTATTAATTTGCATATTACCTAGTGTGGAAAGGTTGGCATATGGATCAACAAGAATAACAAAAGAAATTTTTTTGAAATCGACCAATATCTTACGTCTCCGCACGGCACACTAAGTTCGTGTTTTTCCGACAGCACTAAGCCGCAAACAAAAACGGATGAAATTGTTTTGTAATTGAAATCAAGTAACCCCTAGCCCGGAAAAGTGTTCTTCAGTGTTCCCAAACACAGTGAAAAAAAAAAGTTTTGAAGTTGATCAATATGTTATGTCTCCGCACTGCACGCAAAGTTCACCATTTTCTTCCCACATTTGGCTCGTAGGCCTAGGCTAGGTAGAGGCATCGTGGCATGTAGGGCATCGGAAAAATCCGTAGGAAATTTCACTGTTCTGAGTGCACCATGCGTGTGCATGTGTAGTACACTCAGTTTGCTTTGCAATGTGTAGCGTGTAGCTCTTCGTGTGCTTCCAATGTTACATATGGAAACAACCCAGAACTCACCACGAGGAGGTGGCTACACTTCGAGTTCCGCCCTCTCTCCCTTCAGTTCAGAATTTTATTTCTATGTGGTATATCTTGTTCGTTAATCCGTTTTACTCGAAAAATATGGCATTAATTGCTGTGATGCAATTGTTGCTCTTATGAACGAATCTCTAGCCTCAAATCCACACACTGAGGCAGCTGCTTCGGTCACCAGTTACATGCAACGTTCCGCAGCTTGCGTGTGGCAGGAAAACTTGGTTATTTCTCTGCCAGCCGCGGCAGAGGTTGTTATTAGTCGATCCAGATTTTTGTCTGAGATGTGTTTTGTCAGGGGTGGTTCGGTAAGACGCGTTGTATAGTCCAATCGATCATCTCATAATATTCATTAGCATCCAAATTTAATTGAGGCACTTTGAATTCTCTTATGGCATCATTCATTTGTTGTCTAGCTTTCCTTATTCTTCTCCATCCAAGAGCTCTAACGTGGGTACGTTCATTTGCAATCATACTGAGCGATATATTCTCTGGGTGACTGAAAACGCGTTTCTCTTGATCACTGCATCAAATATTACTTTGCACTTTCAAGTTCATGAAGTGCGATAAGTTGATCAGTTTCCAAAAGTGTTTGGCCCCTGCTCTGCACGAAGGCTTCTTCTTCATGGAAAACCAGACCGGGGCATATGCTTTCATTATGTAGTTCGTAACACAGATCAAAGTTTGCCATACAGGCACATGACTCTGTTAGCTGTCGTCAGTCACCGTGAATGTGAGGGTGGTCCTGGATTTCTTCTAGAAAGGCTAACATCACAGTCTCCCTGTGACACGACTCAACAGATTTCCAGTAAATACTGCTGGTCGGTACTCAGTTCATGTGTGTCCTGCAATTCTTTCACATGTTCTGTCCATTCTACACGAATAGCTGCAAAGTCAACAACTGGAAGGTTTTCACAGCCGTCGAGAGCTGCCCCAGCCTCTCCTGAACAAGTTGTAGGACCTATAACTCTCCTCAGTCACCCAGAGAATATATTGCTAAGTATGATTGCGAACAAACGCACCCACGTTAGTGCTCTTGGATGGAGAAGAATAAGGAAAGCTAGACAACAACAAATGAATGATGCCATAAGAGAATTCGAAGTGCCGCAATTAAATTTGGATGCTAATGAATATTATGAGATGATTGATTGGACTACAACGCGTCTTACCTAACCACCCCTGACAAAACACATCTCAGACAAAAATCTGGATCGACTAATAACAACCTCTGCCGCGGCTGGTGGAGAAATAACCAAGTTTCCCTGCCACACGCAAGCTGTGGAACGTTGCGTGTAACTGGTGACCGAAGCAGCTGCCTCAGTGTGTAGATTTGATGCTAGAGATTAGTTCATAAGAGCAACAATTGTATCACAGCAATTAATGCCACATTTTTTGAGTAAAGCGGATTACTGAACAAGATATACCACGTAGAAATAAAATTCTGAACTGGAGGGAGGGTGGGCGGAACTCAAAGTGTAGCCACCTCCTCGTGGTGAGTTCTGGGTTGTTTTCATATGTGACATTGGAAGCGCGCGAATAACTACATGCTACACATTGCAAAGCAAACTGTGTACTACTACGCATGCACACGCATGGTGCACTCAGAACAGTGAAATTTCCTACAAATTTTCCCGATGCCCTACATGCCAGGATGCCTCTACCTAGCCTAGGCCTACGAGCCAAATGTGGTAAGAAAATTTGTGTGCAGTGTGGACACATAGCATATTAATCAACTTCAAAACTTTTTTTTTCACTGTTATTGGGAACACTGAAGAACACTTTTCCGGGCTAGGGGTTACTCGATTTCAATTACAAAAAAATTCCATCCGTTCTTGCTTACGGCCTGATGCGGTCGGAAAAATACTAACTCAGTGTGCCGTGTGGAGACGTAAGATATTGGTTGATTTAAAAAAAAAAAATCTTTTGTTATTTTTGTCGATCCAAATGTCAACTTTTCCGCACTAAGCGATATGCAAATTAAATTTTTTTTTTTCGGCCCTCCCTAGTACTCACCCAGGTGTGTCGCAGAGTGCACGTGACAAGGTCAACCACATGAAGATATAAGTGGCTGGCCAGGACAGATGAGCCGTGTGTAATGTGAGCACAATAGGCAGATGTAGTGATTTGATGGATGCTCAAAAAAGAATGATCATTGGTTACTGTTCCAAGGGTGGAAGCATCTCAGAAACAGCAGACTTTGGGGGCTGTTCGCGAGGTGCTGTAGTAAGGGTGTACCAAGATTGGACCGCCAGCACTCAGAGTATCTCCCATAATCATAGCTGTGCAGCCCCAAAGGCCATCAACCCCAGAGGAGAATGTCCCCTCCATCAAGCTGTAAAGGGCAATCTACACGCAACAGAGCAGCAATTGACAATGCAAATGAATGCTGGGGTACTCAAGTACGTGTCCCAGATAACAGCAGAACGAACTCTGTTATGCATGGGTCTCCGGAGCTGACGCTGCGTCCAGAGTCAAGACACCCATGCTAACCCAGGGACATCGGCAATGATGTCTGCAGTTCGCATGGGACTACCGTCATTGGACAGTGGTAAAAAGGTTGCCTTCACTGACAAATCAAGGTTTCTACTTGACAGAAGTGATGGGTGGTGGTGGACACGGCAGCACACACATAAGAACCAACACGCGGACACGCTTGTTGGTCAAGTACAGGCCAGCGGCGGCAGCGTGCATGTCTGGGGGATGTTTTCCTTGTATGTCGTGGGACCGCTGGTTCCACTGGATGGGTCCCTGAACAACGATGGCTACCTGTCCATTTTTGAAGACCACATGCATCCCTTCGCATTGGACGTTTACCCTGGTGGTGATGGTATCTAAAGAACAATGCACCCTGTCACGTCACTAAGATGGTGCATGACTGGTTCCAGGAACATGACAGCGATGTCTCCGTTTTCCCTTGGCCGGCGAAATCGCCCAACTTCAATCCCCTAGAGCACTTATGGGACTATTTAGATCAACAAGTTCGGCATGCCAACCCACAACCACGTCATATCCAGAACCTCCATGCTCTGCTGCAATCCGAATGGGCACATTTGCCTTGGGCAACCTTCCAGGGCCACAGTGAGTCCATAACATGACATCTCGCCGCTGTCATCCCATTATTAGGTAGGTGGTCATGTTATTCCGATACGACTGTGTATTTGCCTGGTGTAATGGCTTTCAAAATTAATGATACAGACTGTTACCTAACATCAATGATGAAAGAAAGTGTCATCAGCCAGTTTTCTTCCATAAAAGGATGACAAATCATGGCAAAAAAAGTCAGAAGGATTCAAATTCAAAATTGCCTGCAGGATTTTCTAACTTTGTATGCCACATTCAGCAACAGCTTCATCTGCCTCCATTGAGAGAATTTTCTCTGTTTCAACTAGTGGAATAAGTTACGAAATGGGCTTGAGATAGAGAAATCCACAAAACTTGTTCAGTTTATACCTTTTTGGATCAAAACTTCCTGTAGATTATTGGTTTTTTTTTTCTGACTAAAACCCCTGATATTACATTAATTATTTAAATGTGGCTGTTTTACAGAAAACCTCAGAGGTTTAAAAATATTTTAAAATTGTGTGGGTCATGAAACTATGATTATTTCAGACTGTGTTTTTGGGGTTCTTGTAAAACACAAAGCAAAAATACTTTATTATCTGTACCGTTGTTTAATTTTTAGGTGATCTTTGTAAATAGTCAAAAACCATTGCAGTTTACATGCCGCACGCAAATAATTTCTCAGGCAAATTTTATTTAAAGATAATATTTTAGTTAGAAGCTAAGTATGTTATATTCTGTTTCTCTATTGTTTCTCTATAGTATGTAGGGTTCTTGCCAGGGTTCCAGAATCAGGGGTGAAAATGTCCCCCAGGCTTTTTTTCTGGGGGTGATTTTGAAAAATCAGGGGTGAATTTTAAAGAATCGTAAACTTAGAGAAAAATACTACATTATGGGGGTAAAAAACGAACAAACACAAAAATAATATAAATATTTTATACATATCTTCTAATTTTGTTATTAAATATTTCAGCAGCTTTGTGAAATGGAAAGCTTTCTAGTGTTGCATTTGCTGCTGATATTTGAATCTAAATTTTTAAAGTTTATTCTTTCAGTCTGTTGCGAAATTTATATTTTATTTGATTTTGTGTGCTAAAAGAACGCTCTACTAATGCAGAACTTATCGGCACAACCTAAGCAATTTCATACAACACTGTGCTTGGATACACATCTTTATACCTGCAGATGAAAAGTTCTGCAACATCTGCAAATTTAAAACTAACATAGCTATTTTTTAGCAGAATAAATATATATGGATATGCACTCAACTTCACTCAACGGGATGTAAGGTCAGGTGATGTGTAACATCACAGCCTCTCCTTGACAAATGGCAACCCCGCCTTCTCGTGGTGCATCCTGTTCCCACTAAAGGGGCTCTGACGACCGCCAATAGCGGTATAACTATACCATCGGGATTAGAGGAAATGCTATCCCACACTCACCAACCCGCTTGGCCAGCGTGGTGAGTTATGGCCAAACCCCTCCAAAATGACTCCACAACTTAAATCTTGGCCCTCAGTCTCCGGCAGCTGGAATGTACCTGGCAAAGGCAGCGGCCAGTGTGACATGAAGGTAGAGGGTGCTAAGAATCCCCGGAGGACCGGACTAGGCTGCCATCTGATGCTGACCTTGGCTACGTATAATGGACGCTCCCTATCTTCTGATTCAAGGCTTCTTGAATTGGAAGAGGAACTACAAAGGATCAAGTGAGACATCATCGGGTTAAGTGAGGTAAGGAGAAAAGGAGAAGATCTCATTGAACTGGAAAGTGGACATCTCTTCTACTATCGTGGGACAGATACTGGCAGAACTAGTGGTGTTGGATTTATAATAAACAAGAAACTGAAGGATAAAGTTGTAGAAGTGGAAAGTTCCTCTGACAGAGCTGCACGACTCATTATCCAACTCTCGAGAAGATACCAGACTCAGATTATTCAAACTTATGCACCCACCACAAGTCATCCTGAAGAAGAAATTGAAGAATTCTATGAGAAAATTCGTCATCTAAATAATAAAGGCAAGCAGCACGTAAAGATAATTATGGGAGATTTCAATGCAAAAATAGGGCAACGGCAACAGAATGATACTTCAGTAGATAAATTCGGTCACAGCAATAAAAACCAGCGTGGAAATACGCTCGTAGAGTTTGCAGAGGCAGAAGGGTTTTTCATCATGAACTCCTTTATCAAGAAAAAGCCACACAGGAAATTGACATGGAGACATCCAAATGGGACGACAAGTGAAATTGATTTTATTATGTGTAACAAAAAATTCATCATAGAAGACTGCATTGTGCTAAACAAGTTCAACACAGGTAGTGACCATAGATTGGTGAGATGTAAGATGCACCTTAACACTAAACTTAAACGTGGCAAGCTCATAAGACAAACAAAATCTATTGACATAACCAACCTTAAAAAACACCATAATACCTTCAAGTTGGAACTGAAGAACAGATTCTCTGCTTTAGAAGGCCTAACATCGGAAGAAGTGGATATTTCTGAAATTAACAGAAAAGTAACCAAAGCTCTTATGGAAACAGCAACAAAATTAGCTGGGTCTAAGAACAAGTGGCATGTGAACAAATTATCAGGAAAAACCAAAATGTTGATGCAAAAAGAAAAGAGATGAGGACAACTAAAGAAGATGTGACTTCCAAAGTGAAATATATAAAGCTATGCAAGACAGTATGAAAAAGTATCACTGAAGACGTAAGGAAATTCAACTGTGAACTAGTGAGGAAAGCATTTGAAAACAACCAAAGCCTAAAGATAGCAAAGGGACATCTCAGTAAGGGAAGAAAATAGATTATGGCACTGAGAAAAGAAGATGGTTCTGTAACAAAGAAATAGAGGCGAAATTTTGACAAGAGTGAAAGATTTCTACTCCAAATTGTATGAAAGGGATGATACGTGTACTCCAGACATCATGAAAGGTACCAGTACCAGAGTTCTTCCAGTCCTCCCAGCAGAAGCTGCACATGCAATCAAGAACATGAAGCGGGGAAAAGCTCCAGGAAAAGATGGAATTACTGTAGACATCATACAAGAAGCAAGTGGAGAAATTGAAACAGTATTCACCCAAATTTTCACTCGATGCCTTAATGAAGGGAAGATTCCTGAGGATTGGAACAACGCTACAATCATCCTGCTACATATAAAAGGTGACATTGAGGATCTCGGGAACTACAGACCTATCAGCCTCCTATCAGTGGTTTATAAAATCTTCACTAAAGCTCTTTCACACCGCTTGAAGGTAATACTGGACATGGCTCAACCAAGAGAACAAGCTGGATTCAGGAGTGGCTACAGCACTATAGATCATATCCACATACTGAAAGAACTAATTGAAAGAGCGAGAGAATATGAAATTCCATTGTGCATGGCCTTTTATCGGTTATGAAAAAGCCTTTGATTTGGTGAAACCATCAGCAGTTACAATGGCTTTGAAATCCTGCGGTATTGAAGATGCATACATTAATATTATTAATAACATCTATGAAAATGCAAGTGCAAAGATTTGGCTGTTTGAAAATACAACACATACACAAAGATTGGAAAGGGAGTGAGACAAGGTGACACCATATCTCCCAAGCTCTTTAATGCCACATTGGAAAATGTCTTCCAATCACTGAACTGGGAAAACAAAGGGATAAAGATTAATGGAGATTATCTAACTCACCTTTGTTTTGCTGATGACATAGTCATTTTTGCAGCTACCCCATCAGAGCTGCAGGGTATGATCCAGGAACTTGCTGACAAGAGTAAAGAAGTGAGATTGAAAATGAACTTTCAGAAGACAAAAGTGATGTACAATGCTTTTACAAGAAATGAAGATTTATCGATTGATGGAGAAAAGCTGGAGATAACAGATACGTACATTTATCTTGGACAGCAGATATCAAGTGAGGGTCACATTGATGAAGAAATTAATCGGTGTATAAAACTTGCCTGGAGAGCTTTTGGAAGAAACAGCATAATTTTCAAGAGCAATATGCCATTATGTCCTAAAAGAAAAGTGTATACTGCATACCAACAACAAAAAACTCTATAGAAACGAAAAGAAATGAGGAAAAAAATAAAGTATACATCGGAAGTACTAAAATAAGATTTAAGACCAGATTGGGTGAACATATATCCAACTGGAACAAAAAAGAGAACAAGACATCTTAAATTCAGCATTGCATAGAAAATGAGACTATCCCAGATTAAGTCAGAAGAAAAATTAATAACATCACATAAAACAAAGAATCAAATTTTAACATCGGAAGCAGTGATGATTGAAAAAACTAAGGAAACAAATTGTAATAATAATGACCCAATGGATCTTCCATATGCTTGGAGATACCTAATAGAAAAAGAAAAAGAAAATAACCATAATAAAAATAAAAAATACAGAAACAGGATAAAATATAAATCTTTCAACAAACAGATGACGACACCTAACGAATTGGAATCGGAAGAAAATTCGAACGATACAATTGAAAACGCACATGAGTTGAGATGCGCAATGAGACCAAAAATCAAATGCGCAGTAGTTCGGCCGACATGGAACATCGGACTCTGCCAGTAGATTTGATTTAAGTGGCCAAGAAACAACATGAATGGGAAATAACTCATTTATACCCACTGAAGATGATTACAAATAGTAATTGAAACTAGTATGGATACTTGTGCTACGGGAAACGAAGATTGAACCATCATTGATACAAAATATTTTATTGCCGATTCTACTCACCTTCAGCATGGGGTTCTGATGTTTTAATTCTTTTAAAGTTCATAAATCATATTTTAAATGACGAATCTGAAATAGTGATAATCACTTGCTGCTTTTTATCTACTTATTTGAAGACTTGGTCACATTTACGCTGCCTTTTAAATATCCATATGAAGACTTATTCCATATCCATTTGACGACTTCAACTGCTGAAAATCTGCAATATCTTGGGGACCACGTGAAGGAATGTGAGTAACACGTTGAAATTTTGGTATATGTTTCTAATATTGACGTTTCCCGTGCTAAATTTAGTGATAACGTGAGAAACAGTGAATTATAGGACAACGGATTTGTTGACATATAAATAACACAAATTGTAACCACGTAAAGAATTCAACAAATTGAAGTATTTGATGAATTGATATAATTAAAAGAAAAGTGTTTGATCAATGCATCCTTCCAGTGCTTACGTATGGTGCAGAGACGTGGACCTTTACTAAAAGAGACATACAAAGGCTGCAGACAACTCAAAGAAGCATGGAGAGGTGCATGCTTGGTGTAACCAGGAGAAATAAGAGGAGGAACTCGTGGATCTTAAAAATGACAAGAGTGGAAGACATCATGATCAGAGTTAAATCCCTGAAATGGCAATGGGCTGGACATACTGCCAGAAGGACAGACCATCGATGGACAGCCGAAATTTTAGATTGGATTCCAAGGGACAGGAAAAGACCCAGAAGAAAACTTCATGGGAGATGGGTGGATGAAATTCGAAAGCATGTGGGAGTGACGTGGAGGAGACTGGCACAAGACAGACCGCTGTGGAAGAAACTTGAGGAGACCTTCATCCAGCAGTGGATTGATAATGGTTGACAAAGGATGATGATATATATATTTGTGTCATTTATCTTCATTTTATATATTAAACACTTGATAGGTTCTTTGACCTTTTAGGTGAAAGTTCATTTCTTATTCTGTTATGTACAAAGAAGAGTAGAAAAAATTATCTTTCCATCTCTGGTGGAGATACTGGGACTGATAATAGCTTAATTGCTAGTTGGGATAAAGATTTGTGTTTTCATTGTGTGGTACTCAAAAATGCTTTTGAAGGAATTCCCTTTTTCTCTAGGAGAAAGCCAAACTCTTCAGATTTTTCTCTAATTGTCGTAAGCTATTTAATGCATCACAGTCAAGCTCTTTAAAAACTCTTCAAGACTTTGATCATGAAGAATTTATTCAAGTTCTTCTACTTCATTTTTTTAGAGCTGCATTAGTTTTTTTTTTTCAGCATAATGTGAAAAAGACTTGGGGGAGACCTACATCCAGCAGGGGATCGGTTGATAATGAGGAATGATTACATTAGCTGCTGAAACTAATATGTACTCGAAGTAGAGGTGTTTTTTCTCTCTCGTAAAGCCAGCTTCAAATTATCCTTGTGGCAACTTCAAGCTTAACCACTGCTTAGTTGCATTGGCAATACTAGCAGTTGATAACTGGAAACAGCTTTGTTTGATCCAGGTGTATATACTGTGTCAAACAACATAATTTGATCTGCCACTTCTTTTATAAAATTTCAGCAGTTGTCTGACTTTTTTTAAAGTTTTCATCAAATTCATTTTTTTTTTGCCAAAGTGTTACAGCAGTAGAAAAAGGTAATCGCTAAAACGATTTTTCTTTTCTCGCAAATTGCGAAGAATGAGATCAGCAGCGGGACCACTGAAATTTTCGTTGACCCTATAAGCAGCCGATGTACCTGAAACAAATGGTGTGCCCAAACAGAAATGTTCACACAGTGGTTGGGTTTTATGAAAGCTGTGCAAAACAATTCCTTTACCCCTCTCATTGCTGCCGTACCGAACATAAATGTGTCACAGGTGATAAAAGCACTCCCTTCTAGTCTTTTATTCTCTACTCCATGCTAAAGGCATGATGGACAACTGCTAATGCCCGCGTTGCGGACACCTTGCCACTGAGTAGAAACAATTGACTCTTACATCTTATTCCTTAGGTTCGTCCCCATTGTTATAGCTAATCAGTCAGAAAGGATTAGTGTTATTCATTCCCCTAAATCATCACTTTGGATAACAAAGTTAAGGGGAAAGCAACACTTTGCAATGCACAGATTCACTTGTTCCAGCTGCATTCTGCCCATTTCTCAAACAGCACATAGTTAAAAAAACAGGTGATTTCAGCCCATTTTAGTAACCCCCGAGTTATTTTGTTCAAGTTGGTTACAAAGGGTTAAATGATAAGTTTGTGACTTTCTAAGGTAAGCTTTGTAGGCTGTTCAGCCAGTGACTTTCATAATGGTTGGGAGATTTTTAAACAAAAGAGGCTGCACTGGTAAAATATTCCCACAACTTGCTCTAAATTAAGATTTCAACATTTGGACCATTAAATGCATTTAGGATTCATGTAACTCTTGCTTGATAGAATTATTTCCTTGGCTAGGAGGGTGGGCTGCATGTGAGTTACTAGTGAATTACCAAAGGTGAACGGTACTGCTAATTTTTAACATATTTCTGCATTGTTGCACATTTTATTACAGTAGTGCTTAGCTCCAGTTTTTGTGTGTGGGCATGATAAATTTGGACATAAGCATGTAACCATAAATAATAAGTATTAAGACTTTAAAACATGCTTAAATTATGTAAAACGTTTTAAGATAAGGAAGCTTTTTCAACTGATAACTTAGTTCTTATCAGCCTTTAACTTTGGTGGACAACCTCTCTGAACTGGCACTAAACAAATTACCCTGTCCATTAATCATTTTTCGTTACATTATTGGGAAACTTTGGAAAATTTTTATCAGCCCAAATGACTAATTCTGATTCACCTTTTATCAAATTCCATTAAATGTAGAAATCAATTTAAAAAATAAATAAACAAATACATTTTTATGGATTTGGCAACCACTTATCCATCAGTTACCAGGCTGATGAATACTGAAGTTATTAATTGAAAGCTTCCTTACCTTAGACTTCTTATGTAAGTTAAGTGTGTTTTAAAGTTTTAATACTTATTTTTGTGGTGTGTGGGGTATAATGCTTTCATATATTGTATCAATTAAATATAATATGTAAGATAAAAAAGCCCTAGATATGGAGAGATAAGGGCGTTGATTCTTCGTTAATGAATTTTGGACCACCCATCTTGCTATCAAGTAGGTTAGCGACTTTGTTTATTTTGACCTATGTGTGTCTTTCATTTTCATTTATAAACTTAGGGACAACACTTTGTTTTCAGTTAAGGAAGTTATTTTGTCCATTTTGACTAGATGTATTTTTCAACTTTGTATACATACTTGGAAGCAACCTAGGGAATACATAGGCAACTTTTCTTTTTAACAAGTTCTTGCCTGTTTCGGAAGGTTGCTAAAGGCTAGTATTCCCCTGAAGAGAATAGCCTTATTATGTTTTTTGGACTTTTGTTGAATTGTACTACCTTTAATTTAGACTTTGGTTAGGGTGTACAGCTGAGCTCTAGTGTGAAGTTTTATGTCATTTTCAACACTTTGATTATTTCTACTTAATAGTTTCAATGACTCCAGAAGCGGATCTCCAGTATATACATACATACATACATATCACTCAGCTGTTATCTGAGATTCAGAGGTTAGCTCCAAAAAGAAATACAAACTTCCAGATATTTTTACTTATTGTTGTCGTATCAAACTTCTCCATTTACAGCGATCTTGACATACAACTCGTGCTTCACTGACATCCATTACACGGCGTACACAAGATCTTTTATACTTCATACTCATAATCTTTTTCTCATGCAGACACTCCTGAATCTGATCCACCCATGTCTTTCTTGGCCTTCCTCTGCCTTTCCTTCCTGCCACTTGGGCTGAAAAGATTTTCTTAGTAAGCATTTCATCACTCATTCTTTCAACATGGCCAAACCACGGAAGCATATTGGTCTCCACCTTGCTAACAACATTTTGCTTTACATCACACAACTGCAATACATCTTCATTCCTCACACAATCAGATCGTGTCTTGCCACAAACCCCGCGTAAGTAACGCATTTCTCCAGCACACAAACAACTCCTATGTTTCTTCTGCAGTACCCAGGTTTCACTGCCATACATCAGAGTAGGGACAATTACAGTTTCATTCACAGCCTTGCGGGACTCTCTAGAGAACCCATCATTCCTGTGAAAACCTGCCAGGGCAGCTATGACTTTCAAAGAAGAATTCACTCACCTACTAATTTCACCATCCAACTTGTTCTCTCTGTCAAACATGCTTCTTAAATACACAAACTCACTTGCCTGGTCAATCACAGTGCCATTTATACTTACCTTACATTCAGTGCTACCAGTTCCTCTCTCAAACACCATAACTTTGGTTTTTCCCTTATTTATACTCAGTTTGAATTTCATGCAAATTTCGTGCATCCGAGTCAACATACCCTGCAACTCACTTTTGCTCTCTGCCAACAGGACAGTGTCATCAGCATACAGCAATCTGCACACACGGATATCACCAAGACATAAACCACTATTATCTATTTTGGCATCACGCATGCATGCGTCCATAAATATATTAAACAGCCATGGTGACATTACACAACCTTGTCTAACTCCTGCACCAATGGAAAACCATTTTGATAAAACACCATTCACTTGTACACAAGCTCTACTACCAGCATACATGGCTTTTACACTATACTCGGGGCAAAGCTATCCTGGCAATGAGGCCGAAGCTGCGGTGACCTTTTCACTCCCAGTATTACTCCGCACTAATGGTGTGTAATTAACCTTCATTCGGAAAACTTCTCCCACAAGCCCTCAGGGCTGGCTGTCTGTCACCGTGATCCCTTACCAAACCCCTCTATTTTAACCCCTCCCCACCGTCGCGCGCTTTGCAGACCGGTAGACAAGCAGTTTATTTCTCCCTCTCTTATCTTTTTTTTTTTTTTTTTTTGAGATGTTACAGAACGTGTAACGTTTCTTTCTTTTTTTACTTTTAAAATGAAATTATCTTTGCTAAACACGGGAAGAAGTCTTAAGTGGCCTAATTTTGTTTTCACATATTTTTCCATTTTTTTTATATATTTAATATATTTATACTTATTGCTTGAAGATTACCAACTGCGGGATTTAATTAAAAGTATTTTTACCATGTCATCAGTTATGCGTAAAATTTCGTTCTTTCAAAAATTTTGCCTTGATTAGATTTTTTTTTTTATAACAGACATCCGTTAAATGTGTATGCATTTTTAACTACCCCGTGTTGCCATAAGTACTGGACAAGAGCCCGTCTCTGTGGTAAATGATATTTTAGGGTTCACTGTAAACTGCCACACATCTTTCAGCAACTTGGAAAATTGCCACACATTGGAAAATTGCCACATGTTTTTCATTGATGGGCCGGGCACAAATTGCTGTTCCTCCGAGGAACACTTTGAATGTGTGGCAGTTTTCCAAGTTTCCGAATTATGTGTGGCAGTGGAAGGAACTCTTTCATTTGTCTGAATTTTCATGCCGGTTCATACGCGCACAAAAGTTCAAAAGGAAAAGATTGCCGTTTCTTGGCCTATATTGAGAACTGAATTGGGAACTCCAAACTAATTTCGAGAAAATATTCTGTGTAAGCCCAGCGAGAATTGTATTTTAATTTGAAGAAATAAATTGCCGATGGATCTGAGGTACTTCAGTACTAAATTCAACCTACATTCTCGCAATGGTGCGACTTGAAACGCCAGTGAGTTCTGCCGTAAGAACTGTTAATTCATTTGATTTATTCGGCGAATGTTTTTCCATCAATTTAGTGAAAACATTCATAACGATCACCTTAGCAGAGCTTCGTAGTGGTTTCCCAGCTTTATGCGGCTGAAATACACTCGAGTGACCGGCAGATGCCATTCGAAAAAACCGAAAAGACAGAAGAGTGTTTTAAAACAACAATCAAGAAGGAGAAACCAGGGGGAGAAACGCGAAATGCCCTCGGAAACACTTTTTTCGCCCTCATCCTTCCACTAATGACCCCCCACCCCCCACAGCAATAAATATCTCCTGGGTTGACAGCTTAACTCTGACCCAAACAAGAATGCTGTGACAGAGAACCATCAGTGACGTCACCAAAGCACGAATATCTGTATTTTTTAGAAATGCCGCTGAAACTGAGATCTGAATTTTTTAAATGCACACACACACAACGTATTGAACATCTGTGTCCTTTCTAAGTGCCAGTTGAAGCTGGAGTACGAGCTTTTAGACCGGAACTATTTTATGCAGTGGAAGTATACACTCTGTAGCCTTCCTTCCAATGACAGGTTAAGTTTGCCCCGAGTATAGTAAGTAGATTCCCAGTAACACCATATTCATTCAATACCTTCCACAAAAGTGTCCTATTCACTCCGTCGTAAGCTTTCTCTAAATCTATGAAGGCAGTGAAAACTTTCTTCCCAACAGCCAGATACTTTTCAATCATCATGCGTAATGCAAAAATCTGGTTAGTGCAGCCTTTACCAGGCATAAAACCACTCTGAACATCCCACACTTTCAATGATGTAAGACCCTGTACTTTTTCAATAACAACCTTACCAAACACTTTCCCTGGCACACTCAGTAGGCTAATACCATGATAGTTCTTGCATTCAGTCTGATCACCTTTTCCCTTATACAAGGGAACAATAATAGCATCCTTCCAATCCCGAGGGACTATTCCTAACTCCAAGCACAACTGACAAATTTCAGTTAACCAGTCAATTATAGAGTCACCACCATACTTCAACATCTCTGCAGTTATGCCATCAACTCCTGGAGCCTTACCATTCTGAAGAGATTTTAGAGCTTTACACACTTCTTCTCTTGAGATCCCTCCTGTGCTTTCATCCCTCATTGTGATATCATCTTTGCTTTCCTGATCTAATAACTCACAGAAGTATTCACCCCATCTGTCACTTAACTCATTGGGCTCCCATATGATTTCCCCAATCTCATTCTTCACACAACTTACAACTTTGTTTCCCCTATTTTTCCTGAGTCTCTTGTACTTCCAGAAGGACTTCCTATCTTTCCAAATAGCCAGTTCATGCCTTTCCACTTTCTCCTTCCTATCTTTTGCCTTACTGTGGCAAACCAGCTTAGCAGCTTCATGCTTCTTACAGCGATATTCATCCACAGAGACTACCTTGCAACATCCCCAAATCTTTTTACTGCCTCTTCAGTTTCACTATTCCACCAAGCATCACCTCTTTGTTACCCACTATTGTGGTGCCACAGACCTCTTTAGCAGCAGTGACAACACAGTTCTTAAAACATTCCCACTTCTTTTATACATCCCTCTCACCAGACTTCAGATCCTTCAGTCGTTCTCTGAGTAAGTCAGAATAACGCTGATGATCTTCAAAAAGCCTATCAACCTTTATTCTTTCTATCCTGGGTCTCTTCCTATTCCTTTTCCTCCACCCAACATTAAGTTTCACTCGTGACACTACCAAGTAATGATCAGAACCAACATCCGCACCTCCCCTCACACAGGTGTCAACAACTAAGTGTTTCAAACGCTGATCGTAGACAACAAAATCTATCACACTCTTTTGACCAAGAGTACGATTTTCCCAAGTATATGTGTGGATATATTTGTGGTTGAAAAATGTATTAGATACACACAAACCATTCTTAATGCAGAGTTCAATTAATCTTTCACCATTATCATTCACACAAGGATCATTAAACTTACCCAGAACATTGTCAGAAATTGCATTCTGCACACCTACTCTAGCATTGAAATCCCCTGCTATTATAGCTTTTTCTTTAGCACCAAATTGGCTCAAAACAACTTTTAGCTCATTCCAGAAGTCTTCTTTCTTATTAGAAGGTTCCGAGTCACAAGGAGCATACACTACAATTACAATTCTCTGCAGTTTCACTTTCAAACGAATCCAGAGAATTCTCTCACTTTTGCAATTATAGTGAATCAAGTTGTTCTTCATCTTTTCACTTAAAATCACACCTACACCAGCCTGACCTCTCATATTATCCAATACTCCAGACCACACACTCACCGTGCCATTGATTTCTTCTAGCCCAATTTCCTTCTTTTTGGTTTCACTTACACACAGCACATCCAGTCTATACTCATTTCACCAAGGGAAATGCATTAACCACAAGTATTCTAAAATAAGGAATTATCAGTAGCATTTACTGAAAGGATGTTTTGAACAAAATCAATTTTTTTGAAGACACATTTTTCTGTGAACAGTTCGTGGCACAAAGATATTGGCTACACAATCTAGTTCCACTTCATCTGTTTAGTCTTGGTGGGTGTACTGCAAAACCAGATGTTTTAGCCACTTTTGTGTCATTTTCTGTTGTCTCAGTGTCAAAAACCTGCTTTCTGTTATAACAGTTGTTATTGGGAGCACTAAATATAATTTTGTAAGTTGCAATTCATCTCCGAAATGTTTCACAGCTGTTACCAAGCTGATATATCACCTGTTTTGCTTGTATCACATTTTTCTGTGGTAGGTAAAGCTTTTGGATGTATTGCCAAATGGATTTTAAGTTTTTGTATATCGAAAATGTCTATATGTAGATTTGAAAACATCTAGCTCATTGTCACTTACCTGAATGCCTTCTGCACATTTCAGAAGTAGAGTTTTAAGTTTAAAGACTACATTTTCATCACTTTGAGCAAATCTCTGTAAAGTTCTGAGACCACAGCTTCAATTAGGATATACCACCAGCTCTTATTTTCTTTTTTAAGTTTGAATACACAGGTTGATGCAATGATGGTTCCAGCTACACCGATTGATTCTGACTGAAACATTTTGTTAACTGATTCACAGATTTAAAAAATAGGCAAACATAAAAACAATCCAAATGTTTGAAAGCTGCATAGCATTCTGTACAAATACTAGCTGTGCTTCCTGGTACACCACTTTCTATCTAAGCCATTTCAGACAGCTGAATAATTATTGATTAAAAATGTTGTATCACCAATGTTATTGCATTTATTCTCACTGCCCAAGTCATATAATACAGCAGTTTGATAGAAGACTGATAATAGAATTTTATGCAAAAGATATTCATACGGAAATGTTTGTCACATAAAGTGGTACATAACTGGGTCAATAAATTCTCTCGAGGAAGCTTAAAAGTTGCTGAAAACTGACTTGGTCATCCTGTCTGTTCAGATTGTGACCGAAGCAACTGAGATGGGTGGAGGAAATGATTTGAGCTGTGACAGGCAAGTAACGATAGAAAGTGTTGCAACAGGGTGTTGTCATGGTTTAGTCTACAGCATGATTATTTGAATTTCCGGAAAGCGTGCACACAATGGGCGCCCAGAGAACTGATTCGGGAACACAAAATGAACCGAATGGGCCTGTCCTTGCAACATCTGTCTCAGTACTCCTGCAAAGGAGAAGACATGGCTAACAAGATTGTTACCAGGGATGAATCATGGGTGTGTCACTACCAACCCAAATCAAAATGTGTTTCAGTGCAATGGAAACATCCCTCTTCACCTTCAACCAAGAAATTCTGAATTTTGCTGTCAGCAGGGAAGGTTTTGCTTAGAGTGTTTTGGGATTCTAAAGGAGTGCTGTTAGCCCATTTCCAGAAGCGAGCTGAGAATGTAAATGCTACACTGTACTGTGAAATTCTGTTGATGCTTCGGGATGTGCAATTTGAAAAAATGTTCAGACCTACTGACTAGAGGAGTACTGCTCCATCATGACAATGCCAGACCTCATACGGCTCAATTAATCCAGCAGAAAATTGAACAACTAGGCTGGTAACTTTTTGAACATCCTCGTTACAGCCCCAACTTAGCCCCGAGTAATTTTCACCTGTTTGATCTTCTAAAAACTCACCTTGGCATGAAAAGCTTTGCGAATGATGAAAAGGTTGAACGTGAAATGCAAATATGGCTGAAACAGCAGACCAAGACTTCTATTCTATGCTGCTGGTTTTGATGCACTGATAAAGCGAATGGATAAGTGTACCAGTATTGGTGGAAATCATGTGGAGAAATAAGAGGAAATGTGAAAGGAATTAATAATAAATGGTTTTCAAGTTCGTATCTCACTTAGTATTTTTTAAGTAACTGTGTCTTATTTATTGACTTCCCCTCATAAGAACCCTGCATGTAGCAGTTTTCATATTAGCACTTATGCTAATCTTTTAAAAGGTGAACACCATTTTTTTTATAAAGTCAAAGCAACACAGTGTGTCCATTTTCACATTCTACTATGTGTTGTTGCTTAAACATTTCTGATAGCAGAAATATTTCGTGTTTTTTTTTTTATTATTCATGTAACTTCCTCCTAAATACACCACAGAGCCAAAACATTATAACCATCAGCTTAATATGATGATGGTCCTCCACATGCTGCCAAAACAGCTTTTACCTGGTGAGCAGACGTGCCAACTCTCCGGGTTTAGACCGGCAATGCCGGATTTTATTACACTTCCTGGAATTCCGGATTAGAAATTAATATTGCCAAATTCCATCATGATTTCCGTAGCGTAAATTAAAAGGTAATGAGAAAAGTTCGAAGTTCTCCAAGACATCGGAGAACTTCGACGATTACCGTAGCGTAAATTAAAAAGTAACGAGGGGAAAAGTTCGAAGTTCTCCGAGGCATCGGTTCATTAGCGGAGAACTGACCTTTTCTTTCTGAGTCAGCAGCGAGCAGTTTACTCTTCTGTCCGCTAATGATCTCTGACGCTGCAGGCACGGAGTAGTAGCGGGCTTGGCCTTGGCGCGGTACGTACTGACGCAGATTTCTATCGGAAGCGCGCGGTAGTGTTTTGGTTTGTTTTATGTACTTCGTCTGTCTTCACAGGAATTTCTGAGAACTTTTTGTGCACTTGTTTAATCAAGCGATGGCTGTTAGAAAATATCAGTCTGTTTTTAAGAAGTATACGACAGATTATCCGTGTATAATCGAATCAAGGAAGCGTCAACAATTTGCCTTTTGCTCTATTTGTAGGTGTGATTTTTCCGTTGTTCACAAGGGCAAAGGAGATATCGTTAATCACATTCGTACGCAAAAACACGTGGACAATTCTAAGTCCGTGGAAAATAACAAAACATTAAATTTAGCTCGAGATAGTTCCTCTTCCAATGCGATTATCCATGCTGAGTGCTTGTTTACTTCATTCCTCGTGTAACATAACTTACCTTTATAAGCTGTGCTGGCCATGCAAGTGTGCTTTTTAAGAAAATGTTCCCAGATAGTAGTAACATTGCAAAAAAATATGCGTCTGAGAGCACAAAAACATTGTGCGTTGTTTGCCGAAATGGGGAAATTTTCAAAAATAGACTTGCATACTTGCCAACTTTTATGGATTATCCGTAAAATTTACGGATTTCTGCTTAATTTAACTGATTTACGGATAGAGGTCTTTTTTAACAGATTTTTTTAATATTTCGATTGCTCAATCAAAATATTTCAACCCCCTGCAACCATTCACTTAGATTTTCTACCAGACCTTACGAGCGCTGTGTTGCGCGATGCGTAAAAATATGCGTCAGGAATTTTTTATTAAATTTTTCTCGATGCATAAAAATACGTGTCGGGAATTTTTTCTCGCGCGTAAACTACGCGTCGAATAATTTTACCAATTCGTAAAAATGCGCATCGGGACGGTACTTTGCCTTTCAGAAACGGAAGTAAACCAAATAAAGATTTTCTCCGTAATCATAATTTCTTTTTCCTGTGATGTTGCCTCTGTCCAGTATTGTTGTTATATATCATTTTATTCCATAAATATTTGTATTTCAGTTTAAAAATGGAGGAAAAATTTCCGAAATCGGAAATTCGCCGGCGAAAAAATTCACTGTAATCTTTAGGCATGAGAGTGCGACGCCTTCGAGGAATTTCTCCTTTTCCGCCATAATTTGGGTTATCCTCCAGATCGATGCATAACCTAACAGAATTTTTTAAAATATTTTTTAACAGAAATTGTTTTACATTTTTTATATGCCTTAACGTAACATTAGTGCTTCACATTATGTCCATTGATATTTCAAACATACGAAAATAAGCTTGCAGGATTTTCATAGAAAATTGCAGGATTTTTCTCTTCTTAAGGTTGACAAGTCTGCTGGTGAGGCATGGATGCTACAAAATTTCTTAAGTTGTCTTATGGTATATAGTACCAACACGTTACCAACAGGTCCTTTAACAATTGTATTGGGTTGTCGGAAAAGTCATGACGTATTTTGGCACCCGATGGCGGTTGGGCGGTTTTGGAAGTACTAGAGGCATGCGCAGCTATGGCATTCGACAGGTGCCAGTTCTAGCTGCAGTCTAAAAGGAATAGTGAGCAATTTGGTTGATTTGATTTAACATCAAGTTGAAGATGGAAGACCAAACTGTGAATTTTCGCAATATTTTACTGTTTTACTTCCGTAAAGGGAAGAACGCGCGTCAAGCTTGTGAAAAGTTGCGTAAAGTGTATGGTGATAATGCTGTACAAGAACGTCAGTGCCGGCGGTGGTTCACAAAATTCCGTGCCAGTCATTTTGACCTCAACGATGATCCTTGGTCCGGGAGGCCCACCGATGTTGATGACGATTAAATCAAGGCATTGATCGAGTCAAACCCATGTTACACGACACGAGATATTGCAGACACATTGCACCTACATCATTCAAGCATTTACGACCACCTGAAGAAGCTGGGATACGTAAGCAAGCTCGATGTGTGGGTTCCTCATGAACTCAAAGAAGCTCAATTGACGGCACTTATAAACATCTGCGATATGCTCATTAAACGTTAGGAAAACGATCCTTTTTTGAAGCGACTGATTACTGGTGATGAAAAGTGGATTGTGTACAACAATGTGCTGCTGAAACAGTCTTGGTCCCGACATGCTGCTTTGCCTCAAACAACATCCAAAGCAGACATTCATCAATCATCAGCAGATGGTTCTGGTCTCAGTGTGGTGGGATTTTAAAGGTGTCGTGTTTTTTGAGCTTCTACCACAGAACCAAACAATCAATTTGAATGTGTACTGTTGGCAATTGGACAGTTTTAACGAATCCATCATCCAGAAACGTCCACAGCTTGTTCGTCGTAAAGGTATTGTGTACCATCACGACAACGTGAGACCACACACAAGTTTGATCACCTGTCAAAAATTATTGGAGCTTGGGTGGGATGTGTTGCCCCACCCAGTCATACTCACCTGACCATGCACCGTCAGACTTCCACTTGTTTCGCTCTCTTCAACAGTCCTTGCATGGTATAACGTTCAATTCAGATGAGGCTGTAAATCAGCACCTTGTACAGTTTTTTGCCACGAAAGGCAGGTCCTTCTACGAATGAGGCATTCTGCAGCTCACTGAAAGATGGCAAAAGGTTGTCGAACAAAACGGGCATTATATCATTGATTGATCTTTGTTCTTTGTATCAATAAATGACCTTTGCAAAACATGGCTAAAATACATCATGACTTTTTCAACAACCCAATAAGTTACGTGGTTGGGCCCCCACAGAATGATTTGCAGTTTCAACACACCACAGATGCTTGATTGGATTGATGACTGGGGAATTTGGATGTCAGGGCAATGCCTGGAAGTCTTCCTCATGTTCAACAAACCATTCTTGAACAATCTGGGCAGTGTGGCATGGCACATTATTTTTCTGAAAGAAGGCATAACTAGAGGGAAATACTGTTGCCATGTGCATGGTCTTCAATTTATGTTTTGGTAGGTCATAGTTTCTTGCACACGAATGACTGGATCCAGGGTTTCCCAGCGGAGCATTACCTAAAAGCACTAAACTTCCTCCACCAGTTTGTTTTCATCCTGAGGTACATCTTAGTGCCAACACTTTTCAGGTGAACAATGCACACAACCCAGCTATCCACATAGTGCAACAGGAAATGAGATTCATCAGAACACATGACCTTTTTCTAATCATTCAAAGTCCAGGCACTTTCAACAGTGAACCTAGGTTAGTATGGGCATTAGGAGCAGCCTGCACTATACAGCCCCATTTTCAGCAGGGTTTGATGTGTTGTGATACATTACTCCTATCACCAGCATTCAAATTACCACTGCCCAGCGAGTTGTGCCATAGTATCTGTTTTGTTGACTTGTACCATACAGGATAGTCTTTGCTCATCTCTAGCATCAAGGTGCTGTGGTCGGCCCACACCTTGTTGCTGGTTCGTGGTTTTTTAATCTTCGAACCACTTTTTGAAGGTACTAACCATTGCTGACCCACAAGCCTTGCTGTCTTGGAAATGCTCTGACCCAGTCATCTGGCCATTGCAATTTAGCCTTCGTTAGACTCGCAGAAGTTTGCTGCCTTTCCTACCTGAAGAACAAGAATAACACTGAAACAGAGCTCGTTATCAGGTGTTATTTATACCATTTCATAAGCTTCACACATGCCAATGTTTGCCTGCAGTTGCTTCGATTTGTATTAAGATTCACTAGTCATTATCTTTTGGCTCTTCAGTGCATGTGTGTGTCGACATGCTGTGCAAGGAAATATAGCCTATGTGTTCTGCTGTGGGAACTCGAGGCATGTGTGCTGAGTTATTGGAACATGATTTCCAGCCATGAAAGAAAGCTGCATTACTTTTATATATTCTTTTAATTATATATTAATTTTTCACCTACAAATAACAGACATCAATGCACGGTATCAACATTTTTGAATGCAGAACAGACTTAAATAATATTGCACATTATTTTGATTTCTGTTGGCAGAAATTTTGTTTTTAGGACACACAGTATTTGCTGACCTAACTTGTAACACTGGATTTACATGCTGAGGTTCTGAATCTGAGCTCAGAGTGCAACATGTGTTTTTTTTTTTTTTTTTTTTTTTTTTTTTTGTCCAGGGACCAATTAGGACAGCCGAATGAATGTTCAGAAGTCAGCATTTAGACCACTGCCCAGTGGCACAGTGGTCTAAATGCTGACTTTTGAACATTCGTCTGAGAAGAGTCTGGGTTTGAATCCTGGTGAGGCATAAATGTTGTGTTTGTCTTGTGACACTGGATTTTTCCCTTTCCTGGAAGCAGTGGCCCTAAATTAGGGACGGGCGACTGCTTATAGCCCATTGAGTTGCTCACTGTGGTCGTTAACTCCCCCTCCCCATAAAAAATGTAGACAGAGTATATCACCTGCTAGTCAGCGGTAAAACTAAATAGAAACAAAAGAAGTAAAAGAAAATGCTGCACTCACATGATGAGAATTCAGACCATTCATTGTTTGGTGAAATTTGTGACAAGAAAGCTTTATATATAGCAGATCATAGTTTATAATTATACCTGATTGTGGAAAATTATCCTTTCCACATAAATTCTATATCATTTTAATGACATTTAATTACCATAGTGAAGTGCAATCAGTGGCAGCTGGTGACTACATACTACCATGGTACAGCATGCCAACAATTTTTAATTGCAATTTGCATTACAACAATATGAATGGCAATTAAAATTTTTTTAGCAAGAAGTACATGCATTAATCAATGATTGCTGCCAGCACAAAATCTTATTTTTAACTAGGCCGTAGTCAAAGAAAGCTCTTGTTTTAAAAACTTTGTACGAGGGGGTATCAAAAAGTTCGTGCAATCACCCAAAATTATTAAAGCTATGGAAACCATTTTTATTTTATTTTGTTATATATACCTTCAGTATACTGTACAACATAAATAATATTTAGCAAACCCCAGTTTTTTTTCAGGAATCGAAAATTCCATGATCATGGAGAAAGTGTAATTTCACAGTCTGATCAAGTTCCTTCATCTCCAAGGAAAGTAAGCTAAAAAAATCCATCAAGAAATGTTAAATGTATATGGAAATAAATATCCAGCATACGAGACTGTGGCAAAGTGGAAAAGAAATTTTCAAAGTGGTCATATGACCATTTTTGACGATCCACGGTCCGGACGGCCATCTTTGACAGATGACCAGACAGTTGTGACCAAAGTAGAGAAGTTAATCCTTGAAGATAGGCGTACAACCATTGAAATGCTTTGTCAAGGAGATCATCCCAGCTATGGGTCACTGTGGACAATCGTACATGACCAATTGAGCATGTCCTAGGTCTCAGTGCGATGGGTACGTAGACTTCTCACCCCATTCCAAAAGGAAGCTCGGGCACAACCCGCGCAAAAAATGTTGGATCTTTGTAATGCGAATTCTTAAGATGTTTTAACCCTTTGATTACTATGGATGAGTGTTGGTTATACCTCTATGTTCCAGAAACCAAAGAAATGAGCAAGCAATGGAAACATCCCTCTTCACCCCCCCCCCCCCAAAAGGCAAAAGTGCAAAAGTCTGCCACCAAAGTGATGCTCTCTGTTTTCTGGGATAAAAGAGGTATTATTTTAACAGACTACCTTCAGAAAGGTCAAACTATTACCTCTACTATTGCAACCTACTGACCAAATTGAGAGAGAAAATTAAAAGCAAAAGACGCAGAACGATCACAAAAGTGGTCCATTTGTTGCATGACAACGCACCAGTTCATTCAGCAGCCAACAGCATCGTCACTGCGAGTCATCTTAAATACAATATATTGCCTCATCCTCCATATTCTCCTGATGTGGCACCAAGTGACTTATTTTTGTTCCCCGAAATGAAACGTCCACAACGTGGGAGGCGATTTGATGACACTGATGCCTGATGACGTCATTTTTGAGGTAGAACAGTGGTTTCAGGCACAATCTAAGGTGTTCTACACTAAGGGAATAAAGAATATCAAGCGAAGGTGGGAAAAAATGTATGGCACTGGGTGGTGCCTATGTAGAGAAGGCCCAAGTACCTGAATAAAAAGTTTTTTTCTAGCGTGTTTATTTCTTGGTGATTGCACGAACTTTTTGATACCCCCTCGTATTAAGAACTGAAGTCGCGATGCCCGATTTTTCATGCTACTTGTTGGGTACATGGTTATATAGTGTGGCTGCTTTTGCCACTTATGTCACAACTAACTCCCTTTGGGTGTTCTCAAGCAGTCTACAAAGGCTTGCAGCATGATGAACTTTTCTGAGCAGGCTCCTAATCTCTTTTTCCTATTGGAACTGGGGGCAGGGCAAAGTTTTGCCCACAATTTGTACTAGATACAGTAGTTGACCAAAACAGAAAGAAAGCATATTTGATTGTTATTGTGCTCTTAAGAAATTTGTGAAATCAATCAATTAAATTCTTTTTGTGTGCTTCTAATTTTTGTTCTTTCTAGTGAAATTTTGTAATCTTTTAATTTCTTGAATGGTGATGGCAGTTAATTCAGTAGGTTCTTTCTTGAAAAGATCATTTTCTTCAAGAACTTTAGAGGGAAAAATTGAAGTAAAATCCTTAGGATCCTAAGTAAAAGTAAAAATAAATCCTAAGTAAAATCCTTTGGATTCTTGGGGAGGGCCTAAAAATGAAGTTTTATCCTTGTGCAATTATTTATAATTTTTTTGCATTTAATAAATTCTTTATAGTATAATACGTAGAGTAATTTAGTTTATTCATGTATAATTAATTCATATGTGTAAGCCCTTCAGAAGTGCATTGAAAATCACAAATAATAAGATTACAAGGTTGATTGTATATTGAACAAGGACACCACAAAAATATTTCCCATTAAAAATACAGAAATAAATGAAGACATATTTTTCAAAATACTTAAATACTTTCTTGAAAAATACATCTTTAGATGATCCATAGCTGAATAAATAAATACTAGAGTAAATAAATAATTTTTTTAGATGATCCACAGCTAACTATTTTTTCTTGGCAACTGAGATCGTCGCAGATTAATAAATCTGTATATTCTGCAAAATATTAGGCTTAATATTTTATCAAATATATGATTACAAATTTAACCACTAACACTAAAAAGACAATGTAATCACTGATGCTAAAAAGGTGAAGAAAATGATTAACGATTTATATAAATTTGTACTTAATTACAGAAAACATCTGGAGTTGCTTTTAATTTTTCTTCATTAACCCTCCCCCCTTTTTATGGTGAATGGTGAGGCTAAGCCCATTGAAACCCAGTTCCAAGATCTTTGCTAGAAAGGGGAGGGGTGTTAAGTCACAGTATGCACATTTTCAGGGGCACAAGTTGCTCAATGTAGAATCATCTAGGGCAGTGGTCGTCAACCTGGTCCCTACTGCCAACTAATGGGCGATTCAAGCTTTCATGGTGGGTGGTGGGAATTTTTGTCCGTTGTTACTAATTTTTTTCTTTCGCCATTTATCAAATACATTGCTAACAACTTCGCGAGTTTGACTTTTTAAAATATGCTTTCGCAATTTACTTTTGAATTCCATCTCTAAACTTTGAATATAGATAATAATTAAAACAAGGTAATCCATAAATACAGATTGTTGAGGATAACACAAAACACGCTTTATTAATGATGTAAATCATGCACAAAATAATATAAGAAGAAATTAAATGCAAAAAAACTTTTTCTCTTCATGCAGAGAATGTTATCTGCAAAGCTAAAACAACACAATGTTAAAATTCGACGACACAAACATCTGTGTGAAAGCACTTAAAAGTAACGCATAATAATTCCTGTGTGATTTTTATCACTACAGAAGAGCAACAACATAAAAGTGTTTTCCCTTTGACAACGTAGTACATGTGTAAATATAATCCCCCCCAGATACAGTCACGTGACACACCCACCCCAAAACAGCTTAATTGAGAGTCTGGTTGTTTATATAAACAAACACATTTGCGGAGTGTTGGAACGGCTTCTTTCTCACACAGTTCTCATGGCGGCAACTTCAGCTCAACGTGCTTTAATATTGCTTTGTTTTTCCAACATTTAGTGCGCATAATGAGGGCGGGGCTTACATCGACCATCACTCAGTCTTCGTGCTGTACCTCTTTCATGGTGGGGGCAGTACATGGTTAGATTTGTGAGTAAGCATGTGTCCACGGCTTAGAATGAATTGATAAGTTTTGCAACAAATTGTGAGCCCCCATGTCTCAAAAAAAGATATACGCTCGTGGCTATTTGCCAAAGTATTTGAAGATGGGTTTCATCAAAGCTGTTACAAATACAGCTTCCAATGTGTTTACTGTGCCACAAGACATTATCCAATAAAGCAATGAAGCCAAGTCGATTGCGAGAACATCTTGCTACAAAGCATTCAAAAGGTAAATATAAGCCCATTGAATATTTTCAAGAAATGTATAAAAGATTTTAATATTGTTCAACAATAACTGCATCCTTTAAGAAACAACATGCAAACAATGAAGATAAATTAACCGCAGCTTATCGTATATTACAATTAATTGCAAAAAGTGGTAAAAGCCATAACACTAGAGAAACTTTTATAATACCCTATATCGAAGAATTTATCGCAACAGTAAAGCATCAGGATGTACCTGAAGTTTTAAAAACATTGCCCCTTAGTGACAGCACAGTAAAGCGACGCATTGATGAAATGGCTATAAATATTGAAAATAAACTTATAGGTATTCTCCCAAACTCTTCATTTTCCATACAGTTGGATGAGTCTACCACTGCAGATAATAATGCTCTATTGATGACATATGTACAGTACCTTGATGAAAACAATACATTGTGAGAAGAAATGCTATTCATTGTAAATCTTCTTACAGATACAAAAGAGTATCAATATCTAAAGCTGTGAAATCGTACTTTGCAAAAAATAATATACCCTTGAACGTGAAGAGTAACCCTTGGACAATATTGTTGCTTGTGCTACTGATGGAGCACCATCAATGGTAGGTCGCTATCATATATTTGCTGCTTATTTGAAGGAAGAAGTGCCCAGAGTTGTATAAAAATAAAATGTATCTGCGTACACAACCATTGAAACAGAAAAACCACGATAACAACAGAATAACATAATTTAAAGGAAAATTAATAAAACAATAAATAATTATTACATTACATATCCCAATGAGGACAAAATAAGTACATTACAATTGGATGTGCAGCAGTGTGTGTGAAATGAACCTTTATGGTGAAATAGTAAAATATTGGACATAAAACCCTCATAAAAACAAAAGACCAATAGAAAAAAAAAATTGATATCCAGAAAAACAGTTCCATTAGTGCTTTCAAAAGTTATGAATAACACTTTCAACAACTTAATTCAAGAATAGTAGACTTACAAAATACATAAGGAAACAATTTTAATTTGATAACTGACAACTACAAGAGGAACTGGCGATAAAATTTAAATTCTTTCTGTGTAAACGAAACTTTTGATACAGTTCCTATTCATTGAGAACAGGCCTTGATAAAATGTAGAGGCCAGAAACGTCTGTAAAAACAAAAGAACTCAGAAGATGTGAAAAATAATTGAGCGTTCTTAAAGTTAAAATAGAATTAAGTATATTAATCTGAGTAAAGCCTTTTGAGCAAGTGTTTTAATTGCTACAAATAAAATTTTTTTAATCTACAAACAAAAACTATCTGCAGAATCTGCTAATAATTTGGAAACTATCCAAGTACAGCGTATGTCTACATTCTGCTACTCTGGAAGTGCCTAATGCTTTGTGTATTCATTGTGTGGTGTACAGACATCTTGTAGGAAAACATTTAAGTACAAGTCTCCATTCATCATTGAGTATAATAATTAGAGCTGTAAATAAGATTAAATCTAATTCCAAAAATGATAGAATGTTTCTACAGCTGTGCCAGGGCAATAATGAGCAATTTATTATGTTACTTTTACACATTTAAATTTCATGGCTCTCAAAGGGTACATGGTTGTCTCGTTTTGTAGCATTATATGATAGTGTCATACAGTTTTTTGAAAGTAAAAATGAGGCTGGTCTTTGTCAACAATTAAAAACAGTAAAGAATGATGCCTTTTATTTGGCAGACATTTTCAAGAGATTTAATGAAATTAATATGCAGCTTAAAGGAGCCAATATAACTGTTTATGAGTGGTAAAAATATTGTGTCATTATTTATCGAAAAACTTGATCTTCTCCATCATAATCTTTTGAAGAGAGATTTCTTGTTTCTCGAATGGTCATCTATAAAAGATGGTGTAACTCCAGAAGAGATTGAAAGTTTCAGTAGCCACTTCAACAAACTTAAATTGGATATGGGAAAATGATTCAAAGATATTTTGAACTTGAAGGTGTATGACTGGATGATAAATCCTTTTACTGCAAATTTTGCTGAGGTTGATATAACTTGCCAAGAACTGTTAGAACTTAAATATGATGAAGAGAGCAAATGTAATTTCCATAGTGGTGGATACCAAAAACTCTGGCAAAATAAAAAAAATGCCTGTGTTATATCCAAATATGTGGAAAATGATATTTAATTTATTGATACCTTTCCCTGCCTCATATCTTGTAGAATCAGGCTTTAGTGCTGTTAATCATATTATCACCAAACAGAGAAACCATCTCAGTATCACGGAAAGAGGAGACCTTCATTTGTTCCTTACAAAAATCAAACCAGATAACAAATATTTAGTCTTGCAGCATCAGCCTCAAGAATCTCATTAATCATTAATTAAAGGTAATTTCAATAAACTTTGTTTTCACATTTAACTTTCAGTTTCTTCAATTTAAGCAGCTCCCACACTAGTAGGCGCTGTATGGGCAGAGATGCAGAAATTCATTAAATTGAAGTTATCTATGTGTAAACATTCATAAAGTATAAATAAAAAGATAAATTTAAGTACATATTTTTTATAAACCCTCCCCTCTAAAAATTACTTCACTCTTGCGCTAAACTGAGTTATTGTGGCACCGGTGGGCGGTAAGGAAATTTTACCATCAGCAAAAATACAAAAGTGGGTGGTAGGTATTAAAAGGTTGACGACCCCTGATCTAGGAGAACAGGAATGTGTGTGTGTGTAGAGTACATTAACAATTAAAACAGTGTAAAAACTTTATAAATTGTAGAAGTTTTCTCTTAAAATAGGTGTACACAACCTTAAATGTGGCAATAAAATGTAGTTATATCTCCTTTGTTAGAACATTCATTGAAGCAAAACTAGTGCCATGAAACTCAGTTTCTTACCAGTATTGGCATGCATATCAATGATAATTCATTTTGGAGTGAAGAATTCTCACATAATCATAATGTTTTTTTCTTGTGGTGTTTCTTCTGCCCAGTATTGTTGTTAAATAGCATTTTATTCCATAATTATTTGTATTTCAGCTCAGAAATGGAGGGAAAATGTCTGAAAACAAAAGTCGTTCGGATGGAAGATTTCTTCGGTAACCCCCCCCCCATGTGTTCCCACTATCCTGTGTTGTTGTCAAATGTTATTTTCCTCCATAAATGTTTGGATTTCAGCTTGATAAGGGAGATAACTTTTTTGAAAATGTGTGGAAGTGATGAAGTTAAAAAAATTGTAAAAATTGATGCATGGTATATCAAAGTATTTGCATTCTCAAAGTTACACCATTTTTCTAAAATAATGAAAGCTTTGATATCATACTTTCATGGTCCTCAGGCTGAAAGTTCTTTCAGCATGATGTATGTAACTAGCCATCTGAGGGCATAAAAAAAGAAAAGATATATTAAAATGGGAAGGGAAAGATGTCAGCAGAAAAAAAAAGTAAGCAATCGATGCTGTTTAGCTGCATAGTCAACAAAGGACAAATATGGCTGTGGAACTTGCTGAGAAGAAACCAAGACTTATGTGCTCATAAGAGGAAATTCGAGATGATGTTCTAGCAGGTACAAAACAAGAAAAAAATTGTTTGAAGCAATGTCTTTTAAAACAGTTTTTGTTTTGAATTCAGTAATTTTAAACAGGTTGAATAAAAAAAGACTTTACAACTTTGACAACATATAGAAATTTATTCAGAATACTTACATAATTTGTTGAGGTGTTAATCTGTAGCAAAACACATCGTTGTAACCCACATAGCTATTTTGGTTCGACATTACTGTCATTGGTGATATGGCAGACATCCCACCCAAACTTGAAGCAACATATCTGTTGTCAGTTTTACAACTGTGGCAGTGATTTGAGTTTTTAGTTCAGTGTGATTTGCAAGTAATGTTGGAACAAACGCTCGATCTGCAGTGAAACCCCATAGGGAAAAATCAGAATGAGGTGGACGTGCTATCAGCCTTGCTCAACCCATCCACCTGCTTGGGAAATGATTATTCAGGTATTTCTGGACATCTGTACAGTAGTGAGGTGGTGCCAGGGTTGGCTCCTGTTATGGGGCTGCAGCCCCCCCCTACCCAAAGCAGTTTTTTTTTCATACCGTACCAAGAGAGAGAAGTTTTCTGAACTCAACTGGAAGTTTTCCCTGCATAACACCACTGGGAGCGAACTGCTTGGGCAGACTGCGCTTCTTGCAGCCATGACGGGTATTGAAACCAACTCGTGTGGGAAACTCTGTCTATTCCGACATCAATTCGTTTCCTTTGAATAAAACTTCCCTGGGGACTGCATTGACGGCAGCCTCGCTAGTGGGGTTGCTTGCGATGCAGTCTCTTGTTGGGTGGGAATGCATTGCAGGGCCTGTGTGCTTTGTTGATTAATACGGTTCTTGTGCTTCCGAATAAGAAATAAAATAGGGGAATGAATTAAAAATAATGACGAATGTTGAAATAAAGTATGTTTGAATGTATTACTCAACCTAGTTTTTTTTTTCCTTCCAATTTTTGGTTTGTTCCTGCTTTTATTCAACATAATAATTCTAATAACAATGTTACTCCCATCAAAATGTAGAATATTTGTGTTTGCTAATAACAAATACTCAGTTGCCGGGACTTTGGCAAAAAAGTTTTACTTATATTTTCTCTTCTGGTCAAAATGGGCATGTGAACAAATTGCGATTAAGAATGAGTTCAGTATTGGATAAATTGAAGAGAGAGAGAGAGAGAGAGAGAGAGAGAGAGAGAGAGAGAGAGAGAGAGAGAGACTAATTTCTGCAGCGAAATACTTGCACAAAATTGATTTTTTCACTTACCAAGTGCAGCGTAATTTTCGCTTTTAAACTCACGTAAATTTTTATTCACCAAAAATCATTGAAGTCACTCCACTGGGTACATTTTATTTTTCTGCTGCATCCCCCCTCTCTCCCAAAAATAAGCTGCACATTTCAATTGAGGTAGTGCATTATACTTAATTACTTTGAAAATAACATTTAATCAGATATCATTGTTTAGAAAATTTACGAAGCTGGTAAATTTTGGAAAACAAATTTTTCTACACTAAATTGTTACCATGGCTTCAAAATTAAAACTGGACTGAATATGTTAACAATCCGTTTTTATTAAAGAGAATGGCGGTGTGTGAGTATCGCAATAACAACTCATCGCGAAATTCTGGCAGACCCTTCAAAATTCCACAAAATGTTTTTCATCACCGTCCAAGTTGCAGTGGTTGGTATCAAGTCGAAGTTTCAAAGGGAGTGTATCAGAAGAAAAATATTTATTGTCATATTTCTAGGGGTCACAATGAGACACTTGAGAACGCGTACATGACTTTGAGTGTGTGTCTCTGCTGCCACACGCATTAAATTTTTTACACTTTTTGTCCTTATATACTTGTATCATCATCATCCATTATCAATCCACTGCTGGACGAAGGTCTCCCCAAGTTTCCTCCACAACGGTCTGTCTTGTGCCAGTCTCCTCCATGTCACTCCTGCATACTTTCGAATTTCATCCACCCATCTCCCATGTGGTCTTCTGGGTCTTTTCCTGTCCCTTGGAATTCAATCTAAAATTTTGGCTGTCCATGGATGGTCTGTCCTTCTGGCAGTATGTCCAGCCCATTGCCATTTCAGGGATTTAACTCTGATCATGATGTCTTCCACTCTTGTCATTTTTCGGATCCACGAGTTCCTCTTCTTATCTCTCTTGGTTACACCAAGCATGCACCTCTCCATGCATCTTTGAGTTGTCTGCAGCCTTTGTATGTCTCTTTTAGTTAAGGTCCACGTCTCTGCACCATACGTAAGCACTGGAAGGATGCATTGATCAAACACTTTTATTTTAAGACATAATGGCATATTGCTCTTGAAAATTATGCTGTTGCTTCCAAAAGCTCTCCAGTCAAGTTTTGTGCGCCGATTAATTTCTTCATCAATGTGACTCTCACTTGATATCTGCTGTCGAAGATAAACATACGTGCCTGTTATCTCCAGCTTTTCTCCATCAATTGATAAATCTTCATTTCTTGAAAAAGCATTGAACATCACTTATGTCTCCTGAAAGTTCATTTTTAATCCCACTTCTTTACTCTTGTCAGCAAGTTCCTGGATCATACTCTGCAACTCTGATGGGGTAGTTGCAAAAATGACTACGTCATCAGCAAAACGAAGGTGAGTTAGACAATCTCCATTAATCTTTATCCCCTTGTTTTCCCAGCTCAGCGACTGAAAGACACCCTCCAATGTAGCATTAAAGAACTTCGTAGATATGGTGTCACCTTGTCTCTCTCCCTTTCCTACTTTTATGTGTGTTGTATTCTCAAACAGCCAAATCTTTGCACTTGCATTTTCATAGATGTTATTAATAATATTAATGTATGTATCTTCAATACCGCAGGATTTCAGAGCCCTTGTAACTGCTGATGGTTTCACCGAATCAAAGGCTTTTTCATAATCGATAAAAGCCATGCACAATGGAAGTTCATATTCCCTCGCTCTTTCAATTAGTTCTCTCGGTACGTGGATATGATCTATTGTGCTGTAGCCACTCCTGAATCCAGCTTGTTCTCTCGGTTGAGCCATGTCCAGTGTTACCTTCAAGCAGTGTGAAAGAACTTTAGTGGAGATTTTATAAACCACTGATAGGAGGCTGATAGGCCTGTAGTTCCTGAGATCCTCAATGTCACCTTTCTTATGTAGCAGGATCATTGTAGCGTTGTTCCAATCCTCCGGAATCTTCCCTTCATTAAGGCATCGAATGAAAATTTGGGCGAGTACTGTTTTGATGTCTACAGTAATTCCATCTTCTCCTGGAGCTTTTCTCCGCTTCATGTTCTTGATTGCACGTGCAACTTTAGCTGGGAGGACTAGAAGAACTCTGGTACCTTTCACGATGTCTGGAGTACATGCATCATCCCTTTCATACAATTTGCAACTCTGATGGGGTAGTTGCAAAAATGACTACGTCATCAGCAAAACGAAGGTGAGTTAGACAATCTCCATTAATCTTTAACCCCTTGTTTTCCCAGCTCAGCGACTGAAAGACACCCTCCAATGTAGCATTAAAGAGCTTCGGAGATATGGTGTCACCTTGTCTCACTCCCTTTCCTACTTTTATGTGTGCTGTATTCTCAAACAGCCAAATCTTTGCACTTGCATTTTCATAGATGTTATTAATAATATTAATGTATGCATCTTCAATACCGCAGGATTTCAGAGCCCTTGTAACTGCTGATGGTTTCACCGAATCAAAGGCTTTTTCATAATCGATAAAAGCCATGCACAGTGGAAGTTCATATTCCCTCGCTCTTTCAATTAGTTCTCTCAGTACGTGGATATGATCTATTGTGCTGTAGCCACTCTTGAATCCAGCTTGTTCTCTCGGTTGAGCCATGTCCAGTGTTACCTTCAAGCAGTGTGAAAGAACTTTAGTGAAGATTTTATAAACCACTGATAGGAGGCTGATAGGCCTGTAGTTCCTGAGATCCTCAATGTCACCTTTTTTATGTAGCAGGATCATTGTACCGTTGTTCCAATCCTCGGGAATCTTCCCTTCATTAAGGCATCGAATGAAAATTTGGGCGAGTACTGTTTTGATGTCTACAGTAATTCCATCTTCTCCTGGAGCTTTTCTCCGCTTCATGTTCTTGATTGCACCTGCAACTTTAGCTGGGAGGACTGGAAGAACTCTGGTCCCTTTCACGATGTCTGGAGTACATGCATCATCCCTTTCATACAATTTGGAGTAGAAATCTTTCACTGTTGTTAAAATTTCACCTCTATTTCTTGATACAGAACCATCTTCTTTTCTCAGTGCCATAATCTGTTTCTTCCCTTACTGAGATGTCCCTTAGCTATCTTTAGGCTTTGGTTGTTTTTAATTGCTTTCCTCACTAGTTCACAGTTGAATTTCCTTACCTCTTCAGTGATACTTTTTCATACTGTCTTGCATAGCTCTATATATTCCACTTTGGAAGTCACATCTTCTTTAGTTGTCCTCATCTCTCTTCTTTTTGCATCAACATTTTGGTTTTTCCTGATAATTTGTTCACATGCAACTTGTTCTTAGACCCAGCTAATTTTGTTGCTGTTTCCATAAGAGCTTTGGTTACTATTCTGTTAACTTCAGAAATATCCACTTCTTCTGATGTTAGGCCTTCTAAAGCGGAGAATCTGTTCTTCAGTTCCAACTTGAAGGTATTATGGTGTTTTTTAAGGTTGGTTATGTCAATAGATTTTGTTTGTCTTATGAGCTTGCCACGTTCAAGTTTAGTGTTAAGATGCAACTTACATCTCACCAATCTATGGTCACTACCTGTGTTGAACTTGTTTAGCACACTGCAGTCTTCTATGATGAATATTTTGTTACACATAATAAAATCAATTTCACTTGTCATTCCATTTGGATGTCTCCATGTCCATTTCCTGTGTGGCTTTTTCTTGAAAAAGTAGTTCAAGATGAAAAACCCTTCTGCCTCTGCAAACTCAACGAGAGTATTTCCACGCAGGTTTCTGTTGCTGTGACCGAATTTACCTACTGAAGTTTCCTTCTGTTGCCGTTGCCCTATTTTTGTATTGAAATCTCCCATAATTATCTTCAAATGCTGCTTACCTTTATTATTTAGATGACAAATTTCCTCATAAAATTCTTCAATTTCTTCTTCAGGATGACTTGTGGTGGGTGCATAAGTTTGAATTATCTCAGCCTGGTATCTTCTCGAGAGGTGGATAATGAGTCGTGCAGCTCTGTCAGAGGAACTTTCAACTTCTACAACTTTATCCGTCAGTTTCTTGTTTATTATAAATCCAACACCACTAGTTCTGCCAGTATCTGTCCCACGATAGTAGAAGAGATGTCCACTTTTCAGTTCAATGAGATCTTCTCCTTTTTTCCTTACCTCACTTAGCCCGACGATGTCCCACTTGATCCTTTGTAGTTCCTCTTCCAATTCAAGAAGCCTTGAATCAGAAGATAGGGAGCGTCCGTTATATGTAGCCAAGTTCAGCATCAGATGGCAGCCTAGTCCGGTCCTCCGGGGATTCTTAGCACCCTCTGCCTTCATGGTACACTGGCCGCTGCCTTGGCCAGGTACATTCCATCTGCCGGAGACTGAGGGTCAAGATTTAAGTTGTGGAGTCATTTTGGAGGGGTTTGGCCATAACTTCACCATGCTGGCCAAGCGGGTTGGTGAGTGTGGGATAGCATTTCCTCTAATCCCGATGGTATAGTTATACCGCTATTGGCGGTCGTCAGAGCCCCTTTAGTGGGAACAGGATGCACCACGAGAAGGCGGGGTTGACATTTGTCAAGGAGAGGCTGTGATGTTACGCATCACCTGACCTTACATATATACGTATATGCATGTATATAAAATTCGCAACCACTATCAATCCACTGCTGGATGAGGGTCTCCAAGTTACTTCTTCCACAACAGTCTGCCTTGAGCCAGTTTCTTTCATGCTTTCGAATTTCATGCACCCATCTCCCCCTTGTCATCTTTTGGGTATTGTTTTTCCCTTGCTATCCAGTTTTGATATTTAAACTCTCTGCCAGCGGCTCTTTCTTTAAGCAATATGTCCATCTCATTGCAATTTCAGGAATTCTGATCATAATGTCTTCCACTTTTGTCATTTCCCCGATCTACGAGTTTCTATTTGTATTTTTCCTGGTAACATCAAACATGCATCTCTACATGCTCCTTTCAGTTGTCTGCAACATCTGTATGTCTATTTTAGTTGAGGTCCATGTCTGTGCTCCATGTGTAAGAACTGGAAGGATGCACTGATTAACCAGTTTCTTTTTAAGAAATAATGCATCCGACCAAAATTTATAGGTTGATTATTTTCTTCATCAATGTGGCCATCGCTTAATATCTGTTGCCTAATTTAGGTATCGGTACCTTTACATTTTCTCTATCAATCGCTAAATATGAAATCTAAATATTCATTTCTTGTAAAAAAAAAGCACTTTTGATCAATATATATATATATTTATATTATTATTATTATTACTATTAAACGGACAGCATCAGCACAGGCTCAGTAACTTAGCTTATTCAAAGTGATATCTACAAAATTGAGATGCAGCCCCCTCATCTCAGCTTATCATGAGCCGCCACTGGGTGGTGCGCCATCTTGCTGAAAGTGAATGCGCTCTTTTTGGTCAACATTGTCCAACTGAGGAATGATATAATTTTCTAGCACATCCAGATACACGATAGTGATGAAAAAAGAAGGGGGCTGTAAATGTCATGTTTGCTAAATGTACAAAACACATTCACATTTGGGCTGTCACGCACATGTTCCAGACATTTGCGTGGATTTTCGGTGCCTGAAATCCCGTAGTTATGGGTGTTACCACTGATATGCAACCTTACCATTGACATAAAATGTCAACTCATCACTGAAGATTACGTAGTCCAAGAATGTCCCTTCTTCCTCTACCGGATGCAGCATTTCCACATGGAATTCCTGACAAGCCACGCTGTCTGCACTACTAATGTCTTGAACCAAGGTAAATCCATATGGTTTTAAGTGCAATCGTTATTGTAGTGTTCGCCAAACTGTAGTTTGTGAAATACCCATTTCACGATGCACACATAGAGTTGATTTCGTGGAACTACAAACAAAGCTCTCCCTTACTTGTTCCATGACAGCAGCAGAAACGTGGGCGGCCAGAGTATTTCTCATGGCAAACAGAACAACCAGTCCCAACAAAATTCTGATGCCAGAGTAAATTGTAGGTGTTCTGGGAGAATCCCTGTGATACTGGGTGCAAAATTTCTGTTAAACAGTTGTTGCGGATTTCGTTTCTTCAAACCAAAACACACAGCAAGCATGCTGTGCACCTGTGAAATCAGCCATTTTGAAAAGCATGCTATTGACAGTTACGGAATTCTGTGCTATGACATTAAGGGAAGTTAAACTTATGTGTATTTTTCAGGAGAGAGGTGGTGGTATTGGAAAAGTACTGAAAATTCATTAACAAAAGAAAAAATGTAACTGAATGTGAAGGTAAAAGTTTGCACAGAGATGGAAATAAGTTTTTTTTTACTTGGAAGCATTTTGACAGGAAACATGATGTAACAAGGATGGTATATTTTTGCTAACAGAAGACTACATTCTGTGGAAAGCCCTATAAGCTGTTTCACAGAACGTAATCGTTGCCGTCGGTTTCCTAATCACTTTGCAAATAACATTTAATAATTTTTCTGCATTAATTACGTTAATTACAAGGCTTAGTTCGATCTTCTGTTGAAACATTTTCAGAAATGCCAAATATGATGGAATGTCTGTAGTTTCAATGGATTTTTAGGTCTATTAAAACTATGGTAATGCTGGTAACAATAGGGATTTTTGTTCTTTATTCACCTGAAAGTACCCCAAAAGTACTTAAAAAATGAGTTACTTTATTATTATTTTTTTAAATAAGGTTGTTTCTTTACTTCTTTGGATTTCTAAGTCATCCTGTGAATTGCGACCTTTCTGTTGAAAATTATAATTCAGGATCAACATGGCAGGTGCAGATTAGACAAATTTCTTTTTCTGAATTCCACAGTATACGTATTATATGATGCTGCGGATTATGTGTAAGAAAAGTTTACTTTCTTAACTTTACGGACTGTGGATTATGAGCCACTGAGGATTATATGAAGGAAAAAACATTTTTCTGAATTCTACAGTTTGTGGATTATACACTGCCGGACAATTGCTAATGACGGATGACAATAGCAATGATAGCAACCATAAAATGGAAGGCAGGAAAATGTGGAAATTAGCATAAGAGCCGGATACAGTAAGACGTGTTGTGCGTATGCAAATTTTGGATTGCCGAACTTGTTCGTGACGTCATAGCGCTGATAAGAGATATAAAGAATTTGACGCGTATTGACTGTTGTTGTTCAAACTCAAAAGTTTAAAGGGAAAGAATCAATTGACGAACTTGCAATTTTCAGTATGTCTTCCCGACATCACCTAGATGATTTTACGCGTGGCCGTATTATTGGCAAGATTGAAGAAGGGCGAAAAATAACAGATGTTGCCAGAGAGTACGACGTCAGCCACACTGTTGTTTCAAGGCTTTGGAAATCATTTCAAACAAATGGAGAGTGTAGCAAACGTTACAGGGGAGGTCGTGTTCGCAGTACGACACCTGCAGAAGATCGGTACATAATGCTATCAACAAAAATACACCGGCGCAGCACAGCTAGTGAGGTAGCAAATCAGTTTATGGCTGCTACTGGCAAGCGGATCTCCCGAAAAACTGTCGCCAGACGTTTGCATGAAGGAGGACTATACACCCGCCGTCCTGTTGTGTGCATCCCATTGTCCAGCCGTCACCGTACCGCCCGTTTGCAATGGTGCGATCTACATCGCAATTGGACTGATAACGACTGGTCTGCTGTCCTCTTCTCAGATGAGAGTAGATACAGTCTATCGTCTGATTGTCGACGACAACTGATCTGGCGTGATAGTGGTACTGCATATTGTCCAGCAAACATACAGGAAAGGGACCGATATCCGACATGTAGTGTCATGGTATGGGCTGGCATCATGATCAATGGCCGTACGTCCCTCTATGTGCTTCCAACTGGGACTATGACTGGCCAACGATACATTAATGATGTTCTGCTACCTCATGTTTGCATGTTCCGTGGTGTTGTCGGTGATAGATTCATTTTCATGGACAACAACGCAACATGTCATCGAACAGTCGCTGTCCAGGAGTGTCTTGAGAGCGAGGATATTCAACGCCTCGTATGGCCAGCATGTTCTCCAGATCTGAATCCCATTGAAAATGTGTGGGATGCTTTGGAGAGGAGTCTTGCTGGTCACCACTGCCCTCCAATAAACAAGGACACCCTCATCTGTGCACTGACAGAGGAATGGGAGAAATTACCCCAACAGCTACTTGATAATGTTGTGCAAAGCATGACACGACGTGTGGAATCTTGCATCGCCCTCCATGGTGGCCATATCCCGTATTGAAATCTTACGCCGGAACGCCTGCGGGCAGTAATTGCATTTTTCACGTTTACGTATTCTGCACAAAATGGCCTGTTTGTCCCTTGAACACGTTCCAAAGCCTTCTGAATTTCAGAGCACAATAAATTGTCTTTCTTGTAATGTCCTGGCATTCTGACATTATTTTATTTCACTTGGCATCCAACCACACTTACTTTTTTATGCGCTATATAGCCGTTTATGATCCATCCTTAGCAATTGTCCAGCAGTGTATGAAGGAAAATATGATACTTTGAGTTTATGTTTGCAAAATTTAACTTCAGCAAATTGTATTACAATAAAATCATAATTTAAATCTTTTCAGAGCAGTGATGAGAAGAATGGGGAAAAGGAAATTTTATGAACCACGCAAATTTTAATTTTATTTAGCAATAAGTGGTTTGGGTTAATAAAAATTAGCAGCAAATACACTATTACTTTTTGTTTCAACGTCATCACCACATTTTATGCTTATGTGCTATTCTTTAAAATTTGAGTGTTTCACCTGACTCCTAAATTTTGGGTGCTGATTCCTAGATCTGGAACATATTTGTCCAGCCCTGATGCAAATCATTGCATAGTCAGATAAAAGCAATGGTGTACATTTTGGAAGTGGAAGCGTATTGACAGTAGATCTTAATTCACCTGACTCCTAAATTTTGGGTGCTGATTCCTAGATCTGGAACATATTTGTCCAGCCCTGATGCAAATCATTGCATAATCAGATAAAAGCAATGATGCACATTTTGGAAGTGGAAGCATATTGACAGTAGATCTTAATATACTCACATTTGTGGGATGACATTCAAAAAATGAATGGCAGTGTAGTGTCTGTCAAGTGTACAATTACCCCATCTCCAGCACAATCTTACTTAGCAGTGGGCAGTGACTCTTCAGGATGCTTTATCCTGCCAGAGCAAGGATAAGGCATCAAGTTTGTGAAATATGAACAGTAAAAATATGTACACAATCACATTAATGAACTGTAGACACAAATAAAGGAACCAGAACATTGATAAATTATCCTACAAGATCATTGTTGAGCAGTTGTTTGTCGGTAAATGGTGACAGCAACACGGATCAAAATGAGACAGAAGTATTCATGATGAAAATGTATTGCCATAGTCTCTGACGATGAAATACAGTGTTCAGTTAATTTCTTGGAGGAAAAGACTGTCTGGCAAGATTGGCTGAATTTCATTATTCAGGTATCCCCTGCTTTCTGAAAGTTCGCTTTACGCTACTTTGCTTTTACGGAAGACTTGCATTAGTACCTGCTTTCACTAACTGAAAGAAATCAGAAAACGATTTTCGCTTTTACGAAAAAAAACCACAAAAGTGAAAGGAGTGTTCAGCGTTGGTTTTGTAGCGAGCCGTTATAGAGGCTGGCAGCATGCACCCTGAGCAGCAAGAGTGCTGTTGCCAAGCTCCTTCTCCAGCATCTCAACATCAAGCCACCATAGCTTTGAACTGCATCTGTGAGCATCTGTGCTTTATTTGGATTTATTTTGTGCGTCTATTAGCAAGATATGTCCAAAGGTGTCAGAAAAGCTTAAAAGAGTTTGTAAGGTTTTATGCTTAGCATAAAACTGGGTGTAATTAAGCGTTTTGATCGTGGTGAAGGAAATAAAGACATTGTACGTGCATTGAACTTGCCACGTTCACCATTTGTACTATAAATGCAGAGAAGAAGAATCTTGAAAGCTGACGAAGTTCTATTGGTTCTGCTAGTAGCGAAGTGGGCTCTTTTAGTCAGCACCCAGTAATGAGTAAAATGTGTATTTATCATATCATTCCTGCTTTTATTATATGTTAATGTTATTTTAGGGTTTATGTGTTACTTGGTATGATTTGGTAGATTAATGTTTGGGTCCGGGAACGCTCAGAAATTTTTTCCGTATAAATAATGGTAACTGCTTCTTTGCTTTACGTCATTTCGACTTACGAAAGGTTTCATAGGAACGCTTTACTTTCGGATCGCGGGGAAACCGGGAAACCTGTACATTGCGTAAGTGAGTGGCTTCAAAATCCTGTACAACAGTTAAAATTTTTAGCATTGTGAAAGAGTGAGTGTACTAAACATGTCCACTGCACATGTCTTATCAAACTCTGTAACAAAAAAGGATATTTGTTGAATTGAATGTCGATTAATGTAGTTGGAAGAAGTCTGCCAAACAAGAAGTGCTGATGAGTCCCTCAGCTATGCCAACATTGCAGTAGGTTCAAGAGTAGCTGGAGCTCTACAACACATTGATCTTTTAGTTTATGATCTCCAATGGCACGTACAAAATCGAAGAAGACACATTGGGGGTACAAAGCCTTCTAAGATTGCTAGAGACTCAAGGACGTACCTTTGCTGTGTAAGATTCTGAATTCTATACTATTATGTGGCTTGAAGGCTCATACCTCATGATAGAGAACAATAAAAATGTTCAGTGACCCAGTTGATATAATTTGTGCTAGTTTTTGTTGCAATAAGAACAGAGGTAGCACCATTTGAAAAGGAAGTACCACAAGAGGAGGTAGTTGAGGAAGTTGACTCGTTAGGAGTAGTGGCTGGGTGTTTACACTTCATGACAGATTGCTCATCATCCATGGAGCAAGGCAAAGAAGCATCATGGATCACATTGCTGGGAACAGGAGTATCTGTTGAAAAAATAGGACCTATTGCTGGAATAGAGGGCTTAGTTCCTGCAAAATAGTACCAGTGCCCATACTAGATGATGGGCAGTGATCTTCAGAGGTAGCGTTCACCACGAAGTAGTCATGAATGACTGTTCAGACACACACACACACACACACGCGCGCGTGCGCGCGCGCATGCACGCACACAAGTGGTTGAGGGGGTAAGGGGAGAAAATCTGTCACTCACTGCATATATTGACAGAGGTGCTATGATGTAAAGAAAATTGAGTGGTGATGGAGAATTAATACGGAAACCAGTTATAGAAAAAGGAGCAGTACATTTTGGGCATTGAGCTCAAATGTGACCAAAGGCCTTACACGCATTCAAAACATGGGGCATTCATAGACAAATACAAAGTGTGTATCTATTTCTGAACTGGAAGCTAAATGATACAAATGCAGGAAAGATTATCCTTGAATGCAGGAATGTTCAAGTAGACAATTCTTTCACAAGTGTGTATGTTGTCTGAAACACTTGTCAATGCAAGTGGATTAAGGTGTGTCAGCAAGTGCAGGGAACTTCCTCCTCTACATCGACAGTCTTGGAATTCACAACGATCATCAGTCATTTAGTAGACTCCATGACTTGATACAGCTGAGTCAGAAGTAGCACCATCAAGAACAGATTTGGCAGATATACCTGGATGAGTATTGGAGGTGTAGCTTTATCTGCATATGTCAGAGAGAAGCAACGAGTAGTAGCAGCATATACGTCCAGCGCCACATGAACAAGGCCTTCACATACCTGAACCACGAAGTGAGTATATCTTGAGTCTGATGATGATGTGAATGAAGGTGGTGTTACAGGTAGGTCTTCTGAGCCAAGTACTTCTGTGGACACTGATTTTAATGTCAATTTACCCATTACTGAGCAGCATAAAATACAGTCATTTGCAAAAGTTTAGGACCACCTGTTGGTATTAAAAGATTTCTGCCGATTGCGTCAGCTACTGCCTGTATTACTCAACTACCTGTCGATGTTGCATCATCCTATAACAGCAGATGTTGATAGAGCTATGGGAAGCGTGCGAGCATCAGCTTGCTTCTGGTTTTCATGCTGAAAGGTTTTGTACATATTTTCTATATAGACCATTTCCATCTCAATTCAGGCAGGCATGACCAGCATGTGTCAGTTAACCACCTCCAATTTTTTTGAAAAAATTATGGTAGCTACTCCTAATAGAGATATAAAGTACTGCTAAAGGATTTTTCATAAAAAAAAAATTTGGTCGAGCTACAGCATTTTGAAAATAGGCAAAAAATACACTCGTGACGAAAATCATGTGAAACGCCAAATTTTTAAGTACACACTGCTCCTGAACTATAACAGGTAGAGACTCGATTTTTTTTTTATTTTGAAGCTATTGAATTGGCCTTTCTTCAAATTCACAGAAATTGGTCAAACGAATGTTACCAGATGGCAAAAAAAAAAAAAAATATATATATATATATATATATTTATTACAAAAAATTTTAATTTTCCACAAATTTAAGATTTTTTTTTTAAGGAAAAGACTTATCAGGTGGGTAAGTGTGCCAGCCTGCAGCCCTACTAGCGTTGTCTTAGCAGTAATTTTATTTTTATCCTGTGATGCTTTTAACTCATAAAATTAATTTTTAAAATATACAAAATTTCAAAAAAATCAACATTTTTGAATTGCAATATCTCAAAAACCCCATTTTTTTAAATTCTGAAATTTTGTCCAAACAATGTCCTAATGGTAGGTAGTTAACTGGGAGAATCAGATTACTGGATTTTTGCCTTGAAATTTTCCTACACATTTTTGAAAATGCACTTCTCTCCTGCTTGAACCTCACGGTTAGGTTATTAAAAAAAATAAAAATAAAAACCTCGAAAGATATTTCTGAAAAGTTTACCTGAGTATATATTCCAAATTGCAGTGTCAATCTAAATTTTAAAGTCATTTTTATGATTTTCAGTAATTGTCACCTATGTACATGTTTAATTTTTTTTAATCCATTGTCTTTACACATACAATACTTTGTTTCAGTTGCAGTTAAGATTCAATTTCTATTTACATAAGAAAAAAAGCCTCAAAAAAAAAATTATGAGCTTACCATCATAACTACAAATGATTCAAACTGAGAAAAGCTGCTGGATTTTATCGATTTCCTTCTCATCAAAGGTATGAAGTTGTTCAGAACATCCAACAGAAGTTGGGGCATTCACCTTTAGAAGTACATTTTTTAAGGGCACTGGACACTTGACCTGTTTTCTTGCCACATTCTTCTGGCCACCAAAAACCTCAGGCTGGTCCATGAAAGATAGTTATGTCCTCGAAATCTTTAGATATGTTTGTAATCTGTCCCATCCATCCACCAGTTATCGTCATAAATGCATCCTATAAATTCTCCTATTTGAAAATCATTAACAGAAAATGGGTTCTTTTTTTGTTGGCTTGAAAATTGCACTGCTTTATGTGGGTGCCAGACTGTTCTGGCCATTGATGGTTTATTTCCTTGCACTAACCAGGAATGCTGTGACTGTATTTCAACAACAGATTTTACTGTATCCCACTCTTCTACTTTGCTGGTTCGATATGATTGAACTTCACAAGTTGTGAGGAGTAGAAGTTTAGTCTTTGGGATCAAGGGGGAGACAGTTTCAACAAATGAAGGTGCATCTCTTATAGCTTGTGAAGCTTCTTTCTGTAAGTTGAATTTAGTAGCAAAATGTTTGCACAGGCCACCCACACCATCACATGCACTCTTGCATTAGCCTGTGGCTGAAAAGATCCACTTCCTTGTTACATTTGGGGGTCCCCCTTCATAAGTTCATAGAACTGATATTTGTTTTTGAAGTGAAGTGCCCGGCTGCTCCATCTGAGACGTAAACAATTGTTTTAAATTCTTCCAAATGACAAGTCTTAGCAATTTCACTTTTTACGAACAGAATGACACACAGAGCATGTGCTGTGTCATGGCTTATATCATTGCATGCTACCACAAAAGACTTAGTCTCATTTGCAAAGTATACAATGCATGTAAAGAGTGAGATCTAGACATTGTTTGCCAGTAGTAACTTTGCACTTCATCAGGTAAAATTACAGATCAGTTCTGAGCAAAGTCAAAGTGCAACACCAACAATGGACTATGTGCTGCAGACTGTTTAACCTCTGGTATCCCATTTCTCTGGATCCACCCATTATAAATTACAGAACAGTTTTTTTCTCGATATCCCCCACCTTCACTAGCTCTTATTTTCATTGACTCCCCCAATGACTAGTAGCCTTAATAGGTGTTTCGCAGTACTCCATAAAAATTGCAATGGGCAGTACCATTTTCACTGCCACAGCTTTGAAAAATCAAACTTTGAAATCATATCAGCTGCAGTTTAGCCCAAAAATTACTGCAAATTGCAGTTTACCCATGAGTCAAAAATTGCACAAGTTTCATAAAATCATTCACCACCATTTTCACTGTTACTAATTTTTTCTTGCCATTTTCGAATTTAGTCACATTTGGCTACTTGGTGAATGCTTAGTTCTAGCCCTGCCGGGAATTGTGTTCTCCTGTTATTAAACAAATTATTAAATGATGTTTACAGTTCTCATTTTTTCACTTAATTCAAAAATTTGAAAAAAAAGTGCCGTTTTTCAAAAATTGGAAAACAAGTGTCATTTTCAAAAATATGTAAGAAATTTTCAAGGCAAAAATCCAGTAACCTGACTTCCCCAGTAAACTACCTACCATTCAGAATTTTAAAAAATGGGGTTTTTGAGATATTGCAATTCAAAAATGTTGATTTTTTGAAATTTTGTATATTTTAAAAATTAATTTTATGAGTTACAAGCATCACAGGATAAAAATAAAATTACTGCTAAGACAACGCTAGTAGGGGTGCAGGTTGGCACACTTACCCACATGATAAGTCTTTTTCTTAAAAAAAAAAAAATCTTAAATTTGTGGAAAATAAATTTTTTTGTAATAAATGTAATTTTTTTTTGCCATTTGGTAACATTCGTTTGACCAATTTCTGTGAATTTGAAGAAAGGCCAATTCAATAGCTTCAAAATAAAAAAAATTGAGTCTCTACCTGTTATAGTTCATTAGCAGTGTGTACTTAAAAATTTGGCATTTCACATGATTTTCGTCACAAATGTATTTTCTGCCTATTTTCAAAATGCTGTAGCTCGACCAAAATTTTTTTTAATGAAAAATCCTTTTGCAGTACTTTATATCTCTATTAGGAGTAGCTACCATAATTTTTTCAAAAAAATTGGAGGTGGTTAACTGACACATGCTGGTCATGCCTGCCTGAATTGTGATGGAAATGGTCTATAGCAAAAAATGGGCAAAAGAGCATCAAGTGTTTCTGAGAGGGCACAAATAGTGACTTTACATCATGAAGGATACTCCGAACGTGACATAAGCAGAAAGGTGAATGTGAGCTAGACTGCTATTCATAATATGATCATGAAATATCGAGATACAGGTGAATTTAGCAACCGAAAGAGAAGTGGACGTCGAAGGAAAATAACCCCACGTGAATAGTTATGCGTTCTCCGAGGAGTTCGTGCGAGAAAATCAAGGCCTTTTACATTCAAAAGGGTCTGATATTAGTATCATTACTGTTTCCAGACATCTTAGCAAAGATTTTGGGTCTTATAAACTTGCACTTATACCTAGACTAACCTCTGTCCTGAAAAAGAAGAGACTCCAGTTTTCGAAGCGTCATCAATCGTGGACTGCTGAGAATTGGAGCCAAGTTCTTTTTCCCCGATGAATCAACTGTGTGTCAATTTAAATCATGTGGAGCACATATTCGACAACCAAAATGATGAAAAATATACCGTTATTACCGTGAAACATTCGCCTAGTCAGATTATATGGGGTACTATGTCAGCACCTGGTACTGCTTAATTACTTCTTTGCCAACAGACCCTACCACGACTGGTCCTTTTTATGTGGAAATGTTACGTGAGAAGTTGTTAACTCGTATGCAAGTGCACAGATGCATAATCTTTATACAGGGTGCGGCAGTGTTGATAGTTTATTAATAAAATCGCACCGTAAGCGAACAAATGTTTTTTCTTTATTACCCTGTCAAATAGTAGTTACAAGAATGCCATTGGTCAGTCAATGTTTGAATATGACCCCTGTCAAATGGCAGCCCCGCTGCACCACACATTCTGCTAAGCAGCTTTGGAAGGAGTCCATTACTCGACGTAACATATCGCCAGAAATATTGGTGATGGTACCAGCTCTGATATGGCCCTTCAATTTCAATATGGTGGCACAACGTGTTTGGAAGACTTCTTGCTTGAGGTACCCCCATACGAAAAAAATCAGCACGTGTTAGATCGAGAGACCGGAGTGGCCAAGGGATGTCGCCATAATGAGAAATTGATCTCTGTGGAAAGGTCTGTCATAAAAAAATCCATGCACATGCTGGCCGTGTGTGTGGTCGCCTATGCGGGCCGTGTGTGTGGTCATGGATAAGGACCATTTGTGGAGTTGGAACCATAAACCGTCCTTATCCATGTGCAACATCCGTAATTGAGGCATCAAGATGTTTTGCAGCATCCGTAGGTAACGTTCACTTTTGACAGTTACAGTGACACCCTCTCATCATCCTCAAAAAAATATGGCGTGATAATTCCAAAGGAAGCAACTCCACACCAGACAGTGACATGGGTGCTGAGCAGGGGCTTGATGTGCAGTTGACCCAGGTTTACATCACTCCAATAAGGCACATTTTGTTTATTCACTGAACCATATAACTCGAAGTGTGCTTCATCTGACGTAATCAAGGTGTGTAACACCTGTAGATTTTCACGAATATCACACATGGTTGTGCAAAACTGTTCGTGTGCAACTAAATCTTGATGCTTAATTTCTTGCACGATTTGGAGCTTATAAATGTGAAAATGGAGTTCCTCATGCAATATTCTCTGGAATGAACGATCGGAAATGTGCAAAGCTGTAGAGTGTCGCCGAGCAGATCTTTTAGGGCTACGCAAGATTGCAGCACGAACATTTTCAATCAATTACGGTGTCCACACAGTTCTTTCGCTACCTCCTGGTTTAAAATTACAAGCCGATGCTGTTAATCTAAAGGAACTTATCCACCTTGTAATGGTGTGACTATCTGGCACATTCCCATGACGTCCTACTTTGAAATGTCGCCTGAATAGACGTTGTGTAGTAACTATAGAATCGTTATTCTTGAAATACATTTAACAGCTAAAGCACGATGCTCAGCTGTCTAGCTCGCCATGTTGAACAAAAAACAAAATGGCAGCTCATTGACATAAGAACGCTGCATCATCTGGCGTGCATTGATACATGACGTCATTATACGACACGCTGCAAATTACCTTATGAACGTTGCTACACCCTAATTAGGGTGTCCCAAAATTCAATGTAAAAAAAAAAAAAATTCTTAAAAAAGGTGGGTCTCACCCTCTAAAAAGTTTCTTCTACTCCTATTATTAAAATATATGAAGTTAGAGCTCATTTGGAAAACATTAAGAGGTCCCTCAAGGTCACACAAGCAACACTGATTTATGTGAAAATCTGGAATTTTAATCAAAAGCATAAGTGATGATCAATTATATATTTTATTTTCATTATTAATGAATTTTTAGTATCTATATAACAAAAAAAATAATAATAAGCATAATTAAATATAAAAACATAATTAAAAGCTGTGCATGCTTCTGTAGTGCAATTATATATCTATATATGATTTCTAAACCTTAACTGTAACCACTGGCATCACTTATTGCACCTTAACGGTGACTTTAAACTTTAACCGTAACCACTAGCATCACTTATTGCACATGTGTTGTTGTTTGTTCTATTGTATGTGTTGCATTTTTGCTGTTTTGTCCAGAAGAGAAATTTGCTTTAGTGTTTCTTTTTAATACAATGGCAAAACAAACTAGGAGTAGTAATTATGTATGGCTTGTTGGATATCCTACTGAATGAGAATCAATAACAGGTTCACGTCTGCCATCTGGAAGAGATGTTATGACCAATTTTATGTACTTTCACCGTACTAAGAAGCTTTCGATCAGTGATAGTGGTGCTGTTCTTGTAAACAATAAAATGTATGCGTATACATTCAATCATGGTACACATGTCAGTCTATTGTAGATGCACCAGTGAACGTTTTACTGATACAAAGATTGCATGAATATGATGATATACAAATATGCAAAACAGGATTAAAGATGATTTTATGTCACTACTGGTATTTAAGTGAAGAGCTTGCCACTCTTTGTTTGTTTACAACACTTCTTAGTCCCAAGGAGAAATATATGTTAGTTAGTAAAATCAGTGAAAAAAGAATTTGCACGAATTAAAGAAACTTCCTTTAAAATTTGATGACTTAAATATCTCGCAGCTTCTTTCACACTGCACAAATAGACGACAGCTTCCTAAGCGTGCCTGTTGAGAAATGGCCAGAAACACAATCTTTTAAAGAAGCTGAAGAAATTGTTAAACATTTGCCATGTGTTAATGACTGTGCTGAGTGAGGCATAGCATTAATCGAAAGTTTTAATGATGTAACAAAAGATGAAGAACAAAAACAGTATTTATTGCAGGTAGTTGAAATGCATAGAAAGAACTTTGCGAAGTGCAACCATAAAGATCTTCAAGATATGTAAAAAATTATTAATTATGTTATTTATAGAATGTTATGCAATATTTTCCTCTTTATTATCTTGTTAAACTTGACAGGTGAATTTTGCTGTAAAACATTCTTTTTACGTTGCATTTTGCAATGTTGAATAAAGTTCGTTTTTTGTCATTTTTGTATTAATTTTTCTTATTTTCTACACTAAATATTACCAATAGGGTAAATTTTTTTAGAAACTACATATTAAAAGCATGTAACATTTTAAATAAAAAATGTATTTAAAAAATAATAATTTCGTAAGTAACTGTAAATAATTATCGAATTAAAACTATTTTTTTAACTTTTTGGCGACCTTGAGGGACCTCTAAATATATATTTTTTTAAGCTGCAATTTTACAGGAGATTTTAAGTACACCAAATGAAACTTTTTAGGGGTGAGAGTCAAAATATTTCAAAATTTATTTTTTGGGACACCCTACAGTGTACATGATGGTGCTCCATACCACAGATGAAAGCCAGTAAAGGACTACCTGGAGAGGAAAAACATAACTATGCTTGACTGGCCCGGTAATAGTCGTGACCTAACCCAATCGAAAATTTGCGGACCATTTTAAAAGACAAGGTAGCAGAAAAACAGCCATCAATTTCCCAAGCTTTGATTGACACGATAAAGTATGTGTGGTGCAAAGACATTTAAAATGACTACTGCAAATTGCTCATTGAGAGTATATATACCACATCATGTTTTGTCCATTATAAAAAACAAAGGTGGCCACACAAAGTACTGATTTCAGTCTTTTTGTGTCCTGAAGAATGTAAGTATTCATCTGTGGGGTCATTTTTTCAAATATGTCTGATTAGTAATTACAGTAGTTGTTTCTTTGAAATCTTAATTTTTAATAAATTGACAGGTAGTCTTAAACTTTTGCAAATGGCTGTAATGCAAAATGAGCTGAGTGATCTCATTAGGGATTTAGATCTTTCTAAAAGTAAAGCAGAAGTTTTGGCCTCAAGATTGTAGCAGTGGAATCTTCTGGAAAATGAAATAAAAATATCCATTTACAGAACCAGGCAGAGAGGTTTAACCCCTTTCTTCACTATGAAAGACACTCTTGTTGCATGCACCAATGTAAATGGCCTAATGAAGGCTCTGAACATAGATCACAAACATAAAAAAATGGAGACTTTTCATCAATTTCTTAAAGCTGAGTTCAAAAGCTGCTCTAATGCACATTGGAAATGATCTTCCTTCAGTTCCTATCAGCCATGCATTTCACATGAATGAGTCTTACTGAAATAGGAAATTTCTTGTTGAAGCCATCAAGTATTGTGACTTCCAGTGGCAGTTTGTGGGGACCTTAAGGTAATTGCTCTTTTACTAGGCATGCAAGTAGGGTATACAACGTTTTGTTGCTTTATGTGAAGAAGAGCACATCATGCTCTTCTCAAAAAAAAAATTACAAAAAAAAAAAAAAAAATTGACAACTAGAAAACCTCGAGCCAGATGCAAAGAGCATCCAGAACAAACCTTTAGTTGATTTACAGAAGAATTTACTTCCACCTCTTCACATTAGGCTAGGTCTCATGAAGAATTGTTTTAAGGCCATGAACAAAGATGGAGAGGTTCCTTCAAGTACCTTAGGCCAAAGTTTACCCTGTTGAGTGATGTAAAGGTAAAAGAAGGTGTCTTTGTTGGTCCAGAGATTTGTGCCCTTTTTAAGGATCATCACTTCAATGAACTAGTGTAATATGATGAGAAAGCAACTCGGCAAAGTTTCAAGGATGTTCGTGTTAAATTTTTAGGAAACAAGAGGGCAGAAAACAGGAAACTTGTCTGCAACATGTCTCTAAAAATTCATTTTCTGCCCTCTCATCTTGACTTCTTTCTAGAATACTGAAGGTGTAAGTGGTGAGCATGGCAAGTACTTCCACCGAGACTTTTCAGCAGTGGAGAGAAAGTACAACTATCGACTGCTGGATTGTCTGCAGGGATGTTCCAGAGGTAGCTTACAAACAGAAAGTGAAGCGAAAGTGCTTAACATAAATTTGAAACAGCTTATCTTAGCCTAGGCCAGAAATTCAGGAATAATTATTCTGTACTGTATAAATTTGATTACAAAAAAAAAAAATGCATAAGAACTCTTTATGAATAGTTTAATTGGAAATTTCATTTAGTGTTTCATTTTTTAAATATTTCTAAATATCTGCTGATATGCATTTGTGATTTTATTATATATAGACTATTTCATAAATTTGAGGCAAGTAAATTTTTTCATGGTTTGTATTTAATCTTCTTACATGTCTATACGTAATAGACATATAAAAATTCATAAATAGTGCAGGATAGAAATTTTTGTGTAAGAATTGTTGAACAGTGTAATTTCAAACACTTGCTAAAGCAGAAACACAGCAGAAGTGGGGATCTAATGACTACTAAATTTGGCAGTTATTAATGGAATAGGTGGTTCTATCAACACACTTCTCATACAGTTTGGCAATAACATTTCAAATGGCACGAAGAGTCATGAACACTACGTACATCCTAACAAAAACCAAGCCTGTGATGCTGCTACCATATTGTCGGGAGACTAATTTCTGGACATCTCACAATAGTGTGCTTTGAGTTCCATTGTGACATCATAAATCCTTGTTATGACTTACCCATGATGCCACGGACCAACTCAAAACATCTCATTTCACATAATAAACACACTGAAAATATTGACTGTAGACCTTCATGCTTCTTTGCAAAAAGCTAGTGTTTGAATTATTGTTACATCATAGATGCTCCCAATGTTTGCATTGCTGATGATATAGTTTAATGATTAAATTAAAATTAAACTGCTATTATACAGTTTAATGAGCCATCCTGGAGTGTCGAGAGGAGTAGATTTCTGGCTAGTTGTCTGGTTGGATCTAGGTTCAAGACCTGGATAATACATGGGTAGTGTGCGTGCTTTATGGCGCTAACCCCTGTACTCTATCTGGAAACAGAGGCTCCTGGTGGCCTTGTTAAACCCTGAAACATATATTGTTTCTGTTGCCAGTTGAATCACTACATAAGTTGCTAATTACAAGGAGAGGACTATGCACTTAGCATAAGCTATTTGTCCTGACTGTTCTATGATTTCTTCAGTTATCCAGGATTGTTTTACAAGGAATTTGTAAATCTGCAATGAGAGCTCAGAAAAACAGGGAATTTAGTTCCTACCTTGAAAAAATGTACATCATACATACATGCATACATACAACTAAGCTGTTCTCTGATATTCAGAGGTTAGTTCCACAAAGAAATACAAATTACCAGATAATTTTTATTTACTGTTGCCATATCAAACTTCTCCATTTACAGCGACCTTGACATATAACTTGGGCTTCACTCACATCCATCACACGCTGTACACAAGGTCTTCTATACTTCATACTCGTGATCTTTTTCTCATGCAGACACTCCTGAATCTGATCCTCCCATGACTTCCTTGGCCTTCCTCTACCTCTCCTTCCTGCCACTTGAGCTAAAAAGATTTTCTTAGTAAGCATCTCATCACTCATTCTTCCAACATGGACAAACCCCCGAAGCATATTAGTCTCCACCTTGCTAACAACATTTTGCTTCACATTACAGAACTGCAACACATCTTCATTCCTCACACAATCAAGAACGTGTCTTGCCACAATGCCCCCACAAGTAATGCATTTCTCCAGCACACAAATGACTTCTATGTTTCTTCTGTAGCACCCAAGTTTCACTGCTATACATCAGAGTAGGGACAATTACACTTTCATACACAGCCATGCGGGACTTTCTTGAAAACCTATCATTCCTGTGAAAACCTCTCAAAGCAGCCATGACTTTCAATGAAGAATTCACTCGCCTACTAATTTCACCATCCAATTTGTTCTCTCTGTCAAACATGCTTCCTAAATACACAAACTCATTCACCTGGTCAATCACTGTGCCATTTTCCAATTTCGAGGGACGATTCCTAACTCCCAGCACAACTTACATTCAGTACTACCAGTTCCTCTCCCCCAAAACCATAACTTTGGTTTTTCTTTTATTTATACTCAGTTTGAATTTCATGCAAACTTCGTACATCCGAGACAACATACTCTGCAACTCACTTTTCCTCTCTGCCAACAGGGCAGTGTCATCAGTATACAGCAATCTGCACACACGGATGTCACTAAGATACAAACCAGTATTATCTATTTTGACATCATGTATGCATGCCTCCATAAATATATGAAACAGCCATGGTGACATTTTGCAACCCTGTCTGACTCCTGCACCAATAGAAAACCATTTTGATAAAACACCATTCACTCATACACAAGCTCTACTGCCAGCATACATGGCTTTTACACTGTTAAGTAGATTCCCAGTAACACCATATTAATTCAATACCTTCCACAAAAGTGTCCTAATTACTCGGTCATAAGCTTTCTCTAAATCTATGAAAGCAGCAAAAACTTTCTTACCAATAGCCAGATTTTCAATCATCATGCGTAATGCAAAAATTTGGTTAGTGCAGCCTTTACCAGGCATAAAACCACTCTTAACATCCCACACTTTCTCTGATGTAAGACCCCATACTTTTCCAATAACGACCTTACCAAACACTTTCTCTGGCACACTCAGTAGGCTAATACCACAATAGTTCTTGCATTCAGTCTGATCACCTTTTTTCTTATACAAGGGAACAATGATAGCATCCTTCCAATCTCAAGGTGTACCATTCGTAACTCTCAGCACAACTGGCAAATTTCAGTTAACCAGTCAATTACAGAGTCACCACCATATTTCAACATCTCAGCAGTTATACCATCAACTCCGGGAGCCTTACCATTCTGAAGAGATTTTAGAGCTTTACACACCTCTCCTCTAGAGATCCCTCCTGTGCTTCCATCCTTCCCCGTGACATCATCTGCTTCTGCCTCTGAATCGCCTTTGCTTTCCTGATCTAATAACTCACAGAAGTAACCCCATCTTTCACTTAACTAATTGGGCTCCCTTATCATTTCCTCGATCCTATTCTTCACACAACTTACAACTTTGTTTCCCCTATTTTTCCTGATTCTCACGTACTTCCAGAAAGTCTTCCCATCTTTCCAAAAAGCCAATTCCTGCCTTTCCACCTTCTCCTTCCTATCTTTTGCCTTACTCTGGCGAACCAGCCTAGCGGCTTCACACTTGTTACAGCGATATTCATACACTCTATCTACCTTGCAACATCCCCTAGTAGGCTTCTTTCTTTCTCTTTACTGCCTCTTCAATCTCACTATTCCACCAAGCATCACCTCTTTTGTTACCCACTATTGTGGTGCCACAGACCTCTTCAGCAGCAGTGACAACACAGTTCTTAAAACATTCCCATTTCTTTTCTACATCCCTCTCACAAGACTTCAGCTTCTTCAGTCGTTCTCTGAGTAAGTCAGAATAACGCTGCTGATCTTCAGAGAGCCTTTCAACCTTTATTCTTTCTATCCAGGGCCTCTTCCTATTCCTTTTCCTCTAACCAACATTCAGTTTCACTCGTGACACTACCAAGTAATGAACAGAAGCAACATGCGCACCTCTCATCACACGAGTGTCAACAATTAATTGTTTCAGACGTTGATCGTAGACAACAAAATCTATCACACTCTTTTGACCAAGAGTATGATTTTCCCAAGTATATGTATGGATATACTTGTGGTTGAAAAACGTATTAGATACACACAAACCATTCTCAATGCAGAGTTCAATTAATCTTTCACCATTATCATTCATACAAGGATCATTAAACTTACCCAGAACATTACCAGAAATTGCATTCTGCACACCTACTCTAGCATTAGAATCCCCTGCTATTATAACTTTCTCTTTAGCACCAAACTGGCTCAAAACAGCTTTTAGCTCATTTCAGAAATCTTCCTTCCTATCAGAAGGTTCTGAGTCACAAGGAGCGTACACTACAACAATTACTATTCTCTGAAGTTTCACTTTCAAACGAATCCAAAGAATCTTCTCACTTATGCAGCTATAGTGAATCAAGTTGTTCTTCATCTTTTCACTTGAAATTACACCTACATCAGCTTGTCCTCTCACATTACCCAATACTCCAGACCACACACTCACCGTTCCATTCACTTCTTTTATCCCAATTTCCTTCTTTTTGGTTTCACTTACATAGAGCACATCCAATCTATACTTATTCATCTCTTCAATCACCTCTTTCATCTTGCCATTTATACCTCTAGTATTCCATACACCAGTCTTACTCACTCAGCCGAGATCTCTTTCTGATTTTTCTCTTTCCAGTTCCAGGTGAGGTCGACACCGCGGTGGACCACCCTTCTCAAGTGTGGTAGGTCCACCATATCCCACACTTGAGTCCATTTTTGCATTTCTTTTTGTCTTTTTAATCAGGTAAGTACATCAGTGTGGAGGATTAGCCCGCAGCTGACGGTTCCAGTTGGTCTTGGTCGTTCAACCTAACTATTCTGGAACAAAACCCAGTGAGTCGGGGTCTTTTCACCAATGTCACACAGAACTAAGCTGGCACCTCTCCAAGATTCACAGAGGCCCTAGTTGCTGTTGTATGTGCCATTGTTACCACAGAGCACCCCAAGGAGGCAAACCCATCTCTCACTGAGATTGCCTGCCATTTCAAAAATGTTTTTTTATACATTTTTGAAAAAAATGGTTTTTTTATATACATTTTTGAAAAAAAGGTTTTAACATTAAACACCCTTGGTTGTGACAATTAGTAAAGGATGTACCAGAAAGCATGTGTATAATTGAAATAATAAATAGACAACTGAAAGAAAAGCAAAAACATAGAATTAATCCTGGTAACACAAGAACATCGCTAGCAGCTGTGAGTCAGAAAAGTCAAGATCGAGGACTACGAAGAATTCTAATTGAATAATTGAGTAGTTGTAAAAAGCATAAACAAAAATCTTCTAGAAAGCACAAAAATTGTGGGCCGATGTTCACACATTGTAATAAATGAAGAGATCTTTGGCTGAATGTCAGGAGCAATCTTTTCTTCAGCTAGCCTTTGGTCAACATCCTACCAATAATGATTTTCTCGGATGATATTTATTATCATAAGTATATTGTTGCTAAAGAAGCTGTGATAAAATAAAAGCACATTGATGCTATTTCAGAAGACAGATTTTAAAAATATCAATTTTTTTTAAGTACAGTAGAGCATCAATTATGTTTTCCCAGGGACCGAAATAAAAAAAAAAACATATAGCTGTGAAAAACGTATAAAAGAAACTTCAATTTTTAACAATATTACTATAGACAATACAAACCCCTACATTTTAAGAATATGGTATTTAACATAGGAAGCAAATGTTTGATGCACTTACCACTAACATAACATTATTCCTTGATTTAATTGCCTTTCATCTTCATACAATTTCTGGGATATATATGTGCTGCATTATCTTTTTATTGACACATAACACTGGTCGGCATGAAAATCGGCCCTGACACCATTCCTGCTGATTCTTATGTAAAATGACCTCCTGAATCCGAATATGTCCCCCGTTTCCCCCCATCACCCACCGTTTTCGGGGAAGGGGCCCCCCACCTAATTTTATCACTTTCCGATAATTTGGAGGGATGAAAAGGATTGTTTCAGCCTTTACATTTCTTCTGAGGGGCTACAGAGGTGAAAAGTTATAAAACATGAACATCTGTACCAAGGAGGTAGATTTGGGGGGGGGGTCCCCCAATTGTAAAGAAATCATTACAAATGATTGATTTTTCCGTTTTTTTTGGCAATTTTTTCACTTATTTGCTACATATTCCAGCTCCTCTCATCCTCCCCCAAAAAACCCGCAAATAATAAAAATATATAGCAACAGTAATAAAAATATATAGCAACAGTTCGGAACATTCACTCTACCACGCTGGCTCTCTCAATACCTCGCGCGAACAGGTTCCCACGGGAATCGCGCACAGGTTTGCACGGGCTTTGACAAGGTCAAACTTGCATTGCTCTTATCACGATAATCCTGCACTGTAAGCATTATCTTCCCTCAGTTGATCTGTAGCGATCGTTGAGTCTACTTGTCGGTGTTCTAGGCGGAGATTCTGTGTTTCCAAGTTGTTTAAATTGTGTCAAACAGTAGAAATTTGTTTACACCGGCCTTTTCCAAGTGAATTACAGTACGCGAGTGTAATTTGTGATTAATATGGAGCATTTATTTACTGTTTAATTATGCCACGCGAGTGTATAACTCATCCCGATAGATTCTATGTTTGCGAGGAATTCTTCTTAAAACTGCTTATAAATTTTAAAACTTCTTAAAACTGCTTATAAATTTTACTTTGATTGCAAAGTTGGCGATCAGGACAAGAATTGGGCTCCCACAGTTTGCTGCACTACTTGTTACAGTAGCTTGACCAAATGGCTCAAAGGTACCCGTAAATCAATGCCATTTGTTGTGCCCATGGTTTGGCGCGAACCTCGCTGTCATCTCACAGATTGTTACTTTTCTATGACTTCCACCTTCCGGTTATCTAGCAACAAAAGTAAACATACAATTCAGTATCCTAATATCCCTTCGGCTCTAAGACCAGTTCCTCACAACGAATCATTGCCAATCCCAGTGCCCCCAAAAACCTATACTCTAAAGCCAGAAACGGATGTGACATACTTTGAGCCACAGCTTGGACCATCACATGATATGTCCACCGATGATGAAGAGTGTTCTGCTGATTCAGCTCATCGAAAACCTCACCTTGTTACTCAGTCGGAATTGAATGATATCGTCGGGGATTTCGAGTTACCTAAGACTAAATCTCAACTTCTTGGATCTCGACTTCAGCAGTGGAATCTCTTAGAAAAGGGCGTAAAAATCTCTTCTTACAGGACCAGACAGTCAACCCTGCAATTACTTTTTCGGAAGATGAAGGCTTAGTGTTCTGCCCTAATTCAAATGCATTGATGATAGAACTGAAGATGACATGTGACCCAGACAAATGGCGACTGTTTATAGACTCATCAAAGACAAGCTTGAAAGTTGTCCTGTTGGCCAATGGGAATGAGTTGCCATCAGTCCCGGTTGCATACACTGTGGATATGAAGGAGATGTACGAAAACATCAGCCGAATCCTTGATAAAATCTGTTATCATGATTATAATTGGAAACTCTGCGCTGATTTAAAAGTTGTTGCTGTACTCGCAGGCCTGCAATCAGGCTTCACAAAATACTGCTGCTTTCTATGCAAATGAGACAGCCGAGCACGAGACAAACATTACATCATACGGAACTGGCCTCTGCGAGAAAGTTTTACTCCCGGTCAGAAAAATACCGTTCAAGATCCTCTGGTCCCGAAGGAAAATATTTACTTGCCGCCTTTGCACATCAAACTGGGATTGATCAAACAGTTTGTGAAAGCAATGGACAAGACAGGTGATGCATTTCAATTTTTGAAAAATAAATTTCTTCGTCTTAGTGAGACTAAAATCAAGGAAGGAGTTTTCGTGGACCCCCAGATTAGACAACTTTTCAAAGATTCGACGTTTATTGAACACCTGAATCGAAAAGAAAAAAGAGCTTAGCTTGCATTCCAAAATGTGTGTAAGAACTTTTTGGGTAACAACAAAAGTGATGATTATGCCGCTCATGTCGAGGAATTGCTGTCAGCGTACAAGGCCATGGGGTGTAACATGTCTCTTAAAGTGCATTTCCTGCACTCACACCTGGACTTCTTCCCTGAAAATTTAGGAGCAGTTTCTGATGAACACGGGGGAACGATTCCATCAAGACATCAATAAGATCGAGAGGAGATTTTCAGGGAAGTGGAATACGAGCATGTTAGCAGAGTACTGCTGGTGTTTGGAACGAGAAACTTCTACCTCAGGGTACAAAAGGAAAGCAGACACCAAATGAAGGTACTTATCTTATTTATTTATTATACTTTACATTTGTATTTTACTTTTTATATATTATTCTTTACAGCTAAAATAAATAATCCTTTTCACCCCTCCAAATAAAATTCATGTCCATAACATATTACCGAAAATTGATAATAAAATCATAAAAAATCAATCATTTTTAACGATTTCTTTACAATGGCGGGGGGCAAATCCCCCTAACTCTACATCCTTGCTACAGATGTTCGTGTTTTATAACTTTTCACCTCTGTAGCCCCTCAGAAGAAATGTTAAGGCTAAAATAATCCTTTTCATCCCTCCAAATTATCGGAAAGTGATAAAATTAGGTGGGGGGGGGCTCCCAAAAACGGTGGGTGATGGGAGAAAACGGAGGTCATATTCGGCTTCAGGAGGTCGTTTTACATAAGAATCAGCAGGAATGGTGTCAGGGCTCGAAATTTTTTTTTTTTTTTTGCCGACCAGTGTAATCTAACTTGGATTAACAGCAGGACCTTAAGCATTATTTTTCAATTACAGTTTTAAAATATTGTGTCAGCTTAGCCTGAAATGAATTTTTTAACGTAATGTAAAAAGTTCATTGTACACTGTAGTAAGAGCATTCTGAATGCTCTCATTTATGTCATGACTGATGAGAAATGTTTTCTCACATCATAGGCAGCAAGAGCTTTGGTAAAGTTTGGTGCTGGCATAGGGATAGCACTTTCTTCATCATCACTGTCATTGTTGTTTTCATCATCACTCATTTCAATCAGTTCATGAACTGTCAAAATTGATGACATTACAAGTCCTGAATCACAGCTGGGCCGCCCCGGTGGCGCAGTGGTCTAAGGCGTTGGCCTCTGATCATTCGTCCGTAAGGGGTCCGGGTTCGAATCACGGTGAGGCACGGATGTTGTGTTTGTCTTACGGCACTGGCTCTCTCCCTTCCCTGGAACCAGTGACCCTAAATTAGGGACGGGCGACTGCTTATAGCCCATTGAGTTGCTCACGGTGGTCGTTAAACCTCCAATCAAAAAAAAAAAAAAAAAAGAATCACAGCTGGCATAATCCTCAAAAGTTCCTGTGCTTAAATTCGACCAAATTGTGGTTGGTATCCTGGGCTTCGAATTTTCTAGTTGCAACAGACTTTCATGCAAATGGAATTCAACATGGGAAAAGCAGTTTTTTATCATTTGTGGTAAAACCTATTGTCAAGCCATGACTACAAAGTTCATAGCCTTCAAAACGTCAATTTTTGTTTTTACCAATTCTCCCTGTTCGAGATATTCTGTGGCAAATTGGACCAAATTTTTGTGGTAATAATCCTTCATATTTTTGATGACCCCTAAATCCAGGGGCTGCAATTTGCTGGGAAAAATTTCACAACAACATAGTGCAGAAAGTTTGTGTTCGGTGGTTGAGCTGGGCAATGATCAATGAATAATAAAATGTGACATTTCTGCTCAGACACTTTTTTTTGTCCATCTTCAACCCCTCGATGAAGATTTCCATGGCCATCCATTGCTTATTTGTTGGCAGTATATTGCGCAGGCAAGGTTTTCACATTTTTAAAGCATCGAGACTTTTTTGAATGGCCAATGGCGTATGGTGGCAGCTTCTCTGATCCATCATAACGCATTGCAATTTTTACAGCATAAACTTACAACTATCGTCCCTTTTTTACAAAAAAAAAAAAAAAAAAAAAAAAAAAGTAAATAAGAAAAAGTCATTTTCTGATTTTTAAGCATTTTTAAAGACGCAAAGGAAAGAAATGAACGGCTTGTCTGTCTTCACGATAACCACATAGGAATGTTCTGGTCCCATGACCTGCTGCCATGGTGACACAGAGAATTTGTTATGCATATGTTTTGTTGGTAAAGCTATCTCAGTTGTTTAAGGTGGACGTCAAGTAATTTTGCTTCCTATACTTCAAATGGAAATACTTCTGTACACATTTTCTTTACAATTAATGCGTTCCCAAGGATGAAAATTTGAACAACAATTAAAATACCTTCATTTTATAACTTGGAATACTTAATATTTTCTAAAACATAACCATAATTATGCAATCCAACATTTGTTTGTCTACTGAGGTCATCAAAGTACAGGTCGCACCATCTTTTATCTGGACAATTAATGCATTCCCAAGGATAAAAATTTTGACATCGATTAAAATAGCTTCATTTTATGACTTGGAATACTTTATATTTTCTAAAACATAACCATAATTATGTAATCCAACGTTTGTTTGTTTACTGACGTCATCAAAGTACAGGTCGCGCCATCTTTATTCTGGTTCCAACACCACCAAAGGAAAAGTTATTGATTTTTAATATAATTATGGTTATGCTTTAGAAAATATTAAGTATTCTAAGTTATAATATAAAGTTATTTTAATCGATGTTCAAATTTTCATCCTTGGGAACACAATAATTGTGAAGGAAATGTGTACAAAAGTTTTCCCATTGGAAGCATAGAAGCAAAATTACTTAACGTCCACCTTAACAGTTTAGCATAATGGTTTATGGTTTACGGAAATGCTTTTTGGACCACTTTTGTTTTCCTTAGTGGTAAATTTATTAAGTGCTATAAGTTCAAACGACAAAAGTCCGACCTTCCAAAAATTAACGACAGGAAAAAAAAAACCCTCTGAAATTTTGGAATAGCAAGCCTTATTTGCTTAGACATGCAATAAAAATTGAAATTTATATGAATTTTCCAGTTTTTATCTCATGTGAATACTTGGAGATCGGGCTGCAGGGCCTGAGCGCTACTCTGGAAACGACTGTAGCGAGCCCAGAGGCGCAGCCCCTAGTGATAGAAAAAGTTTGGCAAAGATCCCGAAGATAAAGTGCGAAAGTCACACTAATTACAGATGTCCGTTTTTGCCCAAAGGAAGAATTGTATTTCAAACAAGAAAACACTGCTTTCACCCCACTCCTTTCATAAGGGTGACATCGTGGTTTATGGGAGTGGGCATTTGTCACATCTCTGTCCTCCTCATTAGATGTCTGTGGCAGCGATTAAGGGAACTGAAGAAACAGAAGTTTACAGTAAAAAGAGCATGTGGTTCTCGTTACTCTTCTAAGGCTCAAAAAGAGGAATTTTTCATTTTCACTAGCAAATGAAAATGTATAAATGAAGCTTAACATACTGACGAATAACATATAACTGAAATAAATTAATGTTAGCGTCTATCGGAGTCTGCTGGGACTGCAGCAATTCAACGTATAAATGCTAAGAATGTATAATAGAGAAACATATAATTGGTGCTCTATTGTATTGAAAAGCAATAGATGAAAATTGAGCAGAAAAATTTGCTTGTTCTTAATCTCAGGCTTCACATAATTATATCACAATAAACACAGAAATTGAGGGAAAAACACACAGTCACATATAGTTATGAAGTTCGTTAGCAGTAGCTTTTGGCTGTTCGATGGCCTTGATCACCTGTGATCAACTGAATCCAAGGACTGGTTGCCAGATCTATAATATGTATTTGAGGTGCAGGAACCGTTGCCAGAAATGGTTCCTGCACCTCAAATACACATATAGAGATCCAATTCTGGCAACAGTTCCTGCACCTCAAATTCACATTATAGTTCTGGCAACCAGTCCTGGAATTCAGTTGATCGCGGGTGATCAAGGCCGTAGAACGGCCGAAAGCTACAACTTAACAAACTTCATGACTATACGTGACTGTGTGTTTTTTCACTCAGTTTCTATTTTTACTATTGTTGGATTGACATATTTTTTTTGCCCAAAGTATGTGTGTTACTGAGGAAGAAATAGTTGATATCATAATATCTCTGATGAAGTCTAGTCCAATGGGTAGCTATGTTTCTTGGGATTTATACTTTTGGAAAACACAACTGGCACATTTAACCTACAAATCTACCAGGAATCTTCAATAGTCCAAATTCTGTTTCCCATGCCATCAGGCATTCTAGAGATACATAACTTCTATCAATTTTAGTCATGCTATTGAAAAGTGTATAGTCTGTGCACTGACTACAAAAGAATGGAAAGTACTGTAAGCCTGTGAACGAACAACGCCACTTTACACAGCATCTCCAATTTGGAAATGGACACAGGAAACAAGAGGAATTCTACACAGAGGTTAAATTCTTGTCACACAGGTAAATCATTTAAAATCAAGAATGATTGAATAGCGTAGAGGTTTAAATTTGCTTTTTTATGGCCGAAAAATTTCAAAATAGACATTCCAAAGAAACACAAAGAACAACTAGACTCTTTTTATGCAAGTATTTAAGAACCTTTATTCCAAAGAAGGAAAAGCACTGATAGATGACGATTATGGGCAAAACACGTAACAATATTAACAAATAAAGGTAACTTGATCACGCTAGTTACGTTAACTGAAACTTTTATAAAAAGTTCGTAAGTTGGAAGCTTTCGACCTTATCTTAGGAAGCACTGATAGGATATAAAAATTGATAAATTTTGCATTAAGTGAAATTAGAAATTTTAGATTGACAAGAATAAAATTCAAGAAACAGTGATGCATACAGCATCAAAAGGAAAACAGCCACTCATGAAAGCGTAGGAATGGTCAAAAACCATCATGATATATAAAGGTAACACTTCTGGCCACTTTTTCTCAATATGACATTGAATTATTCTGAGCCTAAGCGGTGCAAGACTGTTTCGAACTACATCACTAAGCTCTGCAAGATCATAAAAAGCTAGAAACTGGAGAAAGGCATTAGTAAATAAAATGCTAAAGATAAGTAGAGTATTCAGGGTGCATGTACAAAGAATGGGAAAATCTAATTTTTGGTGTTAATATCCAAAAATAAGAAATAAAAACAGTAAGATTTAAATACTTGGGATCAGCATTGAAAGAAGGTGGAGATATAAAAGCAGACATCAGTAACAGAGTTCTAATGGAATTAAATGACTGCTGAAAACAATAGGTATATTGCAAAACCAAAAGACTGAAAGGCAGAGATGCAGGGATTAATGCTCTGTCTCTATACTAACAACAGTGTACGATGCTTATTTATTGCCAGTGACCAGAAAAACGGAGCTAAATGTAACAGAAATAAAGATGTATGTAGGTGTCATTTGAGATGATGTATTTAGAAAAGAGCAACAGAGTAAGAGTTTAGTAGGCTTCAAAAAGTAAACCTGCTGTGGTATGAACATGAACTCAGAAGGGATGAAGAGTACATAAGGCCTAAAGTTAAGATTATGTAGCCCCACGAAAGCGTAGCAGAGGAAAACTTGAAAAGAAAAGAGGGATGAGGTGTAATAGGGTAGAAGTAAATGAAGAGAGCAAGATCCACAGCAGTGACCCCATTGAATTGTGAAACTGATAATGTTGCTAAATGGAAGAAATCACAAAAATAGTTTTATGTGCCTAATAACAGTAACAGTTCCTTGGACCCAAAACTGAAATTTTAGCTGGCCATTAAAAATGCAGGACATATTTGTTGTCACTGTTCTTTGAACAAAATGAAATCTTGGAATCTGTATACCTTAAGGAGGGAGTCTAAATTCATTTTATATTTTATTTTGTATTCCTAGGTGTTTTGGAAATAGAAGCAAAAGATCTTCCTTTTGGCACAAACAGGTATAGGTATTCTATTCAAATTCCCAATTCATCATTCAAAGAAAATTATTTTTATCTGTTTTGTCATCCAGTTTCATCCTTTTCCTAAGAAGGTGTTCATTTCTGATATAACTTAATTTTATGTTGATGAAGTGACAAAGACTACTAAACAGCAGGATTGGTCTTGTCTGTCAAAAGAACACAAAGAAAGGTGCCCATTGTGATCAACACATAATTCAAATGCAGTTTTGACTATGAGTAATCGTAAAAACACATCCCAATCCAGGAAATGTAAGCCCGGATTCTGTATAGCCATAAAACATGGAGGAAATATTGAAGAACTGCATTTTTTAACTAAGTGCCCAAGACAAACGTTTAATTGACATTTTAATGTTGCATTAAGCACATGTACTTTCATTCATGTACTGCTATTGATTTAGATATTCATAGATAACAGAGTAAGAAAGCAGTTTTCACATGTTTCCACATTTCGCATGACACCTACAATTTTTGCTAAGCCCTTTGTGCAAGAAAATTCTTCTTTCCTAACAACATTTGCTATTTGTTTTCTAGGAATGTTTGGTAGAATCTACATGTAAAGGGAAGAATTTCCCCCTCTAAATACACCCCTGCACACAACAGTGTTATAAAATACTACTTACCTTGCTGAAAAGAAATTTACTCATAAATTTTACAAAGTATAATGAATCACCAATATTCACAGCAATAAGGCAATGAATGGTATAGGTATGATACTTTGCATGAGCACAACGGCCCAGTCCAGTAGTCCCAAGTATGAAGTCATGATTCAGAAGGGTGAGTGTGAGAAGGCCTATCGTGGTAGCCACACACAGATGCAGCCTAATACCTCTGTGATGAAATCAAAGGACAGCTTTTCCTTTTAAATTTCAAAGTTGGAGAATTTTTCCTGTCACGCGTATCACCTGCCGAACGCTATTAGAATGCACACGTCTTTTAGTCTGTAATTAAAATTTTCAAGTAAAAGCACAGGTGATACGCGTGACAGGAAAAATTCTCCAACTTTGAAATTTAAAAGGAAAAGCTGTCCTTTGATTTCATCACAGAGGTATTAGGCTGCATCTGTGTGTGGCTACCACAATAGGCCTTCTCACACTCGCCCTTCTGAATCATGACTTCATACTTGGGACTACTGGACTGGGCCGTTGTGCTCATGCAAAGTATCATACCTATACCATTCATTGCCTTATTGCTGTGAATATTGGTGATTCATTATACTTTGTAAAATTTATGAGTAAATTTCTTTTCAGCAAGGTAAGTAGTATTTTATAACACTGTTGTGTGCAGGGGTGTATTTAGAGGGGGGCAACCCGAAATCTGTTTCATTTTTTATGTTATCTGTCAAAATACGGCTAAATAATCAAGCTGAGCTTTCCAATATAATTTTTGTATATGTATGTTAAATCAAAATTTGTGTTATGAGAAAAGTTTCTGAATCATGAATATTTACTGCTGGAAAAATCCAACTGCTATGTACGGATTCAGTGAAAGATCATTGTGTGAAGGAGACAGAGGTCAGAGAAAAAGGGTGGCTCATATCCGTTGTCAGGAAGATGGCTGTAGGTTTTGCGGCGCCAACTCCTAATTGACCAGACCAGGGATGGTGTCACATGTCACTGCTCCTCTCTGCCTGGTGCCCTGCAAAAATGCAGTTGAAAGTTTGGCATCATGCAATGAGAACTTATTTCCCAACATTTATATTTTGCTTCACATCTTGGCAATTCTTCCTGTAACCACAGCATTAGTGGAAAGAAGCTTTTCCAGTCTTCGTCGATTGAAATCTTATTTGAGAAACAGTACATCAGAATCAAGACTGAATGGGCTAGCTTTAAAATGCATAGAGACATTCAAGTTGAAGATGAAAAAGTCATTGACAAATTCGGAAATGTGCCTAGAAGAATAAATCTTAGTTTTTAAGAATTAGGGAGTCCAATCAATTTCATTATTTCTCAAGGAGAAATTTGTTTCTGTCACTCTTTTTTTTTTAATATGTACTCATCAGCTTAATTTAGGTATATATGTATGTTATATACCTAAAAAACTAAAAAGAAATAAGGTACCTTTTTTTAATTATTAACATGTTTTTTTTTCTTTTTTTATTAACTTCCATTTTATCCTGGTGGATTTCAGAAACTTCCAATTTTTCTCCCCCCCCCGAAAAAAATTCTGCATACGCCCCTGGTTGTGTGTTTTTGATCAACTATCATTTGAAAATTTAAAATTGTATCTTGACTTCGAGACAACATGTGGCGTGTGGTGAAACATGCAGCAAAGTTGTCATCATTCAGGATTTTGCTATTTTCTTAGGATTCTGTGATACTTGTGTAAATGAATGTCACATTAGGCTGAACTATTACTGTATTCATTACTGTGTGCATACGAAAAATATTAATTATGCTGAAAACCTGAAAAGTATACATTAGAGGAGGAACAAGTTAACTGTGAATTACACCCAAATCCTCCATTATTTGTGGAATCGATTTGAGTTTTAAGAGAGATTTTTGAATGTGTAATTACCTCTGATGGGTGATATATCATCACATTAAATGTTCATACGTACAGCAAAAAATTGAGACAGTAGTGTACCAAAGCATAATTTTCTGACCCATATGCTATCTATCGAGATTCTTAGTCTGTATAAATAAGTTTTGTGGAGGTTGTGGTATTTTTATTTTCAGTGATATACACAGCATAGCCAGAATGACTTGCAAATTTGTTTACATATGTGAGGTTTGTGGAGAGACCAACGAAGCCTTGTATCTGAAAATAAGTTTCATGCAGCACATTTTTTTTGTGTGTGCTTTATAACAAATAATGTTCTGATGAATACACTCACTCTTCAGCTATGCTGTGGATATAACTAAAAATAAAAATACCATGACCTGAATAAAACATATTTTCAGATGTAAAGTTTCATTGGTCTTTCCACAAACTTCACATATGAAAGCAAATTTACAAGTCATTCCTGCCAGTGCATCATCTACCTGAGTTTTCTGATCTGATAGGCATCTTCAATGCCAAGACATGCTTGATTAACATTCCTCTTTGCAACCATGATGAATAATAATTTTTTCATGTAAAAGTACTTCTTTATTTGCATAAAACTACTTTTATTTGCATAAAATTAAAAAAGTTTAATGCTTTCAAATATAGATTTGACTCTCTTTGGCCACCCCTGTTTCCAGCCACTGCAAATTTTTGATATTCTAAAATTTCGAGTTCTCTTATTCATATTTACAAAGTAGTAAACATTTTGAAATCATCAGCTACTTTGATATGCCATAAATAAACTATCAGTCAAATATATTTCACTTCTGGTACCAAATGTTTTCTTTACCTGATTTATTTGCTTTTCTATAAATAATGCAAATATTCTGAGACTAAACATTTTTCCATGCATTTTGACTCTTTTATGAATAATGTGACTCCTTTTTTTATGTATGTACATGAAATGTACAATTTTTCTTACATTCTTTCAGATAAGATGGAAGTGGTGTGTACCAGCATGTAAATCCAACTATAATACAAATAAAACTTAGACACACCAGTATGTTTTCCCCAAAGCATGAACATAGACATGCCTTGTGGATTAGAACATTAACCATGTTGATTTTATCCCCAGTGCCACTACTGTAGTATGTGTAAATAACTTCAGTGGAAATTTTTTCATACTAGAAGACAGAAGAACTCTAAGTGATGGTACTGTACTTGTGATTCCTTGAAGAAAAATATGGATTTACTGTAGATGTGTGTGCAATTTTTTTCCCATCAACTAGCCCTCCTACTTTACCAAGGAATCCAACAAACGAAAATGCCCATATAACGTGTTAAGGTATTCAGCATTTTGTTATCGGGGTGGATTGCTTTACCTGGATAGCAAAGCTTTTTGTTGGGTAAGTTTTTTCTGTTTCATTGTAATTAAGTTTTTCTGTTTCATTCTGTGATACTTGTGTAAATGAATGTCACATTAGGCTGAACTATTACTGTATTCATTACTGTGTAAACCAATTAATTCTCTCTCAAAAGCTATAGTTTTTACATGTAATCTGCACATATGTAGTTATTATATGAGTAAATACAAATATGCATTTTCAATTATTCTTCCTTTTTTTTTTATGTTGATACAAAAATGAATAAACTGGTGTGTTTTGTAATCAGAACAACAAGACATCCTACTTTTCCTCTCCAATTTTATTTGTTGAAGCTTTATATAAAGTGTTTTCTGAATATTTGTAGAAAAGGAGTGGTTCCTTGCAATGAATTCCACTATCTCTAGATAAGTATAACTGACACCCACAGAAAGAAACATTACATCAAATGAAATTCCCAATTGGATGACAGCAAATTTCTCCCCAGAAAATGCCATAAGATTATCTGTCATAATATTTACATGTGGCAAAAGTCAGTTTCATAAAATAAATACATGAACTTAGTGAAACATAGGAAACATAGATTTAATTTTATCCAAATGTTAGTTCCTTGACAGTTGTACAGAAAAGAAGTAACTCTGATAGGAAATAAAAATTATTTATTTCAGGTCAGGTGGTTATAGTAAATATTTTGTTATGGATCATTTATATCCATTTTTAATGCTCTGTATCATATATGCTCTAATTTAACTTTCCCCTTTTGGTTCTTATTTAAAGTACTTCTTGTTACTTTTTTTTTTTTTTTACTTTACATTGTGTCTCCCAAGTGCTTACTTTTCTTAGAAAAATCAGTAAGATGTAGGTAAAAGGTCATTCCTTGAGCAATGAGTGTTAGCATGTGTAATTCAGCTATCAAGCTTGTAACTGTCACTATTTTGTCAATAAATTGTAACTTTTTCAAAGCTGAGGTATTTGTGGTAGCTGAAGCATTCAGATATTTACTGTGGTTTATTTGCTCACTATTCATGTTCTAATTAGCTTAATGTAATTAGCCTATATTGTTCTGCACATCAGTGTAATTCTCTTGTACCCAATACTTTGGTAATTTTTACAGATTTCCTGCATTTTATATCTTTGTTTTATATCCTTTGGTATTCTTCTTGTGTATCCATGTATACCACACCCTTCTTTTTTGTCTTCTTATCAGAACAGGAGGACTAAGCCTTTCAAGAGGACAAACTCGCATACTTACCGTGTCACACATTATATGTGAAGGAAAGCATTGTGCTGCAGCTAATGAAGGGTGTGGATGGTATTGACTATTTGAAAGAAGTGTTTTGTAGTGGATTTACATATAAATTTCCATTGCAAACATTTGTTTTTAATAGTCTGAATTGCAACAGTAACCAAATTTGAAGTTCTGGCTACAAATACTGTGGGTAAGCTTCTTTTTCTTTTTTGGCACACATTTTCAATGACTGCAGGATGTTTTATATTTGTGTGAGAATCAACTCATAATAATATGTCTTCATGTTCTAATTAGCTCATTCTGTTTTATCTTGTGTAACTAGAGGTACAACTGGACCTACGTTAGGAAATGATATCACTGATATGTTTTTCCACAGCTTCCAATGCAATCAGCATGAAATGCAGCTCACAGCTAGGCTTTTTGATGGTAGAAATGCAAGAAAACTTGAATTCAGCTGAGGTAAAAATATAGCAGCTTAAAATTTACTTATGAATATACATATTATAATGTTAATTATTAGTTGTGGAAATCTTATATCTTTAATAAACAAATTACGTGAGTGAAAATTTTATTACTTAACTAATCAAGTGAAATAGGCTGTAAATAAAAAGTTCAAGCTTAAAACATTATTATTTTCAGAAATCAGATTTTGGTACTGGAGATGTTACATGGATAACAGTGAACTAAAGATGATTAGGTACCAAAATCTGATAGCAGAAAATTTGCACTTCTATATTTCCTACGCACTTCAGACTAGTTCTCCATTAATTTTTGTGCCCATAAAATGTAAGTTAAATGCACATTAGCATATGGGCTATTGTTAGCAATGTTATCTGCCATTATATATATATATATATATATATATATAGCTAAAATTTGATCACCTTGGTGTGTTGAATAACCACACCTTGTGTGATTAGATTTTCCAGTAATGAGTTGGCAGTGATTTACCTAGACACCCCTCTTGGGAGTCTTAAACACCCAGCTTAATTTTTAAAAGAAAGACCCTCCACAGAGGGTTCTGTGTTGGTATTATAACACCCTTACCCCCTCACCACACACACACACACAAGAAAAGATGTGCTGTGTAACGCAGGGTCCAGTGTTATAAAGTGCAACTTTGCAAGCCCCTTAATGCCCTTGTTCTCGTTCTCTTGGATTTCGTTCTACCAGGTGGCAGGTGCTGTAATGGCACATCTCTGAAACCTAGGTTTGGATTGACCATATGTAACCTGTAACTGCAACTGATTCAGGATAGCCTTTGGATGGTGTTTGTTAAGATTTTGTTGTGAAAATTTTAGGAAGTAGGCAAGTAGAGGCATAATAGGATTTTTTTCTAAGAATTCATGCAGACTGCACATTTTTCTCCATCAGCTTTCTTGAAAGTAAGTGTTTGAAATATGTTTGTTTGATAGTACATAAAGCAATTTAAAAATGGGCCATTTGATTCACATTAGAAAAAAGCAAAAAACAAAAGAATCTTACTTTTCAAATGCTTTACCTCTTGTTCAGCATTCTACCAAACTTGCAGCTTTGAATAATTCCTCTGATATTGATATGCAATCAGAACAACTTTTCATTTGTACAAGTTTTTGTGTTAATGAATCTTCAGACACTGAGAAACAAAATAAGCTCACTGAACACTTCAGAAATTTCAAAGCATCGTTTAAGTAGTTTTGAACAGTTTTCCTGGATTAGAGTTCAAGATGAGGGTTATTTTTGTGCAACATGTCAAGACTATTAAGGAGAAATTAATGGTGCATGTGTGATTTTCCCAGTTCCTAGAAAAAAAAGAACATCTGAAAAACCTTACATAAAAAGCAAAAAAAAAAAAAAAAAAAAAAAAAAAACCCGTAAGAAGAGTAAAAGAGTAAGTCACATTTACTTGCAACTGATATAAATAAAGGAAAGCATGACTCAGAAAGTGTTACTGAACAATTAGTAGTTGCCGCAAAATAACAGAAATGAGGCTGAAGACAACAGACAACATAATAAGGAATTTATTTTTGTATGCATATCTCTTTTCTACAGAGTCTGAACGCACTATAAAATGGAGTACACTTATTTTCACAGCTGCTTTGTGTGACAGGAGTGGGGACCTGTCATTTTTTTTAAATCATCTCCAAATAATGCTCATCATTTGTCATCCAAGAGCATTACAGAGATTCTTCAGTACTTGGGTGCTGCCCTTCAAAATAAGCAGAAAATGAAATGGCCATTCTGGATCAGCTTTCACTGATGGCAGGCAAGTGTACAAATACAAATAGCCAACCAATTCTAAGTATATGTGTTCAGTTTTTTTCTGAAAAGTTATGTTTGTGAGAAATTTGTGTGTACATCTCCTTTACGGTCAATGACTGATAAAAGTGTTACGCAAGTTGTATTAAACAAATTAGAGGAGTATAACCTAGATGAAGTAAAATAGTTTTTGTGGCATTTATGGTGCTACGAACTTCAGTGGGAAACATGGTGTACAAGCTCTATTAAAAACTAAAGCACCTGATTTAATTTTTGTGCACTATTGAAGTCAATGGCTTCAATTAGCACTTGTGCGAGCATCAAATTCAACGGCATTGGTTAAGAGAGTGTTGAGTGCACTAAGTAAATTGCATTCATTTTTTCACTCTAGTCCAAAAAAACAAACTTGGTGTTTTAAATGAAACAGAAAAGTCACTTGAAGGTATTTGACATAAACTTATGAGACTAGGATCAACAAGATAGATTTCATATGAAGGCAGTGTTACTTTACTTCAATTTTGATTGCACTTGAGAGAATATATTTTAATGCAGGAGACTTGTCTGATACTGGAGGATTACTTTTAAATCTGAGAAAACAAGAGTAACATATTCAATATTCATTCTGGTTATGCTTCTTTGGTTATTAAAAATTCTTGTCAGGCTTAGTTTTATCCCTCCAGAAAAGTCTGAGTGATATGATGATATCTATGACTCACATAAAAGCTGTGATTGGTACGATTTTGAACAAAAACATTGGAAATATTCAGGAAACCACAAGTGAGTTGATAAAGATAACATCACATAATTACGTAATGCTTGAAGATGAAATTGAATGTTCAACAACTAAATTGCGCAGAATAGCCAGAGACGATATTGCTTCAATTATCGATAATTTGAACATGAGATTTTCAGATGAATTTTCAAATCTGATCCACTTACAGGAAATTCTTATAGATAAACCTGAAAACCCTTCAAAAACATTGCCAAAATGTTAAAGCTTCCAGAGGATGAGTTCAAATTTGAATGGAGAACGTTGCTGCATCTCAATGCCAGTTTCAACTGTCATAAAACTTTAAAGGAATTGGCTTTTAATGCTGAAAAGAAAATATTGTTTCCAACATTTAGTACAGCAGCAAGAATAGTTCTGCTCTTCCCATAGGTAATGCTGGTGTTGAAAGAAGTTTTTCAAGTTTATATAGGATATTGAATTCCGAAGGGTCTCGGCTTCTTTTTGAGGTTATTAACACCCTCATTGCCATTTCAATGGAAAGGCCCAAAATTCCTGATGAAAAAGATAAATACAGTAAAGACGAAAAAACATTTAATGGACTCATTGGACATGCTTTCAATGAGTGGTTGAAAAAACCAAGAAGAAATGTGAAATAAATTTTTTTGGAAACTGGGTAAGTTAATTTAGCTCAACATGTAGTGTAAAGATCGACATTCAACATAGTAGACAGAACAGAATAAAAGCCTCGTAAGGCAATATATTAATATTATCTTTGGGTTTTAAATTATCAATATTCTTGTCGCTTTAAATAATCAGTTAATTAAATTTAAATAATCAGCATGTCAATATCCATATACACAGTCGAGTCACATTATTGTGACCACCAGCTAATATCCACAGTAACCACCGTGTGCAGCGCGGACAGCAGATAGACGGGCTGGGAGTGACTCAATAAGGTGCTGGAAGTTGTTCACAAGTATGTGGAGCCATGCTGACTGCAGTGCATCCGACAGCTGCTGGAGGGTGCATGGTTGAGGATCCATAGAGCGAACAACACGATCGAGGTGGTCCCACAGATGCTTAATTGGGTTTAATTATGGGAAATTAGGGGCCAGAGAAGTACTTTGAAGTCTTCATCGTGCTCTTCCAACCACTCTTGGACATTTCTAGATGTGTGACACGTCGCAATGTTGTTCTGAAAGATACCATCCGCCCCAGGGAAGACAATCAGCATGTATGGGCGTACGTGGTCTGCAAGGATGGATCCATAAGGAATTCGGTCCATAGTGCTTTCCACATGTATGAGTGGACCCAGAGAATTCCACGGAAACATTCCCCAGACCATAACGCTGCCCCCACCAGCTTGTGTTCTTCCAGCAATGGTTGAAGAGTGTTTGTTCTCTGATGTTTCTCGCCTTATACGCCAACGTTCATTCGTTCGATCAAGCAAGAAATGTGACTTATCGGAGAAGCCAATCCTTTGCGAAACAACGGAGGTACAATTCCCATACTGCCGTGCAAACGTAAGCCTTTTCTGACGATGCATCTTCGTTAGCATAGGTGAAGTGACCATCCGTCTACATCGGAGCCCCATACGCAGCAGAGTTCGTTGAACTATCGTTTTAGACATTCTTCCGGTAGCTCCCTGGCTCATTCGGTCAGTGAGTTGCTCCACTGTATAGTGTCGATCGGCCCTCACGCACCTTCGCAGCCGACGTTCACCTCTCACATCATTGGCACGTGGTGCTCCGTAGTTTTCACGTCGCTTATTCGCAATGGTGCCCTTTCTCCAATCACGATGCACTTGAACCACAGCAGCTCGCGAACAGTTCACAAACTGCGCTGTTTCAGAAATACTGCCACCTTTGGCCCGAAAGCTGATGATCATTCCTTTTTGCAAATCTGATAAATCGCTCCTTTTATCCATGACAGCAACGAGTGATATGTTTTGAGAATGCCTACAGCACAGTACGCGCTGTTGACGTCAAAAGTAGGAGGTGGTCACAATAATGTGACTCGACGGTGTATATGTATATGTAAGTTGAAAAGTGGTACTGACTTACATCAGCTGTCTGAGGCTTCAAAAGGTTACACCCCCAGGTCAAATATTAACCTCAACCCTGGTGAGGAATCCTGGGAAAATTCCTGTGAGTTGGTAATTTTACAAACTTCCTATTCTTGAACATACGTTTGTTAGCAACAAACTGCAGGATTTGTCCTTGCAATCATGAGTTGGAGCACTTCCAAATACATGGATTTGAAAATGTTCAAATAGAAGTTCTGCACATTATACTTAGTTTTGAAGATAGGTTTTCCACAGTCTCTTGAAATCTTTAAGCAACAGTCTTTTTATACTTCTATGGGCTAAATTCATCCTTAGCAGACGATAAGGTTTCTCAGTTTAAATTTAGTTAGGGAACTATTCTTCCTGGTTAACAACAAAGTTTGTTCTAGAGCAGGACGTCGCCAAGGGGATGCGATGGTGGGCTAGAGTCCACCCGACCACCCACCCAATTCACGATGTGCCATTTTTCAGTTTCTTTTAACTTTAAAATATAATCTGTACTTTGCCAAGTAATAACAAGTCTCGTGTTTTTCATTGTGTAGCCCTACGTACTTCCCATAGAAAGTGCTTTGTTTACGTCTGTGTTGAAAGGTTATCAAAATAGCATCCACAGGGCCATGAAAAGGCAATTATTCTCCACTCTTTCAAATCCTTAGTTTAAGCCTTTTTCATGTTAGTATGGCCACGGGCGAATGATGGACACGGTAGATAGGAATTCACTGAGGGAGGTTATTTTTATTTAATTACTCAGCTGTTTGTTTGTGCTACTAAGTAGGAGATTCCAACACGAAAAGTGGAGTCTACTATACCATGCCGCCCCGGTGGCGCTGTGGTTTAACGCTGGCTTTTGACTGTTCGTCCGAGATGTGTCTGGGTTCGAATTCCAGTGAGGCATGGACCTTGTGTTTGCCATAAGAAACAGGCTCTCTCCTTTTCCTGGAACCAGTTGCCCTAAATTAGGGACGGGAGACTGTGTTCATTGGCCATCCAGGAATTGCTCACGGTGGTTGTTAAACTCGCAAAGAAAAAAAAAGCTATAATAGCGCTCTTAAACCTTTCCTGGGGCAGTGAGGCAACAGGACGTGGCTGATGACTGCTTTGGAGGAGAGGAGTGAAAGGTCAGGTCGCTGGCTTGAACGAAGGGAGTTAATGAGGGGTTTATAGGTGTTGTGTCTGCATGTCACAACGTTAAAATTTAATTTGGATAAACAAAAAGGTCATTTTCCGTTAAAGAAATTGTTCAAGTACAGTACTATTTTCGTAAGCAAAAATGCAAAATTTTGAAAAGCAATTAAGACAATGCATCCACAGCAAGAAAAAAGTTGAAGGAGACATTCTACCAACACTTGTATCTTACATTAATGGCGTAACTGGTCAGGTCCCTGTGTGTGTGTTTGTAGAGGAAGAGGTGGGAATTGCAAGAATTCCTTTGTAACCAGTAGTGAAAAGAATTAAAAATCCTTTCTTTCAGCATTTTTGTAAATAAAGTTTCTCTCAGACTTGCCCCACCAAAAATAATACTCGCCAACCGTTTCCCACCCTGATTTCGAAGTCTAGTGACGTCCCTGTTCTAGAGGAAATAGAGGAAAGAGGCTAGCAAAATCATCCACTTTTATGAATTTCACAGTTTTAAAGCAGTCTCTCCTTGAATTCAAAAATAGCCCTAGATTTGTCAAAAAATCACCCTTCTCAAGACATACACTGCTCGACATAAAAATTGCCCTAAAGAGAAGGAGGTGTGCTTCAAGCATGTAAATCGCAGGGCGGGTGTATCCACTCGAGATATGCAAATGATGTTAAACCGGAGCCGATGACGTCACACGTTCGTGAGATAAAGGTGCCAGCAGCAACAGGGATGGTAATGTGTGGTCGCAGGTGGAAGTGCCGCTGACGTTTCAGATTTATTGTTTGTGCTGGGAAACTGTTCAGCGAAGGCCCAAAATGCCGGGTATACGCCGTCGGCAGGTTTATAGCCATTTGGATGCTTTTCAGAGAGGAAGAATTGGCTTGTGGGAAGTGGGCTGGTATACACGTCGTATCACTGCGCATGTGCAACGTGATGCACGAACTGTTGAACACTGTTGGCACCAGTGGCTACAGGAAGGTACGTGCGTCGGAGCGGCAGTGGTGCAGTCCGAAGGACGTCAGCATGCCTGGACCGGCGGATTGTGTGACACGCTCGTTCGTCACCAGAAAGTACTGCAGCTGATATTCGACGTGCTGTGTCATCGGCTATGGACGTCACCATAACGACCAGAACTGTAAACCGAAGGCTACATGTGGCAAACCTGCTCAGTAGGCAACTGTTACGGTGACTGCCATTGACCGCCAGCCATCGCAGCGCTCGTCTGGTTTGGTGCCGAAGTCATGCGAACTGAGGTCACGAATGGACCACTGTGGTCTTCAGTGATGAATTCTGTTTCGGTCTGGGTGCTGATGATCAACGGATCAGTGTCTGGCGACACCCTGGTGATCGGACGGATCCCAGTTTCGTTTTTGACCGCCACACCGCCCGTCAGGCAGGCATCATGGTATGGTGTGCTATTGCGCATGACATCATGTCACCTCTTGTCCGCATCACAGGCACACTGACAACTTCACGATACGTGGGCGAGGTTCTGCAGCCCATTTGATACCGTTCCTGAATGGCCTACAGCACCCTATTTTCCAGCAAGATAACGCCCATGTACACACCGCTCGAGTCTCCAGACAATGTTTGCAACATGTTCAAACACTGCCATGGCCAGCAATATCGCCCGATTTATTCCTAATCGAAAACCTGCGGGACCACATTGGACATCTGCAATCTAATCGGCCTGCGCACGATCTCGATGAATTATGGGAGCAAGTCAACCGTGCTTAGTGTTCCATTCCTCAGGATGATATCCGTTGACTGTATGACTCATTGCTACGCCGTGTTGCTGCCTACATTGCCTTTCGCGGCGGTGCAACCACTTACTGAGGCGTACCCATTTTGCTGCATTTTCTCATCTGATAAACACTGTACGTGGTTGAGAATAACATCAAGGTAAACCCTTATGTATTCCTATTTGCATGGTCAATTTCATCCCTCTATCCTCACTCCTTTTGTGTGGGGCAATTTCTATTTCGAGCAGTGTATAAACATTCAGTGTTAAAATGATTTTCTAATGCTTGAAATTTACTTGTAGGTAAAACAGATTCCCAAGTTTTTGGTCTTGTCATGGATGTACAAAAATTTATACTTAAAGAAAAAGTTTCCTCTAAACCTGACTCCAAGAACTACATTACTGTTAGATTCCTAAATAAACGTTATGGTTCTATTTGAATTAGAAAATTATTCTATAATAATGCTAGCAGCTTCCCTATTTCTAAACACCAAACAGTAGTTAGTATTAACTTTAAGTGTATTAAAACTTTACGATCTAGTGTAAAGAACTACAAGTTGCACGCCTCTTTTTCTAACGTACATAACTTTAACTGCAATTGTGACAAGTACCTAGATACTGTTTACTCTGACAATTTCCATAATCATGTAATTACAGGGAATTTAAGCTTTATAAGAGGTTTTTAGGCTAAGTTCAGACCCTCAGTTAATATCTCAAAAGGGAAGATTATGTTTGACTTTTGTCAGGATTTGAATATGTATACTGGCGTGCAAAAATTCAGGACGAGACGGTTTTTCGAATGTAACGTCGTGCAGAAGTGCTCCACATCGACTCAAATCATACCATAAGATCCCCAAGATGTAAGAATATGAAGCAAGTGAGCAAAACAGTTCAAACAAGGAATCCAAAGGATACAAAGGCACTTTATTGAAAAGGTAGCTTCGAGCACAACTGGACAGGAGACAGAAACGTCCATATGACAGGCGGCTGCCAAGAAAAATCCAGTCTTTAGTAGGGGATATGATCACTCCTGACTACGTTGCAGGATTTACAACGTCTGTCCATGCTGAGGACGAGGTTGTCAAGGAGCTGTTGAGGCATCGCGGCCCATTCCTCTTGTAGCGCCAATCGCAGCTGCGGAATCGTTGCTGGCGGCTGGTGACGTGCTGCCAAGCGTCTATAGAGAAGGTCCCACACGTGTTCGATTGGATTTAGGTCCCGGGAACTTGCGGGCCAATCCATGCGTTGAATATCTTCACTCTCCAACAGCTCTGCGAAAGCCACTGTACGATGAGGTGTAGCGTTGTCGTCCATGAAGAGGAACTCAGGACCCACAGCACCTCTAAACAGACGCACGTGAGGCAGGAGAACCTCGGTACAATAGCGGACACCAGTGACTGAACCTCCTTGGAAGATGTGGAGGTCAGTACGGCTACCAAGCTGATACTGCCCCAAACGAGAACTCCGCCACCTCCAAACCGGTCCCTTTCGATGATGTTGGAGGTGTGATTGCGTGTTCCCTGTTCTCTCCAGATGTGTATACGTCCAAAATCGCTCGTCAGACTAAATCGGCTCTCATCCGTAAAGAGAACTCGACCCCATTTCTGATGTGTCCAGTTCTTGTGTTCCTGGCCCCACGGAAACCGCCGTCTCCGATGAGCAGGCGTTAATGGCACACACCGTACTGGTCGTCGTGCAAATAGACCACCTTTGTGCAGCCTCCTGGCCACGGTAAAACGCGATAACGGACGTCCAGTTGTCTGTTGCATGTGCCTTGCGATTTCTCCCGCTGTCTTCCGTCTGTCTCTTCTCGCCTGTAGGACAATATACCGGTCGTCCGCCGCCGTGGTTGCTCGTGGACGACCACTGCTAAACTCTCGGACAGCTGTTCCTGTCGTTTGAAATGCTCTCCAAGCTCGTGAAACGATGCTGTGAGCGATCCTGTACTCCTCGGCCACACTAGTCACACTTCGACCTTCTTTCCAATGATACGACCTCGGGTAAAGTCATCCAGATGTCGTCTACTGGATTGCCTGTTGGCCATATCACACGGTGGCAGCAACTCGACGTCGTTCAAACCGTTGTACACCGTGTAATAGCTTTCACCAAATTGCTGAGCGTACACCGCCCGTGTGCTTTATACCCTTCCGACACTCCCCCGCCTACGTCATGCTGCATATATGCGCATGCGCTACCGTACCGGACCCTAGTCTATCTCCTGAGTGGTCTTTCGGTCCGTTCTGCTTGCTCGTTCCGCAGTTATGCTAATTTCTCCTCTTCGTCCTTAATTTTTGCACACCAGTGTATTATTCATCTCCGAAATAGGAGATGAAATAATACCATGTGATGAAAGTAATAGAGATGAAATAATATGTAGTGATGAAAGTAAGTGAATTGTTTCGAATTTTGGGATAATGCAACGTTTATTACCTGCCAGTCTCTTCTGGGAGGAGGTGTTACTATATACAAACATCGTCAAAAAAATAGTTGCACCCAGAAGGAAGCAACCGACGGGAATGAAACTTGGTGGGTAGGTTTGACATTGTGAGACACGCAAATGATTCAAGTATCACGCTCGGCTGTGAATGTGACGCAAACAAGGAGGGGTCGTAGCTCTGTGCCTGACCGGCTATATAAGGTCGTGCCGTTGCGCGTGCTTGCAATTCTGACTTGTACTGTTGTGCTGGTTGCATCCTTTGCAAGTGAAGTATGCCTCGGAGAAAAGTTCGGAAGCAATTCGAGCAGTTGGAGGAGTTTGAGAGAGACCGCATCGTCGGGCTCCGGGAAGCGGGATGGTCTTATCGCCGTATTGCGTGCCATACCGGCGTGCGGATATCACCATACCACGCTGTTGGCGGCAGTTGATAGAACAAGGCACGCAGCAGCGACAGGAAGGGCCTGGGAGACTTAGACGAACCACGGAGAGAGAGGACCGACGGGTTGTCCGATATGCGCGGAGTGACCCAGCAGCCACGATTGCGGAAATTCAGCGAGCGGTGGTGCCCGCCATGACTCGTTCGATTAGTGCCAGCACCATTAGCAGACGGCTGCACGACGTAGGACTACAGGCACGCAGACAGTTACGACGACTGCCCTTAACACCATTGCATCGTCTCCAAAGACTGCAATGGTGTCGTGCCAGACTGTCAAGGAACCACTCAGAATGGCAGCGGGTGATCTTCAGTGACGAGTCCCGCTTTTGTCTTCGAGGAGACGACTAACGAATCCGTGTGTGGATGCACCGTGGTCAGTGCCAAGATGAACTGTTTATTGTCGAGCGTCACACTTCCAGAAAGCCTGGTGTCATGGTGTGGAGTGCAATTGTCTACGATGCCAGATCACTTTTGGTGAATCACTGATACGAAAAAATTACCGTCTTTGGCACGATTTAATGATAAAAGATGAAAAATATATATAATTAAAACCATATGTACATTAGCATAAGCACTTCGAGTATATAAACACCTTTGGCGTTTATTGCAGACACTTGACAGCCCAATGTTACGTTACTGAAGTCCTGCAACTATTGACCCTATCTTTTCTGAACGCTCACCTCGGTGCGATTTTTCAACAGGACAACGCTCGTCCGTACACTGCTGCTGTCTCGAGAGCTTGCCTTCAAGGCAGTGACACTGCTGTGGCCAGCCGCATCGCCAGACCTATCGCCGTTTGAAAATGTGTGGGATGGTATTGGACGCGCTATCTATGCTCCACCCCTACCGCACAATCTGCAGGAACTGCGGGAGAAGATTCAAGCTGCATGGGATGGCTTATCGCAAGACACCATTAGGAAACTGTACAACTCTATGCCGAGATGTCTGGCATGCTGTGTGAGCAAACATGGCGGCTCGACGCCATACTGAGAGACACTACTTATTGGAGTGTAGCTCAATAAATATTTCCCATATCAGTCTCAATTTTAAATGATTTCTTGTTCCTGGTAACCTTGACCTTACTCCCGAATAGCATTGCAACCCGACACGTCCTTCTGGGTGCAACTATGTTTTTGAAGATGAGTGTACATACATTTATACACCGAAGAGCCAAAAAAAAAATCATGATCAGCGCGTCTTTATACAGTACAAATCGAAGCAACTGCAAGTGAACGAATGGACGTGTGAAGGTCAGGAAACGATTTAAATAACACCTGATACCAAGCCTGTTAATCAATGTTATTCTTGTTCTTCAGATGGGAAAGGCAGCGTACTAAAGCGAGTTTGACCAAGGCCAAACTGTAGTGATCAGACGACAGGATCAGAGCATTTCCGAGATCGCAAGGTTTGTGTGATGTTCATGGTCAGCCGTTGTTAGTACCTTCAAAAAGTGATCTGATGTGGGAAAAACCACAAGCCGTCGGCAAGATGTTAGCCGACTATAGCTCATCGATGTTTGAGATGAGCGAAGGCTACTTCGTATGGTACAAGCCAACAGAATGGATACTGTAGCGCAATTCTTTGAACGAAATACAAGAACTTTGCCTTAGATGCACGATTAGAACTTGCAGGAGAAAATAAAGTGTTTATTAAAAGTTAAAAAGTTAAAAACACCATGAGATCTTTCGTGACTGCTACAGCCACATCTTCAGATGGAAAGACCCGAGTGCTTGGAACCCGACAGTTAAATACAGGAGCAAAAAACAGGTCGTTGCCACTAAATCCGAAGAAATACCCGATAACAGAGGGAAAACACAATCATATTAAGGCTACATATATACATAACTTAAAGTTCATGATTTCTATTGTTAAACAATAATCTCCACGGTTGATGTAAGATGGCAGAAAGTTCATCATTACAACAAATATTAAAGTTTTGAAAAATATACATACTTTCGGTAAGCAGTAATGAGGTTCTGGAGGGTGGAACCGCAAGGATGGTAGTCTCGCTCCAAATAGGAGAGTGGGAGCCTTTATTGACTAAGCGAGAGAGGGCTGTAGATTGTGAACAGATTTTCACACTGTACTTATGTTCAGAGAGTCTAGTTTTTAATCTTCTTGAGGTCATGCCAATATAAATACAGTCGTTATCATCGTTCTCTTTCGCTTTAAGGGGAATGCAGTACACTCCGTACTTATCAAACATATTAACACTGTCTCGATCTTTTTTAACCCTAGCGAGGATGTTCTGAGTTCGAGTGCCAAACGACAAATTATAGCGGTGGCACACATTTTTCAGGATATCAGCACATTGTGGTATGTAATCCATGGCTCCAACGAATTTGGTGGAGTGACTCGCCCTTGTTAGAGTTGTGAATGCCCATCTTTGAACCTTCCCCAAGATGCGATCAACATGCGTTTTATCATAGCCATGTGCAAGAGCAAGATTATAAATCCTCTGCAACTCAGTCCTACGTTGATGAAAAGAAGAAGAATGGGAAATGACTCGGCGGACAAGGAAGTTGATGGAAGCTAATTTGTGGCTGATGGGATGAGCTGAAGAGTACGGAATTAAATTAGGGACAAAAGATGGTTTTCGGTAAACAGAATACTGTAAAGTGTTGGAGGAGGGGTCCCTCTCCAGAAGAAAATCTAAGAACGGAAGAGAAAAATTAACTTCAACTTCAACTGAAAATTTGATAGATGGATAGAAGGAAGACATAGTATCTGCAAAGCGATTAAGTTCCTCAATGGACCCTGGCCAAAAAATGAGGACATCATCAACATACCTTAGGTAGAGAAGGGGCCGCACAAGTTTTGAAAAATATACATACTTTCGTATATTTTTCAAAACTTTTTTTATATTGGCATGACCTCAAGAAGATTAAAAACTAGACTCTCTGAACATAAGTACAGTGTGAAAATATGTTCACAATCTACAGCTCTCTCTCTCGCTTAGTCAATAAAGGCTCCCACTCTCCTATTTGGAGCGAGACTACCATCCTTGCGGTTCCACCCTCCAGAACCTCATTACTGCATACCGAAAGTATGTATATATTTCAAAACTTTAATATTTGTTGTAATGGTGAACTTTCTGCCATCTTACATCAACCGTGGAGATTATTGTTTAGCAATAGAAGTCACGAACTTTAAGTTATGTATATATGTAGCCTTAATATGATTGTGTTTTCCCTCTGTTATCGGGTATTTCTTCGGATTTAGTGGCAACGACCTGTTTTTTGCTCCTGTATTTAACTGTCGGGTTCCGAGCACTCGGGTCTTTCCATCTGAAGATGTGGCTGTAGCAGTCACGAAAGATCTCATGGTGTTTTTAACTTTTTAACTTTTAATAAACACTTTATTTTCTCCTGCAAGTTCTAATCGTGCATCTAAGGCAAAGTTCTTGCAAAGTTCTTGATTTACAGCACGAATATTTTATTGCATTGCAATTCTTTGATAATTTGAATGCTTGTGACGGGAGTAATATGTCACAATACATCGAATCTCTTATGAAAATGGGGCTGCGTAGCCGTAGGCTGCTCCAAGTGCCTATGCTAAACTCGGTTCACCGTCGAAAGCGCGTACAATAAGCACGCGAGCATCAAAACTGAACTTTGAATGCTTGGAAGAAAGTCGCCTGGCCGGATGAATCTTGCTTCCTGAAACAATGTTGCACCATGTGGGCATGCGCGTCATTTACCAGAGGAAGTGCTGGCACCAGAATGTACCGTATGACGAAAACAAGCTGGTGGAGGATATGCAATGCTTTGGACAATGTTCTTCCGGGAAATCTTGAGTCCAGGAAACTATGATGTCTACTACTACATAAACATCATTGCAGACCAGGTACATCCTTTCATAACAACGGTATTTCCATTTGGTAGTGCCTTCCTTCAGAGTATAATGCGCCGTGCCACACTGCCTGGATTGTTCAAGAATGGTTCTCCGGAATATGAGGAAGACTTCTAAGTATTGCCCTGGCCTTCAAATTTTCAAGACACCACATCGCTCAAATTAAGCATCTGTGGTTTTCGTTGGAACAGCAAATCCGACCTGAGGTGGCTCAACCACTACTAACAAGAGTTAAAGAATCTGCTTGTAACGTGTTGGTACCTGCTACCACAAGACACTTTCAGATATCTACTAGCGTCCAGGACTCGCCAGGTAAGAGCTGTTTTGGAGGCACCTGAGAGACTAACATCATGTTAGGTAAATGGTCATAATGTTTTGGCTCCCGGTGTGTGTACGTATATAAACACACACACAGACACACAGACACACACACACCGCCGACTGAATTAGAAACTTTTCTGCAGATGTACTCAAAGACGTGGTGTCACATGGATGACCACTTGATCTAGGCAACTATTAAAGACTGCTGCTCATCAGAAATCGTTAGTAGTGTTGGCCACAATGGGGAAACCAAAGGATCTTTCGGAGTTCGATATAGGGCTTATTGTGGGTGCCCGTCTGGCTGGAACGATCGTTTTGAAAACTGCAGAACTGACTCGTTTCTCAAAAAGTGAGATATCCCGGGTCTTTAATCAGGGAAAAAATAACCTACATTGCTTGTCTAAGAGATGTAACTACGGTTCGATGACAATCTGTCAGGATCGAGATCGCCGTCATCTGAGAAGGCTTGTACGGAAAAACAAAACTTCCTGTGTGCAGCAATTAACTCAAGCATTCAAGGAAAGCTGTTCTCGATCCATACCTTAGCGAACTAAGAGCAGGGAATTGAAAACGATCGGTATTGGCAGTCTCACGCCTCTACGGAAACCACTGATTTCTGCGAATAACCGGAAAGTTCATCTTCAGCAGTGTCAGGAACACCGTGACTGGATACTGAAAGATTGGGAAAAAGTCATGTGGGACTGGAAAAAAGTCATGTGGTCCGACGAGTGGCGGTACACCGTGTTCTGTACTGACGGCAGGCAGAGGGTTTGGCAGGAACTCCACGAAGCAATGGACCTTGCTTGCCTTGTAAACACAACTTAAGGTTCTGAAGGTGGCGTCATGGAGTGGGGAAAGTTCTGTTAGTAGGGAACGGATTATCTGATATTGATGGAAGGTCATGTGTCCTCCAGGGATTATCTGAACATTTTTGCTGATCAAGTCGTTCGTGGAAAGTTGACTTTATATCCATCGGGAAATGCTCTTTCATGGACGACAATGTCCATTGCGCAAGATTTGTTGAGCAGTGGTTCAGCGACCATGACAGCGACTTCGACTGTGTTTCCTGGCCACCACAAAGTCGAGATCTGAACCCTATTAAGAATGTATGAGACATGTTAGAAGAACAGATCCGGGAGCAAAGTCCTCTTGTGTCAAATCTGAGCCAGTAAAAGGAATATGGCGAACACCTGGTAGGCGTTGGATGTAAATGCAGTGGCTGCTCGTGCTGCTGAGAATGTACGTGCTACTACTTGCGCTCCCTCCCCTTTCTCTTTCCTACAAAGACCTTGGAATTGTGACTGTACGGGCATAACCCCACCATCGGCTAAAAAAAAAAAAAGATTAATACAGGAAGTATACACCGATGAGAAATTACATTATGATCACCCCCAGCCTAGAGAAATGAGCGCGTCTGGTGATCGAACGGGACCCAGGTGAAGTTCACAGAGCAGTATATATACAACCCGAGGACCTGTTTTCGGTTAGTAGAGTGTTCGGAGTCATAATGGGAAAAGCTGCCGATTTATCGGAGTTTGATAAAGGACAAATTATGATGGCATGGAGTCTTGGAACTACGATCTCGGGAACGCCGTGGCTTGTGGGTTGTTCACGTGCCGCGGTAGTGAGTACGTATCAAAACAAAAGTGCTGCACAGATGGCCAAACGACGAACCGTCGTCCAACCATGTGTCGTCCGCAGCTCATTGATGGCATGGAGTCTTGGAACTACGATCTCGGGAACGCCGTGGCTTGTGGGTTGTTCACGTGCCGCTGTAGTGAGTACGTATCAAAACAAAAGTGGTGCACAGATGGCCAAACGACGAACCGTCGTCCAGCCGTGTGTCGTCCGCAGCTCATTGATGGCATGGAGTCTTGGAACTACGATCTCGGGAACGCCGTGGCTTGTGGGTTGTTCACGTGCCGCGGTAGTGAGTACGTATCAAAACAAAAGTGGTGCACAGATGGCCAAACGACGAACCGTCGTCGAACCGTGTGTCGTCCGCAGCTCATTGATGGCATGGAGTCTTGGAACTACGATCTCGGGAACGCCGTGGCTTGTGGGTTGTTCACGTGCCGCTGTAGTGAGTACGTATCAAAACAAAAGTGGAGCACAGATGGCCAAACGACGAACCGTCGTCCAACCGTGTGTCGTCCGCAGCTCATTGATGGCATGGAGTCTTGGAACTACGATCTCGGGAACGCCGTGGCTTGTGGGTTGTTCACGTGCCGCTGTAGTGAGTACGTATCAAAACAAAAGTGGAGCACAGATGGCCAAACGACGAACCGTCGTCCAACCGTGTGTCGTCCGCAGCTCATTGATGGCATGGAGTCTTGGAACTACGATCTCGGGAACGCCGTGGCTTGTGGGTTGTTCACGTGCCGCTGTAGTGAGTACGTATCAAAACAAAAGTGGTGCACAGATGGCCAAACGACGAACCGTCGTCCAGCCGTGTGTCGTCCGCAGCTCATTGATGGCATGGAGTCTTGGAACTACGATCTCGGGAACGCCGTGGCTTGTGGGTTGTTCACGTGCCGCTGTAGTGAGTACGTATCAAAACAAAAGTTGTGCACAGATGGCCAAACGACGAACCGTCGTCGAACCGTGTGTCGTCCGCAGCTCATTGATGGCATGGAGTCTTGGAACTACGATCTCGGAAACGCCGTGGCTTGTGGGTTGTTTACGTGCCGCTGTAGTGAGTACGTATCAAAACAAAAGTGCTGCACAGATGGCCAAACGACGAACCGTCGTCCAACCGTGTGTCGTCCGCAGCTCATTGATGACATGGAGTCTTGGAACTACGATCTCGGGAACGCCGTGGCTTGTGGGTTGTTCACGTGCCGCTGTAGTGAGTACGTATCAAAACAAAAGTGCTGCACAGATGGCCAAACGACGAACCGTCGTCCAACCGTGTGTCGTCCGCAGCTCATTGATGGCATGGAGTCTTGGAACTACGATCTCGGGAACGCCGTGGCTTGTGGGTTGTTCACGTGCCGCTGTAGTGAGTACGTATCAAAACAAAAGTGGTGCACAGATGGCCAAACGACGAACCGTCGTCGAACCGTGTGTCGTCCGCAGCTCATTGATGACATGGAGTCTTGGAACTACGATCTCGGGAACGCCGTGGCTTGTGGGTTGTTCACGTGCCGCTGTAGTGAGTACGTATCAAAACAAAAGTGCTGCACAGATGGCCAAACGACGAACCGTCGTCCAACCGTGTGTCGTCCGCAGCTCATTGATGGCATGGAGTCTTGGAACTACGATCTCGGGAACGCCGTGGCTTGTGGGTTGTTCACGTGCCGCTGTAGTGAGTACGTATCAAAACAAAAGTTGTGCACAGATGATGGCCAAACGACGAACCGTCGTCGAACCGTGTGTCGTCCGCAGCTCATTGATGGCATGGAGTCTTGGAACTACGATCTCGGGAACGCCGTGGCTTGTGGGTTGTTCACGTGCCGCTGTAGTGAGTACGTATCAAAACAAAAGTTGTGCACAGATGGCCAAACGACGAACCGTCGTCGAACCGTGTGTCGTCCGCAGCTCATTGATGGCATGGAGTCTTGGAACTACGATCTCGGGAACGCCGTGGCTTGTGGGTTGTTCACGTGCCGCTGTAGTGAGTACGTATCAAAACAAAAGTGGTGCACAGATGGCCAAACGACGAACCGTCGTCCAGCCGTGTGTCGTCCGCAGCTCATTGATGGCATGGAGTCTTGGAACTACGATCTCGGGAACGCCGTGGCTTGTGGGTTGTTCACGTGCCACTGTAGTGAGTACGTATCAAAACAAAAGTTGTACACAGATGGCCAAACGACGAACCGTCGTCGAACCGTGTGTCGTCCGCAGCTCATTGATGGCATGGAGTCTTGGAACTACGATCTCGGGAACGCCGTGGCTTGTGGGTTGTTCACGTGCCGCTGTAGTGAGTACGTATCAAAACAAAAGTGCTGCACAGATGGCCTGACGACGAACCGTCGTCCAACCGTGTGTCGTCCGCAGCTCATTGATGACATGGAGTCTTGGAACTACGATCTCGGGAACGCCGTGGCTTGTGGGTTGTTCACGTGCCGCTGTAGTGAGTACGTATCAAAACAAAAGTGCTGCACAGATGGCCAAACGACGAACCGTCGTCCAACCGTGTGTCGTCCGCAGCTCATTGATGGCATGGAGTCTTGGAACTACGATCTCGGGAACGCCGTGGCTTGTGGGTTGTTCACGTGCCGCTGTAGTGAGTACGTATCAAAACAAAAGTGGTGCACAGATGGCCAAACGACGAACCGTCGTCCAGCCATGTGTCGTCCGCAGCTCATTGATGGCATGGAGTCTTGGAACTACGATCTCGGGAACGCCGTGGCTTGTGGGTTGTTCACGTGCCGCTGTAGTGAGTACGTATCAAAACAAAAGTGGAGCACAGATGGCCAAACGACGAACCGTCGTCCAACCGTGTGTCGTCCGCAGCTCATTGATGGCATGGAGTCTTGGAACTACGATCTCGGGAACGCCGTGGCTTGTGGGTTGTTCACGTGCCGCTGTAGTGAGTACGTATCAAAACAAAAGTGGTGCACAGATGGCCAAACGACGAACCGTCGTCCAGCCGTGTGTCGTCCGCAGCTCATTGATGGCATGGAGTCTTGGAACTACGATCTCGGGAACGCCGTGGCTTGTGGGTTGTTCACGTGCCGCTGTAGTGAGTACGTATCAAAACAAAAGTTGTGCACAGATGGCCAAACGACGAACCGTCGTCGAACCGTGTGTCGTCCGCAGCTCATTGATGGCATGGAGTCTTGGAACTACGATCTCGGAAACGCCGTGGCTTGTGGGTTGTTTACGTGCCGCTGTAGTGAGTACGTATCAAAACAAAAGTGGTGCACAGATGGCCAAACGACGAACCGTCGTCCAACCGTGTGTCGTCCGCAGCTCATTGATGGCATGGAGTCTTGGAACTACGATCTCGGGAACGCCGTGGCTTGTGGGTTGTTCACGTGCCGCTGTAGTGAGTACGTATCAAAACAAAAGTTGTGCACAGATGATGGCCAAACGACGAACCGTCGTCGAACCGTGTGTCGTCCGCAGCTCATTGATGGCATGGAGTCTTGGAACTACGATCTCGGGAACGCCGTGGCTTGTGGGTTGTTCACGTGCCGCTGTAGTGAGTACGTATCAAAACAAAAGTTGTGCACAGATGGCCAAACGACGAACCGTCGTCGAACCGTGTGTCGTCCGCAGCTCATTGATGGCATGGAGTCTTGGAACTACGATCTCGGGAACGCCGTGGCTTGTGGGTTGTTCACGTGCCGCTGTAGTGAGTACGTATCAAAACAAAAGTGGTGCACAGATGGCCAAACGACGAACCGTCGTCCAGCCGTGTGTCGTCCGCAGCTCATTGATGGCATGGAGTCTTGGAACTACGATCTCGGGAACGCCGTGGCTTGTGGGTTGTTCACGTGCCACTGTAGTGAGTACGTATCAAAACAAAAGTTGTACACAGATGGCCAAACGACGAACCGTCGTCGAACCGTGTGTCGTCCGCAGCTCATTGATGGCATGGAGTCTTGGAACTACGATCTCGGGAACGCCGTGGCTTGTGGGTTGTTCACGTGCCGCTGTAGTGAGTACGTATCAAAACAAAAGTGGTGCACAGATGGCCAAACGACGAACCGTCGTCCAGCCGTGTGTCGTCCGCAGCTCATTGATGGCATGGAGTCTTGGAACTACGATCTCGGGAACGCCGTGGCTTGTGGGTTGTTCACGTGCCGCTGTAGTGAGTACGTATCAAAACAAAAGTGCTGCACAGATGGCCTGACGACGAACCGTCGTCCAACCGTGTGTCGTCCGCAGCTCATTGATGACATGGAGTCTTGGAACTACGATCTCGGGAACGCCGTGGCTTGTGGGTTGTTCACGTGCCGCTGTAGTGAGTACGTATCAAAACAAAAGTGCTGCACAGATGGCCAAACGACGAACCGTCGTCCAACCGTGTGTCGTCCGCAGCTCATTGATGGCATGGAGTCTTGGAACTACGATCTCGGGAACGCCGTGGCTTGTGGGTTGTTCACGTGCCGCTGTAGTGAGTACGTATCAAAACAAAAGTGGTGCACAGATGGCCAAACGACGAACCGTCGTCCAGCCGTGTGTCGTCCGCAGCTCATTGATGCCAGAGGAGAGCGGAGACTGTCGCGCATTGTGCACAGCGACTGCAGGGTCACAGTGCGACAAATCATCCGCAGCTCCAACTGTGGTGATCAGGGCAATGTGTAACAACAGACAGTTCATCGCAGCCTTTTGCGCATGGGCTTGCGTAGCCATAGAAACAGCCGGGTCTCCATGCTCACTGCGCGCCATCGCCAAGAAAGCATGAAATAGGCCAAAGATCATCGAGATTGCACCGTGGCTTGGTCTGACAAATCAAGATTCCTGGTGCATCACGTAGACGGCCCAGCGCGAATACGCTGATCACCAACAGAAGCTATGGCATCTGGAGGCACTGTCGGGAGGAAACAGGCCGGCGGCGGCGGCGGTGTTATGCTCTGTACTATGTTTTCTTGGGTCACTTTAGGCCCCAATATCCCAATAGCACAATCCCTGACAGCTGTCAAGTAACTGAACATCGTTGCGGACCAGTTCACCCATTCATGGCAACCGCGTTCCCTGCTGGTGATGGCCATTACCAAAATTTCTATTAATGCCCTGGCCTCCAAATTCACCTGACATGAACCTAATCGAACATTTGTGGTTTGACTTGGAAAGCAGGTTCGCGCTAAATCACCCCCCCGAAATGTGCGGGAACTGGCGAACCTGCTGTTGACATTATGGTACCAGGTACCCCAGGATGCTTATCGACACCTCATCGAATCGATGCTTCGCCGAGTAGCTGCTGTTTTGCGGGGTAAAGGCGGTCTACTGCGTATTAAGTAGGTGGTCATAATGTAATGGTTCATAGGTATGTATATATATATATACACTATATTGACAAAAGTCACCGGACACACCTTCAAAAGAAAATGAACGGATCCTCTGCGTTGTTAAGATGCTCGGTACAGCTGTAAACGTTATAAAAACAAGCCTGCAGCTGACCGCGATCATATCGCGCTGTGAGGTTGACTGAAAATGTCGCAGCGGGAAAGAACTGACTTTGAGAAATGAAAGACTGTTAGGTGTTATATTAGTGGGCTGTCCATAACAAAAACCGAGAGGCGTTTAAACATACCCAAGTCAACTGTTTTGGATGTACTGAATAAGTGGAAGACACATGGCGTACCTGAAGCAGCAAAACGTACCGACACACCAAAAAAATCAGTGATAGAGGAAGTCGAAGCCTCAGGAGAGTCGTTACACCTAATCAACGGAGTACTGCACAAGACCTCAGTGTACAGGTGATTAAAAATGCTGGAACCTCGGTATGCACACGTACCATTCACAGAGAACTTCATTCCGTGGGTTGCCGTGGTCGTGCGGCTGCTCATAAGCCTTTCATCTCCACTCGGAATGCTACTCGTCGTTTAGCACGGTGTAAAGAACATTTATCATGGATCGTAGATCAATGGAAACGGGTCCTATGGACTGATGAATCCAGATACACGATCCAAGAAACAGGGAACCTTATTTACCACAGCGTACTGTTTCCACGGTCAACTTTGGAGCTGGCAGTGTATTCGTATCGGGGTGTTTTTTGTGGTATGGTCCCGGCCCATTGGTTTTAGTGGACAAACCTGTTAACCAGCACGTCTACTTCGAGTTTCTGGACAATTATGCCCTACCATCTCTGTGGCAATACTATTGAACCGAGCCTTGTTGGTACCAGCAGGATAATGCACCGAGCCATAAATCAGGGACTGTTACGGCGTGGTCTGATGATAATTCCTTATCGTGTGTAAACTGGCCAGCACAGAGCCCTGATCTTAGTCCCATAGAGCACCTACTGGATGAATTAGAGCACCGCATAAGAAGTTTGGAACCAAGGCCTACTACTAAGCAACAGTTAGCTGCAGCATTACGAGCTGAATGGAAACACATACCTATCGCTGTGTTCCAAAACCTTGTCGAAAGCATGTCTCGAAGGGTCAGTGCATGCATTAATGAACTGTAAAAGCTTTCTGAGAGCCCAGGTCCTATGGAATAATTTAACATTAATTACAAACACAGATTAAAAAAAATTCACTGCCTTCAAGTAGCAAATCATGAAGCAAAAGAAGATTCATTTCAAAATGGCTGACAGAAAATCATCTAAGCTGGTCACATTTATTTGAAATCAAGGTTTTTCCCATTCAAAAACGACTATTATTGACGGTTTAAAAGTAGTCGACATTGCAACTTGTCCATATGGAAGAAAATTAGCAGAGTTTGGAAACACAGAGATAATGAAAATTGCCGAAAGTCTCAAAAAGTTCTTGCCTGATTTCGTAGAAGATGAAATTCTTGAAGAGTGGTATGACTTGAAACACCACATCTACTGATCATCTCTTTGTGGCGTGGCATTATGCAAACATGCATAATCCCACAATATTATGCAAGCATGCATAATGCCACAAGGGAAGTCCCCCGCACGGGGATAACTGGCTTTCCAGTTATTTGGAGAGCGGCGCCTCCACGGCCCGAGCTGACCTTGTGACGGAACATCTTGCTTTTTCGTCTTGTACGATTACATCACCGAAGGGACAGCTGTTTATCCAGCTGCTGGGGGATGGCGTCCCCACGGCCCGAGCCGACATGTACTATATGTGATGATTTTCACATTTTTTTGTTTTTTCACTGGACACGCTCCCGCCTCAGTTGTAGGTTGCTGAAGTTGTGATTATGCGCCGGCTCTGGATTTTAGTTTCTCTTTTTCTTTTCTTTCATCTCAGTTTTCTGTTCCATTCTTTGTTTTTCCGAGCTGGTTAGCTAGACATACCTGCACGTTTGCCGTGTGCGGTGACCCGTAAGGGGAAAAAGGGGATGCTGGAGGCTGAGGTTTCTGGTGGCCTGGGTGTTGTTGTCGCCAGTTACCAACACTCCTCTTTGCCCTCTGCTTCACCCTAAACGGGTGGCTAAGAACTAACCCACTCCTAGTCAATGAGGTCTGTGGCCGAGTGAAGCCCAGACCTCTAACGGCTTGTCGTTTCGTACGACAGGGTGAGTCTGGGGATAGGGTGGGCATGCCAAAGGGGTGTTCCCCAGGCATGGGAAAGTCTGGGTGCACGCCGAGCGCATGTCTGCCCCATCAACTTGCTATATCCGCTTCCTATCCCTAGAGCCGTGTCCTACGTCCACTTGGGCTTGCGGACCTCTGGCTCTCCCTCGTTGGGCTCGATTGTGGGTGGGGAAGTCGGCGGACGAATTATTAATTTTTTCATGGATGAAAATAAAGTTTCCCACGAACCAAAAACCAAAAGAGGTATGGAGGAAGGCTCATCCTCTTCTGCAAAAACACGTGCCTGATTGTTCGAATGCTCGTTTCTTTTTTGTGTACTCATTTGACCCTTCAAAGCCTTTGAGTGCCAAAAGTCCATTTTGGATAAATAAAGCTCTTCAATCCATTGCAAGCTCTCCTAAGAGCGTAAAGAAGCTCCAATCTGGAGATCTTCTGGTAGAAATGTCCACTGTGGCCTACTGTTCCACACTTATTAACACCACCACGCTGCTTGAGACTCCGGTCAAAATAACACCCCATGGATACCTAAATTCATCTAGAGGTGTTGTCTCCTCTCAGGACCTCGTTGAGTGTACCGAGGAAGAGCTACTTAAGGAGCTGAGGAGTCAACACGTTACGGGTGTGCGGCGTATTCTCTTTAGGCGGAATGAGCAGTCTCTCCTATCCCGGAACATCATTTTAACATTTAATAGCCCTTCCCTGCCTACGTCCATCAAGGCAGGGTATCTTCACCTTGAGATACGTCCGTACATCCCTAACCCTCTGAGATGTTTTAGGTGTCAGTCTTACGGCCATTCTCAGCAGTCGTGCAGGAGCAATCCTAGGTGTGGACGCTGTGGTGCCACAGAACATCTTTTGCCAGAATGTGTGGCCGAGGCCGAATTTTGTGTGAACTGCAAGGGTTCACACGCAGCATCAGCCAAAGATTGTCCCAAGTGGAAGGAGGAGAAAGAAATTCAAAGGCTGAAAGCAGTTGAGAATATTTCCTATCCTGAGGCCAGAAGAAGAGTAGTTCCTGTTTCCTCTGATCGGCGATCTTATGCATCCGTGGTGGTTGCCAAATCTACGGTTGCCATTCAAACCGACATTCAGATCCCTACTAAATGTCCCTACAAGCTAGACGATATCATCGCAGCCGGACTGGAGGCACTGCAGTCTCGAGCTAAAAGCGGTACCCACCACTTCGCCGAAGCATAGTCACCCCACCACCAGCAAGGGAACTCAGGCCACTTCTTCTGGCAAGAAAACTAAAGCCCAGGATAAGAAAAGCATTTCTTCTCCTCCAAAATCTCAGCAAACGACTCAATGGAAAGCGCCTCCCGTAAAGACACTTGGGACAAAGCATGCTCCCATCTTGGCCCCTGGTCACACGCCTCCAGATCTGGGGGAACCCTCATTAGAGGTGATGGAGCCTGACTCCGTTTGATCATTTCCATTTTCATCTCACTATTAACCATGGCTTCAATCATTCAGTGGAACTGTCGAGGTTTTCGGACGAGTTTTGATGACGTGAAACATCTGCTTTCGTTGTACTCTCTGGTGTGCCTTTGTCTACAGGAGACGAAACTTTAACCATCAGACCTGCTTTCAGTTCGAGGCTACAGTGCGTATCGGACAGATAATGCATCGGGAGACATCGCCTGTGGGGGAGTCGCTATTCTTGTCCCTCACATTGTTCCGGTGTCTTCCGTTGCGATATCCACAACTATGCAGGCTGTGGCGGTTCATATATCTGTGCCTGTGTCTCTTACTGTCTGCGTTGTCTATCTGCCGCTGGACGAGAACGTAAGCGTCTCTGTTCTGGATAGATTGGTTGATCAGCTGCCTTCACCCTTTTTTCTAATGGGTGACTTCAATGCCCATCATCATTTGTGGGGTAGTGTCAGCATAAGGACGAGAGGTCATCGCATAGAGTCTCTTCTGTCCTCGGCCTCTTTGTGCCTTTTTAACACCGGTGCTGACACGTACTTCCATGAGCCGACAAGATTCTTCAGTGCGATCGATTTGACCTTGGGATCACCATCGATTATTGCTGACTGGTCGTGGACGGTGTGTAACGACCTCCACGGGAGCGACCACTTTCCAATTGTCCTCTCGCATCATACGAACATGCCATCTTCTGGCGCTCTTTGGCCAAACATGGCCCTTGCGCCATAAAAATCAATCAACCAACCAACCAACCACAAGCTAAGTCAACCAACCACAAGCTAAGTCAACCAACCACAAGCTAAGTCAACCAACCCGGTTGCGTATCTTCAGCAAGCATATGACTGCAGTGGAGTGCATTCCTGTTTTAACAGCTAACTGTGAACGCGGTTTTAGTTTTAAAGCCATGAATAACATTAAAACAGTAAAATGTTCTCGACTGTCCGAAGAGACAACAAAAAGTTTAATGAACATTAACGTAAATGGCGTGAGTTTTCAAGAATTCGAGCTGACTCCTGAAGTGAATTACAGGTTTTCAGCTGCAGTGAGGAGGCCACGATTTTAAGCCATTCTCATCAGCAACACAATTATTGAAAGTCAACTAAGACCTAAGGTAAGAAATAAAAGCCTATTTTAATTTGGGTAGCCAGTTTTTTTAATGGGCCACAAAAATTTCACACTTATTTGCATGGGTGATATACACCGAGTTGTCACTGAATTATGACCACCCCCATCAAAAGCGGATACGGCCCGTTAACCTCGTGATTTCCGAGAGGGCGCGATTAGTCGAACTACGTAGCATATCAAAGGTGTGAGTGGAACAGTAGGTAGTAAAATTCGGAGCGTGATGGGTGAACAGAAAGATTTATCGGACTTTGAGAAAGGAGAGAGAGAGAGAGAGAGAGAGAGAGAGAGAGAGATTATGGCAGCTAGGAGAGCGGGTGTCTCTATTTCCCAAACGGATGAATTGGTGAGTTGTTCACAAGCCACCGTAGTTAAAGTGTAACCGGAATGGCGTGAAAATGGTCAAACAACGACCCGGAGGCAAAACTGCACAGGCCAGCGTAAGGTTGCTGTGAGAGGTAAGCGCAGGGTCCGATGACTCGTACAGGCCAGCGTAAGGTTGCTGTGAGAATTAAGCGCCGGGTCCGAAGACTCGTACAGGCCAGCGTATGGTTGCTGTGAGAAGTGAGCGCCAGGTCTGATGACTCGTACAGGCCAGTGTAAGGCTGCTGTGAAAGGTAAGCGCCGGGTCCGATGACTCGTACAGGCCATGTAAGGTTGCTGTGACAGGTAAGCGCCAGGTCCGATGACTCGTACAGGCCATCGTAAGGTTGCTGTGAGAGGTAAGCGCCGGGTCCGATGACTCGTACAGGCCGTCGTAAGGTTGCTGTGACAGGTAAGCGCCGGGTCCGATGACTCGTACAGGCCAGCGTAAGGTTGCTGTGAGAAGTAAGCGCCGGGTTCGATGACTCGTAAGCGCCGGGTCTGATGACTCGTACAGGCCAGCGTAAGTTTGGTGTGAGAGGTAAGCGCCGGGTCCGATGACTCGTACAGGCCAACAGACGCAGTACTGGTCAACAGCTGACCACCCAATACAACAGAGGTCAGCCCGGAATAGTATCTGTCATGATCATGCATTGCAAGCTCGCACGTATGTGCTATAACAGCAGACGATCCCGACGACATCTTCTCCTAACCACGGTTCATCGGCGCAAGAGACTCGTCTGGTGCAAAGGTCATGCAAGTCTCACGTCGGATGAGTGGGAAAAAGTGTACTGGCGTGACGAGTCGCGTTGTTTACTCCACTCCGTGGCTGGTTGTTTATGCATTTGGCGCAAACAACATGAGACACTCGATCAATCCTCCATGGTATCCAAAGTGCAAGCCGGTGGAGGCGGTTGTATGGTGTGGGACATGTTTACCTGGCAGAAACTTGGACCCCTGGTGCATGTGGAACAACGTATGACTGGTGCCCACTATTGTGAATTGCCTGATGACTCTGTACACCCAGCAATGTTGTTCACGAATGGCGACGGTGTTTTCCAAGATGACAATGCGCCGAGCCACTGGTTTAATGTTGTGCAGGAATAGCTTGAGGAACAGAGTCCATACTTGCAGCATATCTATTGGCCTCCAAGTTCACCAATGTCAATCCTATAGGGCATTTGTGGGACATTATGGAACGACATATCAGGCTTCTGAATACACCAATCACCTTCATATCTGCATTGAAGGCCGCATTATACACATCGTGGTTGGCCATACCTCCCAACTGTATTCGGCATCTTATTGAATACATGCCAAGTCGGATAACAGTGGCCCGTCACAGCGTATGGGAACTGCGCATCGAGGATGGTATGTCAAGAGCAAAGCTCGCACGCAAGGACAATTGTGACCGCGGATTGCTGTCGCATTAACCCCCACGGACTGTGAGGATGCCTCGACGTCGGATATGTGCATAATACGAGCAGTTGGGGAGTTCGAAAGAGGCTGTAGAACTGGCCTGAGAGAGGCTGGTTGATCAAGTGGCCGCAACGCCAGGCATTTGGGTCCGAGCGACGTGGCAATCGGGCGATGCTGGCGTCAATTGGTCGATGAGGGCACAACCCAGAGACACACAAGCAGTGGAAATCCAAGTGCAACGACAGAACGCGAGGTTCGAGGAATTGTAAAAGCCACACGACAGAATTGAATCCGTCGCTCTCAAACATCCGTAGCCATGTTGAGTCATCTACATGTACGGAAGTGGCCATCCGGACCGTTTCCAGACGACTTGCGGCACGAGGACTACATTCCAGGAAACCACTCCGCCGCCTACCACTGACAAACGAGCATTTCTGACACCAGTTGCAGTGGTGTTGGGCCCAATCAACGTAGGATAGTGTCCAGTGGAGTCGTCTTGTCTTTACTGCGGAGTCACAGTTTGCACTTAACGCCGATGACCAGCGCCTACGTCTCTGGAGACGAGCCGGCCAGCGCAGAGATCCTGCCTTTACCGTGGAACGGCACAGGGCTCGCACTCCGGGAGTGACTCTCTGAGGAGCCATTTCTTACGATAGCCGGACAACCTAGGAAGTCCTCCGTACCACCCTTACAGCTCAACGGTACCTTCGACGACATTCTACGACCTGCTGTGTTGCCATTCCTGCGGAAGCACCATCGAGCAATTTTTCAACAGGATATTGCCCGACCACACACGGAAGGACTGTCCCAAGCCTGCCTCCGTAATATCATCACCTTTTCATGGCCAGCCCGATCGCCCGACCCTCACCGATCGAACATTATTGGGACATGATGGGGCACCGTCAACGCCCATCCCGAAATGTCGGGAAAGCAATTTGAACACCATCTGGCGTGCTGTACCTCAAGACAGTATCTGTGAGCTGTATGCCTCTATGCCACACCGGGTAACCACTTGAATCCGAGCCAGAGCTCGTGCTACAAGGTACTGACTTTTGCCACTCGTTTAGCTGTTTTATCCTAATAAATGGCCCAACTGCTCTGGAATTGCAATCATATCTTTTCCTATACATGTACATGGCACAGATCAATTTTCATCTCGATTAGACGATTCCTTCTGGGCGTGTCTTATTTTTTTACCAAAGAGGGTATATACACTATCTACCAACAAGTAATTGGACACCCCTGCAATCGACGATATCTGCGGTCCTGATACACGTCACGGCCACCGCCGTTAAATATCGTGTGGGGAAACAACAACGCAACCAGTCACATGCAAGATGCCACGCAGTTCGGAGCTCTCTGATTTCGAAGAAGGTGTAATCGTCGGGTATCACAGAAATGGTCGATCCATACGTGACATATCCAGCGAGTTGAAGTACACAAAATCGACAGTGGCCTACGTGATTGGCAAGTGCAAGATGAGAGGTGACTGTCGGAATGTGCCCCGATCCGGCAGACCTACAAAACTGGGAGTTAGAGACCGACGGGTGCTGGCCAGAGAAATTCGGAAGAACCGCACCAAATCGATGGGCCACATCCGCGAGGAGTTTCAACAGGCATCCGGGAGTGTTCTTTCGATGAATATCATCCGTAAGGAAGCCCATCTGCTCGGTTATTATGGACGTGCTACCGCCCACAAGCCTTTGATCACCAAGTCCAATAGTTCTGCTCGGCTAACGTGGTGCACAGAACGTCGACAGTGGACCGTTGAACAGTGGAAACAGGTTCTCTGGAGCGACGAATCAAGGTTCACCCTCTACTGTTCGGATGGAAGGGTCTGCGTTTGGCGTCTACCTGGAGAATGCTTCCTGCCGGAATGTATTGTGCCAACTGCGAAGTTCGGCGGCGGTGGAATTATGCTATGGGGGCATTTCTCCTGGTATGGCACGGGACCCTTGGTCGCAATTTCTGGTAGACTCAACGCCGAGACCTACTGCACCATTTTGGATAACCATGCGCTTCCTACGTTGTGGCAGTTTTACGGGTTGGACCCATGTTACTTTCAGGTTGACAATGCCACCTGCCATGTTGCGAGTTCCACCATGGCTTGGTATGATGACAAAGGGGTTAATTGAATGGACTGGCCTGCGCAGAGCCCTGACCTTAACCCTATCGAACACCTCTGGGACGAGTTGGAGCGTCGACTTAAGGGGTGCCCCCACCGTCTGAAATCGGTGAAGGAACTGACCTGTCTTCTCCAAGCCGAGTGAAAGAAAATACCGCTAGCCGTCGTACAACGCCTGGTTGAGAGTATGCCCCGGAGGGTCGCAGCTGTAATCGCCGCTCGTGGAGGCTCCACCAACTATTGAAGGTGAATAAACTTCGTTTTCCTTTGCTATCACAGGTGTCCAATTACTTGTTGGTAGATAGTGTATATATATACACAGTCGAGTCTCATTATTATGACCAACTCCTACTTTTTGACGTCAACTGCGCGTAACCAATGAAAGAAGGCACGTGTCGTGAGCTGGCTTGGAGGGTATATAAGACGTGGAGTGGGCATTCTGAAAAATATCCCTCATTGCTGTCATGGATAAAAAGAGCGATTTAGGTTGGTTGGTTGGTTGTTTGATTTTCATGGCACAAGGGCCATGTTTGGCCAAAGAGCGCCAGACATAAGACAGACAAACAAACAGTATTAAAAACGTGCTATGAAGTTTAAAATATGGCTGATCAAATAAAACTGAAGAATGAGAACGATTGAAGGGCCCAAAAAGATAATGAAACAAACAGTATTAAAAACATGATACAATGATTAAAATCTAGCTGATTCAGTAAAACTGAGAAATGAGTATGATTAGAGGGCTAAAATCTAGATACGTTTAAAATAGTCAATTTCTTTAAAAAATGAAAAAAACAGCAACAGTGGTAATTTAAGAGCGATTTATCAGATTTGCAAAAATGGATGATTTTCAGCTTTCAGGTCAAGGGTGGAAGTATTTCTGAAACAGTGCAGCTTGTGAAGTGTTCGCGTGCTGCTGTAGTTAAAGTGTGTCGTGATTAAAGAAATGGCACCATTGCGAATAAGCTGTGTGGAAACTGCGGAGCACCACGTGCCATTGATGTGAGAGGTGAACGTCAGCTTCGAAGATACGCGAGGGCCGATAGACAGGCTACAATGGAGCAACTCACTGGCCGAATGAACCAGGGGGCTACTGGAAGTGTGTCTGAAACGACAGTTCAGCGAACCCTGCTGTGTATAGGGCTCCGATGCAGACGGGTGGGCACTGCACCTGTGCTAACGAAGATGCAACGGCAGAAAAGGCTTACATTTGCACGGCAGTATCGGAATTGGACCTCCGCTGATTGGCAAAGGATTGCCTTCTCCGATGAGTCACGTTTTCTGCTTCATCGAACGGATGGACGCTTGGCGTATAAGGCGAGAGACATCGGAGAACAAACACTCTTCAACCATTGCTGGAAGAAGACAACGTGGGGGGGGCAGCGTTATGGTCTGGGGAATGTTTTCGTGGCATTCCCTGGGTCCACTCATACCTGTGGAAGGCGCTATGGACCGAATTCGTTATGAACCATAATCTAAGTCGAAATCAGACCGCCACACCGCTCCTTGAAAGTAGTTTTTAACTATCGAAGAGTTAGCAGCTCCTCAAAACGAATCAGCATGTTTCCATCAAGCGCGGATTGCAAATCAACCAGAGCTGATTACCTTTTAATTAAAATTTTGAGGATACAAGAGTTATTATATATATATATATATACAGGGTCCAAAGGAAAGTCGATATCCACCTATGTCATGGCTGAGTAAACGGTCCCTGACCACAAACGTTAGGTCTGTCTCTAGTAAAGTGGACATGCCCGATTGATTAAAAGCGATTGAAGCGCCCCTGGAGGCGAAGTTAGCAAATCTAACTCGGCAACGAAGAAAGATAGACGCAAAAGGTCAATTACGAAGTTGGAGCGCTCGTCGAATTACGGGGAATCGGCACAAAGAAACGGACGAACGCGCAAGAATATCACCCGACACTACACAGGAATGATCCGACCTCGATGCATCCTCACAGTTCGTGGAGGTAAATGAAGCCACAATCCGCTGTCACAATTGTCCCTGCGTGCGAGCTTCGTTATTTATGTCTGTGGCCCTGAGGTACATGCATGTATTTCTCGGGGTGCTTTGTTTTTCTTATACCTCACATCGCGGGTGACGTTGTCCCTGCGATTTGCATACGGCGTATAGCGTGTGCTCCAGTTGGTGTAATCAGAAGGGGGAGCGGTCGAGGCTGTATGCTGGGAAATGGCAAGAGCACGATTCCATCAAATTCGTGAGCTTTTGCTAGTTTCGAAATTGTGGTATGAATCTTGGCATTGTCTGGATCAATGTGTGCCCGGTTTCGGTAAACTAAAACACAGTACCTCTTCGTTAATTTGTTCATTTGTCGTACAAACAAACAATTCACCTGCTTGGAATACAGTTCGGCGTTGATAGCTTGGGTATATAGAAGGAACTCAACCAGGATAGTGTCCAGTAGCAACACGACGCCACTGGACACTATGCCGGGTGGTTTCTAGTGAGTTCCTTCCTGTCTGTACGGAAAGAACTAATCAGACACACCACCGGGACCTTTCTCTCGAAAAGTCTACCTTTGGCGACAAGAAAAGCTCGCTCACCTGGAATGAGCCATTGGATGTAGGTGTCTTACGCAAACGAATCCACTTCTCATGGCGAGTAACTGTCCGCTTGGTGAACCAAGTGTTCCTTGATGAACAGAGTGAGCAGTTCTTTACTGAACTTGACTCGGTGTTCAGCCTGAAATTGGCTCAGTTTTTGTGCACTTCCGTCCATCGTTCCGCTGACCTTTCCGAGCATGTGTAAGCGGTCAGTAATGGGGGATTTGGAAACTCCCAGATCGGCCAACAGTTACCGATTGTTGAATGTTGGATTTGCTTTAACAGCTGTGAGCAGGGAGTCTGAATCAACGACGGTGTGTCTTCCCAATCTTCTTTCTTCTCCAAGCTAATGTTGCTAGACGCAAATTCCGAAAACCTTGTTGCATACACCAATCGGTTCTCCAGGCAACGAAATTTTATATGATCTGTGACATCGGCAATCTAACGAAACTACACTGACGAGCCAAAAAAAAAAAAAAAAAAAAAAAACTGGGAAGGGCGCTACCATTTATTTCCATTGCATGGCACCACACCCATGCGGAGAACGGTATTGTCCGCAAACAACGAATATACACGGTCGAGTCACATAATTGTGATCACCAGCTAATATCCAGAGTAACCGCCGTATGCAGCGCGGACAGCACCTAGACGGGCTGGGAGTGACTCAATAAGGTGCTGGAAAGTGTTCACAGGTATGTGCAGCCATGCTTACTGCAGTGCATCTGAGAGCTGCTGGAGGGTGCGTGGTGGAGGATCCATAGAGCGAACAACACGGTGCAGGTGGTCCCACAGATGCTCAATTGAGTTTAAGTCTGTGGAATTAGGTAGCCGAGAAAGTACTTTGAAGTCTTCATCGTGCTCTTACAACTACTCACGGGCATTTCTAGCTGTGTGACATATCCCCTTGTCGTTCTGGAAGATCCCATCCGCCCCAGGGAAGACAATCAGCATGCATGGGTGTGCGTGGTCTGCAAGGATGGATTCATAACGAATTCGATCCATAGTGCTTTCCATAGGTATGAGTGGTCCAAGAGAATACCACGAAAACATTCCCCAGACCACAACGCTGCCCCCACCAGCTTGTGTTCTGCCAGCAATAGTAGAAGAGTGTTTGTTCTCTGATGTTTCTCGCTTTATACGCCAACGTCCATCCTTTCGATGAAGCAGAAAGTGTGACACATCGGAGAAGGCAATCCTTTGCCAATCAGCGAAAGTCCGATTCCGATACTGCTGTGCAAATGTAAGCCTTTTCTGCAGATGCACCTTCGTTAGCATAGGTGCAGTGACCATCCGTCTGCATCGGAGCCCATTATGCAGCGAAGCCGATTTTCACCTCTTACATCAATGGCACGTGGTGCTCCGCAGTTTCCACATCGCTAATTTGCAATGATGCCATTTCTCTAATCACGATACACTTTAATCACAGAAGCACGCGAACATTTCACAAACTGCGCTGTTTTAGAAATACTTACACCCTTGGCCCGAAAGCCGATAGTCATCCCTTTTTACAAATCTGACAAATCGCCCTTTTTATCCATGACAGCAACGAGTGACATGCTTTCAGATCAAATGATCATATGTAGAGGATTTTAGGAAGGGAGTGTCTGACCCCAGGTCTTAAACAACCCTTAGAAATAGGAAGCTAGGAGATTTGGGCTAGAGTGCCCGATAGGAAAGTGACACGGAAGCGAGGTAGAAGACGCCCTTATTTACTACCGGGGGGCCAGTACCCGGGGTCCGACGGTTTAATGTGCCCATCCGACGCACGGCAGATATTTAGTGGATCGAGCGTTCGTACCTGCCTGGGATCGAACCTGAGGTCCTTTCCGCGGCAGTCACGAACGTTGCCCACTCTGTCACCCGCGGCCCAACATGTTTTCAGAATGCCTACAGCTCACCTTATATACCCTCTAAGCCAGCTCACGACACGTGCCTGCTTTCAGTGGCTACGCGCTATTGACGTCAAAAGTAGGAGGTGTTCACAATAATGTGACTTGATTGTGTATAAAGGAAGATATCTCCGCAAACTCAAGTAGTAGCATTCGCAGTTCAGATGGAAGCTTATCAGGATTTAAGCGATTTTGATCGTGGTATGATAGTCGATGCCAAAATTGCATAGTGACTTCCGAGATGGGGGATATGGGTCACTCCATCTCGGAAATTACCACGAAATTTGGATTTACACTGTCAACAATTTCAAGGGTATACTTAGGCTACACAAAATGAAGGGGAAAAAATGAGATCAGCGTGGCCGTATAAAAGTCCTGGGCGATCGTGAATAGCGGTATCTGGCACGCATCGTAACATCCGTCCGGCGTGCAACATTGTCGCAAATCACAGCACAATTCAATGCTGGGGCCAGTAGTAGCATCAGCGTTTGGACAATGTAACGTTCCTTGTGTTTTACGGGGTTCCGGACAACTCGGGCGCTATTGCTGACTCGATGACACAAGGCTGTACGCTTCGCCTGGGATCGAGAACAGCGCCATTGGACGCAAGATGACTAGAAACGTGTAGCCTGGTCCGACGAATCGCGGTAGCTACCGTTTCTCGCTGATGGCCGACTCCAGGTGTGGCGGCAACCCCACGAGGCGATGGATTCCGCATGCCCACAGGGAGACAGTGCAGACCGGCGGTGGCTCTGTTATGGTGTGGGGTGTTTTCAGCTGGCATTCAATATGACCCCTCGCACGTTTGCAGACAGCTCTGACTGGCGCAGGAGAAGTAGCCATCTTTGGGGATCATTTGTACCCAGTCATGTCACGCAACCACTCCGACGGGTGCGATATTTTCAACACGACAATGCGCCACCGCACACGTCCGCCGTCGCCCAATTATGGCTGTACAAACATTCCACGGAGTTTGGCGTCCTGATTTGACCCCTCGTTCGCCGGATTTAAATGCCATCGAACACATTTGGGATGCTGTTCAACGTGCCTTCAATGCCAAGAATCTTGCACAGGCGAATATTATTAAATTATGGACATCTCTTCAAGAAGCATGGTGTGCACTGTCTCCGCAGTTGCACCGAGAGCTCGTGGAGTCCATGCCCGTCGCGTTGCTCCCATTATCCGATCGCGAGGAGGACCAACGCGGTATCATAGAAGTATTCAAGTTTTTTAGTACTTCAGTGTGTGTAAATTAGCGGCAAAACAACACAATGCAATAATGTAATTTTCCGAGACCCCAATTACACTCACGGACAATGAAATTTGCGCACCAAGAAGGAAACATTGGATTGAACTGAAATTTTATGGACGTAATGATACATATGAATGATACACATGATGGCAAAAACAGAGCTGCAGGACAATTACAGAGAGATCTGTGGCACGCAGCCCGGTCATCTTCAATAGCGCGTCGCACCACCTCGTGCGGCAATACATGCTGCAATACGGTTCGGCATGGAGGCGAACAGACGCCCAATGGTGCTCTGCGGCAGATTGGCCCCACACATGCTCGATAAGGGACATGTCCGGGAAGCGGGCAGGCCATGGAAGTGTCTGGACATGACGTAGGAAGTCCTGGGCAACCCGAGCCATCTGCGGGCAGGCATTAGCCTGCTGGTATAGTGCACCTGAAATCCCGGCCAGGAATGGGAGCACATGGGGCCGTAGGATCTCATCGACATACCGCTGGCCCGTCAATGATCCACGTACCACTATTGGAGCTGATCGGCTATCGTAGGCAATGGCTCCTCAGATCATAATGCCTGTAGTGGGGGAGGTGCGGCGCCCGATAGCGAGGTTGGGATTGTGCCGTTAACCCGGGGACCTACACACCCGGACACGTTGATCATCTGTCCCCATATCGAAGCGGCATTCATCGATAAACGCCACACGTCACCAGTCTGTGGAGTTCTACGCCGCTCCGGCCTGGAACCACTGCACACGGTGCCGACGATGTTCCGGTGTTAATGGAAGCACACGTAAGGGGCGCTGGAATCGTAGATTTGTTCCCGCGAGGCGTCGGGAAATGGTTCGTGGGTACACAGGAGCCGCTACATCTGCCTGTATAGTGGACCGGGTCCCCGTGGAACCCGTTCGCGCCTGGAGCACGATCCGTTGATTCTCTCTACCGGTGGTCCTCTTGTTCCGTCCGGAGTCGCTCCGCCGTGCGGTAGTGCCGTCACGTGTCCACTGCTCCCAACACAGTCGGACGGTATGGTCAAAACGATCCACTTGGCGGACTATACGGCGCGCCGACCATTCTGCGGTTTTCAGCCCGATGATCAGGCCTCTCTCAAAGTCCGCAAGTTGCGTAAATCGACGTCTCTGGCGTCTACCCGGCATTCTTGTCACTCTGTACTCTTGCTTGCGTCGGCCGGTGCTTTTCGCTTTCATGGGGCATCGACTACACGCCTGTTTATAATTTATAAGGCTGTTGGTTCGTGCTTGCAGCACCACTACAGGATGGGCGGTCATGCGCACTAGCACCATACGTGGATCATTTGCACACCAGCACGCACTCCAGCTATTTTGCAAAGTTTCACGGTTGTAGCATGTTTTCTTCTAGGTGCGAAAATTTCATTGTCCGTGATTGTATGTGCATGCACACTTATACACTGGTGTGCAAAAATTAAGGACGAAGAGGAGAAATTAGCATAACAGCGGAACGAGCAGGCAGAACGGACCGAAAGACCACTCAGGAGATAGACTAGGTTCCGGTACGGTAGGGCATGCGCATATATGCAGCATGAGGTAGGGAGGGGGGGGGGTGTCGGAAGGGTATAAAGCACACGAGCGGTGTACGCTCAGCATTTCGGTGAAAGCTATTGCACGGTGTACATCGGTTTGAACGACGTCGAGTTGCTGCCACAGTGTGATATGGCCAACAGGCAATCCAGTAGACGACATCTGGATGACTTTATCCGAGGTCGCGTCATTGGGAAGTTCGAATAAGGTCGAAGTGTGACTAGTGTGGCCGAGGAGTACGGGATCGCTCACAGCATCGTTTCACGAGCTTGGAGAGCATTTCAAACGGCAGGAACAGCTGTCCGAGAGTTTAGCAGTGGTCGTCCACGAGCAACCATGGCGGCGGACGACCAGTATATTGTCTTACAGGCGAGAAGAGACACACGGCAGACAGCGGGAGAAATCACAAGGCACATGCAACAGACAACTGGACGTCCGTTATCGCGTTTTACCGTGGCCAGGAGGGTGCACAAAGGTGGTCTATTTGCACGACGACCAGTACGGTGAGTGCCATTAACGCCTGCTCATCGGAGACTGCGGTTTCTGTGGTGCCAGGAACACAAGAACTGGACACATCAGCAATGGGGTCGAGTTCTCTTTAATGACGAGGGCCGTTTAGTCTGACAAGCGATTCTGGACGTATACACATCTGGCGAGAGCAGGGAACAAGCAATCACACCTCCAACATCATCGAAAGGGACCCGTTTGGAGGTGGCGGAGTTCTCGTTTGGGGTGGTATCATGCTTGGTAGCCGTACTGACCTTCACATCTTCCAAGGAGGTTCATTCACTGGTGTCCGCTATTGTACCGAGGTCCTTCTGCCTCACGTGCTTCTGTTTAGAGGTGCTGTGGGTCCTGAGTTCCTCTTCATGGACGACAACCTCATCGTACAGTGGCTGTCGCAGAACTGTTGGAGAGTAAAGATATTCAACGCATGGTGTGGCCAGCAATGTCCCCGGACCTAAATCCAATCGAACACGTGTGGGACCTTCTCTGGAGATGCTTGGCAGCACGTCACCAGCCGCCGACAATGATCCCGGAGCTGCGATTGGCGCTACAAGAGGAATGGGCCGCGACGCCTCAACAGCTCCTTGACAACCTCGTCCTCAGCATGGACAGACGTTGTAAATCCTGCAACGCAGTCAGGGGGATCATATCCCCTACTAAAGACTGGATGTTTCTTGGCAGCCGCCTGTCACATGGACGTTTCTGTCTTCTGTCCATTTGTGCTCGAAGTTACTTTTTCAATAAAGTGCCTTTGTATGCTTTGGGTTCCTTGTTTGGACGGTTTTGCTCACTTTTCCCATATTCTTACATCTTGGGGATCTTATGGTATGATTTGAGTCGATGTGGAGCACTTCTGCACAACGTTACATTCGAAAAACCGTCTCGTCCTTAATCTTTGCACGCCTGTGTATGTGAGCACGTATTTTGGGTTGGAAAGAAAGTAATGTCTGATGACGAAGCGTCGTTCACGGCGCACATTGCCCACTGAGATTGCGTATTACGCCGGTATGGCATCAGAAGGTAGGTGGCGTAAGTCAGTGGCAGTTATTTTGCTGTCAGAAAGCGAGTGTAAGCGTCAGCCAACATGGAAGTGGGCAAGGAACACATCAGCCATTTCATACTTTATGAGACAAGGAACACATCATCCATTGCATACTTTATGAGACAAGGAACACATCAGCCATTCCATACTTTATGAGACAAGGAACACATCAGCCATTCCATACTTTATGAGACAAGGAACACATCAGCCATTCCATACTTTATGAGACAAGGAACACATCAGCCATTCCATACTACTGGTAATGTTCCTTACATCCCCGCAAGTGCTGTAAGGAACATTACCAGTGTGTATCCCAATGCCATGTCACATCATCCGTGCTGCCGTTGGTTCGAACGGTTTCGAGAGGGAAATTTTGACCTGTCAGATCGTCCCAAAGCCGGAAGATTCGCAACAGTGGATATGGACATCCTGAAGACCTTAGTGAAGACCGGCCCAAGTGTGACCACGCGGGAGTTGGCCGAACAGTTGGGGACTACCAACAGGAGCATTATCACGCGCCTGCGTCAAATTGGAAAGGTGCACAAGAGGAAAGTTTTGGTACCCCATCAGCTTACAGTTGAGCAGAAAGCAAATTGCATGAATGCATGCGTTTCCCTGCTTGCACGTGACCAAGTTGAACCGTTCTTGGACAGCATTGTAATAGGTGACGAGAAATGGGTCCTGTATGATACTATCAGTGCCCGTAAACAGTGATTGGACTCCCCAAAGAAGCTCATGCTGACTCCCAAAGCTGGCTTACATTCGCGTAAGGTCCTGATGACTGTTTGGTGGAATATGCGGGGTGTCGTGTTTTTTGAGCTGTAGCCGGAAAACACCACTTTCACCGCCAATGTGTACTGCCGTCAGCTCGACGATCTGCACTCATCGCTCACGTCGAAACGACCAGCAGTGCTGAACCGCAAGGGCGTCCTCCTGAAGCAGGATGGAGTGAGACCTCACACAGAAAGGTGGCCTGTCACAAGATCGGGCACCTGGGCTGGGAGCTGCTGCCGCACCCAGCTAATTCTCCAGACATTGCCCACAAGCGATTACCATATTTTCCAGTCATTGCAGCATTTCCTGGAAGGACAGCGTTTCACCAGCCAGGGCAATGTCGAACGCGCAATTACTTACTTCTCTGTGTCCAAGCCGCCACAATTCTAAAGGGACGATATTCAACAGCAGCTCAGATCATGGGAGCAGGTCGTGGCAAACGGCGGCGATTACATTTTGAACTGATTTGTACTTGTATATACACTGAAGAGCAATTGAATTAGAGGCAGCTGGCGTTATGCAAATGTGGCCTTGTGCGCGGCCCTGTAAACGGAAACGACATGACGTATGCAGCGACCCGACAATATAAGGAGTGATGCGACGGGAATCAGTAAGAGTCGGACGCAGTATGGGTAAGACGAAGGATCTAAGCCCATTTGATTGTGGGCAAATTGTCGTTGCCCGACGAATGGGTCACTCCATCTCGGAAGTCGTGCAGGCACTGGGATTTTCACGAGCCACTGTGCCACGGGTGCACCGTGAGTACATCGAATCCGGTAAAACCATCCCTGCAAGGGCCAACTGCCGTGGACAACAGCGTGTGGATGAGCGGGGTCATAGTCGGCTAGCTCGCATTGTAACAGCGGATAGACGGGCCATAGTGCAAGAAACCACTCGACAACTTAACGCTGGTGCACAAGAACGTGTAAGCAGCCAGAACCATCTCCTCGCTATGGGGTACAGAAGCCATCGTCCCACGAGGGTACCGCTGCTGACCGCACATCACAGGGTGCAAAGATTAGCATGGGCACGGGAACATCGCCACTGGACCCTAGACATGTGGAGAAATGTTGCTTGGACTGATGAGTCGAGATTCACATAGGTACATGCGGATGGCAGGATACGAGTACGGCGCAAACCACATGAAGCGATGAATCCTTCTTGCCAGCAGGGTATTCTTCAAGCTGATGGGGGTGGCATTCTCGTCTGGGGACTGTTTACGTGGACTGAAATGGGACCCCTGGTACGTGTGAAATCGTCCTTCACAGGTCAACGTTACCGGGATATCCTGGACGACCATTTTCTCCCGTTTGTGCGTCTTAAACATCCCACTGGGGACCTCATCCTGAAACAAGACAATGCATCGTGCCATCGCTCCCGAATTGTATCCGAATGGTTGGATGAACACTCCACCGACGTGACCTCGCTTCCTTGGCCAGCTAGGTCACCTGACCTCAATCCCATCGAGCACATCTGGGATGCCATCGAGAGAGAGATGTTCGAGGCTCTGACCCCCTCCATCAAATCTTCGTGAACTGTGGGAGCTTGTTCAGGGGTCGTGGATCCGTATGGCTTCCCAAGGCTTCCGGTGTCTTGTCGAGTCCATACCGAGACCAAATCGCCACCGTCATCAGGACGAAAGGTGGTGCTACACGTTACTATACAGGTATCTCCAATTCAATTGCTCTTGCTTTTCTGCTGCCTTGCATTTGCAAACATTATCTTCTTTCCAACCCAATATACACTCATCGTTAAAAAATAGTTGCAACCAGAAGGACGTGTCGGATTGCAATGCTATTCGGGAGGAAGCTATTCAACATCAATTTTTTGTTTGTCATTACCATCGGAATCAACACAACTCTCTGTTGTTATATCTTTTGTCTTTTTTGTAACCTTTCTAATTTTTGATTCTTTTTTTATCAGGTGTCATCATGTATTATAAAACAAAATAGATTCATCCGTGTTATACACATCTTTTAATTCATAACCAAATATTATTTCTAACATCCTTTTCTTGCCTCATCCGCTGAACTTTCATAGGTTTTGTCTGTTTCACCGTGCCATATTCTCAATGATAATCCGTGCCGAGTTTTGAATATTTAAAGCAAACCATTACTGTAGCTGAATTCTTGAATTTGGTATTATTTCTCAAACTGTCTCGCTTTTCAGGAATAACTTCATCGGTTATGACTCAATTGGCATTTAGGGCCGCGGATGGCCCAGTGGTCAACGTTCGTGATTGTCACAGAGGAACCACAGATTCGATCCCAGGAAGGTACGAACGCTCGAACCACTAAATATCCACCGTGCGTGCGTCAGATGGGCACGTTAAGCCATCAGACTCCGGGTACTTTCCCCCCGGTGATAAATAAGGGCGTCTTCCTCACCCTTTCTACCTCATTTCCGTGTCACTTTCCTATCGGGCACTCACGCCAGAATCTCCTAGCTTCCTATTTCTAAGGGTTGTTTAAGACCTGGGGTCGCACACTCCCTTCCTAAAATCCTCTACATATGATCTGATCTGATCTAATCTATTGGCATTTACCAGGCTAACCCAAAGAAACAGAGCTTTCTCTGAATTTCGTACTTGCCACTTTAAAATGTTTTAACTGAATGCAATTGTTTTTCAAATCCCACCCATTTATGTTTGTCACGTAATACGTATATCTTCTACTGTTTTTTTGCAAATTGACTTGTCAAAAAAGGGATTTCCTAATGCTTTAATGACCAGATCCAGGATTAAGTTCTTTGAATTCGTACATCCAAATTTTCTCATGAATATCCAACAATGTTTTACCCATTTCAGAATGCTTTAAAATAAATAAAACCTGATGAATGAAAAAAGCCCACATAACAAAACGTCCCTGCGAGAAGTAGTAACTACCGAAGGCGTTGGATAATTACAAATTTTAGAATCGAAAGTGTGTCCGCGAAACTTCTTTGAGAAGGACCCACTTAATATGCCTTTGGAGCACACTGAAGAAGATAAGGTGGGTGAATCGTAGTGTTTGTCACAAATGAATATCTTAAGAGGCCGTTCAGCGAGGATTTCTCCAATGAGAAACACCAAAATGCCGTTAGAATGTCGTAACGAATGGCAGTCAGCGAGGTGGCTATTTAAAGGGAGAAATTTTCGTCTAGCAGAACAGAATAAGATTTGTAGCCTGCACTGTAAAAAAATTGTAGATTATACGGTTTTAAACCGTTTTTCAGGGTGCCAACACAAAACCGTAAAATCTACAGTTTTATGCCGTGTTGGAGCAAAGCTATAGCTTTGCTCCAACACCGCATTTAATGAAGAAAACAGCACAGAATTTGGCTGGAGCGAGTCACAGTCCAAATAATCACGAAAACACAAAAATTTGGCTGGAACGAATGTGTTGATTGTGTTGGAGCAAAGCTATAGCTTTGCTCCAACACCGCATTTAATGAAGAAAACAGCACAGAATTTGGCTGGAGCGAGTCACAGTCCAAATAATCACGAAAACACAAAAATTTGGCTGGAACGAATGTGTTGATTGTGTTGAAGCAAAGCTATAGCTTTGCTCCAACACCGCATTTAATGAAGAAAACAGCACAGAATTTGGCTGGAGCGAGTCACAGTCCAAATAATCACGAAAACACAAAAATTTGGCTGGAACGAATGTGTTGATTGTGTTGAAGCAAAGCTATAGCTTTGCTCCAACACCGCATTTAATGAAGAAAACAGCACAGAATTTGGCTGGAGCGAGTCACAGTCCAAATAATCACGAAAATACAAAAATTTGGCTGGAACGAATGTGTTGATTGTGTTGGAGCAAAGCTATAGCTTTGCTCCAACACCGCATTTAATGAAGAAAACAGCACAGAATTTGGCTGGAGCGAGTCACAGTCCAAATAATCACGAAAACACAAAAATTTGGCTGGAACGAATGTGTTGATTGTGTTGAAGCAAAGCTATAGCTTTGCTCCAACACCGCATTTAATGAAGAAAACAGCACAGAATTTGGCTGGAGCGAGTCACAGTCCAAATAATCACGAAAACACAAGAATTTGGCTGGAACGAATGTGTTGATTGTGTTGGAGCAAAGCTATAGCTTTGCTCCAACACCGCATTTAATGAAGAAAACAGCACAGAATTTGGCTGGAGCGAGTCACAGTCCAAATAATCACGAAAACACAAAAATTTGGCTGGAACGAATGTGTTGATTGTGTTGGAGCAAACTATAGCTTTGCTCCAACACGGCATAAAACTGTAGATTTTACGGTTTTATGTTGGCACCCTGGAAAACGGTTTAGAACCGTAAAATCTACAGTAATTTTTTTACAGTGTGTGAGCAGTGGGAGAAGGTGGGGGGGGGGGGGATATTGATGTTTGACTGTACATACACTGATGAGCCATTACATTATAATCACCTAATTAATAAGCTGTAAGACCCCCTTTAGCCCGATAAACAGCGGCCACTCGGCGAGGCATCGATTCGATGAGGTGCCGATAGGTTTCCTGGGGTATCTGGCATACCATAATCTCAACAGCAGGTCCTCCAGTTCCTGTACACTTCGGGGTGGTAGTAATTTAGGCCGAACCCGCTTTTACAAGTCGAACCACAAATGTTCGATTGGGTTCATGTCAGATGAATTTGGAGGACAAGGCATTAACAGAAAGTCACCAGCATGTTCCTCGAACCACTCCTTGACGATTTTGGTAGTGTAGCACGGCGCAATATCCTGTTGGTAATGGCCATCAACAGCAGGGAACACAGTTGCCATGAATGGGTGAATTTGGTCTGCAACGATGTTCAGATACCTGACAGCTGTCAGGGATTGGGCTATTGGGATAATGGGGCCTAAAGCGTTTCAAGAAAAATATCACCCACAGCATAACACTGCCGCCGCCGGGCTGTTTCCGCCCAACAATGCATCCGGGTTCCATATCCTCCGTTGGTAATCGGCGTATCTGCGCTCGACTGTCTACGTGATGCACCAGGAATCTTGATTTTTCAGACCAGGCCACTTTCTTCCAGTCATCCACGGTCCAATCTCGATGATCTTGGACCCATTTCATGCGTTGTTGGCGATGAAGTGCAGTGAGCATGGCGACCCGGCTAGGTCTTCGGCTTCGCTGGCCCATGCGCAGAAGGCTGCGATTAACTGTATGCTGTGAAACATTGCCCCGATCACCAATGTTGTAGCTGCGGGTGATTTGTCGCACTGTGGCCCTGCGGTCGCTGTGAACAATGCGCGGCAGTCTCCGCTCCCCTCTGGCATCAATGAGCTGCGGACGACGGTTCGTCGTTTGGCCATCTGTGCACCACTTTTTATACGTACTCACTATAGCGGCACGTGAACAACCCACAAGCTGCGCCATTTCCGAGATTTTAGTTACAGGGCGCCGTTCCATCACAATTTGTCCTTTATGAAACTCCGATAAATCGTCAGTTTTTCCCGTTCTGACACCGAACACTCTACTAACCATAATCCGAGCATTGGGTTGTGTATATACTGCTCTGTGAACTTCACCTGCGCCACCATTCGGTTTCCAGGCGCGCTCGTTTCTCTAGGCTAGGGTGGTCCTAATGTAATGGCTCATCGATGTAGAGAGCTATGCTCTTGAACCCCGCGAAAAATGCGACCCAAGTTTTGGGCTCTGCAGGCACGTGCATAAATCAGGACGTGCCTGCAACCATTGACCCAAAATCAGGGATGGGCCGCTGCTTATACCAATAGATGTTCACGGTTGTCGTTAATCCGCGGAGGGGGAGAAAGCACATTCCCCCACCCCTGAACAGAAGCGACACCGGAACGCCAGAGCTCAATAGTATGGCACTGAAAGGCTAGGAATGGGAATCTTTGTATATTTTAAGCAACTTAATTAGTTATTGAAAAAAAGACTTTACTCTTTAAAACATATATTATTTAGAGTTTTGACTCCATACTCTTATTCGAAGATATCGTACATATGATATTGGAGATACAATATACACCGATCAGCCAAAAGATTAAAACCACCCACCTGATACGATGTAGGTCATTTTCTTGCAGCCAAAAGAGCGCTCACCCAATGAGGCATAGATTCAACGAGATATTGGTAGGTAACTCTTGATATTTGGTTCCATGATTGAACCGTGGATGACCTGGTGGTCAACGTTCGTGACTGCCACGGAGAAATCTCAGATTTGATCCCAGGCAGGTACGAACGCTCGAACTACTAAATATCCGCCGTGCGTCGGATTCGCACGTTAAGCTGTCGGGCCTCGGGTACTGACCTCCCGGTTATAAATAAGGGCGTCTTCCTCCCTCTTTCTACCTCATTTCCGTGTCACTTTCGTATCGGACACTCAAGCCCAAATCTTCTAGCTTCCTATTTCTAAGGGCTGTTTAAGACCTGGTGTCAGACACTCCCTTCCTAAAATCCTCTACATATGATCTGATCTGGTTCCATGACTGCAACAGAAGATCCCGCAGTTCCCGTAAATTACGTGGTGGAGGTGATGCGGCTCATACCCGTTTCTCCAAACTCAAACTACAAATGCTCAATAGGATTCATGACCGCGGAATTTGGGGGCCATGGCAATAAATGAAAGTTTTCTTCATGTTCTTGGAATCATTCATTAACCTTCTTCGCAGCATTGGGCCTGGGCTTCTTGAAAGACGCAATCTTCACCAGGGAATACAGTCGCCATAAAAAGTTATTAAAATTTATTCAGCCACGATATTTAATACGTGACACCTGTCAGAGTTCGCTCTAAAGAGGTAATGGGTTCAAGTGCTCCACAAGAAAATATTGCCCAATGTCACTCCTGCCAGCTGCATGTATCCGTTACACAGTGCATCCAAGTGAGAAGTCTTTCTTCTGTAAATGTCGGACACGAGCTCGTCTGTCGGCATGGTGTAACAGAAAACAAGATTCGTCTAACCACGAGACCTCTTTCAGTCTTCTATGGTCCAATGTCGATGATTACGTGCCCACTGAAAGCGTTGACGGCGGTGAATGGCTGTGCGTATAGGCACACGAATGGGTCTGCTACTGCGAAGACCCATATACAAGAGCGTACGACGAACTGTGTGTGTTCGGACGCATTGGGGCCTTTACCACAATTGAAATAATGGGTAATGTCAGCCACAGTAGCCCACCTGTTGCAGCGGACAAGACCAGATAGTCTGCGCTGACCTCTGGCATCAATGAGGGGTGACCTGCCCACGCCTTTGGGGCCATGTTTGATAGGCACTAACTACTGCATAGCGGGAGAAGCCTACCAGCGTTGTTGTTTCGGAGATGCTCTTACCAAGGCGCCTTGCCATAGCGATTTGGCCTTTGTCGAAATCACATAAATCCATTGCTTTTCCCATGTTGAGACAAAACGAAATACTGACTGAGAGAGCTCCGACCCAGGTATTATACATATCCTTCGTTCGCGACCTTGGCACGTGTCACTGATTGGCTGCACGCGCGCTTATTTGCATAACGCAGAGGTGGCTTTAATGTTTTGGCTGATCGGTGTATATAATGATGACACATATTGCTGTTTGAAGCATAGCTCTCTCTGTTCGGCCGGATTCACGCGATCAAAAATCTGAAGAGCTTAATATTAAATACGTTCTCGTATAACTAAGTACCCAGATTTCTCTGTCTGAAACGCTTTGACATTACAGCAACGTCTGCTTTGCGGCGCCATCTCTTGATGCTGAGAGAAAATTCAGTCAAATACGCCACAATATCACACATTTTGCTAAACATTTCGCAACGGGCTTACTTACGGGTTGAAGTTGAAACCACTCATGGAAGAACTGACAGTTCATGGTGTCTTGAGAAAATCGACAGCTCATGTCTACACACTTGAGTTTCAAAAGCGGGGACAGCCACACACTCACATTTTAATTGTTCTACCAGCCGAAGACAAGTTTTGCAACTACTGAACGTATCGACCAATTTGTGTGTGCGGAGAATCCAGCAGCTGATCAAAATCCGCCCTTGCATGAAATCGTAACAAGGTGCATCATGTGCGGACCATGTAGCGTCAACAATCCTAAAGCACCTTGCATGGAATTTGGAAAGTGCAAGAAAATGTTTCCCTAACAATGTTCACTGTAAATGGCACAGAATGTGACTGGTATCGTTGTATCGTAGACGCTCACAGGGAAAGTACGAGGAACGACAATGGAAAACAGATTCGTTGTGCCTACAATCCGCATCTGCTGTTAAAATACGTTGAGCACATTAACGTCGAAGTTTCCACTTTTGCTGAGTGGAGTCAAACATATTTATAAATATATTTACAATGGAACACGAAAACAACTGGACTACAAGGAAAATTGTTAAACAACTACAAATATTTTACGCAGAATGTTATTTATCGCGTGGCCTTTGAAAAATGGAAATAAATAGCATATGATTTTCAGCTCTTACACGAATCAGTTTTTACTATATTTCCTTACAGAAATCCGGCGTCTATTTGTTTTGTTTCCAATCTGCTTCAATTAAAACTTTCACCCCGTCCTAGGAAAGGCAACATCCCCTATATATCAATACTTATTTAAAGCTTAGAAACAACCGTCCTAGGACGAGCTAAATGCTAGTTTATTTCAGAAATCTCTTATCTTGCTGGATTTACAATTTTCCGTGAGCTTCCTGATAATGTATTTGTTCAGATAGTCATAGGGAAGTAATTGAATCCCATGAACAGAATCGTGCCAAGTCGCCCACAAAATCTGTGTAGCGGAACTGATAATAAATACTCAATATATCTTCTTTGCACAGAATTCCAGCATCCTGTTGAGAAGTAAATATATTTATGTGATAAAACACGCAAACCCAAAACTCTGGATCAGTACCTTGCGCATTATCCAAAACCAGCTTTTTACTTTCATGGGCTTCCATGCATCGCCCACGGCAATGACGTTCAGGAATAATATCTCTTTCCGTATCGAAGCATAAACTTACGTGGCAGGTAAAAGCAATATTTGGATTCTCTTTCATAATGAATGTTAATACTAGGTCTTAATGTAAAAAGTGCTTGAGCAGTTAAAACCATCCAAGTTCATAACTCTAGTTCAAGCCAAGAACTCTGACCAGTAATATTTAAACATTTTCCTGAAGGATGCGCTTTAATGGATGTGTGATTCATTTCTCTGAAGGATGCGCTTTAATGGATGTGTGATTCATTTCTCTGAAGGAAAAGTTAAGAAGTGTAAGGAATAGTTATTTTACTGAAAACAAAGAAGAAGTCCTAGAACGTTTGGCATTATTACATTTTACAGATATATTTCAAGCATCACTTTTTAATTCGTTCATGATTCAGAGCATGATATAAAAGCTACGGAGAATATACGCGAAATAATTTATCGTAGTTATTCATTGCAAAGCTTTGCTTCGTTCTGATTTTTTTTTTAATGAATTGAGTAGAACAAGGGAGTTTAAATAAATTAATCTCACTTAAAGGCCGTATCTTCTAGCGTAAACTGTACTGTATGTGGAACTAAGGAAAAGAAACTTTTGGTGATAGTAATTGCATGCATGCTGAGGAATATATGGTAAACAATGGTAAATGTAAAAAATTCATATAGAGCATCGCATGCATAGCTGTTACATGAGGATTGTATCATATTTCTGTCAGCTTAAAGTTTACAGGATGTTTATGTCCAAAGCTTACATTCTGATACCAGTTTTCCTAAGCACTTTAATTAGTGAATTTTGGTGCTCTTCGCTTGATATTTGTCCTCACGAGCGTCAGTGCATTTGCACGAACCAAAATGCTAATGAAAATAGCATTTTTAGCGCAATCAAAATCGAATGCTTCAACGTAGCAGACTTAAAGCCAGTTCAAGACCTTTTGTTAAAGGACTTTCCAAAGATGAGAGTAGATCAACTGTTGCTTTCAGATAATTGCAGTCTCAGCACTTTACCTAGTAATGCATTTCGTACCAACATAAACCATTTCTCTTCAGTTTGCCCACTGTCAGACATTGCAGAGGATGCTTTCGAAATTGTCACTGGGGTGACAAGCATGAATATCTCTTTCTCATTGTTTGAGATCATTCCTATGGGTATAACGAATTTAAGAGAACTGAAATCTTTGGAAGTTAAATACAGCATGCTTACAGCACTGCAGAATGAGTTGTGGAACCTGACATCCCTCGAAAGGTTACTTTTAGTGAGAGGGAAAATCCAAGAATTATCCAAAGATTGTTTTGTGAACACCTCAAAAATTCGTCACATGGATCTGTCTTTCAACTTACTGGAATATATTCCTCCTGGTGCACTGGATTCTTTGACGTCACTTCAGAAACTTATTCTTCGCGGCAATAGGATCAACACTGTTGACGGTTTGTTCAAAAATTTAAATTCGAATTTAAAGGTAATTCTGAATGCATTTTTTGTTTTATTTCCATGTGTGTGCATAGTATAACAAAGAACAATAGCCATGTAAAACATAAGCGAGTATTTGCATGTTTTCAATCTTTGAACGACAAAATACGATAATAATAATAATAATAATAATAATAATAATAATAATAATAATAATAATAATAATGTTTTCTCTTTCAGCGGATGAAAAGTAAATAATGATTACCCAATTTTATCTCCATCACATTTCATACTGCTTGTGTTTCACACAAGAGTTCCCAAGGAAGTGCCCGAATATTAATTCAGTGTGTAGCTAATATTTTTTAAAATGTGAGTTTAAAACTCAGTAAGAGGGGAAGAGAAAGGCGTGTATTTTTTACGCTGTGTAAATGTTTGATGTTCTTTTTTCATTTTCAATTGTCTCGCCCCAAATCTAAAGCGAAGAAGCATTTGTATTAATTAATATTTTTAATCACGTGTACCGCACGTGTTAAGGCGTAAACTTTGATTTTAGAACTAAAGTATAGATCATTTAATTGTGTTTGCTATGAGTTGTTTAGGCATACTTGTTGGAGCTTTAGTAAACATAACGCTATTTTATAAGGTTCTTTGATCCCAGGACGTGATCTATGTTTATGTAAGTTATCTCGTAACTTATAATTTTAGGGAGAAAGTGTTCAATGCTGAATGAGTTACTGATCTGGCGGAACTCACTATGTATTCACACTAATATTGACGGGAACCAAGGTAAAATTTGTTTTCTGGAGGAAGAAGAGATCTGCATGGGCCTTAACTGAGAAAGCTCAGTATGACCCAAACCCGAATGTCCAAGGCGAGGCCCGATGATGTCAGCTGTAACACTGTACAACAAAGTTTCGCAAAATGCTTGCCCCAAGGTTAAATTACGTAATCATTTCTTCTAAATTTCGAGGTGCTGAACACGAATATGACAATGAAAATACAAAATGGGCTACGGTTTGTGAGAGATCCGCAAAAGTTTCTTATACGTACTTACCATATGTACCGGTAAATGTCCTCTTCTACGTCCGACGTAGCTTTGCTTGTTGCCTGTAGCAATCCAGGATCATCTCTAGCGAGCGTCCAACAGTAGTCAGCCAACATGGAAGTGGACCGCTTTCCCTGGTATCTTTTCTCCATCGTTGCAATTTCCTGATGGAAACGTCCACAGTGATCGTCACTTACCATGCCACAGTTGTCTACGAAGAAATTCAAGTTGGAATGGAACAAGCATATCTTTACGGACATATTGCAGCCAAGTTGGTGATACAGAGACAACATGTCTTCAACCAGTTCCTTGTAGTTTTCTGCTTTGACATTTCCGAGGACCTTAGTTGACACCAGATGATACGCGTCCCAAGCCTTTTTTCACATCACCGTGTAGCAGTTGTCGAAGATCTCATCAATGAAGTGCTCTCGGATCTGATGACCCATAAAAACTCCCTCTTTAATTTTCGCTTCGCTGAGTGGAGGAATTTGTCAACCAGGTATTTGAAGGCTGATCCAATCCGGTCGATGACTTTTACGAATATTTTTTAACAGACGGAGTTTGATGTTTAGGGAGGTAGCAGATTTTTGTGGGTTTCTGCCAGATTTGGGTGTTGCGCATTCTTCTCTCCGACACTCGGAGATATCCTCGCAGGCAAGCCTGTTCACATAGTGAAAATTCCTTGATCGGCTGTCCCATTCACACACACACACACACACACACACACACAAAAAAAAAACAGTACTTCGTATATCCCAGCTGCAGACCCATCAACACAGACACTACCTTCAAGTCACCACATAAATGCTACCAGCCATACTTGTATTGAAGACAGTCCAAGAGTTGTTTTAGGTTTTCGCGTAGGTTTCTTTCATACAGACAGCATGTCCGACTGGAACGGATTGAAGCTGGTTTCTATTATGTAGCAACTCGTGCGGGTCATATTTTGATCCGAAAGGCTTTCATCAGGCCATCTGCACTGAAGAGCAATTGAATTAGAGACAGCTCGCGTTATGCAAATGTGGCGCTGTGGGTGGCCCTGTAAACGGAAACGAAATGACGTATGCAGCGATCCGACAGTATAAGGAGTGATGCGACGGGAATCAGTAAGAGTCGGACGCAGTATGGGTAAGACGAAGGATCTAAGCGCATTTGATCGTGGGCAAATTGTCGGGGCCAGACGAATGGGTCACTCTATCTCGGAAGTCGTGCAGGCACTGGGATTTTCACGAGTCACTGTGCCACGGGTGCACCGTGAGTACATCGAATCCGGTAAAACCATCCCTGCAAGGGCCAACTGCCGTGGACAACAGCGTGTGGATGAGCGGGGTCATCGTCGGCTAGCTCGCATTGTAACAGCGGATAGACGGGCTGCAGTGCAAGAAATCACTCGGCAATTTAACGCTGGTGCACACAAACGTGTAAGCAGCTGCACCATCCAGAACCATCTCCTCGCTATGGGGTACAGAAGCCATCGTCCCACGAGGGTACCGCTGTTGACCGCACATCACAGGGTGCAAAGATTGGCATGGGCGCGGGAACATCGCCACTGGACCCTAGACATGTGGAAAAATGTCGCCTGGACTGATGAGTTGAGATTCACGTTAGTACATGCGGATGGCAGGATACGAGTACGGCGCAAACCACATGAAGCGATGGATCTTGCCATCAGGGTACTCTTCAAGCTGATGGGGATGGCATTCTCGTCTATGGACTGTTTACGTGGACTGAAATGGAACCCCTGGTACGTGTGACATCATCCCTCACAGGTCAACGTTACCGGGATATCCTGGACGACCATTTGCTCCCGTTTGTGCGTCTTCAACATCCCACTGGGGACCTCATCCTGCAACAAGACGAGGGTACCGCTGCACCGTGCCATCGCTCCCGAATTGTATCCGAATGGTTGGATGAACACTCCACCGACGTGACCTCGCTTCCTTGGCCAGCTAAGTCATCTGACCTCAATCCCATCGAGCACATCTGGGATGCCATCGAGAGAGACGTTAGAGGCTCTGAACCTCCTCCATCAAATCTTCGTGAACTGTGGGAGCTTGTTCAGGGGTCGTGGATCCGCATGGCTTCCCAACGCTTCCGGTGTCTTGTCGAGTCCTTACCGAGACGAATCGCCGCTGTCATCGGGGCGAAAGGTAGTGCTACACGTTACTAGACAAGTATCTCTAATTCAATTGCTCTTCAGTGTACATCGTAGCAGAACTCAAGGTCATCTTTCTTTCGGAAGTAGGTGCAACTGGAAACAAGTGTGGGATGAAATATAAGAAAACCTCACTGAATCTGCTATGTGAAGTATCACGTTTTATTCTTTTGGCATTAAATGAAAATATGTATAGTTCAAAAATATATATACACTCACGCACAATGAAATTTACGCACCTAGAAGAAAACATGCTACAACCGCGAAACTTTGCAAATAGCTAAAGTGCGTTCTGGCATGCAAATGATCCACGTTTGGTGCGAGTGCGCATAACCGCACACCTTGTGGTGGCGCTGCAAGCATGAACTGGCAGCCTTATAAACCGGCGTGTAGTCGATGTCCCATGAAAGCGAAAAGCACCGGCCGACGCAAGCAAGAGTACAGAGTGAAAAGAATGCCAAGTAAACGCTAGAGAAGCCGATTTACGCAACTTGTGGACTTTGAGAGAGGCCTGATCATCAGGCCGAAAACCGCAGGGTGATTTGCGCGCTGTATAGCCTGCCATGTGGATGGACGGTATGGTTCTGACCGTACCGTCCAATTGTGTTGAAAGCAGTGGACACGTGACATCATTGCCACACGGCCGAGTGGCTCCGGTCGGACCAGGAGGACCGCTGGTAGAGAGGATCGACGGATCGTGCGCCAGTTATGAACGGATTCCACATGGACCCAGTTCACTGTACGGGCAGATGTAGCGGCTTCTGTGTGCCCACGAACCATTTTCCGACGCCTCGCGGAAGCGAATCTGCGATCCCAGCGCCCCTTACGTGTGCTGCCATTAACACCGGAACGTCGCCGGTTCCGTGGGCAGAGGTGCCAGGCCAGAGCGACGTGGAACGCCGCAGACTGGCGACGTGTGGTGTTTAGCGATGAGTGCCGTTTCGTTTTGGGGACAGATGATAATCGTGCCCGGGTGTGGAGGTCCCCGGATCAACGGCACAATCCCAACCTCGCTATCGAGCGCCACACCTCCCCCCGCACGGGGATAACTGGTTTTCCAGTTATTTGGGGAGCGGCGCCCCCACGGCCCGAGCTGACCTTGTGACGGATCATTTTGTCATTTTGTCTTGAACGATTACATCACCGAAGGGACAGCTGTTCATCCAGCTGATGGGGGATGGCGTCCCCACGGCCCGAGCCAACATGTACTATAAGTGATGATTTTCACATTTTTTATGTTTTTTCACTTTACATGAACCCGCCTCAGTTGTAGGTTGCTGAGGTTGTGATTATGCGCCAGCTCAGGATTTTAGTTTCTCGTTTTCTTTCCTGTCTTCTCCATTTCATGTTTCTTTCTTTGTTTTTCCGAGCTGGTTAGCTAGACCTGCCTGCACGTTTGCCGTGTGCGGTGACCCGTAAGGTGGAAAAGGGGAAGCTGGAGGCTGAGGTTTCTGGAGGCCTGGGTGTTGTTGTCGCCAGTTGCCAACACTCCTCTTTGCCCCCTGCTTCACCCTAAACGGGCGGCTGGGAAATAACCCACTCCTAGTCAATGAGGTCTGTGGCCGAGTGGAGCCCAGACCTCTAACGGCTTGTCGTCTCGTACGACAGGGTGAGTCTGGGGATAGGGTGGGCATGCCAAAGGGGTGTTCCCCAGGCATGGGAAAGTCTGGGTGCTCGCCGAGCGCATGTCTGCCCTATCAACTTGCTATATCCGCTTGCTATCCCTAGAGCCGTGTCCTGCGTCCACTTGGGCTTGCGGACCTCCGGTTCTCCCTTGTTGGGCTCGATTGTGGGTGGGGAAGTTGGCGGATGAATCCTTTAAATTTTTCATGGCTCTCAATGAAATTTCCCATGAACCCAAAACTAAAAGAGGTATAGAGGAAGGTTCAGGTCCTTCCGCCAAAAAATTTGTCGCGGATGTTTCCAATGCTAGATTCTTTTTTGTGCACTCATTGGACCCTTCAAAGCCTTTGAGTGCCAAAAGTCCATTTTGGATCCACAAAGCACTGCAATCAATTGCAAGCTCTCCTAAGAGCGTCAAGAAGCTCCAGTCTGGAGATCTTCTTGTTGAGATGTCTACTGTGGCCTACAGTTCCACACTTATCAACACCAGCATGCTGCTCGAGACGCCTGTCAAAATAACACCACACGGTTACCTAAATTCTTCTCTGGGTGTTGTCTCCTCTCGGGATCTTATTGATTGCTCTGAGGATGAGCTTCTCGAAGAACTGAGGAGCCAACATGTTACGGGTGTGCGACGCATTTCTTTTAGGAGGAATGGGCAGTTTGTCCTATCCTGGAACATTATCTTGACTTTCAACTGCCCTTCCCTGCCTACATCCATCAAGGCAGGGTATCTCCACCTCGAGGTACGCCCGTACATTCCCAACCCGTTGAGATGTTTTAGGTGCCAGTCGTACGGCCACTCTCAGCAGTCATGTAGGAGTTCTCCTAGGTGAGGACGCTGTGGTGCCACAGAGCATCTCCTCTCAGAATGTGTGGCCGAGGCCGAGTTTTGTGTGAACTGCAAGGGTTCACACCCAGCATCAGCCAAAGATTGTCCCAAGTGGAAGGAGGAGAAGGAAATCCAAAGGCTCAAAACGGTGGAAAATATTTCCTATCCTGAGGCCAGAAGAAGAGTGGTTCCCGTTACATCTGATCGGCGATCATACGCTTCAGTGGTGGTTGCCAAATCTACGGTTGCCATTCAGACCGACGTTCAGATCTCCCCTAAATGTCCATTCAATATGGAGGAAATCATCGCAGCCGGACTGGAGGCACTCCAGTCGCGAGCTAGGAGTCTGAAAGCGGCACCCGCCACTTCACCGAAGCAGACTCACTCCAACACCAGCAAGGGAACTCAGGCCACTTCTTCTGGCAAAAACGCCAACACTAACACCAACACCAAGGTCAAGGATAAGAAGAGCATTTCTTCTCCTTCAAAGTCTCAGCCAAACAATCAACGGCGAGCAAATCCCGCCAAGACACTTGGGACAAAGCATTCACCAATCTTGGCCCCTGGTCACACACCACCAAATCTGGGGGAACGCTCACCAGAGGAAATGGAGGCTGACCAAGTTTAACCATTTCCTTTTTCATTTCATTTTTACCCATGGGTTCAATAATTCAGTGGAACTGCCGAGGTTTTCGCACCAGTTTTGATGACGTGAAACATCTGCTTTATTTGTACTCTCCGGTGTGCCTTTGTCTTCAGGAGACAAAGCTTAAACCATCGGACCTGCTTTCAGTTCGAGGCTACAGTGCATTTCGGACAGACCACTCGTCTGGAAATATAGCCTGTGGGGGTGTCGCTATTCTCGTCCCTCACAGGGTTCCGGTATCTTCCGTCGCGGTTTCCACAACTGTGCAGGCCGTGGCGGTTCGTATTTCTATGCCTGTGCCTCTTACTGTTTGCAGTGTTTATCTACCACCGGATGAGGATGTTAGCGTCTCTGTTCTGGAGAGCTTGATTGATCAGCTGCCCTCACCCTTCCTTCCTTTGGGTGACTTTAATGCTCATCATCCTTTGTGGGGTAGTGTCAGCGCCAGCGCTAGAGGTCGTCGCATAGAGTCTCTTCTGTGCTCGGCCTCTGTGTGCCTTTTAAACACCGGTGCTGACACTTACTTCCATGAGCCGACAAGATCTTTCAGTGCGATCGATTTGACCTTGGGTTCACCATCGATCATTGCTGACTGGTCGTGGACGGTGTGTAAGGATCTCCACGGGAGCGACCACTTCCCAATCGTCCTCTGGCACCATGCAAACGTGCCATATTCTGCCTCCGGCCCACCTCGATGGAGGATGGATTGTGCCAGATGGGAGGTCTTCACATCGTCCGCGGTGATATCTTCTGAAATGGTGACCCAAGAGTCAATCAACGCAGCTGTACTTAAAGTCACAACTTGTATTATTCAGGCAGCTGATCTTTCAATTCGTAAAACATCTACGAAGCTCCCCAGAATTCCGAAACCTTGGTGGAACCCTAAATGCGCAGCGGCTAGGAGAGCTCAACACAAGGCCTGGTCTACTTTTCGGCGTTATCCAACCGAGGCTAATCTCGTTGCTTTTAAACGTGCTAAATCCTATGCTCGGTTGGTGCGTCGACGTAGCAAGAGGGAGTCTTGGATCCAGTATGTATCATCTCTTACCTCACGTGCCAATTCGAAAACTGTGTGGGAAAGGATTCGTAAGATCCGGGGTACCTACAGTTCACACTAGATTGCCATTCTCGAGAGTAACGGCTGCACATATGCTGACGTCGGGGAGATTGCAGATTGTTTGGGGAGGCGTTTGCCTCCGTTTCGAGTGATCTGGCGTATCCGGCCTCCTTTCATAGGATTCAATCCTCCGCGGAACGCCAGAGAATCTCTTTTGCGCCGTATACCGACACTGGTTATAACTCCCCCTTCAGCATGTGTGAACTTCGGGTGGCTCTGCATCGGTCCGGGGCTACTTCTGTCGGTCCCGATGACATCCACTACGACATGCTCCGTCATCTCTCCCAGTCGTCTCTCGAGAACCTTTTAATCTTATACAACCGCATCTGGTTAGAACACAGTTTCCCGGAGTCTTGGCGAAAGGCTTTTGTTCTACCTTTTCCGAAGCCTGGCAAGGATCCTAAGTCTCCCTCTAGTTATCGCCCAATTGCTCTCACTAGCTGTCTGTGTAAAGTTCTCGAACGCATGGTTAACTCACGATTAATTCATTTTTTAGAACATCATCAATTACTTTCACCATCACAAAGCGGTTTTCGGCGTCATCGTTCACCTCACGATCATCTCCTGCACCTTGAGACATCTGTGCGCGAGGCGTTTGTGCGTAGGCAGCACCTGGTTTCTGTATTCTTTGACATCGAGAAAGCCTATGATCGTGCGTGGCGGCACGGGATTATCCGTGACCTCCACGCATGCGGATTGCGAGGGAATCTTCCGACCTTTATTGTAAATTTTCTTCGCAATCGGGTGTTCCAGGTGCGCCTGGGTACGACGCTATCTGCAACATTCCATCAAGAACAAGGTGTTCCTCAAGGTTGCATTTTATCTGTCACATTGTTCATCCTTCGCATTAATTGTCTCCTCACAAATCTTCCTCCTGCGGTTTCGGCTACTGTGTATGTCGATGACTTGCACATCTTCTGCTCGTCATCGAGCATGCGTTTCATTGAACGGCAGTTGCAGTCTAGTATTAATCAGATTTTTAAAGCGGCGAATAGCAATGGTTTCGTTCTTTCTCCCGACAAGACAGCGTGTGTTCATTTCTGCCGGAGGCGTGGCCTCCATCCTGACCCCGAGCTGTATTTGGACCGTGCAGCCATTCCAGTTTTGCCGGAGACCAAGTTCCTTGGACTGACCGTCGACCGTGCGCTTACGTTCCGTGTGCACGTTCGGCGGCTCAAGATTTCCTGTCTGCGTGCTCTTTCTATTCTAAAAATCCTTTCGAGAGTTTCGTGGGGCGCAGACAGGATCTCTTTGTTTCGCATTTACCACTCCTTAATTCGGTCGAAACTGGATTACGGCTGTATCGTGTATGGCTCGGCTCGTCCTTCCGTTCTCCGGCCTTTGGACGCTGTTCATCATCAGGCGCTGCGTCTTTGTACGGGAGCATTTCGAACATCTCCGATTCCCAGCCTTTACGCTGATGCGAACGAACCATCGCTTGAATTACGCCGTCTGCAGCTGTCTGTCCACTTTTACTTAAAACTTCGGTCTCTTCCAGACCATCCTTTGTACGGTGCAGTTTTCCATCCTCAGCATGCTCGTTTATTTGCGAACCGGCCCTCGTGCGTTCCAACCTTCGGTCTTCGTATGGCGGCCGTAGCTCGTGATGCAGGGCTCGACTTGTCGCTTGTTGCAGCGATCAGGGGCTTTGGGGATCCTCCATGGCACCCACTTGGTGTCATGGTTGATACCACCTTTACGTCTTTCGACAAATCCTCAACCCCTGCGTCAGTGTACCAGCAGCTCTTCGCTGAGCACCGTGCCCTCAAATCTGAATACACTCCCATTTTCACTGATGGCTCCAAGATGCATGGAGTCGTTGGATCCGCAGCTGTCTGTGTTGATGACGTGTCAGTAGCGCGGATCCCAGCTGAGGCCACGGTGTTTTCGGCGGAGATGCATGCTGTGTATCTTGCACTTCTTCATGTTCAGTCGAGTTCTCATCATAGTGCTATGGTCTATACGGATTCCTTAAGTGTCCTGCAGTCTTTGTCATCGCTGGACTATTGTAATCATCCTTTTCTTTTGAACGTACGAGGGCTTCTTCGTTCCTTGCTCGAGGCCGGTGTCCAGATTCAATTCGTCTGGATTCCTGGGCATGTTGGAATCTCGGGTAACGAGTGTGCTGATGCGGCCGCTAGATCTGCTTCCTCTTTGGTCGTCACACCCTTGCCACTCTTTCATCGCGATTTTCGATTTCTTGTTCGTGATCATATCAAACGAACGTGGCAGGGTCTGTGGGACCAACAGGTTGAAAATAAACTGCATCGTATAAAACCTATTCTCGAAATCTGGAACTCCTCATCTCGTCGGAACCGCAGGGAGGAAGTGGTGCTTGCGCGTCTCCGCATTGGGCATTGTCGTTTCACTCACCGCTTTTTGCTGTGTGGCGACACTGCGCCGATGTGTGAGTCGTGCAACTGCCGACTCACCGTCACTCATCTTTTGTGTACCTGTGTTCGTTTTCGTGATGTACGTTTTCATTTCTTTCATTCTCATTTGTTGAACGAGGACGCCGCTACACTGCAGCAGCTCCTCAATGACCACTGCAATACTGTTGTTGTTTTTTCATTTTTTAAGCAAATTGACTATTTTAAACGTATCTAGATTTTAGCCCTATCATCATACTCATTTTTCAGTTTTACTGAATCAGCTAGATTTTAATCTTTGTATCATGTTTTTAGTACTGTTTGTTTCATTATCTTTTTTAGCCCTTTCATCGTTCTCATTCTTCAGTTTTATTTGATCAGCCATATTTTAAGCTTCATCGCACGTTTTTAATACTGTTTGTTTGTCTGTCTGTCTTGTAGTTTTTACCGTATTCATTTCCATCTTTCACTTTTACCGCTTCATCCTGTTTTTAGCCTTGTGTACTTATTTTATTGATTTTGTTCTCTTTTGATGTCTTTTGTTTGGCGCTCTTTGGCCAACCATGGCCCTTGCGCCAATAAAATCAATGAACCAACCAACCAACCAACCGCACCTCCCCCACTGCAGGCATTATGGTCTGGGGAGCCATTGCCTATGATAGTCGATCAGCTCTAGCAGTAGAACGTGGATCATTGATCGACCAGCGGTATGTGAATGAGATCCTACGGCCCCATGTGCTCCCATTCCTGGCAGGGATTCCATGTGCGCTATACCAGCAGGATAATTCCCGCCCGCCCGCACACGGCTCGGGTTACCCAGGACTGCCTACATCATGTCCAGACACTTCCATGGCCTGCCCGCTTCCCGCACATGTCCCCTATGTAGCATTTGTAGTACCAGTTCAAACACCGGCTGCCGCCGTGCCGCACTATCCGGTATTTGGAGCACACCGTCCAGCACGTGTGGGCCAGTCTGCCACAGGACAACATCAGGCGCCTGTTCGCCTCCATGTCGGACACTATTGCAGCATGTATCGCCGCACGAGGCGGTGCGACGCCCTATTGAAGATGACAGGACTGCGTGCAACAGATCCCTCTGTGATTGTCCTGCAGCTCTGTTTTTACGATCATGTGTAACATTCATCTGTATCATTACGTCCATAAAATTTCAGTTCAATCCGATGTTCCCTTCTTGGTGCGCAAAATTTCATTGTCCGTGAGTGTAACAAGAAAAATAGCGTTCGTAGGTTATTACATATCGCTGCTGTAGGATCATCTTACTGTTTATGATTTCGTTTTTGTAGAATTTAGTTAGCTGTGCCATTTTATTTTATGTCCCTTCAGTATAATGCTATTATTTTTAGACCACAGGTTTTTCTGCCAGCAAAGAAAAGCAGATTTTGCTTCATTATACCGCCACATATTTTCACTTTATACTGTGTCTCATCTTCATCTGATGATCATCTCATCTTTACAGACGATTCTGCCTTCTGGAGAATTGGAGTACGTTTTGGAATTTTCCTTTATGTTGAAATCTTCCGGTACCGCATTACCACCTAGACTAGACAGCCACAGCAAAGTGGTTATTGGCTTTCTAGTTCTTCAGGCTGACCCAAGTTTTCATCATCTCCTCGCAGGATATTATGCAAACAGTTCGTTGCTAAGATTAGGTTGTTTGCTAACTAAACAACGTATAATTTTATCTGATGATGCAAAAGTCTAAGTGCTGGCTTCTGACCATTCGTTCGAGATGGGTCCATGTTCGAATCCCGCTGAGACATGGATGTTGTGTTTGGCGTAACTCTTTCCCTTCCCCGAAACCAGTGGCCCTAAATCAGGGATGGGCGACTACTTATAACCCGTCGAGTTGTTCACGCTATTTGTTAAACTCCAAAACAAGCAAAAAGATATTATAACACTTGTAAACACAGTTCGATCAGTACTACTTCCAAGACAGTCGAAGTTTACCAAATGAATGATTCCAATCCAGTCTGTGTTTTTCCGACTTAGTGTGCGGACAAAATTCGTTTGCGTTCTGATTTATTCCGACGAGAAAACTTTGTTTCCGTTCTGTCCGACGTAGTGTGTGGCAATCTTTATTAAATGAAACAGAAGCCAACGAAAAAGGTAAAAACAGAGTGAAAATGAAATTTTATTTTAATCATTATAGTTCAGGGCTTTTTTTCTTTTGAGGGCGGGGTGTGTTGGTGGTCAACGACTGCCATCAGCAACTTTGAGGGCTGTAAGCTGTCGCCAGACTTTAATTGGTTCCAGGGAAGCCCAATGCCACCCCCATTAGGCAAGCACACGACCCAAACTCCATCTGGGACACAAACGTATTTTGGACGAACGGCCAGCCGCCCCCAGGGCTGCTCTAAATGAATCTGTACAAAAGTGAGAGTTGTGGTGATGAAAGTAAGGAAAGGATTACAACACTTCTGCTAAACAAATACCCTAAGGAAATACCTCTGAAAGTGTTCATACTTGGAGAGAATCACCTTTCGCGTCTAAAACACATTTAATTGTTTATTATTTATATCTTTACTAATTTAAATTAGTAGTATAAGGAAGTAACACACACACACACACACACACACACAAGCAACTATTGCCACAATAAATCTCTTCATTTGAGAGCTCATATCTTCGTTAATCCAATAATAAAACTAATTCTTCCAGCAATCAGAAATTCGCCCCTTTAGGGTCTTACATGTATTTTAAAAGTTCTTTTGTACGTATGATACTGAAAACTGTCATTAGCTGCTTAGTAAACCACTTGTCAATAGCAACGGAACACAGTAGCTGGATGAATGTTTCTGCACCCTCCGCAAAGCAAAGATAAACGACCACCACTCGTTTAGAAACGAATAACTTTATTTCAAACTAATAAAAGTTTTTCAATAAATTTCTGTTTGGCTATTTTCTATCGTTAGTTGTTTTGTAATTTTCACTAAAGTCGTTCTAGTCTCCCATCTTTAGTTTTTTATTGTCCTTCGATCTTGTACGCTAACTCGAAATTTTTGATTCTATGTTGAGTATTATTGTCGTAGATTTGCTCAGCAATTTTACGTGCTGTCATTAAGAAATTCTGTTACTTTAAAGTTCCTCTACCCTTTTCTCGAGGAATTTCGCAGTCAGTGCTTCGGTTCTGTGAAGAAAGAAAATTACCAAGCATTTACCAGTTAACTTGGAATCGTTTGTTCCAATTTACTGTTTTGCCCATCCTTTTCCTTTTTTCCTTCGCGTTTATTTTCTTAAGAACGTAACTGCTTTTCTTACTCGAACATTAATATCCATGTTCTATTTTCATTCACCAACACCGCCAATGTTGGAAATAATTTTTAAAACTTATATTATTTGTAGTCGTTACTCCATATGCGTTGACGGAGAGCGTTAACTGAGCAAGAGCGTCGATCGCCGGCTGTATTGGAGCTTGCCAAAATGCTATAACAATGAATTGTTGGATGAGGCAGTCTGACATTGAAATTTGTTATGTGCTGGTTTGGAGGGAGGGAGAGAGAGCTCGAGGGGTGTCCCTCTTGACTTGAATTCTAATAATATGCTAGTTTATAGTAATATGTGGAAGCTATTAAAATTATTGTTTGCTTAGGCTGTGTTCTTTTTTGTTTTTTGTTTTTTTTTGATTGGAGGTTTAACGACCACCGTGAGCAACTTAATGGGCTAAAAGCAGTCGCCCGTCCCTAACTTAAGGCCACTGGTTCCAGGGAAGGGAGAGAGCCAGTGCCGTAAGACAAACACAACATCCATGCCTCACCGTGATTCTAACCCGGGCCCTTTTCGGACGAATGATTAGAATCCATCGCTTAGACCACTGCGATACCGGGGCGGCCGCGCGTTCTTGTCTCCCCAAACTACTTCAGCGGACCTGAGCCTCGCGTATTGTTTTTATTTCTAAGATTAATGAAGCTGTTGAGCCTGTTCTTCACAAACTCGACGATACGCAAACAAAATGAATGCCATACATAAATAATTCTCCAACGAGAGTGTAAAATAAATTTTATAATAATATCTAGAAATTAACATTTATAATTCAATACAATAAAGTAATTATTTATAAAAACGGGTGCGGTTAAAGAATAGAAAGCGAATAGCAAGGTATTTTACACTAAAGGTCAAACTATATCATTAATTCGTAACTGCAGTAATATGAAAGAATAAACAATGGAGTGAATAGTACCCAATGTGTATTATACGTGGATCGTGGCCTTGAAAACTTTCTCAGCAGCGAATGTCTACATTTCTAGTCATATATGAATGCCGCAGACTTGAACACACCACAGGAATATGTGTGTTATCGTTAAAGTACACTGACGGAAAAAATCCCAACACCACGAAAAAATAGTTGTAGAGGAATGAAATGGCGGCAATACATTTGTATAGGTAACATATTTAATCGATTAAGGTTTCAAGATCACAGCTTAATGTAAACGCGAGAAGAACCATTTGAAATGTGAAATGCTGGTACATTAATAACCGGTGTAACTGCCAGAATGTTGAATGCAAGCACGCAAAGTTCATGCATTGTACAGGTGCTGGATGTCAGTTTGTGGGATGGAGTTCCATGCCTGTTGCACTTGGTCGGTCAATACAGGGACGGTTAATGCTGGTTGGGGGTGACGCTGGAGTTGTCGTCCAATGATGTCCCATACGTGCTCGATTGGTGAAAGATCTGGTGATCTAGCAGGCCACGGCAACATGTCGACACTCTGTAGAGCATGTTGGGTTACAACAGCGGTATGCGGGCGAGCGTTATCCTGTTGGAAAACACCCCCTGGAATGCTGTTCATGAATGGCAGCACAACAGGTTGAATCACCAGACCGACGTACAACTGTGCCGTCAGGGTTCATGGGATAACCACGAGAGTGCTCCTGCTGTCATAAGAAATTTCTCCCCAGATCATAACTCCAGGTGTAGGTCCAGTGTGTCTCGGCCGCAGACAGGTTGGTTGCAGGCGCTCACCTGGCCTCCTTCTAACCAACACACGGCCATGACTGGCACCCAGGCAGAACCGGCTTTCATCAGAAAACACAACAGATCTCCACTCCGTCCTCCAATGAGCTCTAGCTTGACACCACTGACGTCGCAAACGGCAGTGGTTTGGAGTAAGTGGAATACACGCTACAGGGCGTCTGGCTCGGAGCTGTCCTTCAAGTTACCGATTTGTAACTGTTCGTTGTGTCACTGTGGTGGCAACTGCAGCTCGAATTGCTGCCGCAGACGCGGTACGATGCGCCACGGCCATACGCCGTACACGGCGGTCTTCCCTCTCAGTAGTGCCACGTGACCGGCCGGAACCCGGTCTTCTTAAGGCAGTACCTCCCCTTGACCACCGCTGCCAACAATCATGCACAGTGGCTACATTCCTGCCAAGTCGTTCTGCAATATTGCGGAACGAAAATCCATCTTCTCGTAGCCCTATTACACGACCTCGTTCAAACTCCGTGAGCTGTTGATAATGGCTTCTTCGTGTTCTTAAAGGCATTCTTGACTAACATCAACACACTACGTCGAATCTCAACGATAACTAACGCTCATGAACGTTACAGCAAACCTGCTTTGCATGTTCCGAAGGGCGCTTCTAGCGCCACACGTATGCGCCGAGCCCAAAATTTGCATAGACGTCATCTTACAGATGTACTCTCACCGCCTACCAACTGTCGTTTATTTAACACAACCCCTTCTTGGTGTCGGGATTTTTTTTCCGTCAGTGTATGAAATCTGTTATTTCATAGAATACCTAGTTATTTCATGAAATAACTGATCAAGTCAGTTAAAGCGTAAAACTCACTTGTATTCTACGGTTTAACTAGTTATTTCATAGAATAACGATCTACACCCCGTTAAAGTGTAAAATAACCGAGTAAATAAATCCCAAATCCAAAAGGCTGTAAAGTGAGAACCTCTGGTCAGAAATAGTACACGATTTTCAACCCACTATAAAGTGTTATATAATAATAATGATATTAACTTTTATGTTTCGTTTAAGAATATGGAAAGTATTACTTTCATTTATACGCAATATTTCCGTAATTAATGATAATTTGCTGAACTTAATATATAGAGATTACTGTAACCGAAAATGTTTTGCGCCGGACTCTCAGAACGTCAACGAGAAACACATTATCTTCCACCCCTACTGAATTTATGAACTCTTCCAGACCGTAGGGGTGGACTTGTTTGGTAGACCGTCTAGTGTGTTGTGCAACTGTTAGCGTGTTGGCGCCAGTTCATTCAAGTTAGTTGATTGCTTCCATGTGCCGGCTGCTGTGCGTCTAACGCTGCTTCGATGTGTCAGGTATTGAGTTAAATTTTTTTCTCAAGTTCCGTAATAACGTTAATTTAATTAAGTTTCTTACGTTAAAGTACAGAATTTTTAAAACCTCAAGTTGACTTGAACGACGAATTCTTTAAGTGATGGCAAAGAAAAAAAAAAGGCGCAATGAAAGAAATATTTGAATCTTTACTAAGTAAGCGTGATGTGAAAGAGAACAGTTCTTTGCTCACCTTGTTTATTTTACACTTTAACTGTCTATCATTAGTTCATTTATAGAATACCTAGTTATTTCATAAAATAACTAGTTAAAGTGTGGAATTATTAATTTATTACACGCTTTAACTAACTTGTTCAGTTATTTCATGAAATAACTGAATTATACACTTTAACGGTAACATGTACATTTTCATCATTGATAACAATCTTCAGAGTACATTTCCAAACTTAGAAATAGCTTTGAGAAGATTTTTAACCTTATCAGTCACGAATTGTTCTGCAGAAAGATCATTTTCAGCAGTCTCAAGAATAAAAAATGAAAAAAAGGAATTTATTGGGAGGAAAGAAGTTTAACTCACTCGTGATAATGTGTGTAGAAAAGGAACATAAACCTGGGTATTGACTACTCTTCAGTAATTGACAGTTTTGCCCATGTAAAGGCCCGTAAAAAAACGATGATCATGTCATAATTATGGTGCAGTCAGGCATTGGGTGGAAAAGTGGGAAATTACATAAGTGTTAATCAAATTTTCCTTTGCGTCGTAAGTGTTCATTAAGATTGTTTCAATATTTGCTTCTTTTCCTACATCATTGTGTCTTTTCTGGTGCATTATATTGTTTTATAATAATAAATATTATTATCATAATATATTTATTTTTCACAAAATCCTGAAGGTCAATAATTTGAAACGTACACTGATACACTATAAAACAGACCTACTATATTTTTCATTTATAATAAATATCATTGCGAAATTGCTTGACATAACGTAATAGAACACACTCCCGACAAACAGACACATACACGTCAAATTTGGTGGTAGTGGGAGGGGGGGGCGCCATGTTGTCTTGTGCTCATGTCGCCAGAGACATTTGCTTCGTCCCTGCCTCCAGACCCTTTACTACTGTCACACCAGACAAGCTGATGTTCGAAACAACTTAAGCCTGTGACGGGCAAAGCAATCAACTCCACATTGAAGACATTCTTTCACAAAATCTCCGTCAGTAAAGGGCTTTCCACTTTTTGCAATTTTTTCTGCTATCATGTAGCTAACGCGAACACTGCTTTCAGACTGTTTATTTAACTTGGAGAATAACGACTGCTGAAAATTTAGTTTGTCTTTTAACTCATTAACTTTTTCGCTCCGAAAATGTCCCTCCAATTCAGAGTATTTCGCACTGTGCTTCGTATCATAATGCTTCTTAATGTTGTATTCTTTCATTAACGCAACGCTCTCATTGCAAATAAGACAAACTGCCTTATTCTTATGCTCAACAAAAATGTAATGGGACGACCACTTTTCTTGAAAAAATAGCACTTTGTGTCCAGCTTTCTTCCTCTTGCTTTCACAGCTCGCCATTGTGACCGCATTCAAAGGCCATCTACTGACTGAAGTGTTTCACCCGGCTCAAGTCAACTTCTCGGCGCCCTTCTTATCGCCAACCAATCACGACCTTGACATTCACCTTCTTCCTTCTGAACCTTAGGGTCACGCAAACTTATTAGGATTGTAGCAATTTTGGGGTACAGAATGAATAGGCGGGGAAAAGGGGGCGGAACTAGCAATTCTTCGGACACTAGCAAGCACTTTTCACTACTTCCAGACACTAGCACCCGGCGTTTACGACTCCAATAGATAGTAATTATATTTTGTTAAATTACGTAACGCAAAATTTTATGGTGAATTATTTTTTGAAAATTACAAAATTACTAATATTATGTTAGCAATCATCGTCATTTTTTTGAAACTTAATCTCCCCACCCACCACTCACACAAACATTGTATTTATTTCTCATTCTGGAATTCGGCACATACAAATCTCAGTCCTCCAAACGAAATGCCGCTCCTTATAGAATGCTTGCCTAGTTGACGTGAAATGGCTCCGTGGGCCATTGAAATGTTATCGGTGAGCAACGGAAATATCATCTGCGGGCCAGCGAGTTACGAGTTGAAGTCTCATAGTGCACAGCGTTTGAGTTTTCTACATTGGCTAGCATCCTTCGCTTTTGTAAATAGGGGCACAAAATTTTGCAATTTTATGTTCCATTTTAATCAAAAATGTGCTTACAGTAAACTTGTAAACGCTTTGTTTCAGGTTTTTGTAAAAAGGAAGATCGGTGATGGAACCTCCCTGGCGAGGTCAATACCTTTGAACGCCTTTTTCCTTTTTGTAATTTCTAAAAATGAGCATTGTTGATGTCATGTGCACTTTACATACAGTAATTGCTTTGTGTGTGCGTGCGTGCGCGCGCGTGTGTATTTGCGCGTGCGTGTGTGTGTGTTTAAGCATCGCATCCGAAATATGTCATACATTTCTGACATGCACTAATTGTCATAAAAATCCGCGCACCAAGAAAAAAACGTTTGATTAACGCGAAAGTAGGCGAAAGCTACGGCGGAGCAGACATGTAAACTACCATCAGAGAGGACAGTGGAATCGTGAGAGCGGCACGCACAGATGCAACAACGTCCTTGCCCAATATCCAGAGACATGTGGCGGCTGTACAAGGGACTCCTGTGTTCGCCAGAACCATTTCCAGACGCCTGACAGAGGCGAATCTGCATTATCGACGGGACTTACGTTTTTTGCCATTAACACCTGACCATCGTCGGCATCTATTGCAATGTTGTCAGCAGCGAGCAACATCGAATGCTACGTGCTGGCGACGTATAGTGTTCAGCGACGAATCCTGCTTCTGTATGGGAACTGACGACCACCGTGTCAGAGTGTGGAGGACCTCAGGTGAGTGCTACAATCCCAATCTCAGTGTACAGCGGCACAAGTCCCGAACTGCAGGCGTGATGGTCTGCGGAGCCATCGCGTATGACAGCCGGACTTCCCTCGCAGTAATCCAAGGGACGTTGACAGCCCAGAGCTACGTACAGGAGATCCTGCGGCCCCATGTGCTGCCTTTCCTGGTGGGGCAGCCCGGAGCCATTTTCCAACAAGATAACGCCCGTCCGCACACGGCTTGGGTTTCCCAGGACTGTCTACGTCAGGCTTCGACGCTTCCGTGGCCTTCCAGATCGCCTGATCTCTCGCCCATCGAGCACGTGTGGGACCAGATGGGACGCCAGCTTTCTTCATGTCCCAGTGTTCGTGATTTAGAGCGTCAGTTGCAAGAAGTGTGGGACAATCTGTCCCAGAATAATATAGGGCGTCTCACTGACTCTATGCTGGACCGTATCACCGCATGTCTCCGAGCACGAGGCAGTCCGACGCGGTACTAACGCTGACCGGAATGTGTATTGTATGTACGCGGGAAATCGTTCTGCTGCTGTGATATTGTAATCACTAATGTCCTTGGTATGTACCATTACACTACTAAAATCTCAATTCAATCAGACGCCTTCTTCTTGGGGTGCGGATTTTTATGACCATAAGTGTACGGAAGAGATGCTCAAACTTTTCTTATGTGGTAATACACCCAAGCCTAGACTTTTCCAGGTCAAGATACGAGCAGGAACAAGCAGGGAAGAGCGAAAGGGGAGCGGAAAACTAATGATAAAACGCCCACTGCCTAAACAGGGGATATAGTACGTTGTCATTACGTTGCTACTAAATTTTATGCTATATTACGATTCAAAATTAAGGTCTCGGTCAACGAATTTCGCCTTCCGCCGCCCCTTCCTAATTACAAATTTTAGGTTTATTAAACAGCTTTTTGTGTCATTATGAAAAAAATGGTAATGTTACGCATTTTTCATGTTCGAAAGTTGCTGACACCTCGTAAAATGGTTGCAGAAAATAAGTTAGATTCTTCAGGCAATCCACGGCCAGATTTGCAAAGCTGACGTTTTTCATTCTTCTTTGTCTAAATTTCAAAAACTTCATGACGGTTCGGAATTGATGCCAGCATTTTAAGCTTAGAGTTCCACCTGGTTTCCTCGTTCTGATTATTGGTGTTCACTGAGCGGTGTATCAGCCCAATTTGTTTAATTCTGTGACGCCCGACTTTGCAGAGTTCAAAGTTTTAAACACAACTTCGTTCGAATACTTTTAGTGTCCCAAATTAATCATACGCTGTAAATTGGTGTTTATCACATTCGCCATATAGTCAAGACGGTCCAAAGACTGTGAAGAGCATCCACTACGTTTGTTCTTTGATCTGTATCAAACTTGAGCTTGGCAATCTCATCAAAATTCAGATGGATGGCAGAAAAAGTCTTCGATGATCTTTTCTAATGATTTCGCCACTTTTACGCTCACCAGAAAAATGTCATGTGAATAGCAATTTGACGAGAAAATTCCACTTTTTGCCAAAATAATGATGTATAACTGCGATATAAGAAGTATACCTAAAAATCATCGGTCCACATATCCGTTGTTGTTGCGTATAGTGATGGCATAAATCATTTCTTCTTGCTGGTTCATTCATCATTCACGCAAGAGTCATTCATGAACTCAGTAAATCATCTGCTGCAGGGATATCATGTGTATGACCAAAGAGCTTTCAAGGTCATAGCTCTCTTTAGGAAACTACATAAAAGCGCCCAAGCTCTTCAGCATTTACCGTTCATGATGAATGATTTATTGTGAGCCGGTTCGTTTCGAACCATTCAAGCACACCGTTAAAACGAATGACATCATATGTCCCCATTTTTAAATTTTTAAATTATTTCTAGCTGACTACTGATTGCTCATTGACATAAAGGTTGACACTAATTAATTATCGACATTACTTTTCTTAATGGGAATTCGTTTCCGAAATCACGCAGACAGAAGGAATACAGTTAAGCATACCGCGACTTCAGTGTGTGTCGCAGTAATGACGGACCGAATGAACATTCACAGCGGTGAGAGTGAACCATTCACTATTCACGGTGAAGAGGCATTCATTGTGAACGAAATGTTCACGAATGGTCCACCACTACTGGGCAGCATACGTTGTCCATAACTATTACCAAATTCTGGGTGAGACAGACATTTCTCAGCAATTGCACTGCATGTATTGATTTTTTACAAGAAACTGAAATGGTTGAAGGAATCCTTGTCCACCAACAACAGAAAATGTAAACATTTTCTGGTTGAAGAGTCCTAGAATGGGTCAGTAATTTAAAACGCTTCAAAGTTTGTTTTTTCCTGTTACATTTTCTACAAGAACATTTTCTCCGACGGGAAATTTTTGGGATGTCGTTCACTTGACCGAAAGATCGTTTCACCGAAAATCCCTAGATCGAAAAGATCGCTTCACCGAAGCGTCAGTGGTGCCGTAAGCAGAGGAGACTTTAGATCTTTTGGGGCCCTAGGCGCTAAAAGGTTAAGGGGCCCCCTCACCCTTCTTATCCCTTCAGAGATTTTCATCCGTCAGATTAACAAAAAAAGGGGGGGGGGGGGGTCAAGAATTTTTTTTTACACTTTTTTAAAATGCCATGGCTTCCTATTATTATAACGTTCCGTAAGAAAGAGTGCTAGTGTAATAATTTTGTCTGTTCGTGCACATAGAACTTTTTGATTTCAGATATATTTCAAAAATTATTTTTGCGGCTAATAGGAAATCAATAGATATTAAGTTTGACACTTTTAATATCCCATATACTTCATGCACTGCAGTTATCATAAACAGAATTTTGAGGGTAATAGGGAATCAACTGATGTTAGGTTTGGCACTTTAAATACCCGTAACCCGTTTATACCTGCACTGCAGTTATCAGAAGCAGAAGCATACAAATTAAATGGAAAAGTAGGAACTGCAGGTTTTTGAGTAAGAGTATCATTGAAACTTTTTATTGCTTTTTCAAAAGCTAGTTTTAAGTCAATTTAAGGAATAGAAAAGGTGAGAATATTTGATAATTATCAGTATTAAACCAAGGGAGCAGAAAGTAATTAGAAAATGTTGTTGCAATACAATATAAACTACTTTTAACACTATTAAATAAGATAGTGTGATATTCTCAAATTTCTTTATTTTTGCAGCCTAAATATTAATAACTCTTTTGGTTTAAAAGGATTAGGGCCGAGAAAGAACTTGATTGTCCTAAGAAGAGTTATCCTGTGAAGAATATTTCTTTCTTCATTGATTATCGTACCACGAAGGAAGAAAACTATTAACAGCAAACACGCCCGATCATCAGGAAAGTTTTTACAAGTACTCCTCATCGCAACTCGGGAAGAAGGTGGGAAGGTTCCAACACAGATGTGTTCCCTTGGCTGGAAGTGCCATGAAAGCAATTCATAGCACAGCAGGCCAGTTAAGAATGCGCCTTAAACAATGAAAAGTGTGGGAAGCGTGAATACCTTCTTTACCAACCACTGAAATGAACTCAAAATTATTTTAACCGTTCCTTTCAAAATAAGTACATTAATAACAACTCGAAAATTCGGAATATCAGCAACAGCAAGAAAAAATATGGTATTATTATTATGAGAAAGTAAAACATCAATTGACAATACAAAGTAGTCGCTTTAAGGATTGATTTGCTTCGGTCCGTGAAAACCAAAGCTGAAAATCCAATTATATGTTTTCGGGGCCCCTCAAACAGCGAGGCCCTAGGCGCGCGCCTAGTGTGCCTAGCCGGAAATCCGCCCCTGGCCGTAAGGTAAATTTTCCCAAAGGGTTGCTGTGCCTAAAAGTTCACTTCATCGAAAGATAATTTCGCCGATAGGTCAGTTTATCGAAAACTTTAGATTTATTACATGATCAGTTAAAAAATAGTGCGGGTTCTGAAACTGACCACCCAAATCTTAGGGAGTCGTATGAAATTGTACCTTTGATATCTCCGTGTCCACTTCCTCGTAGGTCGGTCATGTAACTTCCAACATAAGTTATGTAGCCTTAAGCCTGCCTTTTAATCTGCCGTACTCATATTCGTAAGGTTTACACAAATCAAGTTAACAAATCTGCGCTTTTACTCAGGCCCAAAACACAAATTATAAGGCCCTTGGCCTTTGCCGTTTTAAGAAATTGTTTATCCGCTCTGCTCGTACTCATGGCTTATTAAGCATGTCAAGTTGATAATGCTGCTCTTTTACTCAGAGCCAAACTATTAATAATTATATGGCCGAGGGCCTGGGCCTTATAATTAATTCCTTCTGCCTGAGTAATAGTACAGCATTATTAACTTGACCTTGATATGCAAACCTAATGAATATCAGCACGGCGGATAAAAATTTGCTAAAATGGCCCAGGCTTACGGCCTTGTAATTAATGTTCTGCACCTGAGTAAAAGTGCAGCAATATTAACTTGACTTATATAAACGTTATGAACACGAGTACGGCTGATAATAAGTGCTTTATGATTAATGTTAGAAGTCAGGTGACCAACCTACAGGGATGTGAACACGGAGAGATCAAAGTGCAATTTTATAAGATCCTTTAATGTTTTGGTGAACAGTTTTCCTAACCCGCATTACGTTTCAACAGATACTGTAAATAAAATCTAAAGTTTTTGGTAAACCAACCCTTTGGTGAAATGATCTTTTGATGAAATTAACTGTTCGGTGAAAACGTACCTTTCGATCAAGTGACCCTCTGCTGAATAGATCTTTTCAGTGAAGTGATTTTTGGTCAGGTGACCTCTCCGTGAAATAATCATCGGGCAAATGAACCAGACCCCAATTTTTCCGCGTAGATCATTTGCTTTGTTAAATACCATACTAAAGACCGTGCTTCTAAAACTCAGAGTGTTCTTCAGAGACATGCATGGAAAATACTCAGTATCACAGAAGAAAAATGGCTGGACTGTGGCCTTAGGTCCTGTTTACTATGATTTGGTTTTCCTAGAATCAGAAGGAAGAGACTGAAGTCGTAGATTTATGCAGGAATGAGAAGAAAGCTTCAACGGCTAAGTCAAATACGCTCTTTACAAAAATAAAACAAAACAAAAACAAAAAAACGAAGCACTCAGAAGGAATAATCCAATCAAGATGAAAATTTGTATATGCAATATGTACATGTATAATAAAGGAAATAATTGCAATTCCAGAGCAGTTGGGCCATTTATTCAGATAAAACAGCTACACGAGCGGAACAATTCAGTAGGTTGTAGCGCCACCTTTTGGCTCGGATACAAATGGTTACCCGACGTGGCATAGCCGTGTACAGCTCACGGATACTGTCCAGATGGTGGCCAAATTGTGGGCCAGTTCGCCGTCATTCCGGGATGGGTATAGAAGGCGCCCCACCATGACCGAAACATGTTCGATCGGTGAGAGGTCCGGCGGTCGGACTGGGCACGGAAAGGTGACGATATTACGGAGGCAGGCTTGGGACAGTCGTGCCGTGTGTGGTCGAGCATTATCCTGTTGAAAAATTGCTCGATGGTGCTGCCGCAGGAATGGCAACACAGCAGGTCGTAGAATGTCGTCGAAGGTACCGTTGAGCTGTGAGGGTGGTACGGAGGACTTCTTAGGTTGTCCGGTTATCGTAGGAAATGGCTCCTCAGAGAGTCACTCCCGGAGTGCGAGCCCTGTGCCGTTCCACGGTAAAGGCAGGATCCCTACGCTGGCCGGCTCGTTTCCAGAGACGTAGGCGCTGGTCATCCGCGCTAAGTGCAAACCGTGACTCCGCACTAAAGACAAGACGACTCCACTGGACACTATCCTACGTTGATTGGGCCCGACACCACTGTAACTGGTGCCAGAAATGCTCGTAGGTACCCCAACAGGCCGTCCTCGTGCCACAAGTCGTCTGGAAACGGTCCGGATGGCCACTTCCGTACCTGTAGATGACGTAACATGGTCACGGATCACGCGAGTACACATGCATGCCTCAGAAAACGTGAAAACTACATCGTCCTGGAACCGGAACGGTAACATACCTGAACGTAAGTCGGGAGCTGCGGTTCGTTTTCCGTTCCAGGACGATGTAACTTTAAAGTTTTCTGAGGCATGCATGTGTACTTGTTTGATTAATTTGGCATCCATGTACCTTCACATTTATTTGATTATAGCCACGGATGTTTGAGAGCGACGAATTCAGTTCTGTTCGTGCGGCTCTCACAATTGCTCGAACCTCGCGTTATGTCGTTGCATTTAGCTGTCCATTGTCCGTGTGCCGCTGGGTTGTGCCCTCCTCGACCCATTGACGCCAACATCTTCCGATTGCCGCGTAGCTCCGACCCAAATGCCTGGCGATAGCGATACGGCGACTTGACCAACCGGCCTCTCTCAGCTCAATTATACGCCCTTTCTAACTCTCCAACTGTTCGTATTGTGCACGGATCCGACGTCGGGTCATCATCACAGTCCGTGGATGTTAACGCAACCACAATCAGCTGTCACAATTGTCCCTGCATGCGAGACTTGCTCTTGATATACCCTCCTTGATTCGCGGTTCCCATGCCCTGTGGCGGGCCAATAATTGGTCATTGGTTGTTATTTTTTAATTATTTGCATATTTGGCCCTGAGGTACTTGAATAGGGAATTTCATCAGGATCGAAAGAATTTCTCGGAGTGCTTCGTTTATTTTTCTTTGGCAAAGAGTGTTGAACCCAGAAAAAGAAGGCAAACTAAAGCTTGCAAGAAGCTTCTATTTACTACCAGCGCAATCAAAGGACAAACATCTGCTGTTGAGAGGCACTTTGTTCTACAGTGTGGAATGATAATCGCTGGTCAGTGGAGAAAACTTTGTCCATAGCTCGAGCGAAATGAGATTAGGTTGTGGGCTATCTTAGAAGAACAAAAAGTTAGACCCTGTTCGCAGGCAGTAAAAGATATCCACTGTCTGAGAGCGTCAGGTATTTTGGGAGGATGAGCTGTGAACTATCTTAAAGGTAAGACGAAAAACTTTAACATCTGGTCCTTTTGTTCATCAGATCAAGAATTTCAAGAGAATGGCCGGAGATTCTGAGTTGAGTATTCATGAAGCAACCACCTTCACAATGCAGTACGTGTTTTCCTCGAATTTCGAAAGAGAAGCAGAAAAATAGAAGTCCAGCACAGGCTCTACTCGATTAAAAAAATAACGGCCCGAGCTCTGCCCGCTTTTCAAAGCCATAGAAAAGAAAATGCCTGTTCCGCGGGCAAGAAGAAATATTCCAAATATTCTGCTGGCCACAGAATGTCACCGTTAACTAAAACTTGGGCCTACTACCTGAAAGAGAACACAGAACGTCATAACACAATTTGGAATACACTCTTCTCAAAGAAACAAAGGGGTCTCTGTAGTTTCTTTCTCTATGGCTGGTGACTTTAATATTTCCAAGTGCTTTTCGAGATACCTGAAATACCTGAATTATGACGTAAGCATCTCGTACCGAGGTCCTCGATTTAAATTTCATGTGAATGCGAGTTTGTTTTGTTTTTCGGTTCTGGTTCTGTTCCTTTACCGGAGCTTGCGAACCGACATTAAGGATTGATGCTATGACGTCGAAATCATTGATTTTTTTCCGTGAGAGCGATGTTTGAATTGATGCCCACTTCGTTTCCCTAGACTAAAGTAAACTGCGTACGATATGAATACATACCGATAAAAGTACCGCTTAAACTTTGAAGCGGCTCACAGACACAGAGTTTTGAACGCGCTCCAGGGAAGGTGCATTATCGGGAGGCCACACGGGCTGCTGGTTTTGCCCACAGACGTACTTGAACAAAATCCTTCGCTCTTACACGCCAGTTCTGTCTAATCTTTTCTCATTTGCATACACACTGGCGGAAAGTGAAAAAAGAACACCAAGAAGGAGACGTCTGATACCAACGAAATTCATACAGCATAATAACGGAATACAGAGGATAACGTGATCAAAACATTATGGCAAAAGACAGCTGTATTTGCTGGTAAACTGAAAAATAACATTTCCATGTAACATGGTTAGTACGATGTTGAACCGCCATAAACATGCGTCACACTGTGCAATTTTGGCATGGAGTCTGTCGTACAGATGTTGGATGTAAGTTTGGGGTATTGAGTTCCAAGCATCCTCAACCTGGACACGTAAATCGGGGATGGTCGTGGCTGGCCGTGGAGACCGGATATGTCGTTGTCCCATAAAATCCCACACGTGCTCAATGGGGGACAAATCCGGTGAACGTGCAGGCCATGGAAGTTGTCTCACACCCTGAAGTGCATGTTGCGTTGCACGTGCCGTGTGTGGGCGTGCGTTATCTTGCTGGAAAACACCACGATGGACCGACCTTAAAAATGGCACAACAACGGGCTGAATGATGTTGTTGATGTAGGAGGTGATGTTTAACGTACCCGGTACAAACACTAGTTGTGTACGGGAGTGATAGCTGATCGCTCCCCACACCAGGAGACCAGGTGTAGGCCCTGTGTGTCGCTGGCGGATGCAAGAAGGGTGGAGACGCTCCCCTGTGCGTCTGGGAACACGCATACGGCCATCGGAGGCTCCCAAGCAGAATCTGCTTTCATCGCTGATTACGACAGGTCGCCATTGCGTTCTCCAGTGCAGACGTTGGCGACACTACTGCAGCCGTTCCTGACGGTGGGCTGGAGTCAGAGGTACACATGCCAGAGGCACACGTGCACGTAGTCCTGCATCCAGTAGACGATTGCGGATTGTTCGCACGGTCACCTCAGGTGCAACGGCAGCTCGGATTTGCGTCGCAGAGGATGTTCTGCTTGACAACGCCGCTCTTCTTATGCGTCGATCGATCCGCCCATCAGTCCTTCTGTGACTCCCGGTTACACGTCTTCTCGTGTGGGAATGTTCCTCGGACCATCTACGCCACCATCGTACCACCACCGATACTTGCCGTCGAATTCGCTCCGCAATACGACGATACGACCACCCGGCCTCGCGGAGTCCGACTAGACGACCTCGCTCAAAGTCCGATAACTGCTGAAATCGTACACGTCTTCCATGTCCAGGCATTGCAGCTTCTTCAGGGTCTTCGCACGCGTCCGTACGCCGACGCCTGATTACATTCTCTTCGCCGTACTCCTTAAATAAATACCACCGACGATAATTTGCATATTATGCCGGCTGTGGCGTAAGCGCTCACCGGTTGGTCCCGAAATTAACATCACACCTACGTAAACTCGACCCCATTAATATATGTAAATTTCATGATCGTCCTCCAATTCCTTCTTGGTGTTCTTTTTTCACTTCCCGCCAGTGTACTTTAAAAAGTCAAAATGTCTCTTTTCTCATTAAAAAGTTTTACCTATGACAGTTTTGGTAAATTAAAAACTGAAGAAAGATAAAAACGAAGAAAGAAGAGAACGATATGGCTAAAAAATTGGCTATTCAAAAGGGGAAAGTTCGGACATGAGTTTATGGGACGAATTACAAAAAAAAAAAAAAAAAAAAAAAAAATGCTATCAATTTCAGGAGTTATCTTCTGGGCCGTACGGCCCAGAATGAGGCGGCATAATAAAAAAAGGGTACCTACGGCCTGTTGGGGTACCTCGATAACCATATGCCGCAAAAACCTGCTTCCAGGGCCGTACTGATCGTCAGCCCACCACTAGATATTCGTAAGAAAACATGAAACTTAAATCAGCTATTTCTACAGAATCGTTAGGGCTGATAACAAGTCCGGATACATCTACAAAGGCCGTTCCATAAAAACTGAGAGTAATTTTTTTTTGAGTTGGCAACAGTGCGAAAGGGGAAAATAACCACGCAGACGACTAACTGAATTAAGAAAGTATCTATGACAACACTTATTAGTCGTGGCAGACGATTCTGGTTTTCTTATAGCACAGTTGTTTAAGTTACGTCTGCATTTCGCCATACAGCGTTGGAGGTGAGCGATTTAGAGTTAAGAAGTGAAATGCTTTGTGCGATAAAATTTTACTATCGTTTGGGTAAAACAGCTCCAAAAACAGTAGATTTAATGAAAAAAGCTTGTAAAGATAAATGTTTGGGTGAGTCAACGATTTTTAGATGGCACCATGATTTCAAAAAAGGGCTTTTGTCGGCAGAACTCGCTCCTAGGCCTGGTCGACCCGAAAGAGTTGTTACGGAGCGTATTGCTAACACTGTCTGGGCAGTCCTGCAAGAAGATCGACGAATGACGTGTGAAGACATGGAGACGTCAACTAGTATTTCAAAAACGTCGGCATTCCGCATTCTACTCCACAAATTACTGCTGCATCGTTTGTGTTCCAGATGGGTACCTCATCACCTGACGAGAGAACAATTGTTAGCCAGAATTCAGGTGTATCATGAGTGGAAACAAATTACTTCAAAGGATCCAAACTTTCTAAATACAGTAATAACTGCCGATGAAACATGGATCCACTATTTCGATACCCTCACGAAGCGCCCAACGAGTGTCTGGAAATACACAGGCTCGCCTCCTCCGAAAAAGTCCGCCAAACCAAATCAGCTGGGAAGGTGATGATGATAATTTTCTTTGATCATAAAGGTGTAGTCTACCAGCATGCCGTTCCTCCACAAATTACTGTCAATGCTGAGTATTGCATTACAGTCTCGAAGCGTCTGCGACGACATATATCGATTAAGCGAACGGAACTGGTGGGCAAGTGGACCCTACACCATGATAACGCCCACCCACATTGGCTGTTTGTGTTCAACAGTTTCTTACGAAATGCAGTATTGAAATCATGCCACAGCATGCCTACAGTCCTGACCTCGCCCCGTGCGATTTCCCGTTGTTTTCAACAATGAAGAAGAAGTTCCGTGGCGCTACATTCAACACAGATGCTGACGCTATTCAAGCTGTACAGGGCTCGCCAAAGCAGCTTCCACAAAATGCCTTCGCCACATGCTCTGAAAAGTGAACTGAACGATGGGACTGTTGCATATCATCCGTGGGAAGATACTTGGAGAAAAAATAATATATATTTTGCTGTACCTATATTTCTTCATTTCGCGCGATTTTACTCTCAGTTTTTATGAACAGCCGATGTATAATCTATGAGAAATTAAAAGAGAAATACATGAAGGCACGAAATGTTTTCTGGAATGTTATGTACTACATTCTCTAACCAATTGTTATTACGCGGTTGTAACGAGCTTTGAACAAAAATAAACTGTTTTTTTAAAATGCCAAACAAATCAAATCCATATTATTTATTAATAATTTCTGGAAATAAATCTAAAATTTGACATTACACTTTACACACACAGTTAAGGAATAGCGCTAAAAATTGAAAAGTAACACAAAAAATATCGTATTGAAATGGATAACAACTACAAAGTCAAATTAGACATGACACACTTGCCGTTATTATGAAGTTTTTCACTCAAATTCTTTATTCATATAAAATAGTATGATATTAATAGTGACAACTGTATTTTAATTGTATTTATGCAACTGATAATTATTATCAAAGAAAATTATTATTGGCGCAGCGTTGGAGTAAGAGGCTTACACACGGAGCATTGAATCAAATTCATGGGACATAGTTGGAGAAATAGGATTCCATGGCATATTGGGAGGCGCTTCAGCTGACACCGTTGTTACTACCTTTTTTTTCATAATAATTTTATAACGTGCTCATGCGTTAAGTTTTTAATTGTTCTTTTTTCAAGTACTTTATTTATCAGTGGTTCTCATTAGGTTCTTTGCCCGGTGTCATTTTTCTCAGCTGTTCTCAGCTTTGCGCAACCGCAATGGCATCAAACTCATCGTCTGGACGAGACAGAACTGTACATGCTTTTGCAATGAAAGAATTATTCGTATTTGATAGCTTTGCCTTTGATAACACCTGGTGAGAGATATTTGCTGTATCCGACTGGCGTCTTCAGAGACGAGTTCTGTCCCTCTCAAGGTTAATACAAAAATTCTGACAGCTATGGAACTTTCAAGGTTAGTAGACTTTAACACTTCTGCTGGTCACTGTCTCAGAAGTCGTCTTCGTGACGTCCCTGTTCTCGACAGCTCCTACTCCACAACCTGCCGCCTAAAGCTTCTTTCTCTCTTTCTTACGATCTGAAACCTATTGGAAAATGTACCTGCCTCCTATCTGAAAATTTGCAGTTCCATTTTTGTAGCAAACAAATTTCCTTTGTTCTGGATACATATTAAACATTTGATATGCCTGGTGCGTGCGCGACAGCAACGTGTCCGAAGTATTATTCGAAAACCAAAGAAAATAATGGCATTTATTACCATAAGTTTCGAAAAAATGAAGTTCTGAGTAAAACATGCAAACTAAGGTGAAAACTAGCTTACAGTTTCAAAAAATGAAATCAGTTATTAGATCGAAATATTTTCCTAAGGAAGACTACGAACATAATTTCAGGAACGAACTTATGGGTTTGTATCTCCGCAAATGCTATTGTACCGAGTTTAAACCTCCAGGGAAACTTTAACGTGAATTCTACAGTAATTTAGACGGGAAAAACAGACTGGAGGGATGGAAATGAATGGCTTTTGTTCGCTATTTGATAAAGACAGATGAATCCAACAACGAAAAAGAAATTTTAAAAGACATGTAGAGCACCGATGGTGAATATATTGAGATTGTGTGTATGAAAGACCTGAAAACAAGAAATGAAATTTTACTGAGGAAAATGAAAAGCTGAAAGAACAAATATTATTTATTATCTTTGAGATCTTCGAACCATCGTCAAAATTTCCCTTAGGAAGGTTCCGAAAACACAACAGAACCAAAATGCAAATAGAATTACTAGTTACAAAGTTTACTGAAAGACGAGAAAAAAGACAGAAATATGTGCAAAATAAGTTTGTTTTCTACAACTTTTACTCTAGGACAAATAAGGGTTTTGTTAGGCCAAAAAAAAAAAAAAAAAAAAAAAAAAAGAAAAAAAGATCGTTTTCAATTCTGCTGATGTTGCAGCTGCCATAACATCAAAAACTGTTTCCAGGAGAGCACATCACTACTTGAGAAATAATGCAAATGATTGAAGTCGAGTGAACATGTGAAATTTCTGTTGATGAAATGCAAGTTTCCAGAAAAATGTGCTGTAACATTTAAACAGATGAAGCTATGGGATCGTGTAGAAAGTACTGACGATATGCATGGTAAGAAGATCTGTGACTCGCTGGAAATGACGCTCTGGTGGTCAGTGGTCTAAGTGCTGGTTTCTAACCGTTCGTCCGTAGATGGGTCCTGGTTCAAACCTCGGTGAGGCATGGATGTTGGATTTGTCTTACGGTATTGGCTCTCTCTCTCTTCCCTGAAACCAGTGGCTTTAAATTAGACGAGCGACTGCTTATAGCGTATTGATTTGCTCAGGGTGGTCGTTAGCCCTCGTCTCCAAACAAAATGCATTGTATCTATTCTATGCGTGCATCGCTTTGACTGATTGTTGGCAAAATTTTAGCGAGTTTAGAGTTTTGAGGCATTTTATGTGTTTTTATGGTTCTCTATAGAGAGTTGTGACGTACCTACCTCAGAGGTGACCCAGGGTTGTGAAGTTACGCTTAAAAAATTATTTTCTACGTGACGCGTAAAATACGCGTAAAAAATGCGCAAAATTTATGTCATAAATGTAAAAAATGTTATAAATTCAAAACTTGCTTTAAATACAATAAAAAAACGAAGTTGTTACAATGTTACTCGAGTTCCCAGGCTAACAGCGACACGTGCGTGGGTTATTTGCGGTAAATCAAACGAGCTCTCCATATTATATTTTTAATTTCTTCTATCCTTTCCAACGACAAGCAAACACCACACATTGGTTTCGCCGTATTGCTTTGCTACTCGCCGTCACAGACCCTTGCGTATGATATCCAACATTATTACTAGTCATCAAAGCGTGCAGACAATTTTCATCATGTGGATTTTGTCACTTTGTGTTTCCCACCAAAAGCCGGTATGTTTCGTCCCTTTATTTAATGCTGAACTCCTTATTTTCTCTTTGCGGCAAATTTTATGAATGAATAGTGTCTTTTTGCGTAACTCCGACTTCGTTTATTTTCCTTCATTCGACTACCCGATGAAGGCGTCCTGTTCACAGCTGCAAATTAAAAGAGAAAACACAAAATTTAGTGTCTACTTATAAGAACTTTTTGTGGATACTTTCACACAAGCGGTATCTTTATAACTTTTACTACACACTTCTAGGTTGTTCGTGATCTGATCGGCTGGGAATTATAAAAGGATAAAATGACAAAATTAACTTCAGTTCACAGCGTTGTTCAAAAGACTTTAGTAAGCGTTTATAATCTGTGACTTTGAAGTTAGTAATACTTTGTATTAAAAAAAAAAAGTTGAGGACATTATGTCGTACTTGTACGCTGGAAGACCTTTGCATAGCAAGCATGACGAACTTGGTTTTGTTCCCATAAAACTTCATAAAAACTGCGCAAAATGTATATATTGTGGTTCGATAATTAAAAATACATCAACACAGCGCTTTAAGCACATAGAAAAGTATGCAATAAACAAAGCTTTTCTTTGACGTGAGTTTGAGGATACTGTTGAAGCTCTACAAGCCTCAACAGTATCAGTTCATGATGGTGAATTGAACAGTTCTGTTGCTGCTGACGACACTCCAGCTCAACAATACAAGAGCATGTATGATATGAGCACTTCACAGAATGAAGATCTCCAGACTACGAATGTTTCAGCCTCAGCTGCAACTTCATCTGCACCCATAATTGAAATCCTTGGAACAGCGATTCTACAAAACTGTGGTCATATGGTTTCATCGAGTTCATCTGCGTCAACAAATTCCAACATGAGTATGAGTGCATTTATCGACAAGATATATATTAGCATGATGGAAAGTATTGATCATGCCGTTGCCAAGTTCTTCTTTGGCCGTGACATTCCATTAAGTGTGGTGGATTCTGTTCATTTTAAGGATCTTTGTAAAGTTATGAGTCCTGCCTATAAACCTCCTAATCGAAAGGTCACTGGAGACAAACTCTTGCACGAAATCTATAGCAAATTAATAAGAGAATCATACTAGATTGCATCGGAGTCAGTCGTTCTCCTTGACGGGTGGAAAAAGGAGGCCAGTAACACCAAAAACGTCGTGACTTTACTACATAGTGCGAATGACAGCGGAAATTTGAAAGCATCTTTCTAGAAGCCTTTGATATATCTGGGATTGCGGCAACAGGAGAAAATTTGTGCGAAATCGGACAAAAAGCAAAGAAGCTGGCAAAAGAGAATTATAACATTGATGTACACCGATGAGCCATTCCATTATGACCACACCCCCAGCCTAGAAAAATGAGCGCGTCTGGAGACCCAACGGTGGCGCATGTGAAGTTCACAGAGCAGTATGTATACAACCCGAGGTCGGCTTTCGGTTAGTAGAGTCTCCGGAGTCAGAATGGGAAAAACTGCTGATTGATCGGAGTTTGATAAAGGACAAATTCTGATAGCAAGGCGTCTCGGAACTACGCTCTCGGAAACTACGTGGCTTGTGAGTTGTTCACGTGCCGCTGTAGTGAGTACGTATCAAAACAAAAGGGGTGCACAGATGGCCAAACGACGAACCGTCGTCCAACCGTGTGTCGTCCGCAGCTCATTGATGGCATGGAGTCTTGGAACTACGATCTCGGGAACGCCGTGGCTTGTGGGTTGTTCACGTGCCGCTGTAGTGAGTACGTATCAAAACAAAAGTGGTGCACAGATGGACAAACGACGAACCGTCGTCCAACCGTGTGTCGTCCGCAGCTCATTGATGGCATGGAGTCTTGGAACTACGATCTCGGGAACACCGTGGCTTGTGGGTTGTTCACGTGCCGCTGTAGTGACTACGTATCAAAACAAAAGTGGTGCACAGATGGCCAAACGACGAACCGTCGTCCAACCGTGTGTCGTCCGCAGCTCATTGATGGCATGGAGTCTTGGAACTACGATCTCGGGAACGCCGTGGCTTGTGGGTTGTTCACGTGCCGCTGTAGTGAGTACGTATCAAAACAAAAGTGGTGCACAGATGGCCAAACGACGAACCGTCGTCCAACCGTGTGTCGTCCGCAGCTCATTCATGGCATGGAGTCTTGGAACTACGATCTCGGGAACGCCGTGGCTTTTGGGTTGTTCACGTGCCGCTGTAGTGAGTACGTATCAAATCAAAAGTGGTGCACAGATGGCCAAACGACGAACCGTCGTCCAACCGTGTGTCGTCCGCAGCTGATTGATGGCATGGAGTCTTGGAACTACGATCTCGGGAACGCCGTGGCTTGTGGGTTGTTCACGTGCCGCTGTAGTGAGTACGTATCAAAACAAAAGTGGTGCACAGATGGCCAAACGACGAACCGTCGTCCAACCGTGTGTCGTCCGCAGCTCATTGATGGCATGGAGTCTTGGAACTACGATCTCGGGAACGCCGTGGCTTGTGGGTTGTTCACGTGCCGCTGTAGTGAGTACGTATCGAAACAAAAGTGGTGCACAGATGGCCAAACGACGAACCGTCGTCCAACCGTGTGTCGTCCGCAGCTCATTGATGGCATGGAGTCTTGGAACTACGATCTCGGGAACGCCGTGGCTTGTGGGTTGTTCACGTGCCGCTGTAGTGAGTACGTATCAAAACAAAAGTGGTGCACAGATGGCCAAACGACGAACCGTCGTCCAACCGTGTGTCGTCCGCAGCTCATTGATGGCATGGAGTCTTGGAACTACGATCTCGGGAACACCGTGGCTTGTGGGTTGTTCACGTGCCGCTGTAGTGAGTACGTATCAAAACAAAAGTGGTGCACAGATGGCCAAACGACGAACCGTCGTCCAACCGTGTGTCGTCCGCAGCTCATTGATGGCATGGAGTCTTGGAACTACGATCTCGGGAACGCCGTGGCTTGTGGGTTGTTCACGTGCCGCTGTAGTGAGTACGTATCAAAACAAAAGTGGTGCACAGATGGCCAAACGACGAACCGTCGTCCAACCGTGTGTCGTCCGCAGCTCATTCATGGCATGGAGTCTTGGAACTACGATCTCGGGAACGCCGTGGCTTTTTGGGTTGTTCACGTGCCGCTGTAGTGAGTACGTATCAAATCAAAAGTGCTGCACAGATGGCCAAACGACGAACCGTCGTCCAACCGTGTGTCGTCCGCAGCTGATTGATGGCATGGAGTCTTGGAACTACGATCTCGGGAACGCCGTGGCTTGTGGGTTGTTCACGTGCCGCTGTAGTGAGTACGTATCAAAACAAAAGTGGTGCACAGATGGCCAAACGACGAACCGTCGTCCAACCGTGTGTCGTCCGCAGCTCATTGATGGCATGGAGTCTTGGAACTACGATCTCGGGAACGCCGTGGCTTGTGGGTTGTTCACGTGCCGCTGTAGTGAGTACGTATCGAAACAAAAGTGGTGCACAGATGGCCAAACGACGAACCGTCGTCCAACCGTGTGTCATCCGCAGCTCATTGATGGCATGGAGTCTTGGAACTACGATCTCGGGAACGCCGTGGCTTGTGGGTTGTTCACGTGCCGCTGTAGTGAGTACGTATCGAAACAAAAGTGGTGCACAGATGGCCAAACGACGAACCGTCGTCCAACCGTGTGTCGTCCGCAGCTCATTCATGGCATGGAGTCTTGGAACTACGATCTCGGGAACGCCGTGGCTTGTGGGTTGTTCACGTGCCGCTGTAGTGAGTACGTATCAAAACAAAAGTGGTGCACAGATGGCCAAACGACGAACCGTCGTCCAACCGTGTGTCGTCCGCAGCTCATTGATGACATGGAGTCTTGGAACTACGATCTCGGGAACGCCGTGGCTTGTGGGTTGTTCACGTGCCGCTGTAGTGAGTACGTATCAAAACAAAAGTGGTGCACAGATGGCCAAACGACGAACCGTCGTCCAACCGTGTGTCGTCCGCAGCTCATTGATGGCATGGAGTCTTGGAACTACGATCTCGGGAACGCCGTGGCTTGTGGGTTGTTCACGTGCCGCTGTAGTGAGTACGTATCAAAACAAAAGTGGTGCACAGATGGCCAAACGACGAACCGTCGTCCAACCGTGTGTCGTCCGCAGCTCATTGATGGCATGGAGTCTTGGAACTACGATCTCGGGAACGCCGTGGCTTGTGGGTTGTTCACGTGCCGCTGTAGTGAGTACGTATCAAAACAAAAGTGGTGCACAGATGGCCAAACGACGAACCGTCGTCCAACCGTGTGTCGTCCGCAGCTCATTGATGACATGGAGTCTTGGAACTACGATCTCGGGAACGCCGTGGCTTGTGGGTTGTTCACGTGCCGCTGTAGTGAGTACGTATCAAAACAAAAGTGGTGCACAGATGGCCAAACGACGAACCGTCGTCCAACCGTGTGTCGTCCGCAGCTCATTGATGGCATGGAGTCTTGGAACTACGATCTCGGGAACGCCGTGGCTTGTGGGTTGTTCACGTGCCGCTGTAGTGAGTACGTATCAAAACAAAAGTGGTGCACAGATGGCCAAACGACGAACCGTCGTCCAACCGTGTGTCGTCCGCAGCTCATTGATGGCATGGAGTCTTGGAACTACGATCTCGGGAACGCCGTGGCTTGTGGGTTGTTCACGTGCCGCTGTAGTGAGTACGTATCAAAACAAAAGTGGTGCACAGATGGCCAAACGACGAACCGTCGTCCAACCGTGTGTCGTCCGCAGCTCATTGATGGCATGGAGTCTTGGAACTACGATCTCGGGAACGCCGTGGCTTGTGGGTTGTTCACGTGCCGCTGTAGTGAGTACGTATCAAAACAAAAGTGGTGCACAGATGGCCAAACGACGAACCGTCGTCCAACCGTGTATCGTCCGCAGCTCATTGATGGCATGGAGTCTTGGAACTACGATCTCGGGAACGCCGTGGCTTGTGGGTTGTTCACGTGCCGCTGTAGGGAGTACGTATCAAAACAAAAGTGGTGCACAGATGGCCAAACGACGAACCGTCGTCCAACCGTGTGTCGTCCGCAGCTCATTGATGGCATGGAGTCTTGGAACTACGATCTCGGGAACGCCGTGGCTTGTGGGTTGTTCACGTGCCGCTGTAGGGAGTACGTATCAAAACAAAAGTGGTGCACAGATGGCCAAACGACGAACCGTCGTCCAACCGTGTGAAGTCCGCAGCTCATTGATGGCATGGAGTCTTGGAACTACGATCTCGGGAACGCCGTGGCTTGTGGGTTGTTCACGTGCCGCTGTAGTGAGTACGTATCAAAACAAAAGTGGTACACAGATGGTCAAACGACGAACCGTCGTCCAACCGTGTGTCGTCCGCAGCTCATTGATGGCATGGAGTCTTGGAACTACGATCTCGGGAACGCCGTGGCTTGTGGGTTGTTCACGTGCCACTGTAGTGAGTACGTATCAAAACAAAAGTGGTGCACAGATGGCCAAACGACGAACCGTCGTCCAAGCGCGTGTCGTCGGCAGCTCATTGATGGCATGGAGTCTTGGAACTACGATCTCGGGAAAGCCGTGGCTTGTGGGTTGTTCACGTGCCGCTGTAGGGAGTACGTATCAAAACAAAAGTGGTGCACAGATGGCCAAACGACGAACCGTCGTCCAACCGTGTGTCGTCCGCAGCTCATTGATGGCATGGTGTCTTGGAACTACGATCTCGGGAACGCCGTGGCTTGTGGGTTGTTCACGTGCCGCTGTAGTGAGTACGTATCGAAACAAAAGTGGTGCACAGATGGCCAAACGACGAACCGTCGTCCAACCGTGTGTCGTCCGCAGCTCATTGATGGCATGGAGTCTTGGAACTACGATCTCGGGAACGCCGTGGCTTGTAAGTTGTTCACGTGCCGCTGTAGTGAGTACGTATCAAAACAAAAGTGGAGCACAGATGGCCAAACGACGAACCGTCGTCCAACCGTGTGTCGTCCGCAGCTCATTGATGGCATGGAGTCTTGGAACTACGATCTCGGGAACGCCGTGGCTTGTGGGTTGTTCACGTGCCGCTGTAGTGAGTACGTATCAAAACAAAAGTGGTGCACAGATGGCCAAACGACGAAGCGTCGTCCAACCGTGTGTCGTCCGCAGCTCATTGATGGCATGGAGTCTTGGAACTTCGATCTCGGGAACGCCGTGGCTTGTGGGTTGTTCACATGCCGCTGTAGTGAGTACGTATCAAAACAAAAGTGTTGCACAGATGGCCAAACGACGAACTGTCGTCCAACCGTGTGTCGTCCGCAGCTCATTGATGGCATGGAGTCTTGGAACTACGATCTCGGGAACGCCGTGGCTTGTGGGTTGTTCACGTGCCGCTGTGGTGAGTACGTATCAAAACAAAAGTGGAGCACAGATGGCCAAACGACGAACCGTCGTCCAACCGTGTGTCGTCCGCAGCTCATTGATGGCATGGAGTCTTGGAACTACGATCTCGGGAACGCCGTGGCTTGTGGGTTGTTCACGTGCCGCTGTAGTGAGTACGTATCAAAACAAAAGTGGTGCACAGATGGCCAAACGACGAACCGTCGTCCAACCGTGTGTCGTCAGCAGCTCATTGATGGCATGGAGTCTTGGAACTACGGTCTCGGGAACGAAGTGGCTTGTGGGTTGTTCAAGTGCCGCTGTAGTGAGTACGTATCAAAACAAAAGTGGAGCACAGATGGCCAAACGACGAACCGTCGTCCAACCGTGTGTCGTCCGCAGCTCATTGATGGCATGGAGTCTTGAAACTACGATCTCGGGATCGCCGTGGCTTGTGGGTTGTTCACGTGCCGCTGTAGTGAGTACGTATCAAAACAAAAGTGGTGCACAGATGGCCAAACGACGAACCGTCGTCCAACCGTGTGTCGTCCGCAGCTCATTGATGGCATGGGGTCTTGGAACTACGATCTCGGGAACGCCGTGGCTTGTGGGTTGTTCACGTGCCGCTGTAGTGAGTACGTATCAAAACAAAAGTGGAGCACAGATGGCCAAACGACGAACCGTCGTCCAACCATGTGTCGTCCGCAGCTCATTGATGGCATGGAGTCTTGGAACTACGATCTCGGGAACGCCGTGGCTTGTGGGTTGTTGACGTGCCGCTGTAGGGAGTACGTATCAAAACAAAAGTGGTGCACAGATGGCCAAACGACGAACCGTCGTCCAAGCGCGTGTCGTCGGCAGCTCATTGATGGCATGGAGTCTTGGAACTACGATCTCGGGAACGCCGTGGCTTGTGGGTTGTTCACGTGCCGCTGTAGTGAGTACGTATCAAAACAAAAGTGGTGCACAGATGGCCAAACGACGAACCGTCGTCCAACCGTGTGTCGCCCGCAGCTCATTGATGGCATGGAGTCTTGGAACTACGATCTCGGGAACGCCGTGGCTTGTGGGTTGTTCACGTGCCGCTGTAGTGAGTACGTATCAAAACAAAAGTGGTGCACAGATGGCCAAACGACGAACCGTCGTCCAACCGTGTGTCGTCCGCAGCTCATTCATGGCATGGAGTCTTGGAACTACGATCTCGGGAACGCCGTGGCTTGTGGGTTGTTCACGTGCCGCTGTAGTGAGTACGTATCAAAACAAAAGTGGTGCACAGATAGCCAAACGACGAACCGTCGTCCAACCGTGTGTCGTCCGCAGCTCATTGATGCCAGAGGGGAACGGAAACTGTTTTGCATTGGTCACAGTGACCGCAGGACCACAGTGTGACAAATCACCCGCATTTACAACAGTGGTGATCAGGACAATGTGTCGGAGCACACAGTTCATCGCAGCCATCTGCGCATGGGCCTGCATAGCTTAAGATAGCCGGATCCCCATGCTCACTGCACGTCATTGACAACAACGCATGAAATGGGCCTAAGATCATCGAGATTGGACCGTGGATTATTGGAAGAAAGGGGCCTGGTCTGACGAATCAAGATTCCTGGTGCATCACGTAGACAGCCGAGCGCGGATACCCCGATTACCAACGGAGGCTATGGCAGCTGGATGCACTGTTGGGGGGGGACAGGCTAGCGGCGGCGGTGTTATATTATGGGCGATGTTTTCTTGGGACACTTTAGGTCCCATTATCCCTATAGCACAATACCTGACAGCTGTCAGGTATCTGAACATCGCTGCAGACCAAGTTCACCCATTCATGGCAACTGTGTTCCCTGCTCGTGATGGTCATTACCAAAAGGATAATGCGCCATGCCACACTGCCAGAATCTTCAAGGAGTGGTTCGAGGAACATGATGGTGACTTTGTGTTAATACCCTGTCCTCTAAATTCACCTGGCATGAACCCAATCGAACATTTGTGATTCGACTTGGAAAAGCGGGTTCGCGCTAATCACCATTACCCCGAAATGTACGGGAATCGGAGGACCTGCTGTTGACATTATGGTACCAAATACCCCAGGATACCGATCGCTACCTCATGGAATCGATGCCTCGCCGAGTGGCCGCTGTTTTACGGACTAAAGTGGGTCCTACAGCTTATTTGGTAGGTGGTCATAACGTAATGGCTCATCCTTGTATGTTGCACAGTGTCGGATATTTATCTTGGACAGCAGATATCAAGTGAGGGTCACATTGGTGAAGAAATTAATCGGCGTACAAAACTTGCCTGGAGAGCTTTTGGAAGAAACAGCATAATTTTCAAGAGCAATATGCCATTATGTCTTAAAAGAAAAGTGTTTGATCAATGCATCCTTCCAGTGCTTACGTATGGTGCAGAGACGTGGACCTTAACTAAAAGAGACATACAAAGGCTGCAGACAACTCAAAGCAGCATGGAGAGGTGCATGCTTGGTGTAACCAGGAGAGATAAGAAGAGGAACTCGTGGATCCGAAAAATGACAAGAGTGGAAGACATCATGATCAGAGTTAAATCCCTGAAATGGCAATGGGCTGGACATACTGCCAGAAGAACAGACCATCGATGGACAGCCGAAATTTTAGATTGGATTCCAAGGGACAGGAAAAGACCCAGAAGAAGACCACATGGAAGATGGGTGGATGAAATTCGAAAGTATGCGGGAGTGACATGGAGGAGACTGGCACAAGACAGACCGTTGTGGAGGAAACTTGGGGAGACCTTCGTCCAGCAGTGGATTGATAATGGTTGACAATGATGATGATGATGATGGCCAAAATAAGCAATGTTTACGGATTATAGCATCATGAGTGCAATTCACGTACGGGCAATCTTCTTGCAAAGGACCTAATGCCCAATGGTATTTCATCTCGGGTAAACAGTGTGCTAAAAGTGTTTAAGCACCCTGACCGCTAACATCAGTTGTTACAATGTGGCGGTAGTCAAGTTCAGCTAGCTGCAGATAGACGTTGGCTCTCCCAAAGAGACGCATGTTTATCATTAAGAAATGATATCACGGCAATGAGAAAAGTGTTAGCTAATGATGAAAAAGAGAAGATACTATCCGCTGTAAAGTCTCTGCTGTATGGCAATGATTTCCTTGGCGAGGTTAATTATTCTGTTCAACTACTAAATCCTATGAGCGAACTGATAAACTATTGCCAAAAAGAAGATTGCAACGTTGCCGATGCAGTGGTGTTGTTTTTGGATATTAAGCTTCCTGAAGGCCATGACCATTTGCTACCTTGCCTCAATAAAAGAAGACAACATTTCCTAAATAAATACAGCCTCACTGCCAACGTGTTGCATCGTAAATATCACGGAAAGATACTTAATGAAGAACGTCATGAGGTGGTCGAAAATTTTGTACTGCAGAATTTGGATGAAGCCGGAATCACAGGCTACTAACAATATAGAGATCGTGTTGGAATATTTGGTAAACTACCTGAAAAAGAAGTTCAAACTCGAGCAACATTTTGGCATTTTGCTAAAAGACATCACAAAGAGCTCGCGAAATTAGCCATTAGACTACTCAACATACCAGCATCATCAGCACAGATTGAAAGGTTGTTTTCCAACTGGTCGTACATTCACAGCGCAACAAGAAACCGACTAAGCTTTGAAAATTTTAAGAAACTGGTGCATATATATTACACTCTAAAATGAAAGATAAAAAATGTGATGATTATTAAAAAGTGCTGAGAAAAATAAGAATGAATGAAACTGTTAATATGTGATAATGTGACGCCAATTGCATTTTAGTTTGAATTTAGTTTTGATATAATTACTAACAATGTGCATTATTAAAGTAAAATACAAATTAAAGCAACAATGATGCCTGGATATAGTGAAGCATTTATTAATAAATGCTATGAATCATCAAAAAGTGTATGGACAATTCACAGGTTAGTAACCTTTCAATTTAAAAAAAAAATGACTGAAAAGTGTGAAACTTTCTTGTTGTAACGTTTTATTCTTTGTTTTCCTTAGAATAAAATTAATGTCACTGTATCATCATCATCATTGTCAACCATTATCAATCCACTGCTGGACGAAGGTCTCCCCAAGTTTCCTCCACAACGGTCTGTCTTGTGCCAGTCTCCTCCATGTCACCCCTGCATACTTTCGAATTTCATCCACCCATCTCCCATGTGGTCTTCTTCTGGGTCTTTTCCTGTCCCTTGGAATCCAATCTAAAATTTCGGCTGTCCATCGATGATCTGTCCTTCTGGCAGTATGTCCAGCCCATTGCCATTTCAGGGATTTTTTTGTGTTAAAAAGTGCAATTCTAGTTTAAATGCTAGAGACATTTAATTTTTGTGGTTACTTCTGGATAAAATGAAAGGCACTGAAGTTGTTAAGAGTGATATTAGTTTAGGTGGGCAATCATGAACATTAACAACTACTAAATTAAAAGAAACCTTAATCTTTTTGAAAACACTGTTCCATCATTCGCATAACTTATGGGTGTTTTTGATATTTTCACCACTGTAATTATTTTCATTTCTGTGGTTATAAACTAAACAATTTAAAATAAATGCTTACTTCTAGTTGTGTTAACATGGCTATTTATTAATTTCGTCGGTGTAGTACAGTCGGGAGTAAGGAAGTATGACGGGTGGAATAAATTTTGAAATGCTAGGTATAAATTTTGGCAAAAAATTCCGTTCATGTGGATTTTACCCGACGCTGATAATGTTATCTCTAGTTAGGAAAACCTTTCAGGTGCATAAGAGCCACGTCCCGTTTTCCAGTTCGCTTTAATAGATGCTTGCTGTAGGAAAAACGTTTGGGTATCTTGAATCTCTATTGCATAAACCTTTTCATAGAAGGTAAGTCAGTAATTTGTCCATTATATTGTATACTTCAGTTCATCAGCCATTTTGATTAGGGTTTCTGCGCTTTCATGATGAGTACTATAACGAAGTAAATTTCTCCGTCACTTTTGGTCAACGCCGGGGATCGAACCCGAGTCCACTTATTCCGAAACAAGTCGCTCTACCAACTGAGCTACGCAGGCGTCCGTTCTCGCTGCTATCTGCCTTTATGTCGTGTGAGTCCTGCGGGGCAGGCACGTCACATCTCCCCCCACCCCCTGAAAGAGGGCCGGGGGCATGGCCCACGGGTCAGCCGTGACCATGAATCGTTGCAGGCAGCCATCCGCTGTAGAACGTGCACTTGAGAACTCCCAGTCAATCTGGTGTGTGGAATGCAATGTCACACACATTTATTTTTCGAAGTGAGTGTGGAATGCAATGTCACACACATTTATTTTTCGAATGGAGAAGGGATTCTCTTATTTTTCTTATCTCGCGGTGTGGAAAGAACATCCCATCATTGCGAGATATTTAACGGCCGGGTCATCCGGGAAATCCATTATAACGAAGTAAATTTCTCCGTCATTTTTGGTCCACACCGGGGATCGAACCCGGGTCCCCTCATTCCAGAACAACTCGCTCTACCAACTGAGCTACGCAGACGTTCGTTCTCGCTGCAATCTGTCTTTATGTCGTGTGCGTCCTGCGGGGCAGGCACGTCACAGTACGTTTGTGCAATTTTCAGACGCGCATATGAATACAGTTTCATATCTGACAAACTGTTGAATGTGATAAATCCTGTAACATTAGTTTTCGTATAGATTGAGTGACTTTGTAGTTAAAAATCGCTGACAAGAGGCGCTAAAATAGCTTTTATTATAATAATTATGTAAGACTTTTGGAAAACAATAAAACTGCTTTTGAGATAACTGAGTATTTTTTTTCTAGAAATTAGATCTTCTCGGAAATGAGATAAGCTCACTCGATAATGCTTTTCCGAAGGATTCATGGAACTTATCTTCTCTACGCATCGGAAAGAACCCAATTGGATGCTTAAATTCCTCTTTCTCCCGGAAGTTTCGTGTGCTGAGAGTTTTGGACCTTTCAAGTACAGAGTGTGATTCGATGGACCCAATGGTTCTCCAGCCTCTAATTTACATTCGGATTATCGATCTAAGCAATAACATGTTACACAGTGTACCAAAGCATCTCTTCCGGAATCTTAGATACCTCAGGAAGATATATCTACATTCTAACGCACTAACCACAGTACAGGAACTGTTCGAAGGCCTGCCGCTCTTAATGAAACTCCAACTAAGGGATAACAAAATATATTTATTGAAAGATGCTTTTCGAGATCTCAACAGTTTGAGAGATTTGGACATCAGAGACAATTTAATACTATCTTTATTACCAGGAATGCTACCTGCGAACATGGTTTTAAAAAAGCTGCGGATATCAGGTAAGTTGAAGTACTATATGCTGTGCATGAGTTTTAGTTTTTTACTGTTATTTTAATTAAGTTCGGAATCTTTCATGAAGCAGTGTTAAACCTCCGAGAAACGGAGGAAGAGCACGTGAGGTAAAGAGAAGTGAAACACATAGAAATTAACTCTGCATTAGCAGCTTGCGAGAATAACTTAACACAGGCTCATGTACACACACGAACCAGTTAACAGATCGTTCACTACGAGAGGAAGAAAGTCAAAGGTTTGAGTAGGACGACTCTGACTTTCGAAAGCGTTGCGCCTTAAAACAACCTAACGAACTGAAACATGAAAAGCGGAAACCTACACGGAACGGCATTAATGTAGAAAAACAAAATTTGGAATGAGAAGGTGGCTTGGAAGAGGATAAGCAGACAAAAGCTAAAATTGGTGAAAAAATTTAGAGAACCAAATCTGAAATTGCCCGCAAAGGTACAGGGCAGGGCCGTACTAGTAGCTAGAAGGAGGCTAGGGGGCTCAAACACCCTGCAAAATAAGGAAGCTCCCCTCTGAGAAATGGACGTTGCAAATTATCTGAACTTTTATTTCCGGTGGTCTATGGAAATTTCTTTTGTATTTCGTTATAAGCACATATACTTTAACTTATTTATTCGTGTATTGCACGTTTTTAAGAAAAGCAGAATTAAAATAATACCTCACGAACTATGGATAACTCAAATGAAATTACTTCTTGAAGTGAATTAGTAGGAGCAGATGTGCAAATGATATTCTTCTATATGGGCACCAGACTTGTTGCTACTAAGGGACAGGTAAGAGACACTGTTTTTAAACATCTCATTAACTTTTCCATACCTGTACAGAAAAAGTCCCCTAAGTTTGGTGCAACCAGTTAAGGACAGCAGTTTTCACAGCCTCATCGGTTTGGAATCCTTGTTCACTAAGGTCCTGTTTCATTTTACTGAAAAAATGGTAGTCGCATGGGGATAAGTCGGGGCTGTACGGTGGATGTTGCAACACCTTCCACTAGAATGACTGCAGCAATTCCTTTGTTTTCGTGCTGTGTGGTGCATGGCGTTGTCGTGCAGCAGAACAATACTTTCACTCAACTTACCGCGGCGTCTGTCCTTAACTGCCTTTCGCAAATTCGCAGCGTTTGGCAATATGAGTGAGCATTGATAGTCGTCCGTTTTGGCAGAAATTGTGTGTAAACAACACCTTCACAGTCAAAGAAAACAGTCGCCATGACCTTTCCCGGAGACAGTTGGACTATGCACTTCTTCCTTTTTGGAGAAGTGACATGCTTCCATGCCATGGACGATCGTTTGGTTTCAGGGGTTAAATGGTGAAACCATGATTCGTCACCTGAGATGATTCGACGCAAACAACTGTGACCCTCAGCAGAATACCATTGCAGAAGAGCCAAAGACGACAGAAACGTTGGTTTCCGTGCTGGTCGGTGAGTAAACGTGGCATCCATCTCGCACACAATTTCCAAAATCCCAGCTGCTCGTGAATGATGGAATGCACAGTCCCGTAGGAAATGTTTAACGTACTGGCAATTTCCTTGATTTTGAAACACCTATTATCGTCAATGGCGGCAACATGTTCCGGAGTGCTGTATATTGATGGTCTGCCTTCATGGTATTCGTCCGTCAAATTTGTGCGTCCCTTTTCAAATTGTTGGCACCACTTTATACAATGGCTGGGCGAGACATGGCATTTTTCCCGTATAGGCTACAGCACAGATTTCACGATGGATATCAGTGCAACTTGGACGCTAAGTCCACAAAAACCAAATGGTTTCTCGCACTTTCAATTTGGAGTAAGAATCCAGTTTACGCGCCATTACGAACTGCCTTCTGTACACGCCTTACGCAGTTACTGAACTAAAACACCTCTGTTGGTAGCTCTGACGTACGGCCCAATTCGCTCCCAAGCACACACGGTCTGACTGAAATCCCACTCCAATGGCGCTAAGTGTAATTTATTTGATTCACCTATACGTACTTCGGTCGCGATTTGACGAATCTACCAACCAGGCTCACGAGGACCTACGATCCTTCATTTCTCAAACGCGTCCAGCCGATGATAGCGTTGGCGATGCAGCTTCGGTCCTTGGATATGTTGTAGTAGTTCTCAACACTTTGTTGTATTGTTTCGTACGATCTGGAGTACTGGACATGACATGGGTTCGGCAGCCCATATTTGTCCTTTTATCTCTCTTACATCTCACGCGATTGGTAGCATACTCGAAGGATTTGAAGACCTTACTGCAACAATGCGCTAACCAACAACGTAGCAGAACATGTGATCAGAGACCGACTTAGACAGTTCGGGGGGCCTGGGCAAGAGTCTTTCAGGCCGCCTTCCTCGCGTTACAAAGCGACAGTGATTGGTTACACCCTACGTTCTAATGCTGGGACCGGTTACATAATTATTATTGGCAGATTAAGACATTAATTTGCCAATAATATGGTATTCTATTTATTTGTGGAAATTATAATTGTCATTTCCATGTGTTTCAACGCACATTTCTGAAATTACTATTTTAACTTTTTTCAGTAGATGAACATTGCGAATCAACTTGATGCAAAACAAGTAATATACACCCTGATTCATAAAGAAGTATACAGTTTCCAGATGCTGTGAAGCAGTGACAGTTGAAGACACGGACCACAGCTGCGAACCGTTAGGTAGATGTACTCATAAAGTTTGTGTCCCGCTACTGAGGGAAGTGACCTAGGCGATAGCGCGCGTGTCACGTGATTAGTCAGTCAAAATGGCAGCGTCTGCAGTGGAGAAGGCGTTTTGTGTTCTTGAATTGAGCAAAACGGAATCTGTAACTGTTGTGCAACGGCATTTTCCATCACGATTCGGAAAAGAACCTCCAACCAGAAAATCTATGTACTATTGGTATAAAAAATGTGAAACTACGGGCTTTTTGTGCAAACTTAAAAGTCCTGGACGACCGCGTGTATCGGAAGAAGTCATCGATAGTGTTTGCACCGCCATTCGACGAAGTCCAGGAAAATCAACCCGGAGGGTGAGTCGTGAAGTGCAGATCTTACAGCCCACTGTCTGGATAATTTTGAGAAAGAAGCTGAGAAGGATTCCATACAAAGTGCAGACGTTGCAAAATCTAACTGACCTTGACAAGACAAAGCGCTTTGAATTTTGTGCTGAAATGCAGCACCGTTTTAAAAATGACGATTTTGTCGATCACTTAGTTTTAACCGATGAAGCTACATTTCACGTGAGTGGTCAGGTTAACAAGCACAATGTTCGCTTTTGGGGAACGGAGAATCCCAGATTTACAGTGCAACACGTGCGAGATTCCCCTAAGGTAAATGTGTTCTGTGCTGTGTCCAAAAAGAAAGTGTACGGCCCCTTCTTTTTTCACGAGAAAACTGTCATGGGAGGCTCTTTTCTGGATATGTTAAGTCTTTGGTTGATGCCACAGTTGCAGGACGACAGTGACAACTTTATTCTCCAATTGAACGGTGCACCACCGCAATGGTTAGGCCACGTGCGAGATTATCTCGATGAACATCTTCCTCACCGATGGATTGGACGAGCCGTGGACTACAACATGCCACTGACCCATTGGCCACCCAGAAGTCCTGACTTAACACTTTGTGACTTTTTCCTGTGGGGGTACGTAAAGGACAAGGTATTCGCCCCTCTCCTTCCTGTTGATCTAGCGGAGCTCAAACCGCGTATCACAGCCACCATCGCTGCACTTGATTCAGATATCTTACCCCTCGTTTGGGCGGAAATGGATTACCGGCTCGATGTGTGTCGTGTGACTAAGGGTGCACACATAGAACATCTGTGACTGTCTCTGAAAAAACTTGAAACATTCCCCTACAATTCTGTTACAGGTAACATAAAATATCTTACATTGTTCTTGTTTTATAGTGCGTTGAACCTGTATACTTCTTTATGAATCACCCTGTATAAGTATATTTTGGGGCCCCTCAAAGGTCGTGGCTCTGGGCATGTGCTCCGAATGACCGATAAATTAGGCCCTACATGCGTTAATTGTGAAAATGGAGGAGAGACGGCGCCTGCTATTTGTCGCATAGATTGGGCTAACTCACTGTCATCCCTAGGTATTTATTGAAATATGCTGCCATCCGGTCATCTGCTAAATGCGTGCCTCCGGTGATTGCAACAGTGTTTTTATAAAATGTGGGTTAGCCCACTATTGCCGTAAGGTCTTCATTTGCATATCTTACCTGCCTGCGCACATACCTACCAATTTTCATGCCAATCCTTTTTGGTGGAGCAATTTCAATGTCGCGCAGTGTATTTTCGCTTCTAAAAAATAAAAAATCAACTGAAAAAATTATTTTTCTGTCAAATACCACTAACGACGGAAAGATTTTGCCAGCATTTCATAATGCAGTTTTTTTTACTAGTGAACGTAAATGAACATCTTATTTTTCCAAATGTTTTCGCTTCTAAAAGTCCTATCTAAAATTTTTTTTTGCACCGGATAACGTCCGCGGTGAAGAATATTTTGAATATAATTTTTTTAAAGGAGCTGTTTTGTTTTGCCGTAGATGTTGTAAGCGCATATTTCTGTTTAGAACCTGTCTGCATCTGTATCCGAGCGTCTCGGCTGAAAAAACTGCTTTCTGGTCAGATAGCTCTCTCCACGAAAACTTTTTATACATATTCTCTGTCCCAGATGATGCACAATTTACCGGTTAGAGGCTCCAAATGTATATTCTATTTTTCTAAATATCTGCTTCTACTAGTCTGATTAAAATTAAGAAAGATGACACCGAATTTTCAGGTGTAATGAGCACGACTTTTGAATCAGTTCTGACGCAAATTAAATTTATCAAAGCTATTCAAAGTCACTGGAACCAGTATGGAAAACAACAGTATCTGACGGAAGAAAGAAGTTTTTCAATCGGATTTTCAATCCAGCAGTTATTGCTGTAAACGGAATCGTGAGCGTGCGCCCTCTGGTTGCAGACTTGTGCGTTAAGAAAAATTTGAATTTATATGAGAAACATTTCGCTGCGGAAATGCTCTCCATCAAAGAAAGAATTATTCAAATCGGACTCTTTGAAGCAGAGATGAGGACAAATATAAGATATACATCTACGCCCCCTGGCGGGAAAACCATGAATTATTTTAGAAAGAAAGTATTCTCAAAAGGTTTTTCGACGTGAGCGGTATCGGTCCAAGAATAAAAAAATTTAGTCGAGTCTTTAGGAGCTCAAGTTTTGCTGCAAATACATCAGAAGCAGAAATTAACACTTATTCTCCCTGGTGACCAAACCATTCATTACCAAATATTAGAAATTATATGAAAAACATTTTTCATCAGGAGCTATATGCGATACAGAAAGAAATTTTCAAATCGGAGTTTTAGAAGCAGAAAAAACGCAGAAAACGCAATTTACCTTTGCCCTCCTAAGCGGAAAGTCTATGATTTACTTGAAAATTTTGAATTAATATGGAAACATTTCGCATCGAAAACACTATCCAACAAAGAAGGAATTTCTCAGATCGGACTCCTAGAAGTAGGGATACTGAAAAAACCCAAGATATATATCTACGCCCCTGGCGTAGAAACCATGCATTATTTTAAGAAGAAAATGTTCCTAAAAGGTTTGTCGACGTGAGTAGTATCGGTCCACAAACGAATTTTTTCAATCGAGATTTTAGAAGCTCAGATTTTACCGCAAATATATCAGAAGCGGAAATTAAGACTTGCGCCCCCTGGCGGCCAAACCATTTTTTTACCAAAATTAGAAATTATATATGCAAGGGATTTCTTATGAAGAGCTGTATCAGGTGCAGAAAAAATTTTCAAATCGGAGTTTTCGAAGCAGAGATATCGGGGGATACGCACTTTACCTTTACGCCCCCTAGTGGAAAGTCTATGATTTACTTGAAATTTTGCAATTATATAAAAATCATGTCAAACTGGAAACTCTATCCAATAAAGACCATTAGAAGCAGAGATATTGACAAAAATAAGATATACATTTACGCCCCCTGGCGGAGAAACCATGCAATATTTTAAGAAGAAAATATTCCGAAAAGGTTTATCGACGTGAGTGGCATCGATCCATGAAAGAATTTTTTCAATCAAGACTTTAGAAGCTCAGATTTTATGGCAAATACATCAGAAGCAAAAATTAACACTTACACCCCCTGGTGGCCAAAGTCGTCTTTACCAAAAATTAGAAATTATATGCAAAAGATTTTCCATCAGGAGTTGTATCCGCTGAAGAAACAATTGTTCAAATCGGAGTTTTAGAAGAAGAGATATCGGGGAAAACGTAATTTACTTTTACGCCCCCTAGCGGACAATCTATGTGTAACTCGAAAAAGTAACTATACCTAAAATTCTTTTCGACATAAATGTAATTGAAAGATAAAATAATGTTTTAAATCTTTCAAAACAAACGAAATGAAGGATCATCATTCGCATATTTCAAGCTTTCCAATGCAAAGAAAAACTATTCAAATCGGACTAATAGTTGCACAGATATGGTGTCTACTGACGGCCGGACGGCCGGACAAACCGATAATAGTATAAGCAAAATTCTTTTTTCACAAAAGACGTGCTAAAAATTCTCTAACATCAGGTACCATGGACATCGTGGAATCTTTTGCATACAGTCTTGGATTTTTCATGATGCACAGATCTTACGCGAGGTGGCGATACTGTGCATTTTTGTTTTCAACTGTATCTCTTCTTCTAAAAATCCTGTTGAAAAAAGTTATTTCTGTAAATATGCCACTTGCTGTGTTAAAGATTACGAACATTATCCTTTATACAAAGGCCGTTTCATAAAAACTAAGAGTAATTTTTTTTGAGTTGGCAACAGTTTGAAGGGGGAAATAACCACGCACACGACTAGCTGAATTAAGGAAGTATCTATGGCAACAGTTATTAGCCTTGGCAGACGATTCTGGTTTTGATATTGCGCAGTTGTTTAAGTTACGTCTGCATTTCGCCATACAGCTATGGAGGTGAGTGATTCAGAATTAAGAAGTGAAATGCTTTGTGCGATAAAATTTTGCTATCGTTTGAGTAAAACGGCTCCAGAAATAGTTGATTTAATGAAAGCTTACAAAGATAAATGTTTGGGTGAGTCAACGTTTTTTAGATGGCACCATGATTTCAAAAAAGGGCGTTTGTCGGCAGATCTCGCTCCTAGGCCTGGTCGTCTTGAAAGTGTTGTTACGGAGCGTATTGTTAACACTGTCTGGGCAATCCTGCAAGAAGATCGACGAGCTGCTCCACTGGCGCATTGGTCTAAGCGCTGGCTTATGACCATTCGTCCGTGAGGGGTCCAAGTTCGAATCCCGGTGAGGCATGGATGTTCTGTTTGTCTGACGGTACTGGTTCTCTCCCTTCCCTGGAACCAGTTGCCCTAAATTAGGGACGGGCGACTACTTATAGCCCATTGAGTTGCTCACGGTGGTCGTTAAACTCCCAATTGAAAAAAAAAATAAAATCAACGAATGACGTGGGATGACATGGTGACGTCAACTAGTATTTCAAAAACGTCGGCATTCCGCATTATACGCTACAAACTACTGCTGCATCTTTTGTGTTCCAGATGGGTACCTCATCACCTGACGAAAGAACAATTGTTAGCCAGTCATGAGTGGAAGCAAATGACTTCAAAGGATCCAAATTTCTAAACACAGTTATAACTGCCGATGAAACATGAGTCTACTATTTCGACCGCCTCACGAAGCGCACAACGAGTGTCTGGAAACCACAGGCTCGCCTCCTCCGAAAAAAGTCCGTCAAACCAAATCAGCTGGGAAAGTGATGATGATAATTTTTTTGATCATAAAGGTGTAGTCTACCATCATGCCGTTCCTCCACAGATTACATTCGAGTCTTGAAGAGTATTACATTTCAGTCTTGATTAGTATTACATTTCCGCCTTGAAGCGTCTGCGACGACACATTTCGATTAAGCGACCGGAACTGGTGGGCAAATGGACCCTACACCATGATAACGCCCTCCCACATGTGGCTGTTTGTGTTCAACAGTTTTTTACGAAGTACAACATTGAAATTATGCCACAGCATGTCTACAGTCATGACCTCGCCCCGTGCGATGTCTCGTTGTTTCCAACAGTGAAAGAGAAGTTCCGTGGCGCAAAATTCAACACAAATACTGACGTCATTCAAGCTTTACAAGGGTCGCAAAAGTAGCTTCCACAAAATACCTTCGCCACATGATTTGAAAAGTGGGCTGAACGACGGGACCGTTGCATATCATCCGAAAAAAGATAGTTTGAGAAAGAATAACATATATTTTGCTGTACCTATATTTCTTCATTTTGTGTGATTTTACTCTCAGTTTTTATGGAACGGCCGTTGCAAATAGTCCACAGTTTTCCAGCTAAAGAAGTATTCGTTAAAACCTTTTTCTTGCTATCTCTGCTTCTAAAAACCGTATTTGAATAATTCTTCAATCGTATAGCCCTCGCTATAAATATATGTACTTTGTACATATTTTCTACTTTTTCATAGTTCACTGTTCTACCGTCATGGGGCGCCAGCTAGTATTTTTACTTGGGAAGGACTATATCCGGTTCCAAACATTTCTTAAAAAAATCCCAACATGGTGTATGTCGGTTTCACATTTGATCGCTTGTGAAAACACAAATTTGTCAGTGACGGGGATCGCTCCGGAGCTAGTTGTTCTAACCAATAAAACTACATCGACGGAATGTATCGTTGCAGATTTGTCGCCTTGACACGTGCTTTACGTCTGTAGCACGTCATATCATCTCTCTCTTATTTTTTTCCCTTTTAGTTTAATTCCAGACGATGTGTGGAACAAACATCACGCATTTTTCGAAGAACCCAACGGCCAGTAGATCGATTCTTCACAATCGGGCGCCAATATGAACACCCAAATTTGTCGGTGACGGAGATCTAATCGCGACTCCTCGCTCCGGAGCTAGTTGTTCTAACGAATTAAGCCGCCCCGGTGGCGCAGTGGTCTAAGGCGTTGGCCTCTGATCATTCGTCCGAACGGGGTCCGGGTTCGAATCCTGGTGAGGCATGGATGTTGTGTTTGTCTTACGGCACTGGCTCTCTCCCTTCCCTGGAACCAGTGACCCTAAATTAGGGACGGGCGACTGCTTATAGCCCATTGAGTTGCTCACGGTGGTCGTTAAACCTCCAATCAAAACAAAAACAAAAAAAACTAACGAATTAAACTACACCGACGGAATGTATCGCTGCGGATTTGTCGTCTTGACAGTTGAGACGTGCTTTACCTCTGTAGTATCAATACGTCACACACTGTATTATGCCGAAGAATGAAATAAGTATTATTGTTGATACATTATTTATGATTCGGGTCAAATTTGGCCTAACAAAATCTGAAAACCAAGGCGGGCCGATTTCCTCTGTTCTGATATTTTTATTATTAGGCATAACACTTAGAGAATGATCCGAATTAAAGTTCTGATGGATCGTTTAATATACCATGATTATATTAGGGGGTTTCTGCCGTTTTAAGGAGAAAGGAGACAGGAACAATAAGGAAACCAGTACACATTTATTCAACGAAATATTGGCCGTTAGCATCAATGACCTTTTGCCATTTTTCAGGCAATAAATGAATGCCCCTGTGATAGAAGGACTCGGGTTTTGAGCTGAAGAACGCCGTAACGAAATTTTCCACCTCTGGAACTATGGTGAACCGCTGTTGGGCTAGGGTATGTTGCATAGAGCGACACAGATGAAAGTCTGAGGGTACAATGTCCGGGGAGTAAGCCGAGTGCGGTGAAACCTCCCAGTGTAACTGTTCAAGGGTTGTTTTCGTGGTGGCACTGACGTGTGGTCTGGCATTATCGTGTAACAGGACAACTGGGCGGCATCCTTTACTTGTCCATGGGCGTTTTTGCTCGATTGCGGCGTTCAGTTTCATCAACTGATCGCTATATCGTTGTGCAGTGATTGTTTCGCCCGGTCGAAGTACAGCACTCCATGCATATCCGACCACACACACAACAGCACCTTCTCCCCGTGGTTATCATGTTTTTCAGTGGATGTTGATGGCTGGCCTGCGTGTCGATCCAGGATCGCTTGCGTACAGGGTTGTCGCAATAGACCCATTTTTTATTCCCGGTGACAACCTTCCACAAGAAATTCTTCCCTTGAAACCTCTTCACCAACGACATGCAGATGCCCAATCGTTGACCAAAATTACGCTCCGTTAAAGAATGCGGAACCCACTTACCAATCTTCTGAATCTCCCTTAAGGCCTGTAGACGCCGTACCCCTGTCGATTGAACCACTTTCAAACGTTTCGCCAGTTGCGTGGTCGATTGTCTCTTGCAACAGCGATTCCAGACTGCTCGCCTGCGAGCTCCTGCGGTCTACCTTCACGTGGCTTGTCTTCCAAGCTTAGATCACTTTTGTTAAACCTGGCAAACCATTCTCGACACGTCACCTCACCCATAACTGTTTCGCCATACGCCTGATGTATTGAACCGCATGCTTCACTCGCACTTTTTCCTAAATTAAACATGAATAACAAACAGTGCCGCAAATGAACTTTATCGACCGCCATGATTGGCTTCATGTACGAACTGACAGCACGGGTCGCCGACCGGTTAGACCCCTACAGAGTCCGTTAGCGGGGACGGCGGAATCTTTTGCATACCCCTAATAAGTAAGTCTGAATAATGTAACATAACCTGATATTCATTTATCATTCACTTACGTAACTGATTTTGTCATTAATTTTAACGGGTTTTTAAAACACAGTTTAGAAGATTGACTTTCCATCAGGTAATCCAGAGCACACAGGATGTTTTGAGAATGAGATGCCAGTAGGTGTCTGATAAGCTTATCAATTGAGTTTTGTTATTACTGAAAATAAAATGGTTTCTTCGAAAAAGTTTTGCAATTTTATAACTTTAAGCGGGCTTACCATGAGACTTAAAAGTTGAAAGCATATTTGAAGTTGTCTGAAGATGAAGTATGTGAGAAAAAATCATGATATATTATGATGCACACTGACACTCAAAATTTAAGGTTAATTTAAAAATTCCTGCATAACTCGAAGTCTTTATAAGGAAACTCAATGAAATTTGGTAAAGTGGTTAATTATATCACATTACCCATGTAATTTAAGCAGAAAAATTCATCATCTTATGTGTTAATATCATATTCTTATAATCCACATGAAAGAACAGTCCATAGAATAATATTTAAAGTATTTTCCTCAAGGCATGTCCAGTATGGAGTATGATCTGCCCTGACAGCCCTGAAGCTCAAGAAACGACTCTTTATACTGTTTATGAGGGTTCTGATGAGGTCTTGATAGATTAATGACCACTGCTAAACAAGAGCTGTTACGAGTTCTTGAAGTGTTCTGGCTGGACGCTGGAAAACTCTAATGCGTCGCCCCATAGCCTCTCATACATGCCCAATAGGATTGAGAGCTGGGGCTGGGTCGCCATTCCATTCGGCGAATATCTTCCTCTTCGAGAAGATCGTCAACCAAATGAGCACGATGAGGTTGGCTCTTATCGCCCATAATAATAAAATTTGGATCAGCGGCTCGTCTGAATGGCCTGACATAAAGTTTAAGGATTTCATCTCTGTACATCACGGAAGTAACAGAGTGACCGTGAAAGATGTGCAGTTCTGTACCTCCGTTCGTCATGATTCTTGTTCAGGTTAGTCCCTTTTTCTGTTGTTAGAGGGACTGCTGAGGGTCTCTGTTTCTCTCCAGATGAGGATACGTCACGAGTCAGCACTTAAGCTGAATGGTGAATTGATCTGTGAAAAAAAAATTGTCCAGTGGTCTGGACTCTAAAGTGATGTTTTCGACACCACATTAAATGAGCTCACTGGTCGGAGGACGTTAGGGGACAAATAACTGGTATCCTTGCATAAAGGGATTCACGAAGTCTTCTGCAAACAGTATATACTTTAAAACCATTGTTCCTGTGGATGACGCAAGCTCCAAAGAGAGTTGCCTAGCGTATATCTCTTTGTTCCGTTTAGCAGTCTTGCTTATTTAGCGATCTTCTGCAGAGGTTGTGTTCTGGGACGGCCTTATCCGCGTCGACGACGAACATCTCTTGTCTGTTGAAACTGTCTCCAGAGTATGACAGGACATTTTGTCGGACATTCAATGCTCCGCAAATTTCCATCTGGGACTGACCCGTTTCCATTCTACCTATCTCTCTCCACCGCTTAAAATCATTCACACGATGTCTTCGTGTCATTATCAGCTTAACGTACCACTGAAGTGAAAGCAAAAGTCTCATAGAACAGCTACCAGATACGAATATACTAACTCGTCTTTTTAACGCAATCCTAATTTTCGTATTCCTGCTTACCTGCGGCAAAAGTACAGTATAATAAATATGGGATAGTCTTCTGCGTATCGAAATTCTCGTGTTCGCCAATTTACAGCGAATTATTTTGCTTACATCGGCAGCTATACACGTTTTTGTAGATTATTATTTAATTTTGAACACCAGTGTATTTTCAGGAATTGTAAGTTGATACTCCTTCAAATGGTACCTTTAAGATTTAAATCCTCTTATCGGCTGTGCAGCCTTCATCAAGTTCTATACAGTTGTGCATGTGTCTTCCTTTTAGTAATGTGTTTTGTGTAATGTATTATGATAGGTTGTTGCAGATGGAATGTCTGATTTTGCATTCTCTTGCAGTTGGCAGGAAATATAGGAATCAACACATTACGCGGTGTGACTTGTGATATCTAAATTTAAAGCATCAAAGTTGCTTTCTATAATTCACTGGTCGTTTTCTACAGTGGCATGAGTTCGAAGAAAATTCTGCAACAGTGAAGGGACCGAAGGATCAGAGCCAGATTCGTGTCATTTTAATACAGTATATGAGTTTAAACTTGGACACTGTGCAGTGGAGGCAACTCGCAACCTCAAAACAGCATTTAGGGAAGACCCCGTTAGTAAATGCAAGACATAACGTTCATTTGCTAAATTCCAGTCCGTCATTATGAGCCCCGAAAATGAATTACGCGGTAGGCCTGAAGGAGCAATCGATGATGCCCAGTTGGAGGATTTGACAGAATCTGATCCATGTCAAACGGTACGAGAACTCGACATGTAACTCAGATTAGAATATGCAGCCATTTTCTGACATTTAACGGCCATAGGCAAAATGAAGAAGATGGATAAATGGGCCCCACATGAGTTGACGGAACAGCACCAAACACAACGATTTAACCTCTGCTCTTATATCTATAAAAACGTGCATAGCTCTGCTTATCTGCAAACAAACGAACAACATTTTGTGGGATGAGGAATCGCTGTTGTATTGAAATCGCATACGTTAGGCGAAATGACTTGACCACAGGAAAGCCCCAGTACGCACCCCGAAGCCGGTACACCAAATCAGAAGACAGTGGTCAGCGTTTGGTGGTCTGCAGTTGGTGTGATCAACTCCTCCTTTTTACAGATATGTCAAACAATCACGAGGACAAGTGTTGTCAAGAACGTGACATTATACACGGAAATCTGTCCACCAAACAGCTGACATTAGTCAATCGCCACGGGCCCATACTGCTTTATGATAAAGCGAGACCCCACGTTGCACGCCAGACGATCCAGAAGCTACAGTAGTTGAGGAACGAAACCTTCCTTCACCAGCCTTATCCACCTGATCTGCCCCCTACGGACTATCACTTCTTCAAGCACCTGGGCACTTTTCTACTGTTATGTCTTTTTGCAATGAAACCGCATCCCATGAGTTTGTCGCAACCCGAAGCTCGATGTTTTTCTACGACGACATAAAGAAGGAAGCTCGTATCTCGTTGGCAAAAGTGTGTTGATGCTGCTGGTGAGGATTATTTTAATTGATAAAGTAAAGTTTGCACCGATCTTGGGTGTTTGAAGTTTTCACCAATGTTCCGACATTTCATCCGCAACAACCTAATACACAGAGATTTCAAGTACCCGCTGGTTTCATCAAACCGTCTGATACATCTTGCACTCGCGGTCTTCATTGTGACAACATATATGGGAAGGCTGCCATAACTGTTTGCATGTGAAATCTGTACGAAACGCAGTTCTTAAATGACACCTGGCATCTGTATTACTACACGTTAATGCAGATGTCACGTGTATGACATCTGCTTCAAGTTGCGTAGAAAAATGAAAACAAAACTTGTGCCGATGTAGCCTAATATATTTAATTCTTATGTTTTTATTTGTAGGTAATAAATTGGAGTGTGACTGTCGTATTTCATGGCTGCTGAATTTTTTCCGAGGGTGGAAATCCAACATTTTGAAAGACAATCCTCGGTGTTATCTTCCTCTAACACTTAAAGGAACACCCTTGAAGAAGTTGAAAATTAGGCAACTGTCAGAAAATTATGTAAATCAAGTTGACTGTCCTAAGCCTTGTAAGTGTACGTGTAACAAAAAAAGAATTTATTACCACATCAAAGTCGATTGTTCGAACAAGAACCTTTCACACATACCTTCATTTCATTTGCTTCATCTCGGATCATTAGACCTGAGTGGAAATAATCTGGAAAACATTAGCGCCATCGAATCCATTTTAACGATAGGTATAAATCCTCTAAATCTGGAAAGAAACAAGATTGCTAACATAGAAGATATAAAACTTCCGAAATATCTATCCAGGATCGGGCTTTCTGGAAACATGATGACAAGACTTCCAGCATTTTTGCATCAAAACATAAAAAAGTTAAAAACACTCACACTCTCCAACAATCCTTGGATTTGTAATTGTGATGCAGTATCTCTAAAAGACTGGCTGCTCTCTAACCGTGGCAAGGTGAGTAATTATTTTTCCTAAAATTTTAAAAAAGAAACTGAGAACATAGTCCTGTTTTACAGATTGCCAAAAATATTTATAGAACCTTTAAACATAGACACTCAGTAAACAAAACATTTATTATTTTTCTTCACTTATGTTTTTTACTTTTTTTATTAGTTTTTTGTTTGTGTCTGTTCAACTTTTCGCGGTGGACCTGTGCGTCCCCCGCGCAGAGTGGAACAGACACAAACCGAACACATTCGATAAATAGCCGGGCAACAGGGCTTCGAAACAGTGAATCGCAATCGACGAACATGGGTAAACGTGATGATCTAAGCGACTTTGGTCGTGGATGAATTGTGGACGCAAGACAGATTGGTCATTCTATCGCCCACGTGGAGAGAACCCTAGGGTTCCCGAGGGCAACCGTATCAAGGGTGTACCGAGGATACACCATAGACGGACGTACCAGCACTCTTAGAGCAAGTAGTGACTGACCACACGCCACTGATGACCGCGGTCAACGTAGACTATCCAGGCTCGTATAATCCGGCCTCTTGGCAACGGCGGCGCAAATCACATCCAGATTAAATTTCAGAGAACCAAGAAGTGTCGGCGAGCGAACGGTAATGCGTACTATAACGAAGTAAATTTCTCCTTCATTTTTATCCACGCCGGGGCTTGAACTCAGATCCCCTCACTCCGGAATAAGTCACTCTACCAATTGAGCTACGCGGACATTCGTTCTGACCGCTATCTGCCTTTATGTCGTGTGCGTCCTGCTAGCAGGTACGTCACATCTCCCCCCCCCCGAAAGAGGGCCGGGGGCATGGCACACGGGTCAGCCGTTACCATGAATCCTTGCAGGCAGCCATCCGCTGTAGAACGTGCACTTGAGAACTTCCAGTCAATCTAGTGTGTGGAATGCAACGTCACACACATATATTTTTCGAAGCGCTGGAGAAGGGATTCTCTGATTTTTCCTCTCTCGCGGTGTGGAAAGAACTTCACACCATTGCGAGATTTTAAACGGCCGGGTCATCCGGAAAGTTCGGGCGCCATTATAACGAAGTAAATTTCTCCGTCATTTTTATCCACGCCGGGGCTCGAAACCGGATCCCCTCACTCCGGAATAAGTCACTCTACCAATTGAGCTACGCGGACGTTCGTTCTGACTGCTATCTGCCTTTATGTCGTGTGCGTCCTGCTGGCAGGTACGTCACAGCACGTTGCATACCATGGGCTACGGGAGCCGACACCCCTACTCGTGTGTCACTGTTAACTGCTCGTCATCGGACATTACGCCTCGCCTGGTGCAGAGAACATCAAAAATGAACCTCTTCAGAGTGGTGCCACGTCATTTTGTCAGATGAATCCCGTTTTCAGCTGTACAGAGCTGACGGGAAGGGGCGGGTGTGGCGTCGACAGCATGATGCCATGGCCCCGTCCTGCCACGTTGGCTCTGTTCAAGGCGATGGTGGCTCTGTGATGGTTTGGCGCCCCTCCTGATGGAACACATTAGGTCTTTAGTGTGTCTGGAGAGGTCCTTAACCGCTGCGCGCTACCAGCATGAACTGGCTGATCACCTACACGCTTTCATGGTCTTCGCGCATCTTGCGACCGTGGTCTGTTTCAACAGAACAATGCGCCGCCCCACTGAGCTACAACCACCAAGGCATGGTTTGATGAGCACTCTTCTGAGTTTTGAACTACCCAGTGGCCCCTAAGGTCCCCGAATTTAAAGCCTATGGGATCTCTCTGGAATGCCGTGGAGTGGGCATGGGGACAATCAAAAAAGATTCATGGATCCTGGACCGACGTCTCGGGCGGAGTTGGGGACAATGCTGCAACAAGCATGACTGGCATTAGCTCCGGAAACCTTCCGTCCTCTGGTGGAGTCAATGCTTTCGCGTGTACAGGCTGTTATTCGCGGTAGAGGAGGACCAAGACGTTATTAGGTAAGTATCTCTAATGTTTTCCCCACTGAGTGTATTAGGTGCTTGAATTAATTCCCGCTGTTGCCTAATACTGCGCTGTGACCCGGGCCACACGTGACCTCCCTTGCACACGCACGTACCGTCCGTAGTCTGGGCGAAGCAGTGTGTGACACGCGATCGGAGGGCACAGAACACGAGTTTGTATCGCATTCACGATGTCGAGTTTCCTACCAAAAAAGGCGCATTTGCGGGAAGCATTGTTCTTCGGCTTTCATCTCAAGAAATCTGTAGCGGAAAGTCATCGTTTGCTAGTGCAGGCCTATGGGGAACATGCCCTATCGGAAACAGCATGCAGAGAGTGGTTACGACGCTTCAAAGCCAACGAATATGACGTGAAGGACAAAGAGCGCCTTAGGCAGCCGAAAAAGTTAGGAGATGGCGCATTGGAGGGCTTATTGGACGCGGATTCATGTCAGACGCTCCACGAGTTGTCTGAAACACTACGGGTCAATGCGTCAATGGTTACCAAACGTTTAAAGGCGATGGGAATGATCCAGAAGCTCGGAAAGTGGATCCCACATGACAAAGTTATTCTTCTCCACGACAACGCTAGACCTCATGTCGCCAAATCCGTGAAGGAACTTTTGGAGGCACTTGGCTGGGACTTCTTTCCTCACCCGCCTTATTCTCCAGACATTGGTCCCTCGGACTTCCATTTGTTCCGGTCGCTACAACACGGCCTGTCAGAGCAGCACTTCCTTTCTGTCGCGGATATCCAAAAATTTCTCGATGAATGGTTTGCCTCGAAAGAACCTACATTTTTCTACCGAAATCCATTTGTTACCCCAACGGTGGGAAAGGGTCGTAGCTGCCAACGGACACTACTTTGAATAGACAATCCTGTACCATTCTGTGGAAACACACAGATGTTTGTGTGGCAAAAAATAGCGGGAATTAATTCAAGCACCTAATATATAAAAGCATACTTATACATTATTGGTTTTCGTTTTGTCTATCCCTCTGCGCACTTGGTAATCTTCTCTTTATGAAGAGGGACGAGAAATACAGGGTGAGTAACACTTTCCCGAACTCTAGATTGAGGAATTGTTTTTTCTGCCGTATACACTTGCATCCACTTACCTCAGTGCTGGTATATTTCTTCTATAGGCTTCTTAGAATATATTTTGTCTCATAAAAGCTGCAGGAATTGATCCTCTCCTTGATCAAGGCATATGTTCACATGCCGGCGCATACTCTGAAATACGCGCTTTAGAAGTGATGGGGAGATTTCCGCTATGCAGCGACAAATGTTTAATTTTAAAGTCTCCAGTTCTGTATACACTCTTTGTTTCAAGTACGTGCACAAAAAAAGTCTGAAGGCGATAAATCCGGACGTAGTGGAGGCCCGAATCCTTCTCAGATGATGCAATTGTCAAAAAAGCTTCGCAGAAGTTTCTTTTATGCGTTTGCTGTTGAAACCGCGGGAATTGTCCCTGTTCTTCCAGAAGACGTACAAACTAAAACAGAAAGGGTCGCGCACTGATTTAAGCGCTGTCTTATGACCATTCGTCCAAGAAGGGTCCGGGTTCGAATCCCATGGGGCATGGATGTTGTGTTTGTCTTACGGCACTGGCTCTCTCTCTCTTCCCTGGAACTAGTGGCCCTAAATAAGGGACGGGAGACTGCTTATAGCCCATCGAATTGCCCACGGTGGTCGTTAAACCTTCAATTAAAAAAAAGAAAAAGAAGAGAAAGTTCTGGAAAACAGTGTAGGTGACTGAGGTGTCGAAAACGTGCAGCCCAACTATTCTCCGTTCGGATACGGTACACTACACAGCAATAATCAGGGAGTTAATGTAATGGAACTTAATGCCGGATATGGAGATTCGCCGTGGACCCGTATCGCACGTTTTGTGGGTACCCATATCCTCCCAAATTAAACTATGATTTCATTTGTAAATAAAAAGCACTATGATTAATGCTCTTTCTTCGTGTAAAATTCCGAAGCCAGCAACAGCAATGCACCTTCTTATCCTTATCAAATGATTTCAGCTCATGAACAACTTTCACTTGATACCTAAGAAGACCCAACATTTTCGTAGCTGTGCGAACGGAACCGACCTTGTTGTGACAGCTGTCGAGGGAGTTTCTTACGGTGACTGTTGAAGACGCTGATGAATATCATTAACAATTCCAGATGTTAATGTCCTTGGATAGCCCCTTCTGCGTCGGTCATAAACACTGGCAGTCTTGCGAAATCGACGGATTAAATTGTTTGTCGTCAATTTGCCAGGTGTACTCTGCTGACGAAATCTTTGGTAAATAAGGAAATATATTGTTCTAAAGAATTGGCAGTAAAATAAACTTCTAACAAACAGTTTGCTCGCATGTGAGTACCATCTTCTGTCTACTCAGAGACGGAAGGCCTGAAGCATTTCTAAAACCTGCACAGAACGGCATCCCAGTTTCAGTTACATTTTCGGTTTTGATATGACGTCATACGGCCCTACACTCGGGCCACGTGCAAAATATGACCTTGAAGAGATCTAGCATGGAACTATCGCAACGATTTACTCCATACGCATTTAAGAAATATGCCCTGGAACTTTTAGAAGTTAGTGTTCGAGAACTTTTTGATCACCCTGCATTTTAATCAGGTAAAGATAAAATGCAGGGTGATCAAAAAGTTACAGGTTGTAGTATTCTACAGGTTTCTCGTATACTTCCCAGCTCTTCCTTTGGCAGAAATTTTTGTTTGATGGAATTAATATAAATTTATATTCATTATAATATCTCTGTTTCTAGGAGACGGATTGGAAAGAAATTATTAATTATGTAGAAGTAAGCATACCTAAATTTTGAATTTTGCGTTGTTCATCAGTGTGTGTGTGCTTGATTGCACAACCCTCCGAATGTTAAGGAACAAGCAGTTTACATGTTAATTTAAAAAAGAGTAAGATTTTTGAAAACAGGGTGATTATGAAAAAAGCGAAAAAAGTTTAACCGAATAACTGCCTAAATTGATCTTAATGCTAAATATGTGCTCCTATAGCATCAATGCAAGCTTAGCATTAACTCTCCACGCTGTCAAAAAAATTTTCAGGGTGGGCAGGAATCACCGACAATGATGAACAGCGGGCCCCAAACTCTTTTCCTAGGTTGAAGCCTGCTAAGCAAGCCGGTCAGTCCATTCATTTGATACCTTATCTTCAAGATACTGGAAAACCAGAGCTACCTTACAAGATCGAGTATTATCGCCCATTAGAATGAAAGTATAGCTAATTGCACCAATATATGGCCTCAATTATTGATGAACGATGTATGCTCTATATATTTTAGCGTTTAACACTTTTCGAAAAGACCTATGCTGCAGCTCAAAGAAATCCCTGCCCAAACCGTAGCCACCACCTTTGTAGAGTCTGTTTCAAGAATACAGGATTGGCTGTGTCTCGTCCTTTGTTCTTTCCAGATTGTGACACGGCGTGCTTCATTCACACTGTATACAAAGCATGCACTCCTTCCTAACCATACTAAACTCTCTGGCTTTCTGGTCTAGGTGACATGCTCTCTTCCATTTTAATCGAGCCACTGTGTGAGATGGAATAAGAGAAACACAAACAACAGGTCGTCTTGCGTGAAGCCTTTGTTGGTATAGCCTTCTTACAGAAGTTTCAGGTATCCTTCTTCCAGTTGCTGCAGAATTGTCGGATACAAGCTAAAGCACCGTTGTGTTTCGCCGTCTTGTGCTGGTAGAGACAGAGAATTGCCCTACAAAGGTCTTACAACGTGTGGAATACTTTGCACCGGTCTTCTTCGCACAGATTCACATCTTGGAACTTGACTTGTACCAAAGTCTGCGAACGATACTACGACTAACATTCATCTTGCTAGCTAGAGCAACCAGTGATAGGCACATTTTCATTCAACCAGTGGCTCTATATCATGGGAAACGTTGTCTTTATGACACAATGAAAAATATCGTAGTAACAAATGAAAGGTGTACTAAGGTTTTTCACAAAATGACGAAGTTAGGATATTTTACGAAAGGTGGTATAGGTTAGAGCCTTGTTGCTTCATGTTCTAAGGAAATGCGTATTTTATATAATTACTGGCAGTTTCTCATTTACGCATTTGCATAGTTTGAAACACGTATTCACATTCTTCCTATTTATTTAGTGCGTTTAACGACTTCATCTTGTCCCTTTTGTAGTTCTTTTAAACGTTATACAGGAAAAACTGTTTTTTAACTTTCGTAGGAGAGTGAATTTACACAATCTTCCTGCGTGCACAAAATTTGCGCTGCTAGATATTGGATTAGAAAACTTTTTATGTCGAGTAAGGATAAGCATCTCAAGCTATTCCATGTGCAGAATTCTGACAAAGTGTAATAAATGTAAACTATATTAAACTGCTGGCCACCCAAAATGCAACACCAAGAAGGAAGCATCCGATTGGCCTGAAATTCGCAGCATGCGTCGCCCGCGAGAGGACATGCAAACGATTAGCATTGCAGGGCATATGCAAATCATGTGCGCCCGGCACGCCACCGAGAAGCACTATAAGAAGGGTGCGCAGAAGGCGGGGTGTAAGTAGTGGACGTGTGTTGTGCTGCCGGACGTCTACGTGGGAAGCTTCCTGATGCCTCGTCGCAGAATAAGGCAGTCATTCCAGCACGTTTCGGAGTTTGACAGAGGACGAATAGTGGCTGATAGCGACAGCGGTTTCGTACCAAGACATCGGCGCCCGTGTGGGACGACATCCAGCCACAGTGAGGCGAGTATGGATTCGGTGGGAGAAGGAGGGACGGACGGACCGACGTGAACGATTGCCGCAGCCGCGGCACACCACTGAACTAGAGGACTGGCATGTTGTGCGGCGGGCATTGACGGCCTGCACCACCACATCAGGAACGTTAGCGCAGGAATTAGGGTGTGTTGCGCAACAACCTGTGTCAGCACGTACCGTTCGACGTCGTCTGCAGGAGCGGGGACTTGTCGCACGGCGCCCATTGCTCCGATTACCATTGACGTTACACCACCGGCGAGTGCGGCGGCAGTGGGCCGTTGAACGCCGCACCAGGACTACGGAATGGCACGACATTGTCTTCTCCGACAAATCCCACTTCTGCCTGCAACACCAGGATGGTCGGATCCGCGTGTGGCGGCACTGCGGCGAGAAACTGTATGACGTCTGCATTATGCATCGCCATACCGGTCCGTCGCCTGGCGTTATGGTTTGGGGCGCAATTGGATATGACACCCGCACCCCTCTGGTACGCATCGCCGGTACACTCAACAGCCACCGTTACATATCCGACGTTTTGGAGCCTGTAGTCCCCCTTATCTGCAGGACCTGCCAGCGGCCACGTTTCAACAGGACAATGCGCGCCCTCACGTGGCACGCATCGTGCAACAATTCTTCACGGCCCACCAGGTGTCACTGCTGCCGTGGCCTGCCTGTTCTCCCCTCCCGATATGTCACCCATCGAACACGTCTGATCGCTGATCGGCAACCGAGTGGCCCCGCAAGCACCACCCGCGGCTACCACTGATGAACTGTGGCGACGTGTGGAAGTAGCCTGGAACGACATACCCCATGCCCACATCCAAAGCCTCTTTTGTTTTCGATGCCGCGGCGTGTAGCGGCCGTTATTGCCCGCCATGGGGGCCACACGAACTATTGATGTCTGCATGTTCCGCAAGTCGCACGGGCCTGTAAGCTCAATCGTTTCATCTTTGTATCTGTTGTTATGTGTCCAGTAAATCTGGCTTTGCTATCTCGTATCCTTCTTGGTGTTGCATTTTGGGTGGCCAGCAGTGTAGAAATCCGATTTATTGACGTACATCTTCCTTGAAAAAGCCATCTGGTTGATGTGCGAAAGTTTAGAAACGTTTTTTTACAGTATTTGGCCAATAAATTGGATTTCAGTATAATTTTACTTTAGTTGGTGTACCTCGTTAGTAATTTGTAATAAATATGTTTCTCTATTTGTTACGGCATTTGTGTTTCTTACAGATGGATTGAGAAAACGTAGTTCGATTTATAAATTTTTGTCTATTTTTCTACAGTACAAAGAATTGTTTACGCTTGAGGACCACTTCGTGCAACACGGGAACTTTTGATCGGATAAAAATGACGCGATTCGAACGCCTGAGACAGTGTAATAAGGCAAACATTTTCACTTAATGAGAATTTACCAGCAACCAAAATGGAACGGTCAGAGGCGTATTTAATAAAGGGAAGGGGGAGAAGCAAGGGGTCTTACCCTTCGAAAGTACTTCACTTTTATGTTCTTTGTTAAAATGATATACAGTATACATTAGAAAAAAAAAGCTTTAATGTAATGAAAATTCACCAACTTACATTAGAAAAAATGCTTTAATTTTTCTTCTATTTTTCGTTATCTTTTATTTTGTTCAAGTGAATTTCAAAAAGTTCCAGTCTTTGTCGGTTTCCTGAAAAAACAATTCTTTATATATATGCCCATAGAAACGATTGCGAACATATTGGCACGACACAGATACATTTATCATGACAGCTCAGTTTACGCAAAGGATGTTATGGTAATTAAAAGTAAGATGTCCTAAGAGATTATTGGTTGCTGGGACCAGCCTTTCTGACCAGTGAGCAGTTTCTCAAAGTTAATATACATGCCCAGCACAGATGTACTGCACAATTAGCCTCGCTCTGTAGGCGGAGAAGTTCTTTATATGCAATCAAAGAAGGAATGCAAGAGAAACTGCACTTTCAATGTTTTGATGTTCGGTGCTAATCCATTAGCACTTGTTTAACACCGTGCGTTCTATGCCTCAATTAATTCGCAAACGGCTTCTCCCCATTGCCACACCAGCGGCGGTCACCGCCTGAATCTTTCCGACCGGCCTACAACACACTTGGGACGAGATCAAATGCACAGGCACCATCGCAAGCCGAAGCTGACCAGGAGGTGGAGGATCATGGCGCGGATCCTATTTATTTGCTGCTCTATTCCGCTGATGTGCTGTGGATTCAAACTGATTGACCTACCAATGGTCGCTTTCTCGTAGTATTGTGATGTCAGAAGATAGTAAAGGAATCACGCCGGACGCAAAGTACTTTTTAGACACGGAGTTGGCTGAATCCTTGCCAAAACTTTTGTTCTAGGTCAGAGCGTTTGTGCTTTATGCTCTAATCGAGTTGCTTAGATTTTCCACACACAAGGAGAACACTTCTACCTCTTTACTTAAAGCGAGAGACCCAGAACACGTCTCTCTAATCGCTCTTGTATTTCGAGTTGCTTAGCCTTCCGGTGGAATCTCCTCGGGGCCAGAACCCAGTACATTGTTCTCTTACCGAGTTCCTACAAGCAACGGAAGAAATTTACTTTTTTTTCCTTTTGCGCTCTAATCACTCTTGTCTCTGCACCAAGGTGCACAAAACTGTGGGCGCTCACGCCCTTTCTTGACCCTTTTCTCACATAATGTCTTCTATTATAGCGTCCCGGGGCCAAACTAAGCGCTCCTCTGCGACGTGGTTTACGGATATTTAGTCTGAAAATGGAAAAACTGGCCTCATTTCAGAGGAATCGACTAAGTTAGGATTCTATTTCTCGTCTTTCTGGGCCACTCACAAGGAGAATGCCCCTCTAGTTGGAACATTCCTTTAACTGGATGTACCATTTGCCACTCACATCAGTTAAACCGTATTAGTGCCTTAATTAAACGCTTGGACCGATGACTCACGCCCAACTTATAATTTTAATAATCAGGGTTAGGTCGTAACAGTGATTTCAAAACGTCTGAACATCACACACAAAGGTTGATTCGGTCTTACGAAAACGATATGCATACGGTACCACGGAAGCTTATGTGCTATAAGAATATGGAATGCATGCCTTTTCGGTACTTAACACTTCGTACATCGAACGGGTAAGACTACAGCACCAACTATAAACGATGGTTCAGAAGCGGACCAGCTAAAAAAATATCCCTCTTTTAAAAAGGATGTAGCTACTCAGAAATATCGCAAAGATGAAATAACAAGGTTTCTTTCAGATCGAGTAAAGGTATCCATTGCGTGTTGCAAGGCAAAGAAAAATCCTGCATGACGGGGACAGGCAGGAATGAATTATTGTACTGAAAAATATTAACCTTCCCCATGCCAGAGGAGGAATGTCATTTAAGAGTGCTACACCTGGAAAGTAGTGAGAACAGGCAATATTGAGCAATATTTATTTGGCACATTCCAAGCAATAGGGGCTTTATCACCGTACAAGAATTTGGTGTATGAAAGATACATGACGCCTTTATTCCCAAACACACCCCACATGACTTCGCAGTCGTCGCATGGAAGTTCTTTCAGAGGTACCTGCCACTGATCGCTGGAAACTTGTGGTTACTCTCGATGAAGCATGCGTGCGCCTGTCTAAAAGCAGCAAAACAGGTGACATTAACGTTAGGACCCAAATCGAAGAGCTTTTCACAGGGAGCGGAAAGCTCTTCGATTTGGGTCCTAACATTTCGAATAGGGTTTCATGGTGTGGCCAGTTTTGTCCGTAATAAAAATCTCAAGGTCATCAGGATGCTTTTAAGCCTTACAATAAACTCTGCGTACTTACTATCAGCGTGAAGTTCTTGTACCGAAGAACGTTCTATAAACAGCTTTGACCAAAACTGATTTTTTAAACTGGGTTTTAGAAGCAGAATATGTTGCACACCGATCAGCGTTGTGGTGCCCCCTCTTGGCAAAACTGCGATTTACGAAAACCTTGAAGTTACATACAAAACATTCTTCGCCATAAACACAATCTTCCTCAAAACGAATTTTTCAGATTAGGAGCTCTAGAAGCAGAGATATCGGGGGAAATGCAATACGTATTTACACCTTCCAGAGGAAAAAAGTGTATGCAAAAAGTCTTTGTGGTAAGAGGTATAGGAGGGAAAATGAATTGTATCTCAATCAGATTCTTAGAAACGATTGTATGGAATAAAATGTATTTCGACTTCGAATGCGTCTGCATTTACGTCGCCTAGCAGAGACATTTTGCTGCGGAAAAAGAACGAAAGACAAGAACCATCGATTTCACAGTGCAGGCTTCTCAATGCCAAAATAATTTTTCAAATCAATTGAGGTCAGATGCAGTGACATCAGACTGAGAAATCAACAAACGTTTCTTATTCATTTTACTCAAATTTACAGGCGCAAAAGCAACACTTTGCTGAAGAACGCAGGAACACGATGGTCTGTTCAGAAGGTCTGTTCGGGTCGTGGAGAAACCCGCGTATGTCCGGTTATTTTTTGAAGAGTAGTGCAGATAGATAGGCGTCGACGAAAATCCTGCATCATGCTCATTCATGCTGTGCGGTTGTTCGCAGTACGCCAGTAAACACTTAACGTTTTTACCGCACCATAAATAATAGGAAATTGTAATGAACATCCTTAACACACTTCATATCCGAAGGACCCCATTACATAGAAGTTATTTACATTGATTCTTCATACGTTTTCTTTTAAAATTACTTTTTTTTTTCGCACGCACAGCAGCACTCTTAATACCACACCAAGGTAGGACCCAATTTCAGATCTCTATTTATTTCTGTCTTGTGTCATCTGATTCTTAAAATTCTTTGCCTTTATTGCGTTCCTTCGTTTATACGTTAGCTCCGTTTCACGTTAGATCTTCCTGTGCTGCTCTTTCCTAGTAGTTCCATGTTCATAACCCTTCTGACGTATCATTCATCTTTCTGTATATGCTTTCAATAGTTCAGTTTTGTTTCTTTGAAATACAAGAGCAATAGTGAACTCAAAACCTTTACTCCTTTCACCCCTAATTCTATCCTTTTCATTGACACTGCACATCTATACTAGCATCTTCATATCAAAAACCTTTGCATAATTTTCCATCCATATTTTCATTAGGCAATTTTCCGCTCTGTGCAATATTGATAGGCTTACTACGTAACATTCCAAACTTTGCTCTTCTGCCCCACTGCCAATACACGGGTCGTTCAGAAAGTAACGAGACTGATTTTACATGCAGCAGAAGTGTAATGCAGTAAATATATACGGTCGAGCCACATTACTGTGACCACCAGCTAATATCACTGGTCTGCAAAAAAAAAAAAAAAAATTTTCGAGCCCTGACACCATTCCTGCTGATTCTTATGTAAAACGACCTCCTGAAGCCGAATATGACCCCCGTTTTCCCCCATCACCCACCGTTTTCGGAGGAGGCCCCCACCTAATTTTATCACTTTCCGATAATTTGGAGGGATAAAAAGGATTATTTCAGCCTTTACATTTCTTCTGAGGGGCTACAGAGGTGAAAAGTTATAAAACATGAACATCTGTAGCAAGGATGTAGATTTGGGGGATCCCCCAATTTTAAAGAAATCATTAAAAATGATCGATTTTTTATGATTTTTTTTATCAATTTTCGGTAATATGTTATGGACATGAATTTTATTTGGAGGGGTGAAAAGGATTATTTATTTTAGCTGTAAAGAATAATATATAAAAAGTAAAATACAAATGTAAAGTATAATAAATAAATAAGATAAGTACCTTCATTTGGTGCTTGCTTTCCTTTTGTACCCTGAGGTAGAAGTTTCTCGTACCAAACACCAACAGTACTCGGCTAACATGCTCGTATTCTACTTCCCTGAAAATCTCCTCTCGATCTTATTGATGTCTTGATGGAATCGTTCCCCGTGTTCATCGGAAACTGCTCCTAAATTTTCAGGGAAGAAGTCCAGGTGTGAGTGCAGGAAATGCACTTTAAGAGACATGTTACACCCCTTGGCCTTGTACGCTGACAGCAATTCCTCTACATGAGCGGCATAATCATTACTTTTGGTTGCTACCCAAAATGTTCTTACACACGTTTTGGAATGCAAGCCAAGCTCTTTTTTCTTTTCGATTCAGGTGTTCAATAAACGTCGAATCTTTGAAAAGTTGTCTAATCTGGGGGCGCACGAAAACTCCTTCCTTGATTTTAGTCTCACTAAGACGAGGAAATTTATTTTTCAAAAATTGAAATGCATCACCTGTCTTGTCCATTGCTTTCACAAACTGTTTGATCAATCCCAGTTTGATGTGCAAAGGCGGCAAGTTAATATTTTCCTTCGGGACCAGAGGATCATGAACGACATTTTTCTGACCGGGAGTAAAACTTTCTCGCAGAGGCCAGTTCCGTACGATGTAATGTTTGCCTCGTGCTCAGCTGTCCTGTTCGCATAGAAAGCAGCAGTATTTTGTGAAGCCTGATTGCAGGCCTGCGAGTACAGCAACAACTTTTAAATCAGCGCAAAGTTTCCAATTATAATCATGATAACAGATTTTATCAAGGATTCGGCTGATGTTTTCGTACGTCTCCTTCATATCCACAGAGTATGCAACCGGGACTGATGGTAACTCATTCCCATTGGCCAACAGGACAACTTTCAAGCTTGTCTTTGATGAGTCTATAAACAGTCGCCATTTGTCTGGGTCACATGTCATCTTCAGTTCTATCATCAATGCATTTGAATGAGGGTAGAACACTAAGCCTTCATCTTCCGAAAATAGTAAGCAGGGTTGACTGTCTGGTCCTGTAAGAAGAGATTTTTACGCCCTTTTCTAAGAGATTCCACTGCTGAAGTCGAGATCCAAGAAGTTGAGATTTAGTCTTAGGTAACTCCAAATCCCTGACGAGATCATTCAATTCCGACTGAGTAACGAGGTTGGGATTTTCGATGAGCTGAATCAGCAGAACACTCTTCATCATCGGTGGACGCATCATGTGATGGTCCAAGCTGTGGCTCAAAGTATGTCACACCCGTTTCTGGCTCTAGAGTATAGGTTTTTGGGGGCACTGGGATTGGCAATGATTCGTTGTGAGGAACTGGTCTTAGAGCTGAAGGGATATTAGGATACTGAATTGTATGCTTACTTTTGTTGCTAGATAACCAGACGGTGGAAGTCATAGAAAAGTAACAATCTGTGAGATGACAGCGAGGTTCGCGCCAAACCATGGGCACAGCAAATGGCATTGATTTACGGGTACCTTTAAGCCATGTGGTCAAGCTACTGTAACAAGTAGTGCAGCAAACTGTGGGAGCCCAATTCTTGTCCTGATCGCCAACTTTGCAATCAAAGTAAAATTTATAAGCAGTTTTAAGAAGCGCCAAAAAAAAAACGAAAAAATCAATCATTTGTAATGATTTCTTTACAATGGGGGGGAATCCCCCAAATATACCTCCTTTATACAGATGTTCATGTTTTATAACTTTTCACCTCTGTAGCTCCTCAGAAGAAATGTAAAGGCTGAAATAATCCTTTTCATCCCTCCAAATTATCGGAAAGTGATAAAATTAGGTGGGGGGCCTCCTTCCAAAACGGTGGGTGATGGGGGAAAACTGGGGTCATATTCGGCTTCAGGAGGTCGTTTTACATAAGAATCAGCAGGAATGGTGTCAGGGTCGATTTTCATGCCGACCAGTGTATCCAGAGTAATCGCAGTGTGCAGCGCGGACAGCAACTAGACGGGCTGGGAGTGACTCAATAAGTTGCTGGAAGGCGTTCACAGGTATGGGGAGCCATCCTGACTGCAGTGCATCTTACAGCTGCTAGAGGGTGCGGGGTGGGTGATCCATAGAGCAAACAACACGATCGAAGTGGTCCCATAGATGCTCAATTGGGTTTAAGTTTCGGGAATTAGGGGGCCAGGGAAGTACTTTAAAGTCTTCATCGTGCTCTTCCAACCACGTTCGGACATTTCTAGCTGTGTGACACGTCACATTGTCGTGCTGAAAGATCCCATCCGCCCCACGGAAGACAATCAGCACGAATGGGTGTACGTAGTCTGCGAGGAAGGATTCATAACAAATTCGGTCCATAGTGCCTTCCACAGGTATGAGTGGATTCAGAGAATGCCACGAAAACATTACCCAGACCGTAACGCTGCCCCCACTAGCTTGTGTTCTTTCAGCAGTGGTTGATGAGTGTTTGCTGTCCGGTGTTTCTCGCCTTATACGCCAACGTCTATTCATTCGATGAAGCAGAAAACGTGACTCATCGGAAAAGGCAATCCTTTGCCAATCAGCGGAGGTCCAATTTCGATACTGCTGTGCAAATGTAAACCTCTTCTGCCGATGCACCTTCGTTAGCATAGGTGCAGTGATCATCCGTCTGCATCAGAGCCCCATACGCATCAGGGTTCGCTGAACTGCCGTTTTAGACACACTTCCAGTAGCCCCCTGGTTCATTCGGCCAATGAGTTGCTCCACTGTAGCGTGACGATCGGCCCTAACGCACCTTCGAAGCCGACGTTCACCTTTCATATCAATGGCACGTGTTGCTCCGAAGATTCTACGTCACTTATTAGCGATGGTGCAATTTCTCCAATCACGATACACTTTAAGTTCAGCAGCACGCGAACAGTTCACAAACTGCGCTGTTTCAGATATACTGCCATCCTTAGCCCAATAGCCGATAATCATCCCTGTCTGCAAATCTGATAAATCACTCCTTTTATCCATGACAGCAACGAGTGATATGTTTTCAGATTGCCTACAGCACACCCTTTATACCCTCCAAGCCAGCTCACGACACGTTGGCTACGCTCTGTTGACGTAAAAATTAGTAGGTGGTCACAATAATGTGACTCGACTGCAGTGTATTTACACTTACATACATTTCATCTCATGTGATGACTCGATCCAAAAAGTGTGTCTCAGGTCGTAGCCGGCACTTCCATTGGCGACAAGTGGTAACACGATTTACTTTGTGTTCATCCGCTAGCAAGTGGAGAGTCCACTTTGCAGCGACTTTTCGGCAGCAACCGGTTTCTTGCAATGTCATCAACTGAACCAACGTATATCTGCATCACATTAGCAAACTGCTCAATGGTCATTCTGTAGTCTTCACGCAAGGGTGCCTTGATGGTATTGACATTAACCTCCGTAGTCGATGTCGGAGGACTACCGGAGCGTGGCGCATCTTTCAGTCAATCTTCACCATTAACAAATTTCTTGGGCCACTCATGAACTCTTGCACGGGACAAAGCATCTTCCTTATAATTTCTGTGGCAGTTTTATTCAAACGCAGGCAAAGTTTTATGACTGCTCTATGCCCCAGTTTTAAATCCATACGGGGTAACAGAAACACATCTGAACTTTACGCCATCTACTACAAGAATGAACTAGCGGAGCGATGTAACAACGCATCATCACGTGACTGACCTTGCAGGTGTTTCGACACAGGCAGCTGCATTTTTCTAGGTGGGTTTTTTTGACGCTATGATGTCAGTCTCGCCGCCCCGGTGGCGCAGTGGTCTAAGCGATGGCCTCTGATCATTCGTCCGAAAGGGGTCTGGGTTCGAATCCCGGTGAGGCATGGATGTTGTGTTTGTCTTACGGCACTGGCTCTCTCCTTCCTTGGAACCAGTGACCCTAAATTAGGGACGGGCGACTGCTTATAGCCCATTGAGTTGCTCACGGTGGTCGTTAAACCTCCAATCCCCCGATGTCAGTCTCCTTACTTTTTGAACGACCTACGTATTTATGTCATAGCGTATTTCTAATGCATTCTTCCAGTTATTCTATCATGGTTGGCGTCATGCTGCTAAATTTAATTTGTCGGTGTCCACTCTCCACCAAACAAAGTATTTAAATTTCCTCACTACATTTTTTACACTTCGTCCTAGCTACTGGCACCCACAGTTAGTTGGATTCTCCTCTTGCTGAAGCATTCCGCTATCATTCTACTTTGATCATATACACTATTGTTTGTGAAAACACCAAGAAAGAATAGCGCTATTCAAATGAAATATATATCACAGATTCCACATGTTACAGGAGATAACTGATTACATTTGTAGAGATATACAAGACTTTTTCGCTTCTAAACTCAGTATCGTGTAAAGCCACCTTGAGCAACAATAACATCTTCTACACAGCTGTTATTGTTGCTCGAGGCATTGAATGGAAGTGGTTTTTGATATCGCCGTGGGCATATCCTGCCAGACTGCCTCTATGCCAGACCAGAGTTCATTTGCGGTGACCGGCGGAGGTGCATGACGGGCCAGTCGCTTGGCTACCATGTTCCAGGCATGTCCGATAGAAGACATATCCAGAGAACGTGCAGGCCAAGGAAGAAGCAATTTCTGTCGTGCACGGAAGAGGTCTTGAACATCCCGGGCCATATGTGGCCGAGTATTGCCCTGCTGAAATATATCGCCAGGACAACTCTGAAGGAAGGGTATCACCTCTGCCTCTAAAACTCCGCTGATGTATCGCTGGCTGATGAGGGTTCCCTCAATTCGTATCAGAGGAGATCGCGAATTGAACCCAATGGCGCCCCAAACGATGAGGCTTGGCGTTGGGCTTGTATGACGCTGCAAGGTTTCGTTCACCACGATGTCTTCGAGCACGTATGCGACCATCATGGTGCATCAAGTTGAATAGCGACTTATCAGGAAACACGACCTGTTGGCAATCAGTGTCTGTGTTCGAAACCCTATTGCTGCCTGAGGCGTCTGTGGTTGAGGGTCGAAGGAAAGCGCAGCAATGGGCTGCTAGCGACCAGCCCTGTGTTAAGCAGACGACGTCGAACTGTGCTGGAAGACAAAGCATGAACTGTGACAGTGCTCCACTGCTGCGCTAACACTGTTTATGCCAATGTGCGATCGATCACTGCCATATGGTAGAGGTGTCTGTCATTCGTGCAGTCATGCGATTTTGCGGTCTTTTTCCCGGATATCTGTACGTCCGAGCCTCATCTGTCCACTGACGCCACTTTCGCATCACTTTTTACACGCGTTTCGTCCCGTACGAATGGAAATTTCAGGGTAGGAAAATCCAGATTCTCTCATCCCAACAATCATTCCTCGCTCAAAGTTCGCCAGGAGTTCATAATACGAACTTCTTTGGCGATGCCGCATAGTGAGACACAAGAAACACTCTTTCGACTCAATGTCGGCTCTTCACTGATTGCAACATCTCGTTCGAGCCAGCTCTTTACATACGCAGTACCAGACAGTTCAGAGGGCGCTTCTCGACACCGCATGCGCGTTTTCACTGGCATTTGAACCATTTGCATGTCCCAACCTGTTGTACATATCCTGTAATTTGCAAGCTAACATCAGGAGTTCTTCATGGAGTTGCAATTTTCGCAAACAGTAGTGCACTATGCTTTTGGCTCAAATTGTCTTCAGCACTCTATATACACACTGCAAAAAAAAAAAAAATATGAAAGAAAAATGAAAACCAAATAAATAAAGAAAAGAGAAAGCACAAAGAAGAAATCATCCCATCGAGATGAAAATTGATATGTTCCATTTACGTGTATAGGAAAGGAAATGGTGGCAGAGCAGTTGCGCCATTTATTCGGATAAAACAGCTACACGAGTGGAACAAGTCAGTACGTTGCAGCACCACCTCTGGCTCGGATACAAGCGGTTTTCCGGCGTGGTATAGACGCATACAGTTCACGGATACTGTTCTGAGGTATAGCATGCCAGATGGTGTCCAAATTGCGGGCCAGTTCGCCGACATTCAGGGATGGGCGTAGGTGGTTTCGCATCATGTCCCAAATATGTACGATGGGTGAGAGGTCGGGTCGGGCAATTGGGATGGCCATGGAAGGGTGTCGACATTACGAAGGTACAGTATGCTCGGAAGATCCGCGTCGTGTGTGTCCGGGCATTATCGTGTTGAAAATTTACTCGGTGATGCTTCCAGAGGAATGGCAACACAACAGGTCGACGTACAGTTGAGCCGTGAGAGTGGAACCACCAAAGCTGTCGGTTATCATAAGAAATGGCTCCCCAGGCAATCACTCCCGGTGTGCGAGCCGTATGCCGTTCCACGGTAAAGACAGCATACGTGCACTGCCCGGCTCTTCTTCAGACACGTACGCACTAGTCATCGGTGCCAGGTGCAAACCGTGACTCATCAGTGAAGACAACACGACGCCACTGGACACTATCCCTGGTTGATCGGGCCCGACACCACTGCAACTGGTGCCGGCAATTCTCGCTGGTCAGTGGTAGTCGGCGGAGTATCCACCTTGAATGTAGTCCTCGTGCCGCAAGTCGTGTGGCAACGGTCCGGATGCCACTTCCGTACCTGTAGACGACGCAACATGGCTACGGATGGTTGACAACGACGAATTTAGTTCTGTTCGTGTGGCTCTCAAAATCGCCCGATCCTCGTGTTCTGCCGTTGCCCTCTGCCGTTCACTGCCCACGTGGCGCTGAGGTGTGCCCTGCTCGATCCATTGACACCAAAATTATGCGATTGCTGTGTCGCTCCGATTCAAATGCCTGGCGAAAAGACTATTTGACCATCCGGTCTCTCTCAGTCCTATTAGGATTCTTCTCTCAAACTGGATCTTCTGCTCGTATTGTGCACGGATCCGACGTCGAGGCATCCTCACAGTCCGTGGATGTTAACGGATCGTCAATCCGCTGTCACAATTGTCCCTGCGTGCGACCCTTGATCTTGATATACCCTTCTGGATGCGCGATTCCTATGCGCTGTAGCGGACCACTATTTAGACATCGGTAGCTAGTTTTTAGTTATTTGCAAATTCGGCCCTGTGGTACTTGCATGCAGAGTTTCATCAAGATCGAACGACTTTTTCAGGGTGCTTCGTTTCTTTTCTTATTTTTTATTTTTTTATTTTTTGGCAAAGAGTGCATTAAAGCTTTCAGATTTCGAGCTTCTATTTACACTTCTTTCTACTTTCAGTCTTAGCACAGAGAACTCACTGAATCGTCTACAGATAGAATGGTGAACAGTGGTACTTCCTTCATTCCTGCTGTATCACATCCGTAACTATGTCAAATAAGAATAGGCGTTACATTGATGCTTGCTACATTACATTTTGAGGTGTATTCCTCTATATATTCTTTATCAACTGCAATATTTTATAGTTGCTGGGTAAGTCCCTTCTACATTTCCTGCCTGGGCATCCTCTCGTATGTCTTCTCCAGATCCATAATTAAAATGCGAAATGGCGCTTTTTCTTTATTTCATTAATCTACAAAAACAAAAATATGGTATTTATACTATTTTTTGTCTGCATAAAAATGCAAACCTTTGAACCACTCTTTACCCTTGTGCATACGTATACAAGTATGTGGGTGGGAGTGATAGGTGAGGTGTTCGTACATGTGTATACTGAGTTACCAAAAATGTTGGGACATTTAAGAAATAGCGAAAATAATTATAGAACCTTTTAATATACGAGTACAATGTAGTCCCGCTTTGGTCTATATTGAAGTATTTAACCTGCATAGTAATATTTACATCATAACGTCAGGTCAAAAGACTTATACGCAGTCGAGTCACATTATTGTGACCACTTCCTACTTTTGACGTCAACAGCGCGTAGCCAATGAAAGAAGGCATGTGTCGTGAGCTGGCATGGAGGGTATATAAGGTGTACTGTAGGCATTCTGATAACATATCAGTCGTTGCTGTCATGGATAAAAGGAGCGATTTATCAGATTTGCAAAAAGGGATGATTATCGGCTTTCGGGCCAAGGGTGGCAGTATTTCTGAAACAGCTCAGTTTGTGAGCTGTTCGCGTGCTGCTGTGGTTATAGTGTATCGTGATTGGAGAAATTGCACCACTGCGAATAAGCGACGTAGAAACTGTGGAGCACCAGGTGCCATTGATGTGAGATGTGAAAGTCGGCTTCGAAGGTGCATGAGGGCCGATCGACATGCTACATTGGAGCAACTCACTGGCCGAATGAACCAGGGGGCTACCGGAAGTGTGTCTAAAACGGCAGTACAGCAAACCCTGCTGCGTATGGAGCTCCGATGCAGACGGATGGTCACTGTACCCATGCTAACGAAGGTGCATCGTCAGAAAAGGCTTACATTAGCACTGCAGTTTCGGAATTGGACCCCTGCTGATTGGCAAAGAATTGCCTTTTTCCGATGAGTCAGGTTTTCTGCTTCATCGAACGGATGGACGTTGGCGTATAAGTCGAGAAACATCGGAGAACAACCGCTCCTCAACCATTGCTGGAAGAACACAAGCTTGTGGGGGGCAGAGTTATATGTTTGAGGGAATGTTTTCGTGGCATTCTCTGGGTCCACTCATACCTGTGGAAGGCACTGTGAACCGAATTTGTTATGAATCCATCGTTGCAGACCACGTACACCCATACATACTGATTGTCTTCCCTGGGGTGGATGGGATTTTCCAGCACGACAATGTGATATGTCACACATCTAGAAATGTCCAAGAGTGGTTGGAAGAGCACGATGAAAACTTCAAAGTACTTCCCTGGCACCCTAATTCGCGAGACTCAAACCCAATTGAGCATCTGTGGGACCACCTCGATCGTGTTGTTCGCTCTATCGATTCTCCAACACGCACCCTCCTGCGGCTGTCAGATTCACTGCAGTCAGCATGGCTCCATGTACCTGTGAACACCTTCCATCACCTTACTGAGTCACTCCCAGCCCGTCTAGCCGATGTCCGCGCTGAATACCGTGGTTACTCTGGATATTAGCTGGTAGTCACAATAATGTGACTCGACCGTGCATTTCGCACCAGTACATTTAGTAAAGAGGTAAAAGTCCATTCATCCACTACGTTTTAACATATCAACAAAAACATTCTAGCACCGTTTCCTGCGTGTTATGACGTAGAAGTCTTTTCGTACTTCTACGATATTTTAAAAACATAACCATAAGATGAAATAGTTCCTAAATTAAACCTTAACGGCCAGACGAAGCATGTAAACAACAGAAGTCAAACTTACGGAAAAGATGCTTTATTCAGGATGTAGCACTTCCATAACAAATCGTAACATCACATAGTACTCCACACACCAGACAGCTCTACACAGCTCTTAACACAACGCTCAACTTGCAACAATTCTCCAAGCAACGCTCGCTTTAACAACCCTCGCCAAGCAACAGTTTAGTCGTCGTTTTTATCTCTCGTTCTTATCTTATCTCAGGCATACGCCACGTTCATTCAACCTCAATTGTGTTGCCAACAGTATTCGTTTGAGAGAAAAGATATCACGTTAAGAGTGAAGTATAACTGAGAATAAACTCAAGATTTACACAGGGAAATAAACTAAAACGGAAAGTTAATTTAAAATAAACATCACAGTGTTTTAGAGAAAAATTCAGGCACCCTTTCGTACGACAAAAATTTTACATGAATAGAATAAAGGTCTTTTATTTTATTCATGTAAAATTTTTGTCCCTGTGTTGGAGCCATGCTTTGGCAGCAATTTTCGCTTCTTCATCTTTGGTGAAGTGCGGTGATCTTTTGACAGTGGAAAAAGGAGAAAATTGCTAGGTACCTTCTGCTCCTTCTGTATGGAGAATTCTGGAAAACGCCCCATCGAAATTATTTCAAGAAGTCTCACATTTGGTGTGTCCCATGCGGTCGGACGTTTTCATTGAGGAAAGCGTCTCACAGTGATTGTCAGCAATGATACTGCGTCTCCTGTACAAAGCTCCCATTAAATGCACACAGCACGGTCCCAAAATATAATTTTAAGTACTTTTCCAGGAAAACCCCACCTTTGAATTACTTTCAATTGATGGTGGTTCTTGTTTCAGGCTGTGCGTTGTTGCCATTTCAGTTTATTATTTTTTATATTTAGGATTGTTGTACTTCAGACAGGTGTACTCATATGATGACCATTTTCTAACTTTACTTTTGAGCCGCTACTGCACTTCAGTAAATTTCATGGAAAATTAAGCTCATTTCTTCACACAGGACAGTACTGAATGTTTCTGTTGATCCCACGTCGTTTCAGTTCATATCATAGGTATTCTGTAGGATGTTGACAAGCGCTCTGAGACGAACCATAGCAGAACTGCTGTGTATACAACACGATGGGAATACGCCAAAGTGGCACAAGTTTTCGCCAATTTAACTAAAACTCAGAGCTATGCATTTATTTTCTGGAAGATGAGTGACCGGTCACTCTTGAATTCTATGAGCACATAAAGTGTAGAGTCAGCGAGGTGGTCAAGGTTCACATTCCGGTGCATGATAGCATCGATAAAAAACAATGAAACAATTTCATATCACGAAAAACAACACCATATCATTCCACTTCTGTCACCATGCTTTGCACTAGGAACAATGAAAGAGCATTCACCGAGATGCAGTCAGGTTCAGGTTCCCAAATCCGTTGAAAAAAAGCGCAATGAGACTTTTTTTTTTTGATTGGAAGTTTAACGACCACCGTGAGCCACTCAATGGGCTATAAGCAGCCGCCCGTCCCTAATTTAGGGTCACTGGTTCCAGGGAAGGGAGAGAGCCAGTGCCGTAAGACAAACACAACATCCATGCCTCACCGGGATTCGAACCCGGACCCCTTTCGGACGAATGATCAGAGGCCATCGCTTAGACCACTGCGCCACCGAGGCGACGCAGTGAGACTATATATTGGGCTTGTACCAAATGCGGCAGAATGTATAAATACTGTTGCGTTTTCCAGCGGATTTATTCTAAACTATGTTGGCGTGGTCATCCGCAGCGACATTATTGCGAAGTTTCGTAAAAATTGCTAATGAGCGATGCAATTGCTAATGTGCGATGCATTTGAGCACAGAAATTTATTCACTATAAACACTGGTGAACATCATGCTCTCGTTATTATACTTAATGGCATGAAGGGCATTCATTCAGTCCCCCTTTATTCTTATATTCATTCCTTGACTCAGTTCACAGCGTAAATTTTCCGCAGTACACCAGAAATGGAACTAGTTAAATTCCATCGTATCAGGTATTTTACGGATACGTAAAAGTTCGTTCTCAATCAGTTCAGCGTACGGGTAAAATGTTTCATCCAAAATCTCACGACTCAGCATGCCAAGAATCAAATACACTGAAGAGCAATTGAATTAGATATACCTGTCTAGTAACGTGTAGCACCACCTTTCGTCCTGATGACGGCGGCGATTCGTCTCGGCTTGGACTCGACAAGACACCGGAAGCGTTGGAAAACCATACGGATCCACGACCCCTGGACAAGCTCCCACAGTTCACGAAGATTTGATAGAGGGGGTCAGAGCCTCGATCATCTCTCTCGATGGCATACCAGATGTGCTCGATGGGACTGAGATCAGGTGACCTAGCTGGCCAAGGTAGCGAGGTCACGTCGGTGGAGTGTTCATCGAACCATTCGGATACAATTCGGGAGCGATGGCACGATGCATTGTCTTGTTTCAGGATGTGGTCCCCAGTAGGATGTTTAAGACGCACAAACGGGAGCAAATGGTCGTCCAGGATATCCCGGTAACGTTGACTTGTGAGGGACGATGTCACACGTACCAGGGGTCCCATTTCAGTCCACGTATACAGTCCACAGACGAGAATGCCACCCCCACCAGCTCGAAAAGTACCCTGCTGGCAAGATGGATCCATCACTTCATGTGGTTTGCGCCGTACTCGTATCCTGCCATCCGCATGTACCAACGTGAATCTCGACTTATCAGTCAAGGCAACATTTTTCTACATGTCTAGGGTCCAGTGGCGATGTTCCCGCGCCCATGTTAATCTTTGCACCCTGTGATGTGCGGTCAGCAGCGGTACCCTCGTGGGACGATGGCTTCTGTACCCCATAGCGAGGAGGTGGTTCTGGATGGTGTGGCTACTTACACGTTTTTGTGCACCAGCGTTAAATTGCCAAGTGATTTCTTGCACTGTGGCCCGTGTATCCGCTGTTACAATGCGAACTAGCCGAAGTTGACCCCGCTCATCCACACGCTGTTGTCCATGGCCGATGGCCCTTGCAGGGATGGTTTTACCAGATTCGATGTACTCACGGTGCACCCGTGACACAGTGGCTCGTGAAAAACCCAGTGCCTGCACGACTTCCAAGATGGAGTGACCCATTCGTCGGGCCCCAACAATTTGCCCAGGATCAAATGCGCTTAGAGTCTTACCCATACTGCGTCCGACTCTTACTGATTCCCGTCGCATCACTCCTTATATTTTCGGATCGCTGCATAAGTCATGTCGTTTCCGTTTACAGGGCCGCCCACAACACCACATTTGCATAACGCCAGCTGTCTCTAATTCAATTGCTCTTCAGTGTAGTACTTACGATCGGTCCACTTCGACCTAGTTGCCTGGACATTTCAATTTTGCCCTTTGTCAAACTCGCTTAAGTCTGCTGCATTTCTTGTCCTAATAACAAGAATAACACTGATTAACAGAGCTCAGTATCAGGTGCTATTTATACCGTTTCATGTCCTTCACACAGGCCTTCTTTTCTTTGGAGTTGCTTTGATTTTCATAAAGACGCGCTGCTCATAATGTTTTTTTGTCTCTTCGGTGAAATTTGATTGTTGCCATAAATATTCTTGGATAAACAGCATAAATCATGGAAGTATAGGTTTTTTAGATCTCATTGTTCCTTGATGAGACTTTTTGAATAGTTTTAATGTTATGGCGGAATGCTCATCGTGAAATACTTTTAGAATTTGGTTGGTTATCTGCGAGTTTTCCATTACCCGAACAGCTGCGATATTCTGTGAAGAGATAGAAGAAGCCGGTATTGTGGCAGTGCTCGTAGACTTTGTATCAGATGCGCTTTCCTGTTCTTTGCTACTGAATACCGAAAAGAAAAAAAAGGTCTGAGTTTAAAATTAATCATGCTAATTGCATTGTGCCTATCGTGTTTTTCTATTTTGTACTAAGGACGACATTTGAAAGTAAACTTTATAAAGCTTCTTCTGCTCAATTCGAGGGTTATAGAACAAGTTAACTTAAGTTTTATATTTAACATATTATTTTCTTTTGTTTTCATATTCGGGAGGAAAATTGAGTGTGAAGGAAAAGAAAAATCAATCAGCGATGAGACGTTTATACTGCGGGCAGCTTTCATGATTTACAACCTGTATGGTTTCCCTTGTACATGTTTTCTTGCACCATTTTTTGCTATGCAATTTTCCTTCTAGAAATTCAAATAATTTCCTTTTTTACAGATTCTGGATATAAATAAAACTGCATGTGGTAATATTGGGCCTTATCCTGAATTATATGGAAAAATAATCATTTCACTGAATGATAAAGAGCTTTGTCCCCCAAGTCTAGGCTTAAATATTATCATAGCAATTAGTGCTCTTGGTGAGTATCATAGTACAAAATCATATTTCTTCTTTTTATTATGTCAGTTGTACCTATATACTTTTAAAAATGAGATACTTATGCTGTTCTTTTTCCCACTAGCTATCTGTAGCAAGGCTGAACTACACTAATGCTACAAAATTAAGGATAATGTCCCACCCTTAGGACTGCAACTAAAACGTTCTAGATATGGAGCATATTGAACTAGACGAAAATTCAGAACGAAAAAAAAACACTACAGGATCAGTCGTGGTGTTCAAAATAAATAAAAACAGCACCCTGAAGTTAATTTGCAATGCGCATTTCGTGCAGAACACAAATGTTTTATTGTGAAAAAGTGTTCAATATGCTGTATGTTGGCCTACCACATAGACACATGCAGTACAGCGACTTTAAATACTCAGCACCAGATTGCCAAACCGTGCTTAAGGTACGGATCCCATTCTTGCACCAATGCTGTCCGATGTTCCAGAAAAATTCTGCAAGGTCGATGACGTCCTGCAATACGACTCCCAGATGTGTCTCATGAACGCTCAGTTGGATTTAAATCTGGAGAACAAGCTGGCCACGGTAAGCGGATGATACCCTCACTTTTTTTGGTATTCCTGCAGTATGGTGGCTCGACGAGGACGTGCTTTGTCATCCATAAACACGAATTCAGGTCCCATTGCATCCCTGAACAGCCGGACATATTGCTGCCGAATGACATCGCGGTCCTTCTTTCGAACACATGGAGGGGTGTACATAAACCCAACATTATTCCGTCTCCAAAACGATTATGTTTAAGGATGTTGGAGGTGTAGCGCCGAGTCCCAGGTGCTCTCCAGATGAAGATACGGCGTGAATCATTGTGCAGACTAAACCTGACTCAGTAAGCAAAACACAGGCTCATTGGTCAGCTGTCCAAGCACGATGTTTTCTGCACCCGGCTACACGGGCTCTTCGATGAGCTGCAGTTAACGGGACGCATCTGGCAGGCCTGCGGGTATACAGGCCGTCCTCACTCAATCGTCTGTACACAGTATGCCTTGAAACCGTGGTCCCTGTGGCATCTGAAAGGTCCATGGCAAGGTCCCCTGCTGTACTCTGCCTGTGCTGTCTGGCAGTTAGTGACAAAAGAGGGTCTTGTTGCGGCGTTGTAATCTGCGGACGTCCTGTACTGAAGCGTCGAGACACATTTTCATCCTGTTGGAACAGCCACCAGAGCATAGAAATGACACTTTGTGGGACATGCAGCTTCTGGGACACTGCCATCTGGGTTTGGCCAGCCTCGAGTCAACCGATGACTCTGCCAGGCCTGACATCATCAACATGGGTTTGCCGAACCATATTCGTTTGGTATACAGCACGGTCGCACCTCCGAAACGCACAACATCTACCATATTCTGCTGTTCTGACTTCTCTTTTTATAACCCGCCGCGTGCTACGTGACGTATGTCGTGCTCTTTGCGCCGCCATTGGTGTGCTGGAGCAACAGATGGACATTCGTCTTTTCGGAAGAGGTACGGAGTAGTTTGCATGACGGATCGCTTTGTGCAGTGCAACATTTTACCGTGATTCACAATTATCCTTAATATTTGGGCATGAGTGTACTAGGTTACCTAGTAGGCTGTTAAATTAAGCGAAAACAGTGAGGTGAAAAGTAAGAAGTCAGGCCGCAGTACCATCTATTGACACGCGACTCAGAAACAAGCATTGTTTTCTGTATCATTGTTTATATCATTCGAACGGATGGATTTTATTTACATTCTGAACTCGTACATGAGCAACTCGATGGGCAGTCGCCGCTCCTAATTTAGGGAGAGAGAGCGAGAGAGAGAGAGAGAGAGAGAGCCAGGACCGTAAGACAAACACACAATCCATGCCTCAGAAGGATTTGAACCCGGACCCATCACGAAAGAATCCAAAACATGGAAACTAGCAACTTTTTCAACAAAGCTCACTATCAGACTACCTAAGCCTAACATGGCTACCGTAATGCGTGGCAAAATGGGTCTGAATCAGTCACTAGTTATCCCTTACAGTATTTAAAAAAATGGTTAATAATTCTACATCATCCAATAATCTTACACTCACTGTTTTCCTTTTAATATCAGTGCAGCAATCTTCAGCATCATTCCTTCTCTTAAGAAAACGTCTGCTATTTTTCGTAGGAGGCACTTTATAATAGAAATATATAGTTGGTACAGCATCTGTCTTCAGTCGCTTGTACCTCACATTAGGTACGCATTTGTCAAAATGAAAATGTTTACCACAAACAACACTTGATGGTGACTTGTTATTTGGTTGAAAATCCTGTAGAGATATTAGTTTTAACCACAACTGCATCAGGTTCGGATCTAATGAGAACTAATAAAATAACATTCCAACATTTTTCTTCTTAGAAGACGTACACAACGGTACATAGTAGTAAACTATATTGAAAATAGATTATATTTTGCTGTAAAATAACGGGTTGCGTTTAAAACTGTAGGGTTTTTTTAAAACAAACGCAATCCAGCAATTCAAACAACGCTGAAACTGTGTTGTTTGTACCGTAGGATGCAGTACCATCTAACGGCAGAAATCATCTGTAACGCCCACTGTCTAGTCACCAAAAGTCTACTATCTTAAAAATTAATGCATAGCATGTTATTCATCCAGTTCGGCCATGTCTGTAGATACAAAAAGTCCACTGCTGAAGTCTAATCAGTAGCTTTTATTTTACACCGGACAGAGTTAGTAAAGGCTAGGATTTCCCACATTTTATAATTTTTAGTTTTCCCTCGGAGTTATTGAAATACATTTATGTATTTGTCAAGATATCTTTGATTTTGGATGATAACTTGGCAAAATAAATTTGGACAGCAGATCTGTGACCAACATCTTCCATATATTTGCCAACATTTTCTGACAAATATCTTCTGACTTGGGGGGAGTAAATGTAAATTCACATACACAAAAATTTCAAAGCCATGATGTAATACATAGAAATTGTTCAAACTTGGCCCAAGGATAGAATGTAGCAGCGAGTGTCTACGATAACAATGGCACACATGACATGAATCCTATGATGCTGTTTCCGAGACCTCTCTGTCCCTATACGGCGGCATAGAATTGATCCATACAGGTTCCGAATAGTTACATAATACCATTCTTCCAAATGGGCAAGAAAGATGTCGGATGTATATGCTGAATATTGGCTCCCTTGTCGACGAAATACTAGATGTGCTTAATATGAAAACGATCCTCCCCTTCTGCCTTTAGATGCACCGTGCTCTTATACGGCCATTATCTATATCCAGAGAGAAGCTGAATTCAGCAGAAAAGAACTGATAAGACGTCTTGGAGACACATTTTTATTCCCAAGACTTTCATACTTGATACAAACAGTAGAGTATATTTTCCTTTTTTAGGCGGCGCACGTGAAAGGCAACAAACACCTTGAACGCCGTGCACGCAATAGTGTCCAACAAACGTGGTCGGTTTTTTTAGAGACAAAAACATGTGATGAAGGAGTCACATTTCATTGGATAACAGTAGATGTGGAAGAAACCTGCTTGTATCCTGGTGAGGCGCTCCTCCCTTTCTTGGTGCGTTTGTGTGGACTATGTCCATAGGGACTGGAAGAGATACCTTACTTGATTTATTATTGGAAACATCTTGACATTCTGCTTGCAATACGGCAGATCTAGACGATTATTTAAGGTGACAACCATTCTGGAGGCAATTCGATATTCCGACTAACCCACTTCATGCATTCCCGCTGTAAGATTTTTCTCAAATGACCTCGGTTGTTGATATCTTTGCCGTCTGCGTTGATTTCGCCTACATATCCTGCATTAGCACACAGCTGAACACCAGCCGACCTTATAATTGGGTCACTTTAAATAGAGGTGTCATTGGTGACAGCGGTACCCATATCTCCGGTGCTAGTAATGTCACAAAGGTATTGCTTATATGGGACACGTATATTATTCGTGGTGCTAACATGACGAAGCGAATTTCACTAGTAAAGGTTGTTGCAGTTCTGGTATCTGGGAGTATACAAATCTCTTCGTCGCGATATCTTCCTTTTAAAAAGAAACCGTGAAAATATGCTTCCGGTGGCGCAGTGGTCTAAGCGATGGCTTCTGATCATTCGTCCGGAAGGGGTCCGGGTTCGAATCCCGGTGAGGCATGGATGTTGTGTTTGTTTTATGGCACTGGCTCTTTCCCTTCCCTGGAACCAGTGACCCTAAATTAGGGACGGGCGACTGCTTATAGTCCATTGAGTTGCTCACGGTGGTCGTTAAACCTCGAATCAAAAAAAAAAAAAAGAAAATATTCTTCTAACTAAAATTTCTCATATACCTTTGTCCCAAAGCGCTACTACATGCTAGGTAGCATGATGATATACCAAGATGCATTTTTCATGATGTCGCTGTTTCTAGAGACAATGAAAGCCGAGAAACTGATATAAAAGTAAGTTCCCGTATAAATATAGTTGAGATGCCGGTTAGTTCTGTGAGACATTACCCAAAATACTCAACTCAGCAAGTTTTGTGCCAGAATCCTTAAATGGAATGACCAAATGTAAACTTCGTTCGTGGGCTAATCGCCTACACTGATGTGTTTTAATGATTTTCAAGACCGAAGGTAAAATATTAAAAGATTCAAGTGTGGGACATGATGGACCTATCATACTTGTCCACCACAGAAACGACGTGGCTGTTATATATAAACGGTGTATGAGAAAAAGATCTCGGAAGAGTGAGTGGATTGGCATACGAAGTACTAGAGGAAATGGAAAGATGAATGGGCTCCTTGAAAAAATTAATAAGTGTGTATTGGACGTGCAGTATGTAAGTGAAACTAAAAAGAATAGAAAAATCGGGATATCAGCAGTGAAAAAACTGATGAGCTTGTGGTCTGGCGTAATGAATAATAGAAGAGGACAAGATGGTATAAGTTTGATTTTAAGTATAAATATGAAAAATGCCATTCATTACACTCACATATAAAATTGATTGAACTGCGTAGGAGCATTTGAAAGTGAGGCTTCAAAAACGAGAAATTGTAGTAGGGTATGTTCCTTATTATTCTGTACCTCCTGAGAGAGAGGGCGATGTCTGGAATGAGCTAAATTTGTTTTGAACCAGTTTGGTGCTAAAAAGAAACTGGCCGCCCCAGTGGCGCATTGGTCTAAGCGATGGCCTCTGATCATTCGTCCGAACGGGGTCCGGGTTCGAATCCCGGTAAGGCCTTGATGTTGTGTTTGTCTTACGGCACTGGCTCTCTCCCTTCCCTGGAACCAGTGACCCTAAATTAGGGACGGGCGACTGCTTGTAGCTCATTGAGTTGCTCACGGTGGTCGTTAAACCTCCAATAAAAAAAAAAGAAACTTATTTCAACAGGGAAGTTATCAATGCTGAAGTAGGTGTTCGCAATGAGATATCTAATAATGTTTTAGGAAAGTTTAATGATGTCAGATTGCTTGATAATGAGTAGAAATTTACATTGAGGATGAGTTCTGTATACCTAACATACTTTTCAACCACAAGTAAATCTATACATATACTTAGAAGATTCGTAATTTCTGGAAGAAAACCATAATAGCGTTTGGTATTTATGATCAGCACCTGAAACATGTAGGTACCTGCTGACATTCGTGTGATGAGAGGTGCCACAGCTGTGTCTTATTACGCTCTTTTAGTATCATATGTGAAACTGAATGTAAGTTGCACATAAAGGAATAGGAAAATATGCGAAATGGGAAGAATGAAAGTTAAAAAGCTTTCTTGAGAACATCAGCATTACTCGGAACTTCTCAGTGAACTACTGAGTCACCGAAAGCATGCGTTACTGATGTGAAAAGGGAATGGACATGTTTTGAGAATTGTATTGCTTCTGTCGTTGGAGTGATATGTGGTGCTGAAACACAGAGCAGTATTAAAGCTATTGCTCGGTGGAACAGTGACACTAAAAACAGTTGTAAAGAGGAAGAAGGGAACATATCTGGAGAGGGTGGTGAAGGTCGTTCGACAGAGTGAGCCACAATGTGCGAACAACAGAGTGCATAGGCAAGAATTAGTTTTTTTTTGGAAAGTCGAAAAATCATTCTGAATGTTACATAAGGTATAGAAAAAACAAGCGAAATAAATTTTTAAGTTGTGTGTGGAATAGGATTGGAGAAATGAACTGGAAGCCCCTAATGAGTTGAAAAATGGGATGGGCATGTCTATGATTTATTAGAACGTAAAAGCAAAGATTATTTTGAGGTAGAAGCAGATGATGCCACACAGAGAGAAGCAAATGCAGCTGGAATATCAAGAAAAGAAGTTTGTAAAACTGAAAACTTTCTTCAAAATCGTAGGGCTCCTGACGTGGATGGCATAACAGCTGAGATGTTGAAGGGGACTCTGCCATTGATTGTTTAGCTGAAATTTTTATTGTGTTTTGAGTTAGGAGTTATCTCTCAGAATTGGAGGGGTGCTATGACCGTCCCTTTGTATAAGAAAAAGGTGATCAGACTGAATGTAAGAACTACCGTAGCTTCATCTTTCTGAGTGTTCCAGAGAAAATCTAAATCTTTGGAAAGGACATTTCTGATAAGATACGGGGTATGACATCAGAAAAAACTCAGACGTACAGAGTGGTTTCACGTCTGGTAAGAACTCTACGAACTGAATTTTTTTTGTATTACGTGTGGTAATGGAAAAGTATTTGTCTGTTAGTAAGAAAAACTTTTGCTGCATTTGTAGATTTGAGGGAGGCTTATGATAAAGTAAACAGAATGCTTCCGTGAAAGGATTTAAAAAGAAATGGAGGAATAGGGAATTAACTTCAGTGTATGAAAACTGTGTATCCTGGCATTAGAGAGTATGTATGTGTAAGTGGTACTTTACCGAATTTTTTTCCATTGGTGCAGGAGTCGGAGAAGGTTGTGTAATGTTGCCATGGCTGTTCAGTATATCTTTGACTGTATGCATTCGTAATGCGAAAAGTTTTCGTAAACAGTGTTGGTTTACATCTTCGGGAATTGTTTTCTTCGCAGGTTGTTCTGTGTTGATGACAGTCTTGTTGAATACATACTATGCAGTGAGCTGCAGAATATGTTGTCCATAATGAACCAAGTGCGTGTGAAATTCAGTCTCAGTATAAATCAGGGAAAACCAGAATCTTGGTTTTTGAGCCAGGAATTGTTAAAAATGGATGGGAGATCAATCTAAATAGAGCAAAGTTAGATAAGACGAATGAGTTTGTGTGTTTAGAAAGAATGCTTGACAGTAGATAAAATACATTTCATGGTGAAGTTAGTAGGAGAGTGGATTCAGCTTTGAAAGTCATAGTTGTTCCAGGAGAGTTTTACAGGCCTCATGGGTTATCAAAAAGTTTCAGAATGACTGTGTGGGAAGTGCAATTGTTCCTACCCTGATACACATCACTAATACCTGAGTACTACAGAAGAGACTATAACGAAGTAAATTTCTCCGTCATTTTTATCCACGCCGGGGCTCGAACCCAGTCCCCTCATTCCGGAATAAGTCGCTCTACCAATTTAGCTACGCGGACGTTCGTTCTGACTGCTATCTGCCTTTATGTCATGTGCGTCCTGCTGGGCAGGCACGTCACATCCCCCCCCCCGAAAGAGGGCCGGGGGCATGGCCCACGGGTCAGCCGTGACCATGAATCGTTGCAGGCAGCCATCCTCTGAAGAACGTGGAACTCTCAGTCAATCTGGTGTGTGGAATGCAATGTCAGACATTTTTATTTTTCGAAGCGCTGGAGAAGGGATTCTCTTATTTTTCCTATCTCGCGGTGTGGAAAGAACATCACACCATTGCGAGATTTTGAACGGCCGGGTCATCCGGAAAGTTCGGGCGCCATTATAACGAGGTAAATTTCTCCGTCATTTTTATCCACGCCGGGGCTCGAACCCATGTCCCCTCATTCCGGAAATAAGTCGCTCTACAAATTGAGCTACGCGGACGTTCGTTCTGACTGCTATCTGCCTTTATGTCGTGTGCGTCCTGCTGGCAGGTACGTCACAAGACACAGGAGTTGTTTGTATGTGGGAGAGATGTGCTACTCACGGGGATTTGTGGAAAGACTCGTAGTCACCCTCTCCCCTAAATTATGTGCAGAGCTAAATGTTGACGATGCTCAGTGTGAAGAATAATTTTGTTAGTAGGGTGAAGACCGATATTTTGAGATTGTTTGGCAATGCTGAGAGAATGTGGGGATGTGGGGATAGCAGGGAAGTAAGATAGACGAAGGTCGAGGTCATGGGAGGAACAAATTCAAAAATGCCTGTACGAGAGAAAAATGATGAGTATGAGGTACAAAAGGTATTGTGTAAGACGTTGATAGATGTCAGTGAAGCTCGAGTTATGTGCCAAGATCTCCTACATGGAGACGTTTGATACATCAACAATAACTAAAACTTAACACAATCCGTAACTTTGATTCGGCAGATGATCTTGCTGCAAGGAGCTAACCTCTGAATCTCAAATAACAGTTTAGTGATGCGTACAAAGAAGGCAATTTATGAAAAGATCTTAACTACACATTTCTATACATTTCGCATCTTTTCCTGATGCAGAATATCCCTGTTAAATATCATAAATGTCTATCCATATTTTGCTACGATTTATCAGTTTTCTGTTAGTCGCACATAACACTTTTATCAGTAACAAACATTGTAGACGAGAAAAAGGATCATACAATGATATCATTCTGTGAAAGAGAAGTTTCGGTTTTCAGTATTTCAAGCTATTCTGAATATTGTGAAGCATTTTAAATACGTGACTTCCGCATCAGGGATGTGTTTACGACATCCGAGCTACGGTGTCATTGTCCTTGTTTCGACTTGTATTTTTGTGAGCATTACCGTGTCTTTCTTTCATCTCGCTCTATTTGTTACAGTCACTGAAACATGTTGCTACATTACACCTGCTAACCAGCGCTTCGATTATTATTAATACTGCTACAATGCTTATGTGCTACATTTAGTTGTGAGCACAAAGCAATATCTAGTAAATTTTCGCCCTCCGCACCATTACCGAACTTTTCAGCTTTTAGACAGAAATATTAGGTCGTCAGGAATTACGCGAATATTTTCATTGGCTTACGTTTCGGAAACCTGAAGTGGCTGTTAACACAGGTGATGTCCGGCGGTTGCGTAGTGTATACCTTGGGCTCAGTTCCTGCCTGCCTACAGAACAGCTAATGAAAGTTTTAACAAGTTAGTAAAATCATGCAATGCATTGATTATAATACGATTTCCAACATACCAGAAATCATTACTCAAGTTATCACTCAAGTTATGAGGATAATGGCAGTGGAATAAATATCGGTCCTGTGCCCTGACCTTTGATCCCATTTCGTTGATATTCAACAGAACCGGTTCAGTGTACCTCCGAAATAACATGATAAAATTTTGTCGCAATCGAAGCATTTTTACGTAAGTTATGATGCATAAGGCCTATGGAATAGATCCCGCTCCTGTGTCCTAACTTTTGATCAAATTTCGCCCATTGTCAACAGGATTCGTCCCCTGGCAGGCCCCTATAACATACTAACATTTCATCCAAATCGAAGAATTTTTATAAGTTATGACGCATAATGGCGATGGAAGTGATTCCGTTGCTATGTCTTGACTTTTGACCCCATTTCGCCCATTTTCAATAGGGTTTGTTCCTACCAGATTCTAAAATCTAATCGAAATCGAACCTTTTTTACGTTAGTTATGACGCATAAGAGCAGTGGAATGGCTCCCGCTCCTATGTCCTGACCTTTGACCCCATTTCGTTCACTTTCAATAGGGTTCCTTCCTAGGCGTTTCCTTTCCACATACTAAAATTTTATCGAAATCGAACGATTTTTACGCGAGTTATCGTGCGGACGGACATACACACACAACGGGTGACGTAATGAGGCAGATGGGAATTGCGACCATCTGCTCGCAAGGGCGTGACGTCATTAAACTTTAATAGGATCCACACCCAACGCGTGACGTAATGAGACAGATGGCGTGACCGCGCGCCAACATATCAATCGCGAGATTGTGACGTCATGAGATTTCTAAGCATGGGTAGCATCAATGGGACGACGCCATGACACTAACAGCGTGGTAATTCGAGGTGGTTATTTAACGCACTAAACGAATTTTCCTAAAGTCGAGATCAAGCTAAATCGATTTCTAGTACCAGAAAACGGTGGGCTAACGACTTTCATCAAAATCCTTAGAGCCGTTTTCAAAATAAAATTTACATACATACAAGAATTGCTCCTTTAAGGTGGACGTCAAGTAATTTTGCTTCCCATACTTCCAATGGAAAAACGTCTGTACACATTTTCTTCACAATTAATGCGTTCCCAAGGATGAAAATCTGAACATCGATTAAAATAACTTCATTTTATAACCTTGGAATACTTAATATTTTCCACCCAAAATGAAACACCAAGAAGGAAGCATCCGATTGGCCTGAAATTCGCAGCATGCGTCGCCCGCGAGAGGACATGCAAACGGTTAGCATTGCAGGGCATATGCAAATCATGTGCGCCCGGCACGCCACCGAGAAGCACTATAAGAAGGGTGCACAGAAGGCGGGGTGTAAGCAGTGGAAGTGTGTTGTGCTGCTGGACGTCTACGTGGGAAGCTTCCTGATGCCTCGTCGCAGAATACGGCAGTCATTCCAGCACGTTTCGGAGTTCGACAGAGGACGAATAGTGGCTTATCGCGACAGCGGTGTATCGTACCAAGACATCGGCGCCCGTGTGGGACGACATCCAGCCACAGTGAAGTGAGTATGGATTCGGTGGGTGCAGGAGGGACGGACGGACCGACGTAAGTGATTGCCGCAGCCGCGGTACACAACCGAACGAGAGGACCGGCACGTTGTGCGGCGGGCATTGACGGCTCGCACCGCCACATCATGAACGTTAGCGCAGGAATTAGGGTGTGTTGCGCAACAACCTGTGTCAGCACGTACTGTTCGACGTCGTCTGCAGGAGCGGGGACTTGTCGCACGGCGCCCATTGCTCCGATTACCATTGACGTTACACCACCGGCGAGTGCGGCGGCAGTGGGCCGTTGAGCGCCGCACCTGGACTACGGAATGGCACGACATTGTCTTCTTCGACGAATCCCGCTTCTGCCTGCAACACCACGATGGTCGTATCCGCGTGTGGCGACACCGCGGCGAGAAACTGTATGACGCCTGCATTATGCATCTCCATACCGGTCCGTCGCCTGGCGTTATGGTTTGGGGCGCAATTGGGTATGACACCCGCACCCCTCTGGTACGCATCGCCGGTACATTCAACAGCCACCGCTACATCTCCGACGTTTTGGAGCATGTAGTCCTCCCTGTCCTTGAGGACCTGCCAGCGCCCACGTTTTAACAGAACAATGAGCGCCCGCACGTAGAACGCATCGTGCAACAATTCTTCACGGCCCACCAGGTGTCACTGCTGCCGTGGCCCGCCTGTTCTCTCCTCCCGACATGTCGCCCATTGAACACGTCTGGTCGCTAATCGGCAACCGAGTGGCCCGGCAAGCACCACCCGCGGCTACGCCTGATGAACTGTGGCAGCGTGTGGAAGCAGCCTGGACCGACATACCCCAAGCCCACATCCAAAGCCTCTTTCGTTTGATGCCGCGGCGTGTAGCGGCCGTTACTGCCAGCCATGGGGGCCACACGAACTATTGATGTCTGCGAGTTCCGCAAGTCGCACGGGCCTGTAAGCTCAATCGTTTCATCTTTGTATCTGTTGTTATGTGTCCAGTAAATCTGGCTTTGCTATCTCGTGTCCTTCTTGGTGTTGCATTTTGGGTGGCCAGCAGTGTAGTATGGGATAAGGGCGATGGAATGGATCCCGATCCTATGTCCTGACCTTTGACCCCATTTCGTCCATTTTCAATAGAGTTCGTCCCCAGGTGGTCCCCTACCACATACTAAAATTTTATCGAAATCGAACCATGTTTGCGCACGTTATGACGCATAAGGGCAATGGAATGCATCCCGCTCCTATGTCCTGACTTTTGACTCCACTTCCCCCATTTTCAATAGGGTTCATTTCCAGGTGGTCCCCTACAATATACTAAAATTTCATTGACATCGAACCTTATTTATGCAAGTTATGACGCATAAGCGCAATGCAATGGATATCGCTCCTATGCCGTGACCTTTGACCCCATTTCGTCTATTTTAAACAGAGTTCGTCCCCAGTGGTCCCCTACCACATAATGAAATTTCATCGAAACCGAACCATTTTTACGCGAGTTATCGTGCCGACAGACGGACGGACAAAGCTGGAGCATATACGCTTCTTCAACCTACGGTTGGAAAGCGTAAAATATGACCGAGCAGCTGACACGATCGGTGACAGTGGAAGAACAATATGTTATTTTGCAGTTTTGTACCTTATTGCCATATTCCGAGGGCGTGACACCACGTCTCTTACGGATAGCAGTAGGTCTAAATGCCCTAAAAAACGGTGGTGTACAACTGAATAAAAATATCTAATGAAGGCAGGACATCATCCAAAGATGCTCCAAGATGTGGTTGATCGACTTCAACTTCCAGACAAGAAGCCAAGCGATGAATCCAAGAGGCCTTAAAGAAGTCTTGTGGGGTGAGTGTCAATGACCTTTCCACCCAACTGGGTATCCCTCACACAACGATTTATACCGTGCTGATGGCAGATTTAGGCTTAATGAGCAAACCGAAGACGTGGGTACCGCACACACTAACCACGAGACAGAAAGGCTTCCTCAAGGAAATAGAAATAGCACGGAGTAACTTTGCATGCTATTGTCGTATAGCAGAGTTCTCCCAAGATTTCTCTATTTAGATGAAAGTTGGATGGAAGTTTACTGATCCAGGTAACGAAATCAGTCACGGTCTTGGATTGACCCGGTTCTTCTGCGGCGTCATTACCCCGTGCATAGTTACATAAGCGTAAAATTTTACTGGTCACTGATATGGATGTTTCTGGAAGACGTACGATGAGAACATCACCATGACATAGGAGCCGTATAAGCCATTTCTAGAGGAGAATATCCTGGTATGGGCACTGAGACGTAGTATACAGTGACCTATGCTCGTACATGACAATGCACGGCCGCATAAAGCCCGGATTGTTTAGTTGTTCATTGAAGAGAACGGTTGGTAGGAGCTGCCTCACCCACGGTATTCACCGGATACAAACGCCTGCGATTTCAACTGTTTTGGCCATTTGAAAAAGGAGATGTCTGGCACTCGCTATAACAATAAACAGGATATAGATCTCCAAATCACAGAGATTTTCCACAGACTTAATAACACTAATATGTTTAATGGTGTTCGAGAACTGCAGAGAGTTTAGAAACATTGATAATGAGGGGAACTATGATCACTGATTTGCTATTACAGTAAATTGAAAGTGTTCACTTCCGGAAAGACCTAATATTTTATATTAGAAAACAATTTAACAGTATTTTCATTATTACTTAAATAATATATTTTGAAATTTATTTCAGGTGTCCTACTATTGGCGACATCGCTTGTGATTACTTACTCTCGTTACAACATGAACATCAAAGTGTATTTATATGCACGTGGCATCACATGGATCAAAGAAGATGACACAGATGATAGATTTATAGACGGATTTCTGTCATATTGCCCTGAAGACGAAAGTTTTGCGACTGAAGTTATTGCTAAAGGTAAATAGCTTTCTGATCTATAAACCAAACATAAACCTGCATATCACGTTTTTAGATGTGATTTAAAAATAAACTATTCCACAATACCTTTTATAACTTTTTTGAAACTTTTGTTCGAGGAAAAAAGAAGAATTAATGACATATTTAAAAACCTTGCTGATTGGATGCAATGCATGGGATTAATGCATTAAAACTTCTTTAGCTCGTTCTGTCTTTGTTGGCTTCTCGAAACGTTTTGACCAGGAATTTGTACACGACCAGAGTAGACATAGTTAGATCTTGTCGAAAACATGATTTGCTTTAACGGTCAAGGGGAAGGTAAGTGTTACAGGAAATTGTTTGCATTTTTAATGCAAAAGAAATATCTAAGTTAAATCAAGTTTTTTCTCACTCGCAGGCCAAACTTTATAACACGCTGTTCTGTTGGCCATGGCAAAAAATAAAAATGTACATTCTACCATAACACACTAGTTAGACAAAAGTATTCGGACATCTAGCTCAAAAGAAACAACAGTGTTTTTTAGTACCTAGTCGGTCCAACTTTGGCCTGTGAGAGCAGAAATTCTTCTAGGCAAGCTTTCCGCGAGATGTGGATAGGTCCGTTTCGGAATTTTTCTCCATTTCTCCTGGAAAGCTTCTGCCAGAGCTACCGTAGAGGAAAATCTTACCTGCCGAGATCGGATTCGACGTCCCAGCTAGTCGCACTGATGTTCTGTTGGATTTAGAGCGGTGCTTTGCGATGGCCAATCTAAAACGTGGATGACCTGCTCCTCAAACCAAGTATGGACAGAACTTGCAGTGTGATAAAGCGCTCGATATTGGTGAAACAGGCAGGAATTTGCGCTGAAGTACTGCCAGAGCATAGATAGTGCAGAATTATTCGGAACGTCTTCGTATCTGGCTGGCGTTAAGATGGATGGCCCCAAAATCAAAGTACTCAATCTTTTCCAGCAGAAATCACCGCACACAATCACAGATCCCCCTCCGATCTTGTCTGTAAGAAAAATGCAGTCAGCCTGACAGAGCTCCCCGGACAAACGTCACACCGAAATAATTTCATCCGAACTAAAGAGTGAGTAGCGTGGGTCGTCTCTCCACATGACCTTCATCCACGTTTCTGTTGTTCACGAACAGAAGGCAAGATACCATTGCAGTTGTCATCTGACATTGCCTCTGAGGGCTCTGACCCAACATGGTAACCGTTGGCATGCAGTTCTCGACGAACTGTTGTGATGCAAATAGCTGTTCCAGTGGCTTGTGCGACGTCGCCGACCAGGTGTGTGGCAAAGGACGTACGAACTTTTTCACATTCCGGAGTAAGCTTATTTTGGCATGATTGTTCACTTTGTGGGACCTCCCAGAGCGTGGCTTTGCTGTAGTGGCACTATCTGCTTTCCATCGGTGAAGAACATCAGTCGCAGTGGATTTTAGGAATCCCAGAAGAGAGAGAATGCTACGCACTGATTGCTTACTTAGAGGTCATCCAATCATCATGCCTCTTTCAAAGCCTGTCAATTCAGCTCCGCGTTGCATGATTGCTTCCAATGCTGTCTGGCAGCAGGTGTGCCGTCGCTCTACTTTATATACAGTACCCAACACACTCTGCGCGTGCGCATCTGGTTCTGCAAAATGCACGTTTATTTGCACACTCACGCGAGCGAATCCGTGGGCTTCGCTCGCGTGCACGATATCACTGAAAAACCTGGCTATGATATCACGTGTAGTCCGATCCATCCGTACAACTGTCATTTGAAATAAGGAGTTGTACTGTCTAATGTTGTTTAAAAAGTGTGCTGATAACGGATGTATACCCATTAGCAAGTCTTTGATTGATTGTGGTGGCTCTTGAATCTGTGAAAGAGTAACTTTGCCAGCAGCCAAGCATAATCCGTTTGGTTCATCAGCTCATTTCTTCGCATTGCATTTATTGCATACTTTATCCATTTTACCAATTTGAACATCATTTATATGGGCGAAATCGATACTTAGGTAGTAATGGAATGCTGACCTACTGTTATTGTGTACTAACTGTCGATTCTACCCTATAGACCTAGTGTTGTAACGCTCTCGCTGCTCGTTAACTCTCTGAGCACGTTCAGCTGTGTTTCTCTATTTTGAGTCTGAGCTGTTCGAACGTTTTAGTCAGTAAGCTGGTGAGAGCGTTCGACGCTAGTTTATTTAAGTCGAGCTGCTGAAGTGCAAGCATTATTACGACGCAAACGATTCTCCTGTTCTTCCTCAATCTCATTTTGCCTTAGTCTTTTTTGTTGCCTTTAAGCGGAAGTCTGTCTTGACATCTGTGATTTTCTTTTAGGCATTTTATTTATGGTACTGAATCCGGGAGATGCTACACTGGTGTACAAAAATTCAGGACGAAAAGAACGAGCCGAAAGACCACTCAGGAGATAGACTAGGGTCCGGTGCGGTAGCGCATGCGCATATATGCAGCATGACGTAGGAAGGGGGGGGTTGGGTGTCTGAAGGGTATAAAGAACACGGGCGGTGTATGCTCAGCAATTCGGTAAAAGCTATTGCACGGTGTACATCGGTTTGAACGACGTCTAGTTACTGCCACCAAGTGATATGGCCAACAGGCAATTCAGTAGACGACATCTGGATGACTTTACCCGAAGTCGCGTCATTGGGAAGTTGGAAGAAGGTCGAAGTGTGACTAGTGTGGCCGAGGAGTTCGGGATCGTTCACAGCATCGTTTCACGAGCTTGGAGATCATTTCAAACAACAGGAACAGCTGTCCGAGAGTTTAGCTGTGGTCGCCCACGAGCAACCACTGCAGCGGACGACTGGTATATTGTCATACAGGCGAGAAGAGACAGACGGCAGACAGCGGAAGAAACCGCAAGGCACATGCAACAGACAACTGGACGACCGTTATCGCGTTTTACCGTGGCCAGGAGGCTGTACAAAGGTAGTCTATTTGCACGACGACCAGTACGGTGTGTGCCATTAACGCCTGATCATCGGAGACGGCGGTTTCTGTGGTGCCAGGAACACAAGAACTGGACGCATCAGCAATGGGGTCGAGTTCTCTTTACGGATGAGAGCCGATTTAGTCTGACGAGCGATTCTGGACGTATACACATCGGGAGAGAGCAGGGAACACGCAATCACACCTCCAACATCATCGAAAGGGACCGGTTTGGAGGTGGCGGAGTTCTCGTTTGGGGCGGTATCATGCTTGGTAGCCGTACTGACCTCCACATCTTCCAAGGAGGTTCAGTCACTGGTGTCCGCTATTGTACCGAGGTTCTCCTGCCTCACGTGCGTCTGTTTAGAGGTGCCGTGGGTCCTGAGTTCCTCTTCATGGACGACAACGCTACACCTCATCGTACAGTGGCTGTCGCAGAGCTGTTGGAGAGTGAAGATATTCAACGCATGGATTGGCCCGCACGGTCCCCGGACCTAAATCCAATCGAACACGTGTGAGACCTTCTCGGGAGACTCTCGGCAGCACGTCACCAGCCGCCAGCATTCCGCAGCTGCGATTGGCGCTACAAGAGGAATGGGCCGCGATGCCTCAACAACTCCTTGACAACCTCGTCTTCAGCATGGACAGACGTTGTAAATCCTGCAACGCAGTCAGGGGTGATCATATCCCCTACTAAAGACTGGATTTTTCTTGGCAGCTGCCTGCCACATGGACGTTTCTGTCTTCTGTCCAGTTGTGCTCGAAGGTACCTTTTCAAGAAAGTGCCTTTGTATCCTTTGGATTCCTTGTTTGGACGGTTTTGTTCACTTGTGCCATATTCGTACATCTTGGGGATCTTATGGTATGATTTGAGTCGATGTGGAGCACTTCTGCACGACGTTACATTCGAAAAACCGTCTCGTCCTTAATTTTTTCACGCCAATGTACATAGTAAACGAAAACAAAACGTCTGCACTCCCTGCCGTTAAACACTCATGAAATAAAACTAAAATCAAAACTGTCTTTATTTGTCTTTCTATCGAGCAAACATAGACTTCAAAAGGGAAGGTACTTTTACCTTGATAGAGACTGTTAGAATCCAAACGGTGAAAGAATTATCCAAATCGGTTTAGTAATTTTCGAGATTACCTCAAACACGCAAACAAAGTTTTTCTCTTTATATATTAGTATAGATATAGATGTGGAGGTGTCCATATAGTTTTGTGTACACACTCTCTCTCTGTCTATTTATCTATCTATCTATCATTTGTTTCGTCCATACGGGTAGCTCTTCATAAAAACAGATCTTGATCTTTTCATGACCTAGTGGCGCGTGAAGAAGAAATCAATTCATAAGTGTAGAATGCGATATAGTGCAGTAGATGCTTCCATTGGTTGGTGTAATCGTGTAACTCATATCAATCAATGGTGAATTTTTGAGATACACATATTAAAATATCGTGATGTAACATGTAAACAAGTTTTATGTTCCCAATCCTTGTTTGTACATGAGCTATTAGTCACCCAAAGTCTGATCGGCTGTGGTACCATTTTCTCAAGCTGATAGCTTGGGTTCGGGTCGTTGGAAAGAAATGACTGTAATGTTTGCTTTACGGTTTTTATTCTTTAACTCATGTGGTGCCATTAATCGCAAATTAAGGATGGGAAACTCTTAGCACCACTCAGAACATTTTAACAGTTGTTATTGATGTGGAGAACTCATCAGAAAACTTGAAAATTGAATTTTCCAAGAGTTGGAATAGATTTTTATTGATTTGTACCCTAGTAAGGCTAGCCTTTGCAGTACATAGGAAATTTATTCCGAAACAACTGAAGAATTTTAAACCAGTTCTTTAACAACAATATGTTAGCAAAGACACTCATTTGGCCTGTGTAACAAACAACCCCCTGATATTTTCTAACAAATGCCCGTGGAACACAAAGCGCCGTGATGATAAGATGAGGAACACGAAAGAAATTTATTGTTCATCTATCTGAACTAGAGACTTCTAAAGAAAGTACTCGTCTCGCCATGGCAAGGTCGAATGATTCTTGCTGTGCCGAGCAATGTGCCTTTATTGGTGCATTGGTTCAGATTAAAAAGCGATCGTTACTAGATTCATGACAGAAGTACTATTATTCCTGAAAAAAGAACAGAGTAAAAGAATAAATGCCATGAGAGCAATCCAAATAACTGGGGAGCGGATTATCTCACGACAATAATATAAGGTAAAAATAAAAGTAGACTGCGGAAAATGAAAGAATATCTGAACAAGTAAAGAAATTTAGACCTTGACAACTGATATAATAGAAGATGCACAAAAGAGACTGAGAAAAATTATCTTTGCGAAAGAAGAGGAAATAGAGGAAATTTGGAGATCTAAATGAATCTGATAAATGGTGCGTCACAGGTGTTGATGATGAGTTCATCAGATCAAGTGATGGAAGAGAGAAGTATGGCGACGGACAGCACGTGTATACAGTTTCTTAGAAATGGGAATGAGATGATAATGGAAGCAAACTAGGTACATCCTCAGATGTTCAAAGGGAGCAAAAATGATGTAATTGAAACGAGGGACAGAAAAGATAAAGAAACAAAGAAAAGAAGATAGAAATAGGGGATGGTTTCAGAATGTGGCTCAATGTAAAAAAATATCTGGAGTTGAAGAGAAAGCACCAAGAAAGAAGCTTTGACAAGCCAGCTCGGTGAGACGCACCAAGGATTAGTAAGACCAAGAAGAGAAAGAACCAGAAAAAGAGCTTTGACAAGCTAGCTCGTCGAAACGCACCTAGAGTTAATAAGACCAAGATGATGATGTAGATAAAAATGACGTAGCACTTGATTCATTGTATGATCGATATTTTCTAACAAATAATTTCAAGAATTAAAACATTTTCTTATTTTCTATTTTTTACGGCCGTATATTGTTTTGAGACTTTTCATTTATTCCTTTGTTCCGTACCACATGTTGCGCTGCTCGTCCTCACGATTGATGCGTTTTCAAAATATATTTATTCTGTTGTAGTAACTGTTTCTCAATATAGATATTCCTTGGGTTCCGTAGAATTTGATTTGTGGAAACGTACTATCTCCTTGAAAAATGAAAAATTCCGAGTTGTGTATTTTGCGTTTATAGATGTTTACATAAAAGCAAAGTAGCTGTCCACCTATAGTCGTGTGTCACACCCCATGGTGTGAGTAGCTATGTGCACCCACATAAGCGTCTCCCATCTCCCTTTTTCTATTTCTTGTATGTCTGCATTTGGATAAAATCCACGTTTATCTTGTGAATAACTATTAATTCTCCGTTTATAGCTCATTTTGGAGAGAGACGCTTATGTGGGTACACTGCAATTTTTCAACTTTTTTCTGTTGTTTTCAAATGAATAGGTGTATCTGAATGGACTTTTTGCGCAGATTCCGAAAATGACCTTCAAAATTCCGTATCACGTCAGTTTTTTTCACAAATGACGGAAATGTGAAAATTTAAAAAAACGTTATTTTTTTAATGACATTGCTATATTGCAACGTTTGTAACGTGTGAAAATGTCTTCTGGAGGGGCGGAATGATTGTTTAAGGAATAGATAAACATAAATACATATTCAAAAGCAAACATACCTCACATTCACCACTGGGCTCCCCTTCAAACTTCCTCTTTTTGGATTGTCTTCGGTGTGCGTCCGTACAGTCTCTGTTCAACATCCAACAATAGTCGGCCATCACATGCACAGTCCACTTTCCTTGGTATCTCTTTTCCATCACTTTAATATCCTGATGGAAGCGCTCGCCATGTTCTTCCGAAAAATCAACAAGTAATTTAGATGAGCATGAAGAAAGTGAACTTTGACGCTCATGTTGCAACCAAGCAGTTCATAGGATTCCAGCATGTCCTCGACTAAAGTGGTGTAATTTGAAGCCTTCGTGTTCCCCAAAATATTGTGTACCACATTTCTGAATGCAGTCCATGCTCGCAATTCGCACTGACTCATGGTTTCCTCGAATATGTTGTCTGCCATTAATTTTCGTATTTGAGGGCCTATGAAAATGCCAGCTTTAATTTTTTCAGACGTGATTGATGGAAACTTAACCACCAAGATACTGAAAGCATTTACTGTCCCTGCTTAAAGCTGTCACGAATTGCTTTATTAAGCCAAGTTTGATGTGTAAAGGTGGCAACAGTATTTCCGAGGGATCAACCAGTGGAAGTGAAACAATGTTTTTTTCGCCAGGTGTGAATGTACTTCTGACTGGCCACTGCTGCCGAACCTAATGTTCCGTCCTTGCTCTGGAGTCCCATTCACACAAAAAGCAAGGAAATTTGGCGTAACCTGCTTGTTGGCCGAGCAATATTCCAATCACCTTGAAATCCCCGCACAAAGACCATTCATGAAACTTGTACTGCACACTTTCCAGCAGTGATTTAAGGTTCTCGTATGTCTCTTTCAAAGTCACACAATGTGCTACTGGAATGGATGGATGGATGTTAGTATTGTGTAATAAAACACCTTTTAAACTGGATTTTCTGGCATCTATGAACAACCTCCATTGTCCTGAATTGTAATTAATGTTGAAGTATTTCACGACTGCCGGGATGTCTCGACAATACACCAAACTGCCTTCCTCAGCAAAAAACGGAACCAATTCTGCTTCTCGGTGTCTGTACCAGGAGAATCTCGTATTAGGACATAGTAAATTCTTTTCCTAAAGTCGTGATCCTAAAAGCTCTGCTGAGTCTTTAGGTAAATTTAGATCACAAACCAAATCATTCAGTTCATGCTGGGTAAATGGCACTGGGGTTTCATCCTCCATGCTGTCCGGTTGGTACATCTCATCACTTGTATCACCGTCTGAATCGGTGTCTGTTTGGGGCTTGATATTGGACGGGGATGGCACAGGGATGGATTCACTATGGGGCACTGGTCTTATAGCAAATGGGATATTGGGATACACAATGTTACGCTTACTGGTTCTGGTATGGCCCACGATATTCACTGTGCAGAAGTAGCAGTCGTCACTGTGATTTTTTGGCTCACGCCACACCATGGGTACACCGAACGGCATTGATGCCCTTTTTCCACTTTTTCAGTTCCTCAACCCCTACACACATGCACGTCACACATTGTAAGGAGGCCAAACTTTGTCCTGATCTGCTAGTTTAATGCCGAAGTATTGAAAATAAGCATTTTTCACGAAAGGCGTAATATTTTGCCTCTGTTTTTTTCCTGTCTTATAACAGCCACATATGTAGCAAAATATGTCCGGATGATTTACACAACCACGTGAAGCCATTGCACACGGAACAAAGAAATAACCGAACGGGACCAGTCCCTTCTTTGCACTGACTAGTGTAACACGATCTGCCCCGAATGGCGCCACATGTGACCAATAGAAAAAAGGGAGCAGTGGCGTGAGGTATGAGTCATACTGCCGTGCCGAGATAACATTCTCTCATGTTCCGCCTTTGTGAGTAGCGCAAATCGTGACGTCATACAGATAAAACAGTTGCATTTCCATTATCAGCTATATATTTATGTTTATCTATTCTTTAAACAATCATTCCGCCCCTCCAGAGAACATTTTCACACGTTACAAACGTTGCCATATAACAACGTCATTAAAAATAACGGTTTTTTTTAATTTTCACATTTCCGTCATTTGTGAAAAAACTTGACGTGATACGGAATTTTGAAGGTCATTTTCGGAATCTGCGCAAGAAATCCATTCAGATACACCTATTCATTTCAAAACAACAAAACCTTGCATATTAGTGTAATCCCTGTGAAATACTAATGCTACTCTGGCAAACAAATTTTCTTCGTTAGATGTCAAACCATCCACTAACACTGACGTTTATTATCATCATGAACTGCACACTGCCAGGATGATAAATTTCCTGGGGATTATAATGAGGTGGTTTCTGGCTGTCTCCTTCTCACCGCAGCCCTTCACATTGATCCAGGTATGCTTACGATGGTCCAAGGGGTAACCTCCAGAAATGTCTCAAAACGTTTATGCTCGATTTAGGATCCATCCACGAACTGACGTTATATTCGCAATAACCATGGAAATCCACGAACTGGATGGTCAGCGACGGGTACCGAACACTCAACGCTCAGAACTGCCACGAGCTTTAAAACAACTACGCCACGCCAGTGGCAAAGATAAATCCCTTGATCATAACTGGCCAACACTAGGCTTAAGGTATACACGGTAATTGTAAACTCCTTCAACAAAACAAGAGGGATAAAAGTACACATCAAGATGAACAATATTTGCAATGGAACCTAGGGCCGCATTCCACTCCTAGTGCCAGAAAAGAGTAAAGTTACATATTCACGTTGAGCCTTCAACAGTGAAAACAAATAGACATACCTAATTTATGAGTTGCACAATTCCAATCCCATCAGAGAAAGACTCAAAGGAGCTGCTCAAACTGGCGTCCAAGGGTGTTGTTGCACAGCCCACACCGGCGAAGGAAGGACTGTCGTACCCTCTCGTAGACTCACGGTGTGGTGTTGATCTTGTCCGCAGCAACAGCGATTCGCGTGACGAGATCTTCCAGGGAGTTCACAGGTGTCTCTTACACCAATGTTTTTATGTGCCCCCAGAAGAAGAAGTCCAGGGGATTAAGGTCCGGGGAACGTGGAGGCCAAGCCACAGGTCCACCGCGTCCAATCCACCGCCCGGGATATGTCGCATTTAGGAAATATCGGACCTCGGTGGCAAAGTGTGCTGGGGTCCCATCATGCATAAACCACATGTCCCTCCGTGTGGTGAGCGGAACATCCAGCAACAGACCAGGAAGCACTTGTTCCAGGAGCACACGGTACGCTGCGCCGGTCAGACGTATTCGTCAATTCTCATGTGATGTTCGCACGGTAATATCGCTAAACGGGTTCGGCTGCGTTTTTAAATGTTTGCTCCTCATCGTCTACGCACGTGTTCAGCGCACGTGATTTGCATCTTGTGCTTCTCATGCACTGGTGGGAACTCCGTGTGCCTGCAGGACGTTTTTCGAACGTGCTCTTTTCTGGCACTAAGAGTGGAATGCGGCCCTAGGTTGCATTGCAAATATTGTTCGTCTTGATGTGTACTATAACCCCTCTTGTTTGGTTGAAGGAGTTTACAATCACCCTGTATGTTCATTAAATATTCAGGTAATGAGTGTAACATTTTTTTGTATTTTAAGTCTATGTGCTAAGAAGTGTCATATAATTTGGTACAGAGTTCAGTTAGGGTTTTTCTCTCATTATGCGGAAGTGTTTCTCCTGCTTGCGCAATTCAAATCCTCTTTCTGCCGGTGGGGTGACCCGATCCCCCCCCACATCGTTCTGCTCCGGAGCCTAATGCCTTTGCCAATTAAGCTACGCCGGCAAGGAATTATCACCGCTACTTGCCGTTTTGACGTGTGCGTCACATCTGTACTACGTCCTATACATCCCCCTTGAGAAAGTCGGGGGCACGAAATTGCAGGTTTCGGGAACACCGCAAACCATGCTTGAAGTACCCTCGGTAGAAGAAGTAATTCTCACTAATTCCAGGCGATGTGTGGAAGAAGCATCACACATTTTCCGAAGCGAAGAATTAATTTTCATTAATTCCAGACGATGTGCGGAAGGAACATCACACATTTTTTGAAGGAAACTAACGGCCAGTAGATCTCTTTCACGTTTGGGCGGCAATGTGAAATTCAAACCCCACTCTGCCAGTTGCGGAACCGAATGATTTTCCAGTTAAGCTACGCCGGCAAAAGCTTTTCGTTGTTACTTGCCGTCTTGGCATATGCGTCACCTCTGTAGTACGTCACATACTGTTGCACTCTACAAGGATACCAGATAAACAAACTGAAATGTGACTTAAGTAAAATTCGTTTCTCATACAGGCTTCCCGAAGCAGACTCACCCAAGCATATGCAAGGCAGCAGAATACCAGCTTGCATATGCCTAGGTGAGTTTGCGCGATTAAAACTAAAGAACATACTCTCTAACATATTATTAATGTTTAAAAGATTTTGGTAACATTTCGAGTGATAGAATTTTCATACTATACTTTTTTTCCCCTTTGTGTTTAATCTTTAGGACTCGAACGCTTGAAACCAAAGTTTGAGATTTTTATTCCAGACAGGGATTTGCTACTTGGAGAGAACGTTTTTGTTGAAATCCTGCGAGCAGCTCAGCTTTCTAAAAAGATTATCATAATTTTTTCTGAGTGAGTAGTTTTTATTGTAGATATTTATTACTATTGATTGCGAAAATCTAGTTCTTTCCCTATTCTAAGAAAAATAAAAGAAATTTTTAAAGAAATACTTCAAAAATTGGTGACCCAAGGTTGTTTGCTTTCAATTAGAAGATGGGTCGAAATATTACTTTTTATTATATTATAGTAACGTTGAAATTTTGAACATTTCTTGTGTACCTTTGCTAGTTTTAGAGTCGTGTCCGATATTCCATTTAAATAACTATCGAGATCGTTAGCAGAAAATGAGGTGCTCGACGTAGAAAATGTCACACCAAGAGGTATTTGTCGGAGTGCCATGCAGATTGGTAGGTATGAGTCGATAATTGGTTATGTAAATCATTGCAGCTGCGAATCAATCACGCTGTGGATGAGGGAGTAAGGGAGTGAAAATTCTGGACAAAAACGTCGGGAATCCTGTCGTCACACGGACACCTTTACCAGAAGCTTCATCTCAAGGCTAAGTATGGCAGGTTGGTCCCTACTCGCATCGCCGAGGAAAAGCATTGGAATGCGACACCTGTCGGCTGAATGTGGCGACAGTGGTTGGAGGAAGGTGACGCGCGTCGCTTTAGTGCGATTGCTACCCGTCGATTGTCATTTTAGACGGCAAGTCCCATAATACACAGCAGGCGGCATTCGACGAGATGTACCGGCAGATATGGACTTCCCAGTATTGACACGAACTGTGAATCACAGATTGACTGTGGCACGTTTACGATCTCGCGAGACATTGCGACGACTGCCACTCACCGGAGCACGTCGTCACGAAGGTAGCAGTGGCAGAATACCAGACCTGCATGACGTAACGAATGAAACCATGTCCTATTCAGCAACGAATCTCACTTTTGATCGCAGATTGAGATTATGGAGACGATATGGTCACCCGGCATTTCCTGCTTGCATACGCTTCTTTAGCCTGGTGTCATACTTTGGGGCGCTATCAGTTTCAACAGTCGTTCACTGCTCCTTCGCACAGTGAGTACAATGAGAGTACGACGATACGTCGATGATGTGCTGCATCCCGTTTTGTTGCCATATCTCTGTGGTATCCCTGATGTCCATTCTCAACAAGATAACGCCCACCCGCACACTGACAACATCAGGAGAAAGTATTTTCAAGGTATCCAGCTGCCGCCTGGCCAGCGTTACCCAGACTTCTCCACAACAGAAAACGTTTGAGATGCCATTAACAGAAGACTAAATACCAATGCACGACCCCCTCTCCATGTCGATGAATTGTGGATTCAGGTCAACGACTCATGATCAGCAGTATCTATGGACACCATTCGGGAACTTTTGCACTTGATGTTACGCCGTGTTACCGAACGGTCATACGACCTACTCACTCGGGTCACATTACTGTAAATTGTCTCCTCGTTCGTCGCATTCATGTAATCTCTCAGAAATTAAATCACTTCTTTCCCACTTACTTGTCTACATGTGTGGTAAGTGTGGTCTGATTTAGTCCAATCCTTCATGACGTGACATTTTCTATGTCGAACCGTGTATTTAATAGTAAAAGAAAATTAATTAAACATTTCTTTCCTTTATTGCAAACGTGGTTGAAGAGTGTGATGCTAGAACGACGTGTATTCTTTTGGTGAAATTTAAAAAGCAATGAATGAAGTTAAAAGAACAAAGCGGAAAATCTTCCATTTAACTTTGCATAATACCTTCTAGCCGTTCACTTGGTGTTGTTTCCAGTTTTTTCTCTAACAGGCCATGTAAAATTTCTTACCATGATTTTACTTACGTTTTATTATTATAAGATTCTCAAAATACTCCCGACTTCTGAAACTAATTCTGAAATCTTGTACAATTTATTTTCTTGAGGAAGTTTTATCACGAAAAGCAAATAGGACAATTATCAGTTTTTTTATTCCAAACCGTGGAACACTACTCAACAGTTGTTTGCTCACTCTTGATTGAAATAATTGAAGGTTAAATTCTAGGAAGATGTAAGAAGGTAAGGAATTCTATAGTTAGATGTTGCAAAAATAAATGAGTATCTCTTAATCCACTTTACACAAAATTGGTGTTGAATTACCTTGCTTTTTGTAGGTAGATGAAAAGTTATCGAAAATGAGACAGTCATTTAGGGCAATACTCATAGTAATATTGGTAAAAGATACACAACAGCAATGAAAGAAGTTAAAAGAACAAAGCGGAAAGTCTTCCAGTTAACTGCTCCTATCTCTCTCTCTCTCTCTCTCTGTCTCTCTCTCTCCAGGTGCGGGAAAGTAATACAAAGGATGAATCAGTTCGGGGCTGTTAATCAGAAAAAATATCTTTTCCGAACAGGATCAAAAAGATTTTCAGCAGATTTTAGTGCGCCACCATCAAACGTGGAAAAAAAATATTTTAAGGTTGAGCCAACTCATGATCTTATGACCAGAGGTAAGATTTTTGCGAGGACAATATATCCAAATTTTGAAAATGAAACCTATTTTTTTTTTGAGGCTGATTTATCCATGGGAGAAATATTGGAAATATTCAAACCTTCAACAGGCAGAGAAATATTGCCTGCGAAGCGTTTACATGAATGAAAACAGCACAATTTTTTTTCTCCACAAAGGTTTTTTCTGATTACAACAAATGATTGAGTTTTATGAGGACTAAATGAAGTCAAGGAGAAGACAACATTGCTGCCCAACCGCTGACATTCCTTAGCACCATATTAAAAACTCAGGGTATGCGATGATGAAAATTACTATCGTCAGTAAATTGTGAACTGGATTTACAGTATCTCAAGAAAAAGGAGGTCATTAATATACACCATAAAAGAAAACAGTCGTGTCTTTGTAAGTTTTGTGTAGAAACTACGCCAATTCACACCGCTTTAGTTACCTCCCTAAGGTTTTGTTGACTTGTACAACGATGAAATGCTATTTTTCTTGGAATTTAATATTTTGTAACTGTAAGGCAGAAGGAAGCCTAGTGATTAGAGCAGTCGACTGTCAACCCGTTGATTGCATGTTCGAAACCCATTGCTAATACAGTGAGTCCTGAATATCCATCGCGCCCTGAGGAGAATCGACCGACCTGATGCAAAGACCTCTGCTAAAAGCAAAGTGATCACTTCCTGGCTGCCGTTCTCCACTCGTCCCGTGTCCTTCCAATTAGAGGTATGCACAGGCTTTTAGAAAGCCCGGCCTCGAACATTTGGGACCGACATAGATATTATCACTCCGGCTCAAACTTTTCAGTTTCAGACTTCAAACTTACAGCCCTGCTTATCGATTTCAGCAGTAATTAATCAATCTCGCGATAGCGGTTTCACTTTCATGTATTTCGCTTTCGCCATCTGATTATTTCATAAGGTAGTCTTCAGTTTGTGAGTCGAACATTTCTCCTCATTTCAGGAGCAGGACGTTAAACCTTCAGCACAGACACTAATGGGCCCGGAAATATTCGTGTAACTGCTGAAAAAAAAGAAGGCTTGACCGTGCAGACCTCTGCCTCCTATCATGTGCTCTAACGCCTGCCATAAGTCTCCTTAGGCTAAAGAAGGCAAATCTGAACCTAATAAACGTAGTCTTGAGAAAAGAACCTACGTGAAAATGGAGCTTATGTGCCATATTCGTAGCTGTGAACGTAAACATCGTGGCATGTTTCTAAGATCTAGGGCAGGGATTGCTAAAATGGGTTCTGACCATTTTCTCGAAGGTGCCAGAAGGTAAAATAGTTCCATCCAACAAAAGCGTGTGTGACGTATATTCTGATTTAACTTTCTTTTTTTATTTTATTTTCTCTATGTAAATTTTAATTTATTCTCCGTAAGGTATTTTCTTATCTGAACGTCACAGATTCTGCTTTCCAAATCCATGTGGCATCATTGTGGTTGAGGGAATGACGTGTGTCTGTTAACATGAAGAACTTAAGATATAAAGCAAGTTTTATGTGAGTGCTAGTGTTGTGTGCGGGTGAAATTCGCTGTGGCTATCATACATTTTTGATGTTCTAGTATCACGCTGTGTAAAGTAATGCGATCTCGTAAATAGACGACGTAGTGGTGTTGTCTAAAGTTGCAAGTGAAAGTGCCATTCTGGATGCAATAAAAGAAAAGTTCACGTAAGTGATTTTGTTTCCGTCTATGTTTCGTCTGGCCCTAAAAAGCCTTATGTGTCGTTGATTTAAAGTGAGCTATCAGATGCAACTAGTGTATCACATTTAAGTATACATTAATTCGTCATTTCTTCAGCCTGACATTTTAAACTTAGCCTAACACAAACCTCACATAACAAAAAGATTTACGTTATACGTGGGTTTGTTTAGTTTCTCAAATGGCTAGATACTCTTTTTTTCATTTTCAGTCACTATTCTGCTTTAATGCTAAGAAGCAACTATATGTTCCGCAGGACTTTTTTCGATGATTGTGTGAATGAGTTTTGTTGGAAAGCTTTCGGTGTAAAGATTTTTATTATAACCAAAGGTATTACTAAATAGGAGGCTAAAGATAGTTGAACAGCGAATATTATACTGGACATCACTGGTCCTGCCCTTTATGTCTATCAGTGTCGGACATTATGGCCAGAAGAAACAACAAAAACTAATATAAAAAATCGTGGTCTTACCATTATCTCTCTCAATAGTAGGATACTGTGGGTGCTAAAAAAAAGAGCCGATGAAAGGGAAAGAACGGGCACCAAAATGAATACAATGATCTAAGATCATTATGGATATTTTGTGAAATGTAACCAAAGGTTTGGTAACTAAGTCTTGTTCTTGGGTTCAAAATTTTAATAGGATGATATATTGTATTTATACTTCAAAGAAGAATTCAGTGTATTTCACAGCATTGCAAGGATTATTATTGCTAACGAGGAATTCAGTGCACTAAAACATTATATAATACATCGTATCCTATCAAAATTTTGGTTATAATTTCATTTAAAAACACTTTCGTTACCAATTCTTCATTATAGTGTTTTGAAAGTTCCACGTCAAGTTTGCTACACGAATTTTCATTTGTGCTGGAGATTGTAATTTATCCCAGGTCACCAGGTTAGTTGGTCAAACGGATGAATGCTTTTCGAATCAAATACATTAGTACAAAAGCTTCATAACTAGAGTTTCAATCATCATTACTGAAGTAAATATTTAAAAAATGAAATCAAGTCTCTGTAAATATGTGCTACAAATCTCCGCACAATTAGTTTTAGAGATTGTAAATGTTGTTGTTCCCCCGGGCTTATTGTCCGATGTTTTTCTGGAAATGTTTCTCGTGTGATAAGCCGAAAAATGTAAATTCCGTCTTCCACCCCTGGTCTGATGGCTTGTACAGTGAGTGGTATTTATCCATTTATGCATTTCCATGAGCTTTGCTGCATACTTTCGAGCGAGGACTCCCACTCCACTTTAGTTCAGTTTTTCGGCCTCTTAGCTACTCCATACGAGCCTGGGTCGCAATCTCAGTTTGGAAGCATTTTATACTCCGTACGAGCCTGGGTCTCAATCTCAGTTTGGAAGCATTTATCGTTCCAGTCATTATTTTTCATTAACGTTATTAATCCGAAGCCACTTATGTAATAAATATTTATGTAGTAAACACTAATCATTTAAGAGATCACAAAAATTTCGAAAATAATTAATAATTTATTTCGCATGAAAAGAAATCAATTTGTGTTCATGTTGTACTTGCTATCCCAGAATTTATTTACCTCACAACTTTGAGAAATGTAATGTTTTTTTTTTTATATCTGCTTATTTCTTACGAAAAAGGAAAGTTATTCTTTGGACATTCAAAGGATGAGGAAAGAATTCATGATACAGCTTGATGAAAAAATTTAGAGTTCAATAAACTTCTGTACAAACTACTCAACCCAAGTACGAATTTATTCTTTTTGTGTACCTTAGTTTAGAAGGAGAACTGAAAGCGTGTTGTCTTCTTTTTACAGCCACATGTTAAACTGAGTGTTGTTTGTACATCATCAGTGAAGAGATCAAAATTGAAGCTTTTGAAGTGGAATTGAAACATAAGCTGACCACTGAAGATGTTAAACATAAGCTAACGAGGGGCTTCAGTTCCATTTTAAGCTCTTTGTTTCTGAAGATGTTAAACATAAGCTAACGAGACGAGGGGCTTCAGTTCCACTTTAAGCTCTTTGTTTCTGACGATGTTAAACATAAGCTAACGAGACGAGGGGCTTCAGTTCCACTTTAAGCTCTTTGTTTCTGACGATGTTAAACATAAGCTAACGAGACGAGGGGCTTCAGTTCCACTTTAAGCTTTTTGTTTCTGAAGATGTTAAAAATAAGCTAACGAAGGAAGGGACTTCAGTTCCATTTTATGATCTTTGTTTCTGAAGATGTTTCGATTCATAGTGTAATCAGAAAGGTGTGCGAACAACCGTAAAATCTGTACAGTATTCTGATATTGCCAATATCGACTGAATCAGCTTGTAACTCGGCGAATGCCGATCAGGTTCCAAGAAAGGACATCACTGTCCTTCATATTCAAATGATAAAATTTCAGGTGCCGGTTGTTGAAGGATTATATGTATTAGCAATCTCATATCTAATATGGGATGCTGAGACTAAGTTAGAGTGCGCTATGAATAGGTGCGTCTCATGAATTTGTAATTGATACATTTTTACTATGATATACATGCACTGGCTTTCTTCAACTGTAAATATCAGGAACACTGAGCATCGCTCGGTTAAAGGGGGGATGAGGGCACAAAAAGAATTATATTTTTATGTTATTTCTAAGTATTGTAATACTAAGTCTAAACCATCAAGATTAATAATGATAGACGAATTAGAGACAAATTAATTTAGAATAAACATAAAAACAAAGATAAATGATAGATTTTTAATTTTTTATTTGTGTTATAGTAAGAAATTTTTTGAAATTGTGTTAATTATTTACGAACATCAAACACCAAACAATAAATGTTAACATGGGGTTCCTCATCGAATTATATTTTGTAGATATTTAGCTGAGATGTTTAAGTCCTCCATGTTGTCGGGTTAACTTCCACAGCTTTCTTGATAGTCAAGTTCCATAGGCGTTGCATTCGGATGAACTTCCATAGTGTGAAACTCTTCTTTCCATACAACATTACGGGTGTGACATGGATTCTCTGGTGGTAGCAGCATTTTCAAACTGTTTCGCCTCTTGACTCGGGAAAAGGCAACGTACAGCATTCCATGCATGAAAACGGATATCCGGAGATCGACGCCAACGAACTGTTGATGGTTTGATCGTCGTCCACGTTGAATGAAGCTAGAGAGAAGCATGCGTTCAAATTTCGAATCCTTTTACGGAATTCTTTAGCGAGCGGATGACGTCGTAAAAATGAGGCGCACCAATTCATTCGGAAATTGCGGTGGTTCCAGGGGAATTCGGCCCTGCAGGCAGCAGTCTCCAAAGGAGTCGTGGTTAATTTGGTTGGATACACGTTCTTCGGGGAATGGACAGCTCCGCAGTGAATGCACGCGACGTTGAAAGGTCCCAAGCCTTGGTAGGTCACATCAGCGTTAACAGCGCACTTGTACGTTGGCAATCGATTCTGTTTCAAGGCTCTTCGGCGTCTAGCATCACGACGGCATTGTTCTTCCAAGCGCTGGTCACGCCGTTCTTTGGTTTCGTTGGCTAGTCGTTCAGTTGCACGTTCTCGCATGCCTTCCAGTCGCTTAACACGTTCACCCGCGGTTTCGGCTGCGATTCGCTGTGATGTACGACGTCGTTGTTCTTCCAACCGCTCGTTATGTTCTTCCAACCGCTCATTATGTTCTTCCAACCGCTCGTTATGTTCTTCCAACCGCTCGTTATGTTCTTCCAACCCTTCGTTATGTTCTTCCAACCGCTCGTTATGTTCTTCAGATGATTCAGCTGCGATTCGCTGTCTATTTATTCGCCGCATTTGATTGAGGTTTTCTTCCGATATAGATTCAGTGAGGGTTATAATAACGTCGGACATTATTTCCATGCTCCTCGCCTTAGCTGCTCGGAACGGTCTTTTTGTAGGCTGATCTTCTTCCAATGGAAAGTCATATGTTTCGAGACTGGAATGTGATCAGATTTATCTTACGTGTGTGGAAAGCTGTTCCACATTTACTTCTTCCGCTTGTTCTTGTTCCAACAGTGCCGTATTCTTCTTATTAAAGTTGAAACGTCCACGTTTCGTAGGGGGGTCGACCAGCCGTATTTTTTTATATTGTTTTACCATCCACGTGACACTATGTTAATAGTAATTAATAAAAATGAACTAATCATATTTTAGCACAGCAGATACGCTCGTCATCACGTGACTATTCAAAAATATAACAAACAAAAAATGCTGTATTAACAGTTTACCTTTTGAAGGGAAACACACACGAAATCAGCGTTCCGCTGCGTATACTGTACTACGCATCAACTCCAAGTAGCTGGCACAACTCACCTTTTTCTTCTAGAAGAAAATAGAAGTAATGCGTAATACGCACACAACGCGTGACGTAATGAGGCAGATGGTCGCGAGAGTGTGACGTCATAAAACTTTAATAGGATCCACACACAACGCTTGACGTAATGAGGCAGATGGCGTGACCGCACTCCAACATCTCAATCGCGACAGTGGGACGTCATAAGATTTCTAAGCATGGGAAACATTAATATGACGACCCCATGACACTAAAACGTGGTAACTCGGGGTCGTTATTTAACCCACTAAACGAATTTTTCCAAAGTCGAGATCAAGCTAAATCGATTTCTAGTACCAGAAAATGGTAGGTTAACCACTTTCATCAAAATCCTTAGAGCCGTTTTCAAAAAAAAATTTTTTACATAGATACAAATATAGAAGAATTGCTCCTTTAATAGTATGGGATTAATATTTTCTTTCTATCTGAAATTACTTTTGGGTTCTGCCTTTATGCCGAGATCTGTCAATGCATTTATTTCCTTTCTCTGTGTCTTTACCTGTGAAGTGAGCTGATATATCTCGTACATTTTATTTGATATTTGTGGTTTTAATATCCATACTGTGCCCCATGTCTGGTCTGCGGAAACGCGTGTATTTAGTTTCTTAATTTAAGTAAACTTGATTCAAGTTTAGCCACTGGATTGTTATATTTAAGACTGACTGTAAGTTTAATTTCCTACATTGATGTCTTCATTAGTTGATAACTTCATAACATTTTTACATCATCGTATAAAAAATAACACTACGCTTTGTCGTTCTGATATTTAATACACTCATTATAATCATGAATAAGTAATATTATGCCACCCCAGTGTGTTTTTTAATTTTTTTCTATATATAAATAAAATGGAGCTTTAAATATCGAACGTTTACGTGCTACATAATTTATTATTTTTTTGCTTGAACTAATGTCATGTTTTAGTGTCTATAATTTATAACTACAGTTATCTTATGAACACAAAATTAATTTTTAGCCTACGTGTGTGGAAATTTCGTTAACTTTTGTATTTTATGCAACAGAAATGCCTTAAGTTACAAAGCTAATGCAAAATAAATCATTATTTTATGCCAAACCAGGTATAACAGCTTGATCTCTTTGAGTAGTCACAAGATACTTACCCATCTGATTTACAAATCAGTATAATAGTTTTGGGAAATCGCATAACTTATATGTTACTTTTACAAAGTAACGTATAAGTTATCATTAAAGAGAAAATTTTAAAACAGATATGCATAACAGGAGTTAACCTGAAACATGGTCACAAATTTAAAACGTTTTTGTTTATCAGATATCAACAGATTATTTCAAAATTTCCTTCTTATAAATTTAGCACATATCCCAAATTAAAGCGTGTTTCTCTTTATATTTCTAGGAACTACATGAACCACGCGATAAGCATGTCCGTGTTTCGAGATACTTTTCAGCGGTCCTTAGATGACGGCATATTCCGGATAATTCTGATTAAGTCCGCAAAAATAACATTGCCAGCTGACGTGGATCCTGACCTAAAAGCGGCTGTGGAATCAAAGGCTTGCCTCTCCTTTGGAGAGAAACTGTTCTGGGAAAAACTACTTTACGCAATGCCCAAAAAGACGAAGAAGAAAGGCAGCAGAAATAATCCAGGAACTGTTCAAAATGAAATGATTTCTCCCGAAGATTATTCTGACACAGCACCATTACTCAACAGCGATAGCCTGCGCGGGTCTGAGGATGAAACAGATGCCGAGATGCAAACCCTGTAATGCCTTTCCATATGTTTTTTAAAATATACGCTTAATGCCAGATATCGTGAATCAGTATTTAATAAAGAGTAAATTTTCCATATTTGTTAAAAATAATACGTTTCCCTCATAAATAAAAACATAATGCAAACTTACAAACCTATTATTAGAAGTTTTATATTACGTCAGCTGCGAGAGTGATATAAATATGTTTATGTTTGATAGATAGTTTCTTTGGAAATTAAATAGTTTAATGACTGATGATTTCTGCTTACTTGAGTACTGAATGCAAATAGTGACAGACACAAACTGTTCGTTTCTTTTACCTTGCTTCATGTGAAAGAGAAATAAATATAATTCTGATTTCTAAAAAAGTCTTGCTTTGGGTTCCAATATAGCAAAGTTCTTCAAAGTTTAATTTCTTCGAATGTTATTTCGACACGCAGAATAAAGGCATCAGTTGACTTTTTTTAACAGTAGCTTTTTCAAATTCGGAATTACTGATTCCAAGAACGAGAAAGAAACAGAGCCGAAGAAACTGCACTTCCTTCGGAATACAAATGCAAATCACTCGACCACCAACGGTGCACCTGCCGGGTGGCGCAGTGGTCTAAGGCGTTGGCCTCTGATCGTTCGTCCAAAGGGGTCCGGGTTCGAATCCCGGTCAGGCATGGATGTTGTGTTTGTCTTACGGCACTGGCTCTCTCCCTTCCCTGGAACCAGTGACCCTAAATTAGGGACGGGCGACTGCTTATAGCCCATTGAGTTGCTCACGGTGGTCGTTAAACCTCCAAAAAAAAAAAAAAAAAAAAAAAAAAAACGTTGCACCATTTGTGTGCTTGTTCATGCGTTGTGGTGGTAAAATAAGCCAATCGTGTTTATTTGAATATTCTTCGCCGCCCCGGTGGCGCAGTGGTCTAAGTGATGGCTTCTGATCATTCGTCTGAGATGGGTCCGGGTTCGAATCCAATGCATGATTGTTGTGTTTGTCATACGGCGCTGGCTCTCTCCTTTCCCTGGAACCAGTGACCCTAAATTAGGGACGGGAGACTGCTTATAGCCCACAGAGTTGCTCACGGTGGTCGTTAAACCTTCAATAAAAAAATTATTCTTCAGCCTGAACGTAGGCATTCATCCACTTATATACAGTATATGAGTTTGATTTATTAGTTCAGAATCCAGTTTTTGAAATGGGAAAAACATTCAAATTAAAGATTAATAAAAATAAGCAAATATTACTACTTGCAGATTAACCATTATATAAGGAATGCATTTACACCGATGAGCCATTACATTATGACCACCCCCAGCCTAGAGAAATGAGCGCACCTGGAGACCGAACTGTGGCGCTGGTGAAATTCACAGAGCACGACATATACAACCTGAGGCCAGCTTCCGGTTAGTAGAGTATTCGGAGTCAGAATGGGAAAAGCTGCCGATATATCGGAGTTTGATAAAGGACAAATTGTGACGGCACGGCGCCTCGGAACGACGATCTCGGAAACGGCGCGGCTTGTGGGTTGTTCACGTGCCGCTGTAGTGAGTATGTCTCAAAAGTGGTGTACAAATGGCCAAACGACGAACCATAGTCCATCCGTGTGTCGTCCGCCCGCAGCTCATTGGTGCCAGAGGGAAGCGGAGACTGTCGTGCATTTTTCACAGCGACCGCAGAGCCACAGTGTGACAAATCACTTGCAGATACAACAGTGGGGATCAGGACAATGTGTCACAGCAAACAGCTTATCGTAACTGAAGGCCCAGCCGGGTCCCCTTGATCACTGCACGTCATCGCCAACAACGCGCGAAATGGGCTCAAGATCATCGAGATGGGACCGTCAATGATTGGAAGAATATGGCCTGGTCTGACAAATCAAGATTCCTGGTACCTCAAGTAGACCGCCGAGCGTAGATACGCTGATTCCCAACGGAGGCTATGTAACCTGGATGCACTGTTTGGTGGATACAGGCCGGCGGCGGCGGCGGCGGTGTTATGCTGTGGGCGATGTTTTCTTAGGACACTTTATGCCCCATTATCACAATAGCACTATCCCTGAAAGCTGTCAGGTATCTGAAAATCATGTTTATGTGCTCCGGCTGTAAACCTCTGAGAGTTTACAGTACTTCTGAATAAGCAGCTGTAAGGTTGAATTACCCCCCTCCTTTTGTTTTGTTTGATCTTACGTCTTCTCTGTTCGCTGATAAAGTAAGAAATGGTATTCCTTGAAATCCAGATGGTCCAGGAGCTCCGAAGACGACAGGCAAGCAGTAGTAGGACTTTTTTTTTTTTGATTGGAGATTTAACGACCACCGCGAGCAACTCAATGGGCTATAAGCAGTCACCCGTCCCTAATTTAGGGTCACTGGTGTAGGACATCTGTATCATGGTTGGTAATTCTAGTAGTTTTGTAAAGTATTGAATAGTAGGTGAGGAGCTAGGTAGTGGTAAAAGGGCTTTATTTATTGTACTATTGTATTTCTGACTTTTCAAAGACCAATAGTTCACTACACAAGACAGGGAAAATTAAACGTCTATTATTCATTTTTGCACTCGTGTGTGGACTATTTTTAACAATCCTTTGCTCGTCTGACACTGTAATTTATGGAACATGATTGTATGCAGCATTATGTATATTATTTTTATTAATATTTTTGCTTTTATTGTTTTACATCAACCTGACATATACATTTGTTCATTTGCCTGCAATACCGGCAATCTGCTTCTTGTGCTTATCAGATTTTTTTTCGATACTAAGAATGCTAGTATCATTTAATTGAAACGTGCTGTGGAAATATACACTGACGGAAAAAAATCCCAACACCAAGAAGGGGTTGTGTTAGATAAACGACAGTTGGTAGGCGGTGAGAGTACTTCTGTAAGATGACGTCTATGCAAATTTCGCGCTCGGCGCATACGTGTGGCGCTAGTAGCGCCCCTCGGAACATGTAAAGCAGGTTTGATGTAAATACGCACTGTAACGTTCGTGAGCGTTAGTTATCGTTGAGATTCGACGTAGTGTGTTGATGTTAGTCAAGAATGCCTTTAAGAACACGAAGAAGCCATTATCAACAGCTCACGGAGTTTGAACGAGGTCGTGTAATAGGGCTACGAGAAGGTTCATTTTCTTTCCGCAATATTGCAGAACGACTTAGCAAGAATGTAGCCACTGTGCATGATTGTTGGCAGCGGTGGTCAAGGGAAGGTACTGCCTCAAGAAGACCGGGTTCCGGCCGGCCACGTGGCACTACTGAGAGGGAAGACCATCGTGTACGGCGTATGGCCGTGGCGCATCGTACTGCGTCTGCGGCAGCAATTCGAGCTGCAGTTGCCACCACAGTGACACAAGGAACTGTTACAAATCGGTTACTTGAAGGACAGCTCCGAGCCAGACGCCCTGTAGCGTGCATTCCACTTACTCCAAACCACTTCCCTTTGCGACGTCAGTGGTGTCAAGCTAGAGCTCATTGGAGGACGGAGTGGAGATCTGTTGTGTTTTCTGATGAAAGTCGGTTCTGACTGGCGGCCGTGTGTTGGTTAGAAGGAGGCCAGGTGAGCGCCTGCAACCAACCTGTCTGCGGCCGAAACACACTGGACCTACACCTGGAGCTATGGTCTGGGGAGCAATTTTTTATGACAGCAGGAGCACTCTCGTGGTTATCCCACGCACCATGACGGCACAGTTGTACGTCGGTCTGGTGATTCAACCTGTTGTGCTGCCATTCATGAACAGCATTCCAGGGGGTGTTTTCCAACAGGATAACGCTCGCTCGCATACCGCTGTTGTAACCCAACATGCTCTGCAGAGTGTCGACATGTTGCTGTGGCCTTCTAGATCACCAGATCTTTCACCAATCGAGCACGTATGGGACATCATTGGACGACAACTCCAGCGTCACCCCAACCAGCATGAACCGTCCCTGTATTGACCGACCAAGTGCAACATGCATGGAACTCCATCCCACAAACTGACATCCAGCACCTGTACGACACAATGCATGAACGTTTGCGTGCTTGCATTCAACATTCTGGCGGTTACACCGGTTATTAATGTACCAGCATTTCACATTTAAAATGGCTCTTTTCACGCTTACATTAAGCTGTGAACTTGAAACCTTAATCGATTAAATATGTTACCTATACAAATGTATTGCCGCCATTTTATTCCTCTACAACTATTTTTTCGTGGTGTTGGGATTTTTTTCCGCCAATGTATAATAATAACATCACGCAATTTAATAACAAGTGTATATGTTTGTATGAAAACTCTTTACACGTTGCTCTTGAGTAGCTAAGGACATTTATGAACATTGAAGCATATTAAATCTAATGGATGACAACTAATATACAGGGTGTTTATAAACTGTTTTGACAAAAAAGAGGGGGGATAGTACCCATCAAGACGAACAATATTTACAATGGAACGTAGGGTCGCATTCCACTCTGAGTGTCAGAAAAGAGTAAAGTTAGATGTTCAAGTTGAACTTTTAACAGTGCAAAGAAAGAGAATTAACGACATCACAAGTTGCACAATCCCATTTATGGAGATCAGGGACAGACTAAAAGTAGATGCTCAAAGTGGCGGCCACGGGTGCCGCTGCACAATTCACACAGACGAATGAAAGACTGGCGCACTCTCTCGAAGACTCCTGGTGCCGTGTTTATCCTGTCCGCTGCAACAATGATTCTCGCGACGAGATCTTCCACGGAGTCCACAGGCGTCTCGTACACCAATGATTTCATGTGTCCCCAGAAGAAGTAGTACAGTAGGTTTAAGTCCGGTGAGCGTGGAGGCCATGCCACAGGTCCGCCACGTCCAATCCATCGTGTGGGATATGTGGCATTCAGGAAGTGTCTACAGCACCTTGATAAGCCAATCAGCTGCAACTGTCGATGCTGCGTCTTTTCTCTGGCAATTTGCATACGGCAAATGCTTGATGGCGATGTTCTGGCGATGTGCTACTTCTCCGGCACGAAAGAAATGACGTCTGAGGTGACGACTTGTGCTTGTTGGACGTATTTCGAAGTTACTTTTTCTGACACTCAGAGTGGAATGCGACCCTAGTTTCCATTGTAAATATTGTTCGCCTTGATGGGTACTATCACCTCTCTTCTTTTGTCAAAACAGTTTACGAACATCCTGAATATGTAACTGATATTTATTTAAAAAAAAATATTTACATAATTAAAATGCATGAGCTATCCGTTACTACTGTCGTTGTATAAGTTATCTATACGAATGATTTAGAAATATGTTCAAACGCATCTATATATATATTCATCACATTCAAATAAGAAATTCTGTGTCAAGTCTAACGTGCAAATATCACAAAAAACACATGAAACTGTTCTCCATGATGCGACAAAATACTTAATCTCGGGAAACTCCACCTGAACAGTAGTTTAGGTACATCTGCTGTAGGTTGTTTTCAGTACTTATTAAATGAAATATCTGCGACCATTCACTGTAATCTGACTTTTTAAAAAAAGTCAGATTAGAGTAATCTGACTTTTTAAAAAAAGTCAGATTACAGTGAATGGTCGCAGATATTTCATTTAATAAGTACTGAAAACAACCTACAGCAGATGTACCTAAACTACTGTTCAGGTGGAGTTTCCCGAGATTAAGTATTTTGTCGCATCATGGAGAACAGTTTCACGTGTTTTTTGTGATATATGTACGTTGGACTTGACACAGAATTTCTTATTTGAATGTAATGAATATACACTGCTGGCCACCCAAAATGCAACACCAAGAAGGAAGCATCCGATTGGCCTGAAATTCACAGCATGCGTCGCCCGCGAGAGGACGTGCAAACGATTAGAATTGCAGGGCATATGCAAATCATGTGCGCCCGATACGCCACCGACAGCACTATAAGAAAGGTGCACACAAGGCGGGGTGTAACTAGTGGAAATGTGTTGTGCTGCCGGACCTGTGAGTGGGAAGCTTCCTGATGCCTCGTCGCAGAATACGGCAGACATTCCAGCACGTTTCGGAGTTCGACAGAGGACGAATAGTGGCTTATCGCGACAGCGGTTTATCGTACCGAGACATCGGCGCCCGTGTGGAACGAGATCCAGCCACAGTGAGGCGAGTATGGATTCGGTGGGTGCAGGAGGGACGGACGGACGACGTGATCAATTTCCGCAGCCGCGGTACACCACCGAACGAGAGGACCGGCATGTTGTTCGGTGGGCATTGACGGCTCGCACCGCCACGTCACGAACGTTAGCGCAAGAATTAGGGTGTGTTGCGCAACAACCTGGGTCAGCACGTACCGCTCGACGTCGTCTGAAGGGGCAGGGACTTGTCGCATGGCGCCCATTTCTCCGATTACCATTGACGTTACACCACCGGCGAGTGTGGCGGCAGTGGGCCGTTGAACGCCGCACCTGGACTACGGAATGGCACGACATTGTCTTTTCCGACGAATCCCGCTTCTGCCTGCAACACCACGATGGTCGGATCCGCGTGTGGTGACACCGTGCCGAGAGACTCTATGACGCCTGCATTATGCATCGCCATACCGGTCCGTCGCCTGGCGTTATGGTTTGGGGCGCAATTGGATATGACACCAGCTCCCCTCTGGCACGCATCGCCGGTACACTCAACAACCACCGCTACATCTCCGACGTTTTGGAGCCTGTAGTCCTCCCTTACCTGCAGGACCTGCCAGCGGCCACGTTTCAACAGGACAATGCGCGCCCGCACGTGGCACGCATCGTGCAACAATTCTTCACGGCCCACCAGGTGTCACTGCTGCCGTGGCCCGCTTGTTCTCCCGATATGTTGCCCATCGAACACGTCTGGTCGCTGATCGGCAACCGAGTGGCCCGGCAAGCACCACCCGCGGCTACGCCTGATGAACTGTGTCCAAAGCCTTTTTCGTTCGATGCCGCGGCGTGTAGCGGCCGTTATTGCCAGCCATGCGGGTCACATGAACTATTGATGTCTGCGTGTTCCGCAAGTCGAACGGGCCTGTAAGCTCAATCGTTTCATCTTTGTATCTGTTGTTATGTGTCCAGTAAATCTGGCTTTGCTTTCTCGTGTCCTTCTTGGTGTTGCATTTTGGGTGACCAGCAGTGTATATATATCTATATAGATGTGTTTGAACATATGTCTAAATCATTCGTATAGATAACTTATACAACGACGATAGTAACGGACAGCTCATAAACTTTAATTATGTAAAAATTGTTTTTTTTAATAAATGTCAGTAACATATATATTCGTTGTCATCCATTAGATTTAATATGTTTCAATGTTCATAAATGTCCTTAGATACTCAAGAGCAACGTGTAAAGAATTTTCATACAAACATGCACACTTCTTATTAAGTTGTGTGATGTTATTATTTTATATTTATCAAATTTCGCTTTTTATCTGTCTCTTCCGCGGTTAGCTACTTCTTTTAGGCGGTGGACTGCCACTCGCACGTGTACTTTTTGTTCATTCTTGTGAACTTTTGAAAGAGAGCCATCCCTTTCGATTACTGAAATGAGATCCAAGGAGGGAGGTTTCTGCAATTTTGTCTGTTATAATTATCGTTTGGCCTTTTGCAACAAATTTCCATCAAGCGCCTATAGCACTCTTTGATATTTAATTAGCTGCGTGGGGACTTTTCATAAAATTTTTGGTCTGCACAAAGTCGTTCTTCCTTAGGGTGTTTTTGTTCACTTGGCTGCATGCCATCCCTCAAGTGTTCTCCTAATATGTGGTTCAAAATTCGGCTTTGAAATTTATAGAGTCTCTTTTTTAAATATGGAGCGCAGTTAATTCAGACTGATGTAGCATATTCTAGCACTGGCCTAAAGCACATGATATGCAATAGACATTTTTGTTTTTAGATTTACTATGTTATTTTGTTTAGCAGGATTCTGAGTGCACCTTTAAGTCGTCTCGCTTTTTGAGGATACTCGGTTATATGCGGGCGCAATTTTAATTTTTTTATCCATTATTAATCCATTTATTTCTGGAGTACATAATGGTTTGAGTTTCCATAGGATTGATCAGCATTTTCCTGAGCTTATAATAGCCTTCAAGTTTCGGAAAATATCCTTGTAGTTCTTTGATAAATTAATTCTTGGCTTCTGGATTGGCAGTATAGCGCTGTGTCATCCACACGGGATTGTTACCATGATTCCATTTTTTGTAGGAAAATCAGTAAGGAAAAATATTTAACAGTTGCGGGCTCGTAACTGATCTCTGTTTTTGTCTTCTTTTGCTTGGAAGTATAATGACAACCATGAGTAACTCTTAGGGCTATAAGCAGTCGTCCGTCCCTAATTTGGGGCCACTAGTTCCAGGTAGGGGAGAGCCAGCGCCTTAGAACACTCGACGACCGGGGAAGCCTGATCTCTTTGGGATCTTTCCTTGGATGTTTCTGATGCCCGATTTTCAAGTTGTTAGTTTCATCGCAAATTTTCTGTTTGTGAGGTGTGATTTGATAATGCATATTGTCCACTCACGGAAATCATTTCTATGAGTTTACGTAATAAACTCTGTATCCGTGCTTATTGCAGGCTTCGGTTATGTCAAGGGAAATAGCGAATGTACTCTTTTTTACTCTTTTTTAAGCTGAAAGCTATTTTGAGGGAATTTCTAGACCCTGATTGCCTGTTGGACTGTTGAATGTCGAGACACAAAGACAAACTGGAATTTCGGGATTGTTTCTTTTTCGCAGCAGATAATTTTAAATTTTGTCAGCATGATATTTTCTAGTATTTTACCAGGGCAGGGTACCAAGATATTGGTCTGTGATTTTTCGGTTTGGAGTGATCACTTGTAGGATAAGAATGGCATCCGCTGTTTTCCTCTCATCAGGATAATAGCACAGCTTTAATGCATTATTATAGATCGCAGCGATCTGTTTCACAAATTTTTGTGGCAGGATTTTTAACGCTCTGGTTTGATGCCATCCTTTCCTGGTGCTTTTTCTCTTTTCAATTTTTTGGTGTCATAATCAACTTTTGCTTTCCTTACTATGTTCGATAATTTAAGGCACTCCTTATAAAACCGATCTGTGTTGGGAATTACCGCGTATTTTTTTTTTTTTAGTTTTCGGTATCATAAGAGTATCATTACCGGGAACTTTTGTTTCGGTTAAGGAGCCATAAGGAGCCCTGTTATTGTTCCACAGTTAAGTTTTCACTTGGTTCACCAGCTGTTCCATGGACACAGGGCCATTCACATCAGTGGGAACTTGGAATTGCTCTTCTACAGAATTCTCAAAGGCTGTGATTTTCTTTATCACAGTATGCAGTTCCGTTTTGCGCTTCTGTTGGTGTAATTGCTTTTTTATTTCAGTTTTAGCGGCATTTGCTAATTTTCACATATTTCTTTAAACCACAATCTGTGCGTTAACCGTCTCCAGCAATTTCCCACAACGTTTGTAATGACCAGTCTTTTCTCTGGGCCTCTTTTGTACTTGTAGGAACTTTTCTCTAAATTTATGGACACTTATTTTTTTGCCAAATTTTTCTGAGTTTGTTCCTCTTTCTTAAGAAATCCTTAATATACTATGAGTGGCGGTTATCGGCCATTTGTTTCTGCCCTTTTTGTGAGGATTCTGTAAATTTTACGATGTTTTCTGTTAATTTTTTAAACTTGAGTATATAATTACGTGAATGCGTAGATGGTTCCCTCTTAAATCGTCCCCGGACGCGCTTTGTCCCTTGAACCACTTCCCCAGGATGTCTGGGTTTACCAGATGAGTGTCTATGCACTGGTAGTAAAACAATTGGTAAGACGAATGAAATCTGATGCCCCATGACATCAGGCTCCTATGGAGATATTATCCATGGATGATGATGATGATCTAATTGTGCTGAAGTTGTACGGTTTTTTTTTTTGCATATAAGATGCTGAGTTGCATTTAACCCGTGTTCCACATTTTCCCCGTCAATTACATTGCCCTCTTGCCGAGAATAGAAACTACCTTCGTGGAGTGTTAAAACTACTGAAACCAAAGGTTATCGGAGGCCAACTCAGAACATTAACCTTTATTTAATCGAAATAGTTAATTTTTTTAAGAAAAAAATAACTAATTCGATACAAATCAAAGTACATACTATAATGAAATGACGTAAAAATCTTCTGTCTTATACACGATCCAACAAAACTTGTCAAACACTCAAACAGTCGTGATTCCAAGCCTACGTTACACCTTAATTACTATGTTTAAAAATGACAGGTCAATCTTGGTTACCTTTACTTAAAAAGTTTGTATCACGGACCTATGTTACTAACTATATGACACATATTAATTTATCTTTACCCCTGCCACAACTTAATTTCCAGCGCTAACCAAATGGAGCCCACTGCAACACATTCGGCACGCGCGGGTGTAATGAATGTCGCCATTTCATTTTTTTGTTGGGAGGTTTAACGACCACCGTGAGCAACTCAATAAGCAGTCGCCCATCCCTAATTTAGGGTCACTGGTTCCAGGGAAGGGAGAAAGCCAGTGTCGTAAGACAAGCACAACATTCATGCCTCACCGGGATTCGAAACCGGAACCCTTCCGGACGAATGATTAGAGGCCATCGCTTAGACCACTGCGACGGCGCCATTTCATTTCGAAATAAGTTAAATAACTCATTGGATGTTTGCTGGGCGCCGCATGTGCTCGTTTCCTGATGATGAATTTTATTTATTTGATTGGAGGTTTAACGACCACCGTGAGCAACTCAATGGGCTATAAGCAGTCGCCCGTCCCTAATTTAGGGTCACTGGTTCCAGGGAAGGGAGAGAGCCAGTGCCGTAAGACAAACACAACATCCATGCTTCACCGGATTCGAACCCGGACCCCTTGCGGACGAATGTTCAGAGGCCATCGCTTAGACCACTGCGCCACCGGGACGGTCCTGATGATGAAGGCACAGTGCCTTTGAAAGATCTCGAATTTTAATGTCGTCTTTAAAGTTTTTTAACCTGTTATTTTTAAACATAGTGATTAAAGTGTAATGTAGGCTTGGAATCACGACTGTTTGAGTGTTTGACAAGTTTTGTTGGATCGTGCATAAGACAGAAGATTTTTACGTCATTTCATTATAGTTAGCACAAAATTTGCCTGGTTATTTTTCATATGCGAATCTACTGATCATACTATACCAAAGTCTAGTATGCTGCCGGTACCGTTGTAGTGATAATATGCTGGCTCTCTGAGGTATATTACTTCTAGACCTTTGTGTTGCTCGTATTTCGCAAGGGCTCTTCCATTTTTTGAAATTTTTGGGATGCGTCCGAGCGTGTGGTGACTGTTAAAATCATCTCCCATAAGGCTGGGGATGCCGTCCTGGAATATTGTATCCATCTCTGAGGGCTACTAGTTTTCCTGTTCTATTAGAAATTGAAGTAATTTTTTAGGCATCCCCTTGAAGTTTCAAGTATCAGAGAGTGATTTTTAACTCCTTGCTTGTTGGTTCCACATGATACCTTAAATTGTTTATAACTGCATAACTGCAATAACCTTAATCACCGCCAGGCTCATCGAATCCACTAGATCTGGTATAAAACAATTTGGAATTTTGAAGAGTTGTCCTGGGTTTAGGTGTTTCACATAATAGCGTCCCACCAACCTTCTTTTCTTCGAGGAATTCAACGAATTCCGTTTTGTGGTCGAGTACTCCTTTTCATTCCAAATCACATTGTTCAGTTTCTTTCTTTTGAGTCTTGAGGTTGGAATTTGACAGTATTGCTCTGCTCTTTTTCCTCCGTATGATTGTGTTTTAGAGTGGAAAGCTGTAGTACACCAGGTTTTCCCCGTTGATTTTAGTCTGTTGTTTTCTGTGAGCTGTCCTCCACACTATTACATATTACTTTTGTTTGGAGCCAGATTTTATTTGTACTGGCTTTTCCCTCTGTAATTCGCTTTATTACGGAAGTGTCGTGTCACCTTCTTGAATTTTATTAGTTGGTGACACAAGCGACTCATAGTCAGTTCTTGTCTTATTGTGCAAGGCATCCAAACCATCTGAGCCTTGAACTATAGAGGCGAATGGTTCATTCGAAAAATCTGTTTTGTTAGAGTGGTTTTCAGTGCAGCTGGTAACCGTATTTTGAATATTGTACCCGGATATTCATGTGTCTCATGATTAACCGTTGGCTCTTTCTTTTGTGTTTGTTCTAGGTTTAATGTCCACCATAAGCAACTCGTATAGCTATTAGCATTTGCCCGTCCCAAATTTAGGAGAACTGATTCTAGGGAAGGGACTGAGTCAGCACTGTGAGACATCATGCCACTCATGCCTGATCCGGGATTCAAATCTAGTCCCATCTCGGAAGGAAGGTCAGAAAGCTGAGGATCAGAACGCTCCAGCACCATTGGCTCGACACTTTTCAATTAATTCAGTGCTATTTCCTCATTTTGACTGTCGAAAAGTTACAGTGATATTTCTAGCGCATCCGTCCATACCCTCGTATCATTAGGTTTGCACTGATTTTTGTCCAATCTACGGGAGTGGCTCCCAGTTTCAGTGACCAAGTTGGAAGCATTATTCTTTCTTTGAACTACTTCACGCCCCGCCAGAAAAGTGAAGAGCAAACAGCCTTTCATGCGGTCTACCACTCTTTCCTTTAATTGTTTCCTGTGGGCATGGGGGATGCGTTTTTACTTTTTTCTGGTGTTATTTTTTTGTTTTTTTTGCTTTAAATCTCTTGGCTTTTTGGGTCAGCGACCATCACGGGCCGCGAGGATTGCATTGCAATTTTCACCCCGGAAAACCAGGATTCCAGTCCTATGCATGCAAAAGTCAGTGTTATGATGACCTCTAAGATTTCCACCAGTTTGTTGCGCTGAAAATGGCCTTTTTAATTTCCGCTCAATGATGCTTGGATTCGGTGATCACCACATAGTAAACTGGAAGGACAAATAGCATTGCGATTTCCTTCCAGTAATATCGGGGCTCCAGAGCTATTATTGTATTCGACGGTGTTCCTACAGCTTATAAAATATCCCCAACTTGGTTTTGTAGTTTTCCATGAAAGGTACTGTTTTTTACTTTGCTCAGAAGTGCTTGGTCATACGTTTTGTTAGCAGAGAGCAACGGTGTAGGAGGGGTATGAATAAGTAAATAATTCTTACACTTGAAGTGACACATTTGGAAAATTTGCCCAAATTGGTGCCACCCGTAACTTGTAAACTAACTCTTGTAGCACCGTGCAGGATTATTGAACTTAGAAAGGGATGGACCAAATTAGTTCTGCCTTGTACTGGCTCACATATGTCTGTAAAAATAGTAGCAGCAGTTGGGAAAATAGCACCCTGCTTAAAAATATGTGTACTGATTTTCGATTAGCAGTTCCTAGTGGAAGTGAACTTATGTGCTGCCGACTGGGGAGGAAGCATCCGAAATATTATTCAGTGTACCTCACTCCCTCGAATACCTTTCGTGGCTGTATTGTAGCCGGAAGTATCTAATTTGCGTGGCGTATCCCCTTGATCAACACTGCCTGCGGAATTATGTAGGAATTCCGTACTTGTTTCGCTACTGACTAGAGTTGTGGTTAGCCTCAGACATTGAAAAAATTGAAAAACTTAAGCACACACAGACTCGCACACCAAGTTCCGAAAACAGACAGCTTTTTTGACGAAGCGTAAGCAAATATATGAAGTCTTGGAAAACGTGTCCTGCCGCCCCGGTGGCGCAGTGGTCTAAGCGATGGCCTCTGATCATTCGTCCGAACGGGGTCCGGGTTCGAATCCCGGTGAGGCATGGATGTTGTGTTTGTCTTACGGCACTGGCTCTTTCCCTTCCCTGGAACCAGTGACCCTAAATTAGGGACGGGCGACTGCTTATAGCCCATTGAGTTGCTCACGGTGGTCGTTAAACCTCCAACCAAAAAAAAAAAAAAAAAAAAAAAAAGAAAACGTGTCCGTACAACATGGAAGCTCGTAGGAAACAGATCCCCTGTTTGAACGAATGAATGATGCTGGAGGGTATTTTGGGAAGAGAGTTTCTGACTTTACACCATAGGTCTTTAACAGCAATTCAATATCGGAAGTTAGGAGGTTTCGATAGAGTGCGCAATAGGAACGACACATGGAAGTGAGGTAGAGAAATTCAAGTATTCATCAGTCAGTTCTGCCCTGCGTCCAGATGCCAGGACAAAACTGGGCCTCTTTACGAGCCACTAGATGACAAGGGAAGGAAACTCTGCGGTCCTGGTGGGCGAGTTGTTAGATGCAAAAGTTTCGGTCCAGTCTTCCGAGCAGGATCTGGGTTCGAGTCTCGGATGAGGCGTGGGTGGTGTGTTTACCTTAGAGCGCTGAGTATATTCCTTCCCTGGAACTAGTGGCACTAAATTTGGAACAGACGACTGTTTATGGCACTTAAGAGTTGTTCAAGATTGCCGTTAAACCCCGAGACAAAAAAAAAAAAAAAAAAAAAAGGAAAAGAAGAAGGAAACTCTGCAGTCGGTGCAGCTGGAACAAGAAAGATGACGACGAATTTTTGGGTGTAACGAGCACGTCTTTTGAATCGGTTCTGACGCGGATTGAAAATTTACCAAAGCTATTCAAAGTCAATTAAACCGGTAAGGAAAACAGTAGTATCTGACAGAAGAAAGAAGTTTTTCGATCGAGTTTTTAATCCCGCAGATATTGCTGTAAAGGAAATCGTGAACTTACGCTCTCTAGTTACAGACTTGTACGTTAAGAAACATTTGAAATTATATGAGACACATTTCGCAGCGGAAACGCTCTCCAACAAAGAAAATTTTTTCAAATTGGACTCTTAGAAGTAGAGATATCGACAAATATAAGATATGAATCTAGGCCCCCTAGCGGAAAAAACATGCATTATTTTAAGAAGAAACTATTCTCAAAAGGTTTTTCGATGTGAGCGGACATTTTTCGATGTTTCATGGACCGATATGGTCTAGAAACGAATTTTTTCAGTCGAGTTTTAAAAAGTTTAGATTTTGCTGCAAATACATCAGAAACAGAAGTTAACACTTATGACCCCTGGTGGCCAAACCACTCTTTACAAAATATTAGAAATTACACGAAAAACATTCCCATTAGGAGCTATATGCGACACAGGAAGAATTTTTCAAATCAGAGTTTTAGAAGCAGAAATATCGGGGAAAACGCAATTCAGCTTAACGCCACTTAGCGGAAAGTCTATAAGTTACTTGAAAATTTTGAAATTATGTGAAAAAACATTTCGCATCAAAAACGCTATCGACAGAGAAGGAACTTTTCAAATCGGACTCTTAGAAGTAGAGATATTGACACAAAAAATATACATCTACGCCTCCTGGCGGAAAAACCATTCATTATTTTAAGAAGAAAATATTCCGAAAAGGTTTATCGACGTGAGCAGTATCGGTCCACAAACGAATTTTTTTCAATCGAGATTTTAGAAGCTCAGATTTTGGTGCAAATACATTGGAAGCGGGAATTAAGGCTTACGCCCCCTGGTGGCCAAACCAATTTTAATCAAAAATGAGAAATTATATGCAAAATATTTCCCATCAGGAGCCGTACTTGGTGCAAAAAGAATTTTTCAAATCGGAGTTTTAGAAGCAGGTATATCGAGGGAAGCGAATTTGCCTTTACACCCTCTATCGGAAAGTCTATGAATTACTTGAAAATTTTGAAATTATATGAAAAACATGCAGTGCCGGAAAGTCCATACGATAAAGAAGAAAATTTTCAAATGGGACCATTAGAAGCACAGATATTAAGAAAAATAAGATGTATATCTACGCCCACTGGTGGAGAAACCATTCAATATTTTAAGGAGAAAGTATTCTGAAAATGTTTATTGACGTGAGTCGCATCGGTCCACGAACGAATTTTTTAAGTCGAGATTTCAGAAACTCAGATTTTGTGGCAACTACATCAGAAGCAGAAATGAGCTCTTACGCTCCCTGGTGGCCTAACCATTTTTAACCAAAAATTAAGAATTATATGCAAAATATTTTTCATCAGGAGCTGTAATCGCTGACGAAACAGTTTTTCAAATCGTAGTTTTAGAAGTAGAGATATCGGGGAAAATGCAATTTGCTTTTACGCCCCCTAGCGGAAAATTTGCGCATAACTTGAAAAAATGACTACACCTAAAATACTCTTAGACATAAATGGAATCGAAATGTAAAATAATTTTTTCAATCGGATGTGTAGAAGCAAATATATGGAACAAAATGTATGTTGAATTCGATATCATCTGCATTTACGCCTGTAGTGGCGAAATTGTACATCGTAAAAAAAAAAAAATGAAATGAAGGATCATAATTCTCAGGTTTCAAGCTTCCCAATGCAGAAAGGAATTTTTCAAATCGGAGTAATAGTTGCAGAGATATGGTGTCCACAGACTGACGGACAGACGGACGGACAAACCGATATCATAAGCACGATCTTCTTTTTACAAAAGACGTGCTAAAAAAGGAGAGGCACTTTACTACATGTGTAGCTTGTCTAACACCAGTTCCCCTGTTTCCCTTTGCATTCGGTTTTTATATCAGGTCCCTTTAATTTTCCACGTGGTATGAGCGTGTTCTGAAGGTCTGCTGACCCATGCTTAATAACCCTGTGGACCACTGGCTGGATTTTCGGCGAACGTGAATCCATCTTACCAACAACTTCTAAACCCAGCAGGTGGCCTCCCACGTGACCGAGCGGTCTGTGGAGTTGACTTCGGATCATTCGTCCGAGATGGGCCCCAGTTAGAGTTCCGGATGGTATGTTATTCATCGATTACATAACAGTGGCGATTAATTTACGTGTCAGATAACCCAGGAATAAAATAGATCAGGCGAATTTGTTACCACTATTATTGTAGGGCCTGTCATTCATCATTATTTGTGTACGTGTCACTGTGAAACAGTTTGGCTGATGAATTTAACTATTCTTTTAACGTAAGAAGTGAGAAATTAAAAGTGATTCTCTTTTTTTTCCGTGTGTACGTAAATTTAACAATCTTTATCTTCCTCAGCTGTTATGTGTTGGTATATTCACAGTACTGGAAAAAAATGCTAATACCTTTACCGTTTTTGAAAATACTGCAAAAATTAATCACGTAATTTCGCGATAAACTTCCCTTACATCACGTGTGAGTATGGCTGAAATTGAGTCATCATTTGGATATCACGTGATTTCTAAAGAAATGTGGCCACCTCGATCTCCTGACCAAACACCGCCTGATTTCTTTCCCTGGGGGTATTTCAAATCAGTTGCGTTTCAAAACAAGCCGACAACCCTTGAGGCATTAAAGAACAACATCTGCGAGGCAGTCGCAACGATTACGCCGGAGCAACTGCCGTGAACTATTCGAAACATGAAGTCTCGTATTCAATACCGTCTCGATGCACAAGGCGGGCATTTTCAACATCTCTTTGGATATGGTTCTATTTTTGATGGATGAAGTTATGTTATTACCAAATATCATTCAATTACTGTACTTATTCAAGATGTTATTGATAAAAACTTGGGTAAAGTAGCGAGTGGGGCACCCTGTATAAGCAGCATTAAAAATGCGTAAAAACAGGTTACGGTTTCAGGGTTTTGCAAAATTTTTGCGAGCAAAGAAAACATTTAGCAAAATGTTCCCATAGAGGTCTGAGTGTAAATTGTTTCTAAACCAATGAATGATTGCGGAATGTCTGGACGAAGCGATAAGCGCAAATAGGATTACCTTTTGAAGATAGTGGCAATTTTGCGTTATTAAAGTGTATACGTATAACGCCCACGCGGCAGAAAGCTTCACTTCTGTTGCCCATGTGATCGTGGGATCTTTAAATTCTAGAGGTGGGATTCCCTAAGGGTGAAAGAAATTTTGGGACGAGCGAATCAGATTTATGACAGAATCCAAAAGATAGGAACTAAACGATCATATGCAAGCATAGCCATTTTTAATTATTTACTCATTTACACTGATAATTAATGGTTAATATATTCTGGGAGTAAGTCATTCAAAAAAGCTTGGTCCGGCAAAGTGCTGCCGACGCGAGTCACAAGTGATAAGTCCTAAGTTGTCTCTACTCGCCTTGAAGACGAATGGATGCAGCTAGTCTACTTACGTAAGTACTTTCATGGGAATGTCCTCCTTAATGCGCTAAGGATAACATTGATAATATCCAGTTAGCGCTGATGAGTACAGCCGTGGTTCACATGCCATCCTTGATGAAATCTCACTTGCATGAGAGAATAAAACGAAGCAATAAAAACATCAAAAGGAAGCGATCGCACGACGCAGCTTATGAAGATGCTTTTACGGTACCCACACATTGTTGCGGGAGGAAAGTAACAGATTCCCCCACTCCATCCGGGGGTGAGAGAGAGAGAGAACGCTTTTCGGGAAGCGTTCCGTTTTCGACAGGACATTGGGGGGGGGGATGTAAACAGGGCTTAATTTTTAAACAAGTGGGGATTCTCCCCAACAGGGGGCATTCTCCCCTCTTCCGTAATGAAAAAAATCCGAATTTTAAAACTGATCATTGTCACTTTAATTTACCTAATTGCTTTTTAAATTTAAAATAATTGAGTTAATTTAATTTCCCTTACAATTAATGCAACCCCGAGATCTTCAGTTTTAGGATTAATTTTAGCACAGCATTAATGTAATTTAAATGTTGATCTTTTCCTCTTGTTCGGTGGGTTTTCGAGAATATGGAAATATTCCCCAGTTGCTTTGCTACTGGGAGGAGTATTGAACAGTGCTAGAGTGGAGTTAAGGGCAATAAAGAGAGAGAGAGAGACCCTCCGCATTGTAAGAAAACGAACCCTGTAACACCAATTTTTTTTTATTGGAGGTTCAAAAAAATTTAAATTATTTATTGGACTTGGCTGACAGACATATACAGTATAGACATTTTGCGCTTCGACGTCAGCATTGAATACAGACTGCCGGGGGAACAAGAAATACAGTGAATAAACCCCCGAATGACAAACACATACCCGGAATTCGAACCCAGACCTCCCCCCCCCCCGTTGGGAGAATGATCAGAAGCCATCGCTTAGTTCCAATATTCGCTTTTATTCACTTAAAAGAATTACAACAGAACATCCCCAACCTCACACGCAGTGTGAGAGAAGGGGAGAAATAAAACAAAATGTAGATATTTACAATGAAATGATATTTGTACAAATGAGCAATGACAGGCATTGCATTATTTGCTGTAAACAGCATTAGCTCTGGGATAATTGTTCATTGAAGTCTTGGAACATCACTGGAGCGAATCAATTTATAGAAGAAATTTGCGCAGTTCTAGTGACATGGGAATCACTAGTGGCAGAAAGTCACTGTGAGCATGAACATAACTGTGTACAAAAGGTGACATCAGCAGGAAGTCTATTTTATTTCGTTATAAAAATAAAGCGATTTTGAAAAGCAGGAAGCAAACACAATCCAGTTCCAGGAGGAAACATGGTGAGGGAACAGTAAAAATAAGAAAGTTCCGACGTAGGTTTAAGAGTATTAAAACAGCAGGGTAAAACAGCACTAGAAAACCGAAACCAGGGACGACACGGCGACCATGTTTTGAAGAAGGCAGGTAACCGTGCCGTATCATTCGCCAAGGAGTATTCCAGGGTGAGTCTGGCTTTAACCCTGTTGCGGTAGTGTGCAACCAAGGTGGTAGAGAATGTGATAGGATCTGGATATTGTAACTGTTGCAGGTGAGAGAAAATAATATACGTATTTAGCTAGGATAAATAAATACGAACAAACTGGTAAAATAGAGGAGAAACTAGTAGAACTGTGGCCGAGGAAACGATAATCTTCTATGGTGAGATCACTGGTACAAGAAGGATGTGCAAGTTGGAACATACTGTGAAATAGTGGGAGCAGCGTCGGACAGTAAACAAACATGTGTAAGACGTCTCCAACGACGTTACAAAAAGGACAGAGATCTGATGATACTAAATTTCTCCGAAACAAAGTCGAAGGGACAGGCAGTCGATTGTGCAAAAACCTCCAGTGCACATTAAGTTCTGAGGAGAGGGCCGGTGAATGTTGGGCAGTAGACCAGACCGAGGTTAGTGCAAAAGAAGGAACAGAGGAGATAGAGTAAGGTACCGCAGAAGAAGAACGGAGAAAACGGTACAGGGAGCTGGTGGAAAGGCTGTGGAGAGGGAGAAGGTCACGGAAAAGGGAAGGAAGAACGGGAAAGGGAGAGAGGCAAAGAAAACGGAAAAGAGGCCAGAGGAATTGACTAGGGAAGGAAAAAGTGATTGAAGAGCATGTTTAAGTTGGAGGAAGTTATCAGAGAGTTCGGGCAAGGGTGGGAGGGTGGGAAAAAGGTCGGAAACAGGTTTCCATGAAAAATCGGGGAGGACCAGTTGGGAAACGGAGACTACACCAGCGTGTAGCCATGCGGGGAAAAAGAAAAGGTTGGCAGTAGGGGGATGGAGGACGGAGAAGAAAAAAAGAGGCTCGGAAAGAAGATCAAGAGTGGAAGAGGGGGATTGACGAATGAGCGGTAAAGAACGAAGGAACTGAACAGCTTCATGTTAGATTAGAGGAAAACGGGGGGGATGACAGTGTGAATATCCATCTTGAGAAGAAGATGGACGGTGAGGCAGGGATTAAGGGGGGAAGTCAGAACATTAAGCAGAAGAATGGAAGCGGAAGAGTCTGGTTGAACTGTCAAACGGAGGAAATTGAAAATTCTTACAGCTTTATAACGTACGGTAATCTCTGTAATTGAGGCCACCACTAGTCGAAGGTAGAGAGAATACTGAGGGAAATAACCAATGAGTGGATGACCAAACAATGCTGAGCATTGCTGATGTTGTTGCAGTTTGAACGTAATCTGGTGGTGGTTGTGCAATCCAGGAATGATAAACTAACGAGAGGATGTGGGTGCCAGCAAGCCGTGCACGACTATGGTAGGTCAAACAACACTTGAACTTGGACCAGTAAGCAGCGGTGTGACGTAGTTTCCTGACGAGGGGTCTCCAGGTGGCAGCCACTGCTGAGATCCGGCTGACAATGTGCACCCAAAGTATCTTTTGACTGGTGAAAGTCCAATGAGCGCCCCACGGTGCATCGGGGCGATGTCTCCAGGAGCCACACCACAAGCCTGTACACTTTCAAAGGCTTAACGAAGCGCCGGAAGCCGCAGCATACACTTGATACCATGCAAGAACAATTGTAAATTGCCATTCTTCTCGGATGAGAACTGTGAGATCATCGGCGTAGGCAGTAAGAACGATAGAATGGTGCCTGGTGCTATGCTGAATGGTGGAAGGGGGAGGTTGTAGAAGAGAACAGACAGAGCAAAGAAAAGGCTCAAAGACTAGAGAGAAAAGTTGTCCGGAAAGAGGACATCCTTGACGGATGCCCTTACGAAACGGAATGGGGGCTGTAAGGAAAGAGGCCGTCCGGATATGGACAACTGAGTCCTGGTGCAGAGCAAGGAGGGCTGTGATGAAGACAGATGGGGAACCGAAGGCAGAGAGCACAGAGGCAAGCCACTGATGACTCACGTTATCAAACGCCTGCCTCTGATTAAGATTGAGGCAGGCTATGGGTTCGGAGGAAAGGTGGGCAAGGCAATATGAGTCACGGAGCAGATTAATATTAGTATGAATGCTTCAGCCAGGGATGGTGTACGTTTGATCGCGATGTATGACGGTGGGAAGGACAGGGTTCAATCAAAGAAAGTGCATTTTAGTATAAATCTTGTAGTCAACATTAAGGATGGATATAGGGCGCCAGTTATCCAACTCCAGCAGACACCCTTTCTTTGGAAGAAGAATGATGTGAGCTAGAGTAAAAGCGGGGGGGGGGAGAAGAGATAAGGAAAAAGCAGCTGTAAAACAAGGCAATAGGAGAGGGTGTAGGAAAGAGGAAAACGTGCGAAAGAAATTAACCGTCAACCCGTCAGGACCAGGTGACGAGTGACAGTTAAGTAAGGCAAGTGACTGGACTACTTTTGCTGGGGTGATAGGCATAGAAAGAGATGCAACAAAATGCGATGGAATATGTGGTAAGGCACGAAGAATCGAATCAGCATGCGGAGAATTTGACTGGAACTGAGCAAAACGTGACTGGAAATATGTTCTAACACCGGAGCAAATGAGAGTGGGGTCATTAGTAACAGTTCCATAGGGTAACTTTAGATTACGGAGGTGATGAGCAGAACGTTTGTGGAAATCCAGTTGTTGAAACTGTTCACATCGATAGTCATTTGGCTGGAGATGAAGCAGCTTGAGGAGGTGAAGAGCTTGTTGGGAGACAGGAAGTAGCAAGGCACGAAGTTCAGCTTGGTAATGAGAAAACAGCGGAGAATCAAGATCTAGGGTGAAAAAATCGAGCGTGCAGCATCAATCTTCATAGAGGCGGTAGTACGTTTTTCGTGTTAATATTGTTTGGTATAAAGAAGAATCCGGGATTTGACATGTAACCAGTGTTGCAAGGGACAGGAAGCAAAATGGAGCGTATATAAGGCTTGTTGGAGCTGCGATTGGATGGAATTTACGTAAGTTGGATGAAGTAAAAGATCATCATCAAGGGTCCAAGTACGGTAGTATTGCCGAGGAGATGGACCGGTGTGAAGACACATTACGACACAGCTGTATTTGGAAGAAACTGTCGGTGTGTGAGAAAGGGAAATAACTGAAGGAAGAAGAATTGAAGAAACATAAAACCGGTCAAATCGGGCAGTTGTAGGGGAGGAAGTGGAGTAGGAGCGTCAGGTGTACGAACGAAGAAATGGGTGCAGGTGTCGAAAAGAATCTTGGAGTTGTAGCTGGTTGATGGCTGTAGAAAGTGCTCGGGTAAGAAAATACCTGGTATTCGTGGAACCTTTCGATCTGTCGAGGGTTGGGTCAAGGGGCAGTTAAAATCACCACCTAAGATGACAATATCAGTGGCCGGAAGACCGTGAACACAGGTAACAAAATGCTCAAAAAGGCAGTCTGCATACTGCTGATTACCGGAAACATAGATGTTGAAGATATGGTATCGGAAGTTGTGAAGTCGGAAGGACAGAAGCTGCAGGAGGTCACGATAAATCGGTTTGACCGTGATATCAGTAATGAAGGATCGAAGACGAAAATGGATGGCCACCGCAAGTCCTGCGTGAAGACTAAGTCGATGAACATGGTAGAATTGAAATGGCCAGGTTCGTCACCGGTGGTATGGGGTGTTGGGATGACAGTTAGTCTCCTGCAGCAATAATATATCCGCATCATGCGGTGTAATATCTTCAAACACTAACGCATTGGTAGGAGGGAAGGAGCATCCCTTACAGTTAAAAGAAAGTAATTTTAACTTGAAAGAGGTTGTAGTAGTTGAATATTACTATCAGCACGTCTGTGAAGAATGGTCACACGTTTCTTTAAGTTAGATGTCTGCGCATTAGTGACTGTGTCAATTTTCGGCAAAAGAGCAAGTAGACTCTGAAGTTGGGTGATGATAGTAGGAAGCTGAGCATTACGTGATTGAACGTAGTCTAGTTGCTTGAGAGGACGTGACGGTTGATTGAGTATGATGAGAGCAAGACCAGACGGCGCCAACGGCCCGTCTAATGCAGGGAAAGTTTCCAGATATTCTGCGAAAGCTTTTTGATCCAACAATTTCGGAACAGCTGGGGACTTAAGAGATGTGGGAACTGCAGTTGGAGAGGAAGACTGTCGAATTGGCGAACGGGAACGAGAGCAGCGTGGAGAAGATGTCACCGGCGAGATTGAACTCTGTCTAGTACGTTTCAACGTGGGAACGCCGGGAGAAGCTGGTGGGTATAGGACAGTTAGATCTGACTCCACATTAGGGGATCAAAGGGAAGAAGATGAAGCAACACGACGGAGGGGTTGCCATTCCTTTTCAGAGAAAATACCCTCCGAAGAACGTAGAGGCACCACAGCAGCAAGTGGGTCCAACGATGGAGAGGTGGCCAAAGTTCCCGTAGTAGAGATCAAAGACTTGGAGGCTGCTGATGAATCATCATTTGCTGGGGAGAAGCCTCTGGAACAACAGTAGCAGGGATCAAGGACGTCTGTGGAGCCGAACTTGGTGCGGCCAGAGAAACTGGTGTTGAGGGTGGGTTTTGACTTCGGGCGGTATGGAAATAGGTGGCTTGGCAGATGCATGTGGACAACGTGATTGGATGTGGCCATATTCCTTGAATTTAAAACAATGCAAGGCAGTAACGATATCGATGCCGCCCCGGTGGCTCAGTGGTCTAAGCGGTGGCCTCTGATCATTCGTCCGAACGGGGTCCGGGTTCGAATCCCGGTGAGGCATGGATGTTGTGTTTGTCTTACGGCACTGGCTCTCTCCCTTCCCTGGAACCAGTGACCCTAAATTAGGGACGGGTGACTGCTTATAGCCCATTGAGTTGCTCACGGTGGTCGTTAAACCTCGAATAAAAAAAAACAAGAAAAAAACGATATCGATCCGGAAAATCTGCTTCCCTACAACCACAGTGAGGTCAGTAGGGCAGTCAGCAATGGCATCTTCAGTAGAGAACAGGATCCTTGCTTGGCGACGCAGACCTAAGATGTTCCTGTCATCTGGGTCTGTTGGTGCGGAAGACAGAGTGGAAATGGAACCAACTACTTTTCCACAACGGAAAAGGGCCGCCATTAAGTAATGGTCCTTGATTTCTGGTGGTACGGGGCGCTGCGTGAGCGGGACTCCCAGTAAGGTATGATCCCCGACATGCAGTCCGTCAGATAAGATGCACTCCACAAACTCTGCCTTCGCAAAATAGAGGAGAACAGTCCTCCGTTTCCTCGCCATATTGGTGATGGTTCCCTTAGGGAGGATTTGGCGTACGGCTAAGGAGTATTTCGCCGCCCCGGTGGCGCAGTGGTCTAAGCGATGGCCTCTGATCATTCGTCTGAACGGGGTCCGGGTTCGAATCCCGGTGAGGCATGGATGTTGTGTTTGTCTTACGGCACTGGCTCTTTCCCTTCCCTGGAACCAGTGACCCTAAATTAGGGACGGTCGACTGCTTATAGCCCATTGAGTTGCTCACGGTGGTCGTTAAACCTCTAAAAAAAAAAAAAAAAAAAAAAAAAAAAAGGAGTATTTCTTAAGGCTGGTGTCCGGGAGGGCATCAAAACATATGCCAAGTTTCTGTGTGCGTAAAACCTCTCGCCCAGCAGCTAAAGTTCCCGGAATTTCGATGCGTAATTTCTTGTTTTCTCTAGTGACAATCATATCAAGAGGCATTGTACATCGATTCTTCGCTGTAGAGGAAGATGAACTGGTACCCTTCACAACGGAAGCATAAGGAAGAGTTGCCGTAGGAATGGGCGGAGATGGGGAAGGTCGAGACGCAGTGCTCGCAGGAGCAAATGAAGTACCAGAGGCAAGGGATACTGAAGAAGTTAATGACGTCGCAGTGGCAGAGAATGTCGGGAAATCAACATCCGTAGAGTTGAAAGAAGAGGTGGTAACATCAGATAACGTGGCTTGGAAACCAGCGAAGACAAGACCGAACGTGGCCAGGTGGGGGCGGAGCTTTGTTGTCAAGCTTCAGACCTGGCCTATCATATGCTGTCGCCGCCATTTGCAATGGCTGGCCTGCTAAACCCGACCCTGGGCAAAGCCAGGACGAAAAAAGAGTTTGTACAAGTAAAGTTTTACTTACAGGATGTGAAGGTCGGACTCAATCGACAAAGGAGACGTTCACAATATAGGAGATACACAAAATTACGGCACACACACAAAATAACATTAATAAACGCAGGTCAAACACGGACCACAGGTTACCATAACCTTTACAAAGCCATCGCTTAGACCACTGCGCCACCGGGGCGGCAGACAAAATTCAGCAAAAGAGACACAAGATCTCTGAGCGTCCAATTGATCTCTACGTCCATCAGGCGCATACAGTATTGTCAATTCTTGAAAAGAATCTACGGCTAAAAAATAAAAAATTAGGAACTCCATTATCCACCCGACAATCCGAGGGACGTGTTCTTAAGTAACAGGAAACCCATGTAATGAAAGCCGGAAGAAAGCCATATAATGGTCAAATGTGAATTTGCCACATTCACTTTTTGTCTTCTTTCTTTCTTATTCTTTAATGAATAGTCACTGATTTAAAACAATAATATTCCAAACTTAGTAAAGGTTTATACACTGCCGGAATGTGAAAAAAGAACACCAAGAAGGAATTGGCGGACGATCATGAAATTTACATATACACTGCTGGACAATTGCTAAGGACGGATCATAAACGGCTATATAGCGAATAAAAAAGTAAGTGTGGTTGGATGCCAAGTGAAATAAAATAATGTCAGAATGCCAGGACATTACAAGAAAGACAATTTATTGTGCTCTGAAATCCAAAAGGCTTTGGAACGTGTTCAAGGGACGAACAGGCCATTTTGTGCACAATACGTAAACGTGAAAAAAGTGCAATTACCGTGCGCAGGCGGTCCGGCGTAAGATGTCAATACGGGATATGGCCACCATGGAGGGCGATGCAAGATTCCACACGTCGTGTCATGCTTTGCACAACATTATCAAGCAGCTGTTGGGGTAATTTATCCCATTCCTCTGTTAGTGCACGGATGAGGGTGTCCTTGTTTATTGGAGTGCTTTGACGACCAGCAAGACTCCTCCTTAAAGCATCCCACATATTTTCAATGGGATTCAGATCTGGAGAACGTGCTGGCCACACGAGGTGTTGAACATCCTCGCTCTCAAGACACTCCTGGATAGCGACTGTTCGATGACATGCGGCTTTGTCGTCCATGAAAATGAATCTATCACCAACAGCACCACGGAACATGAGAACATGAGGTAGCAGAACATCATTAATGTATCGTTGGCCAGTCATAGTCCCAGTTGGAAGCACATAGAGGGACGTACGACCATTGATCATTATGCCAGCCCATACCATGACACTACATGTCGGATATCGATCCCTTTCCTGTATGTTTGATGGACAATATGCAGTACCACTATCACGCCAGATCAGTTGTCGTCGACAATCACACGATAGACTGTATCTACTCTCATCTGAGAAGAGGACAGCAGACCAGTCGTTATCAGTCCAATTGCGATGTTGATGGCACCATTGCAAACGGGCGGGACGGTGACGTCTGGACAATGGGATGCACACAACAGGACGGCGGGCGTATAATCCTCCCTCATGCAAACGTCTGGCGACAGTTTTTCGGGAGATCCGCTTGCCAGTAGCAGCCATAAACTGATTTGCTACCTCACTAGCTGTGCTGAGCCGGTGTCTTTTTGTTGATAGCACTATGTACCGATCTTCTGCAGGTGTCGTACTGGGAACACGACCTCCCCCGTGGCGTTTGCTACACTCTCCATTTGTTTGAAATGATTTCCAAAGCCTTGAAACAACACTGTGGCTGACGTCGAACTCCCCGGCAACACCTGTTATTTTTCGCCCTTCTTCAATCTTGCCAATAATACGGCCACGCGTAAAATCATCTAGGTGATGTCGGGAAGACATACTGAAAATTGCAAGTTCGTCAATTGATTCTTTCCCTTTCAACTTTGCGTTTGAAACAACAACGGTCAATACGCGTCAAATCCTTTATATCTCTTATCTGCGCTATGACGTAACGAACAAGTTCGGCAATCCAAAATTTGCATACGCACAACACGTCTTACTGTATCCCGCACTTATGCTAATTTCCACATTTTCCTGCCTTCCATTTTATGGTTGCTATCGTTGCTATTGTCATTCGTCTTTAGCAATTGTCCGGCAGTGTATTAATGGGGCCGAGTTTACGTAGGAGTGATGTTAATTTCGGGACCAACCGGCGAGCGCTTACGCCACAGCACGACATAATATGCAAATTATCGTTGGTGGTATTTAAGGAGTGCGGCAAAGTGAATGTAATCAGTCGTCGGCGTACGGACACGTGCGAAGACCCTGAAGAAGCTGCAATGCCTGGACATGGAATACGTGTACGATTTCAGAAGTTATCAGACTTTGAGCGAGGTCGTCTAGTCGGACTCCGCGAGACCGGGTGGTCGTATCGTCGTATTGCGGAGCGAATCGGACGGGAAGTATCGGTGGTGGTACGATGGTGGCGTAGATGGTCCGAGGAATATTCCCACACGAGAAGACGCGGAACCGGGAGTCACAGACGGACTGATGAGCGGACCGATCGACGCATAAGAAGAGCGGCGTTGTCAAGCAGAACATCCACTGCGACGCAAATCCGAGCTGCCGTGGCACTTGAGGTGACTGTGCGAACAATCCGCAAGCGTCTACTGGATGCAGGACTACGTGCACGTGTGCCTCTGGCATGTGTACCTCTGATTCCAGCCCACCGTCAGGAACGGCTGCAGTGGTGTCGCCAACGTCTGCACTGGAGAACGCAATGTCGATCTGTCGTGTTCAGCGATAAAAGCAGATTCTGCTTGGGAGCCTCCAATGGCCGTATGCGTGTTCGCAGGCGCACAGGGGAGCGTCTCCAGCCTTCTTGCATCCGCCAGCGACACACAGGGCCTTCACCTGGTCTCCTGGTGTGGGGAGCGATCAGCTATCACTCCCGTACACAACTAGTGTTTGTACCGGGTACGTTAAATAGCACCTCCTACATCAACAACATCATTCAGCCCGTTGTTGTGCCATTTGTAAGGTCGGTCCATCGTGGTGTTTTCCAGCAAGATAACGCACGTCCACACACGGCACGTGCATGGACTACTGATGCCAGTGGGAAGCGGTGAACGTGCAGGCCATGGAAGTTGTCATGCACTTCAGGGTGTAAGACAACTTCCATGGCCTGCACGTTCACCGGATTTGTCCCCCATTCAGCACGTGTGGGATTTTATGGGACAACGACTTATCCGGTTTCCACGGCCAGCCACGACCATCTCCAATTTACGCGTCCAGGTTGAGGATGCTTGTAACTCAATAATCCAAACCTACATCCAACCTGTACGACAGACTCCATGCCAGAATTGCACAGTGTGACGCAGTTCATGGCGGTTCAACTTCGTACTAACCATGTTACATGGAAATGTTATTTTTCAGTTTACCAGCAAAAACAGCTGTATTTTGCCATAATGTTTTGATCACATTATCCTCTGTATTCCGCTATTATGCTGTATAAATTTCGTTGGTATCAGACGTCTCCTTTTTGGTGTTCTTTTTTCACTTTCCGCCAGTGTAAATTTATTTTTTCATTTAAACGAAAAGCTTATTTGAAGATTTTTGTGAGATTATTAGGAGCTCCAGCCCCTCTTTCGGATTGATCTGGTGACGTCTCTGTGGTTGTCCCTCCCACAGAACCTGTAAAACGGAAGGTTTCCGGCGTACAACGATTCCTTTCTCGAGAACGTTTTGGTGCAGAAGCCGCTCAGAATCGCTCTGACCGATTACCATCAGGTCCCGTGTGGGAATTTAGGACAGAAGTTTCCAATTAATTCAGATCGTGTGTTAGTGGCAACGATGACACTGGGTTCCTTGTTTCGGTGCTCCAGTCGCATGGTTGGAGCACGTATGCGTTGCATTTCATACGAGCTTTTACGAGGTTTCGTAGAAACTCATGTGCCGTTGCGAAGTATTATTAAAAACCTAGTATCTCCGAAGAATGTTTAGTTTGGGTTTTAAACCTATTGAAACAAATTCACATTACATAAGCATGTATAAATCAAGAAGTACTGATTCGCGGAACTGCAAGGGAAAGAAAGACAAGCGAATTACACTGATCAGCCATTACATTATGACCAGTCCCAGCCTAAAGAAATGAGCGCGCCTGGAGACCTAGCGGTGGCGCAAGTGAAACTCACAGAGAAGTATATATACAATCGGAGAACCGGCTTTCGGTTAGTAGAGTGTTCGGAGTCAGAATGGGAAAGCTGCCGATTTATCGGAGTTTGATAAACGACAAATCGTGATGGCACTGCTCTTGCGAACTACGATCTCGGAAACGGCGCGGCTTATGGGTTGTTCACGTGACGCTGTAGTGAGTACGTATTAAAAGTGGGGCACAGATGGCCGCACGACGAACCGTCGTCTAGCCTTGTGTCATCCGCAGCTTACTGATGCCAGAGGGAAGCGGAGACTGTCGTTCATTGTTCACAGTGACCACAGGACCACTGTGTGACAAATCACCCGCAGATACAATGGTGGAGATCAGGGCAATGTGTGATAGCACACAGTTCATCGCAGCCTTCTGCGCATGGGCCTGCGTAGCTGAAGACCCAGCAGGGTCCCCATGCTCACTGCACGTCATCATGAAATGGGCCGAAGATAATCGAGATTGGACCGTGGATGATTGGAAGAAAGTGGCCAGGTCTGACGAATCAAGATTCCTGGTGCATCACGTAGACGGCCGAGCACGGATACGCCGATTACAAACGGAGGCTATGACACCTGGATGCACTGTTGGGCGGAAACAGGACGGTGGCGGTAGCGCTATGCTGTGGGCGATGTTTTCTTGGGACACTTTAGGCCCCATTACCCCAACAGCACAATCGCTAACAGCTGTCAAGTTTCTGAACATCGTTGAGGACCAAGTTGACCCCTTCATGGAGACTGTGTTCCCTGCTGGTGATGGCCATCGCCAACAGGATAATACGCCATGCCACACTGCCAGAATCGTCAAGGAGTGGTTCGAGGAACATTTTGATGACTTTCTGTTGGTGCTCTGGCCTCCAAATTCATTTGACATGAACCCAATCGAACATTTGTGGTTCAACTTGGAAAAGCGGGTTCGCGCCAAATCACTACCAACCCGAAATGTACAGGAACTGGAGGATCTGCTGTTGACATTATGGTACCAGATACTCCAGGATACCTATCTCCACCTCATGGAATCGATGTCTCGCCGAGTGGCCGCTGTTTTGCTGGCTAAAAGGGGTCCTACAGCTTATTAGTAGGTGATCATAATGTAATGGCTTATCGGTGTGTGGTTAACTTAAAAAAAGTATCCGTGCATAGATTCCTTACTCTAATTACATGATAATGGCGGAAACAGATACACTTTATTATAACACACCGCTCCTATAACTAAAGAAAATACGAAACCTAAACGACTCATTTTCTCTGAATATGAAGATTTCGTACTTGATAAATGAAAATGAGAAACAAATTTGCTGTCTGTAGTACGATAAGTTAAAACAAATCCCTAAAACTGCCGAATAAAACTCAATTTATTTACAATTTTAAAAACCTATTCACATAGCACTTTCCCCCCATGACACACTTAGAAGGTGAGACTTTTACTTGAACGTGTTCTGTATTTGTTTTTGGACTTTAATTTCCTCTTTTTTCTTAATGTAAATGGCATCACCTGTGTTATTTTTATGACGTATATCAGCTTAGTCACGAATAACTATAGTATGCCTCGTTGCCTCTGTGTTCCGGGGCTTTTGAGCTTGAAAATGGGGCCATGTGAGCCCCGAAAGTGCTAGCTATGTAAATAGGTTTTTAAAATTGTAAATAAATTGAGTTTTATTAGGCAGTTTTAGGGATTTGTTTTAACTTATCGTACTACAGACAGCAAATTTGTTTCTCATTTTCGACTCATTTTCTGTTGACGATTTTTTTGAATTTTGTCCTACGGAATCCAACTTGTGCGACACTGGGTGAGCAATATTACCGAAACATCACAACTATCATAAAAGAGCATTTAAATTAGTCGGGAAATTGAATAACTAGGGAAATGTCCTGCCGTTGAGACGTCATCTAGGTACGCTTAGGATGAAGATCCATGTGCTGTTCTAAAACTATTATAACGAAGTGAATTTCTCCGTCATTTTTATCCGCGCCAGGATTCGAACCCGGGTCCCCTCATTCCGGAATAAGTTGCTCTACCAATTGAGCTACGCGGACATTTTATTCTGATTCCTATCTGCCTTTATGTCGTGTGCGTCCTTCTGGCAGGTACGTCACATCTCCTGGTACGTTACATCATCTCCTCCTTATTTTTTTTTTCATTTTTTTTTTCGAAGTGCTGCTCTTATTTTTCCTATCTCGCGGTGTGGAAATAACATCACACCATTTGCGAGATTGTGAACGGTCGGGTCATCCGGATAGTTCGGGCGCCATTATAACGAAGTGAATTTCTCCGTCATTTTCGGTCTACGCCGGGAATCGAACCCGAGTCCGCTTATTCCGGAACAAGTCGCTCTACCAACTGAGCTACGCAGACATTTATTCTGATTCCTATCTGCCTTTATGTCGTGTGCGTCATGCTGGCAGGTACGTCACATCTCCCCCCCCCCCGAAAGAGGGCCGGGGGCTTAGCCCACGGGTCAGCCGTGACCATGAATCGTTGCAGGCAGCCATCCACTGTAGAACGTACACTTGAGAACTCCCAGTCAATCTGCTGTGTGGAATGCAACATCACACATTTTTATTTTTTTTTTTATTTTTCGAAGCGCTGGAGAAGGAATTCTCTGATTTTTCCTGTCTCTTATGTCGTGTGCGTCCTTCTGGCAGGTACGTCACATCTCCTGGTACGTTACACTATGGAGACCTCTTCCTGAGAATCTGTACTCTAATCCTTGTGCTCCTTAATTTCTATCCTGATGAGAACTTTTACTTAACTTGCTACCTCTCTTTAACTTATTCATATTGTCTCTATATCAGTCTCTTACCGAAAACATGACTTCAACTCACTGAAGTTTGGGAGTTTTCCGTTTCTATATTTCTACCATCAGGTTTTTCAATGTGCTTCTGAGTGGGACATCACCCGATGGGGGCATTTACTGAGGCCTTATTGGTTCTTAGCCCGCTAGCCGTTTTCTATTCATCACTTCGTCAAGCGAATGCCTAGTGATCAGGTGATGGCAGCTGGTCTCAGCGTTGGCTGGACAGCTGCGGGGTTAAGCAGCTTTTAAAAAATTATTACGTGACGAAAGTCAGCTGATCGGGTTTTATTATTTGGGTATTCACCCTACCTAGTCGAGGCGCCATAGAATATTACTTCAGCACTAGACATCACCGATTTTAACGTCTTTCCATGGGAGTATATCATTGGGCATCAAGGTGTGGTGTGAGTTATGACCAAGTTCTATTGCTAGAAATCTACGAAAGGAAAATACTCTCTGGCAACGCTTACCCGTGCGGACATTACCGTGGCTAATGCTTATTGTTACCTTGCGCAATCATTGCGGTTAAAAATGCGCAAGCATAAAATGTAATCAGTAATTTACATGTCGTGTATGCAGTAGCAGTAAAAGTGTTTGGTATTTTGAGGTCACGAGCCTAGATATGAACTCTGTGACTGTACTGTGCTTCACATAATAAATTGTACAACACATTTTGAATACTGACATGGAGGAAAAGTAATTTGTATTACATTGAATGGGCAAATTATTATACAGGGGGATTCATTTTTATTGTTGGGGTTTCAGTGGCATATAATTGGAAAACGGGAAACGACAATGCGCGCCTTTCGTGGCACGTAAGATATCCAAGCGATAATCAATTTCCCGAAAAGTGTTCGCCAGCATTTGCGGCGTTACTGTTGCTATCGCAACACCATTTCTGATCTTCAGGTCATTGAGGGAGATCACAAGGGTTTGGTTAACGATGTTTTTCACGTATCACCACAGGAAGAAATCGAGTGGCGTAATATCGGGTGAGCGCGGAGGCCACGGAATGGGTCCATCACGCCCAACCCAGCGCGCAGGAAAATGCAGGTCAAGAAATTCTCGGACAATAACAGCCCAATGCGGCAGTGCGCCATTGTGCTGGAACACTACATTGAGCTGCCGATCTTCCAACTCAGGCAATAGATACAGCTGTAGCATGTCCAGATAGGTCACCGCTGTCACTGTTTTCTCTACAAAGGAAAAGCGCGCCAACAGTTCCGAACATGACAAAGCGCACCAGACTATCTCGTTCGACTTTTCGATTGGCGTGAAGGATTGCGGATCCCCATATTCTGCAGTTATGCCGATGTACCCTGCCTGAGACGAAAAACGTTGCTTCATCGCTAAATATCCATGTCCGCAGGTAATGTTCATCAGCTTCGACTTTGGACAAAATGTCTCAGTAAAATTGGAAATGGCGGGGTTTATCGTCCCGTTGTAAAGCCTGTACTATCTGCACTTTGTACGCACTGAGTTGTAGGCTGTTATGCAGAACCCTCCAAACAGTCATTTGCGGCATACCTAACTGCGACGCAGCTCGTCTCGTTGACTTGTGAGGGCTTCGAGGAAGGCTTCCTGGACGCGATCAACCCAATCAGTACGCGATCAACCCTGCAAAGTACTCGGTCTTCCTGCTCCTTTTTGATGCTGCACACTACCAGTATTTTGAAACTGCTTTTACCAACGTCAGATAGCATTATCGGAAGGTGGCGCTCTGCCATACTGCGTTAATTGAATTTGTTTCGAAGAACCAGAGTACGCACTTTGTTATTTCTTGAACAGTTGCCATTTTGAAGTATGAACTTAATTCAGCTGGTACCGTGTTGCCACATAAAACTTTCCACAATGAACTTGTTTGTGCTGTAGGCAGTTTTATTTGGTCGGTTACGGTTTGACCATGATAGGCCACGGAAACCCCGACAATAATTATGAAACACGCTGCATATTCCCCGATAACAATATGCAAAGCAGAAGTATCGCTTCCACTAACGTGGAACATTGATACTAGCAATGCCTATAAATAGAGCTGGTCTCAATGCACTGGACACTAGTAACGAAAGTAATCACGAGTAAAGGCAGTAATTAAGTTTGACCATGGCCAGAATGTATCTGTGTGGAAGAGCGGTGGTTGAATAACCGCAACTGTAAAACTATTGGGATTTCCACGTCAGATCGTTGCACGTATATATTAAGACTACATGAAATGTGGTAAAACTTTCAACCAACGGGAGAAATGTGGCCGTAATTGACTCTTGAGGTGAGCGCACGCTGTCCCGCATCTTTACCAGAAATCGTCCTGCGAACAGAAAACGTCGGAATTTAACGAGGCTGCGTCCACAAGGTTATAATAAAAAGACTGTCCGTTGTACAATGGAAGCAATAGGCAGTCGACGACCACCACATCATGTCCCATTGCTTATTGCAAGGTACCAAAATATTAGGATGAAGTTTGCAAAGACTTATCGCAAACTGGAGTACAAACGACTAGAAACACCTCATCTGGTCCGACGAATCACAGTTTCAACTCTATCACGCCGATGGGAAGGAGAAGGTATGGAGTAAACCACACGAAACGATGAACCCAGCCTGCCAAGTTAGGGTCATACAGGCAGGTAGATGCGTTGTAACAGTTTTGGGTGCAGTTACGTACTTTGGCTTCCTTTGGGCCAAAGTACGTAACTTGGCCCAAAGGAAGCCAAAGTACGTAATACCATACCTGTCGGAACCTTTGTCTCCGGCGCAAGGTATGTGAACGTCCTCGCTTACCATCTACACTCGTTCGCAACGATTCTCTTTCGGCACCATGCCGCGATCTTTTAAAAAGACAACGCCACACCGCATACTTCCTGAGTGCTGAAGAATTGGCTCCAGAAGCATTCAAATAAGTTTGCCACACTAGAATAGCTTCATCCACCACCGGACCTCAGCCCAATCGGGAATTTGTTGGACGAATTGGAAAGATCTGTTCGAGCCCGCCAACCCTCACCGGCAACTGCGGATGCTTTACGACAGGTCAGGGCGTAGACTTCACCAAATTATTGGGGGGCGGGATGGGGGGAAGACATGAAGAGATCAGAGATGGTAGGCACGTCTCTTCCATTGCAGAAAAAAGGACAATAAAATAAACTACGAGATCGATGGATATTTTAAAACGCAATTATAATTGTTCATCAGTAAATGAACAAGGGAACAGAAATGTTCTTTTATTTAAAAATGAAATTCATCCTGGGATTTTATAAAATATCCAGAGATATTTTGTTTCCAAACGTTTATAAAAATTTGAGCAATTAGTGCGTTTACTCAAAGAAAGAACGAGAAGCACAAAAAATAAATAGATAAATAAAGGCGATAGAGATTATGCGTTTCTGTATTTTTATTTATTTTATTTATGATAATTGTTTTGAAAGTTTACCACATATCAGGAAAACATGTCAAACACAATACGGGGTTGGCAATTAAGCTTCTTATCAAACAAGCAATGCTGAATATGGAAAAAAGTTTATTTATTTTGTCATTTATTAATTTTTTTTTGGAAATAAATCGCGTTGTCCTCATAATTAGCTTGGTATACCTTATGATACTAAAGCGATTATGGAATTAAACAGGATGAAAAATATTGGGTGGGCACTGCCCCGCCAATAAAATTATTGAGGGGGCAAGATTCGCCTTGCCCCCCGCCCCTAGTCGGATCCTATGCGACAGGTGATCTTGCGTTATGAGCGGCAACACCACTTCCGTGTATTCAATACTTCATTGAGTTCCTTACCAGATGTCTGGCTGCTGTTGTGAGGGCAAAACGTAGAGCAACACTTTCTTAGGTAGGTGTGTATATTAATAGTAATTTATCCATTCGGTTTACCAAAGAAAGTGATTTAGGCGAAAATTGCAAAAGGTTCAGTACTCTGAAAAATATACTGATTTATGGTTTTCTTGAAACCGTTATATCCCGTGTGAATAAATTTGAATATTCAACTTAGAATTATTTTGAAATATGATTATATTTCGAACACTGCGCGTGTCATAAAAGCACGGAACAAGACTGTTGATTTAATTTCAGTTTGTTATGCGGGAATAAAGGAAGAATGTTAAAATCCCGTGATTTAAATATGCTCTAAAAGGAAAATATGCTTTTCGAATGCCGATTTCTTACTTAATAATTCAGATTTGTTTTGATTCGTGATTTTATTACTGAAGCTAACAAGTACATTTTCATAAAAAAAAAAAATCACTGCTTACTTCTTTCCACGTTTTTATAGATCTTTTGCTAGGTGTATCACAAAAGAAAGAAGAACAAGCTCAATGAAATTCTAATTCATTTTGTGTGAGGAATTTTATAAAATTGAAAGTATGAAACTAAGAATTAAAGAGAGAAATAGTGTTGAAAAGATGCAGCGTTGTTATTCCTATCTGATGAAGCACCATTTCGTGATAGTTTCGTACTAAAATCTAGCATTCCGGAAGAAACCCTGTATTTCATTATGTTCTACTCATTCTGTTTTGATTATTTAATTTAATTTTCATTTTGACTGTTTTCGAAATTTTTATGGGATGTTATTTTTCTTTCCTCATGCGATGTTTAGGCAAAATCCGAATAAACAAATATTTTTGACTGTTGTGACAACGAAGCTGTTTTGATTCTTCGTCTTGGAGGTGAAACGGAAAAAGGAAGTGGTTCCGCCATTCAGGTTTGGTTATCTTGATGCTAGTGAGCACCTGCTTCCTCTCTTTTTTACGACATCAGAGAGACATAGACCACTTAGGCAAACCAAAAGCAAAGAAAAGCGAGCGAGTTTGTTTTAGTGCCTGAGACAAAAGGAAGCGTTTTCTGATTGACCTTGATTTTCAAAGTCAAATCCTTGGCAGCTTTTTTCGTAAAATTGAGCCCATGATCTACAACTACATTTTTGGAACGCAAACGTACTGTGGATTTGAATAAACTGATTTACATATTTTTTTTATCACAGTGCTGAGACGCATTTAAACGGACTCCGTTGCACGTGTTGCTGATTTTCAGTGAAGTTCTCTTAAAGATCAAATTATTCGTTTCAATGTCTAAGTGCTTCTCGTGCCGGCGTTTACGAAAAGAAAATTGTGATGAATGAAAGAGAAAAAACAAAGCAAGTTTTATAGTTTAGTGGCGCAGAGGAAAGGATAGGAACCAAATATCATTTTAAGTTTTTCTTAGGCACACTTCCCTTGGCTTCCCCAACTACTCAACAGAATTCACGTGAAGTAAATGAAAAAGAAAATGTATAGGTACTTGCATAAATCCGGATGTTCTTTATAAGAAAACTCACAAGTTCATTACTGCATATCTGTTTCAAAGAAAAAGGTAATACGCTTTTACTTTCATGCTCAGAAATAATTAGAATATTGGATAAATATTAAGTTTAAGAGTAGAAAGTAAAACTGAACAATTTAAATGTTATGTTATATATTTGTGAGAGAAATGAAATTGCATTCGTACACTTCGTTTCATTTTTAATTCACTTAACTCACCAAGAGTTTTGGTGGATCCCACGATTAACGCAAATTTCTGTTTGTTGAATATAACCTGCAAAATGAATTAAAAAAATCTCGGTGACCTTGTTGCCATTTTGTTTGTTTTCTATGAGTAAACTGATATTTCGAAACAGGAATAATTTCAGCTATGGCGTCCCAGGAACTCGTATGCTATGGACTTTTTGTGAGGTTAGAGCACAATTTCCTTTTCTTTATCTCTACTAATGATTGACTACACTCGGAATAAGTTGCACTAAAAAAGCAAGGTCAGTTATCGAGAGTATTTGATATTATTTAATGCAGAACACTGGACGAATGCATGCACTACTACTATTCTTTTCCCCCATCTGAATCTACAAGAAGATGGCTGCTACACTCTTCACAGTTTTGATATTTGTAAACACCTTATTTGACTCCATACGAATGTTTCATAGACAAAATTTGTGTCCCGAAGAAAGTTTGTGCGACTGCTCTCTAAATGCTCAAATGATTGAAATTACCTGTTATAACACTAAAGACCTCAAGCCCATTCAGGATCTCCTGTGGACGCATTTTTCCCAACAAGTTGTATACAAATTAAAACTTTTTAAAATCTGCCGTTTAACTTCGCTGCCTAGTCAAGCTTTTAACACGACCATCCGTATGTTTTATGCCCAATGTCCTTTTGAAGACATTCCAGCAGACTCATTCAAAGGTACTAAGGAACTCATACATATAAACTTGGATATGGCAAAATTTATGAAGATTCCAGAGGCCATTGTTCATTTGAAACGTCTAAACACCTTAAAAATTCATAATAACAGGTTCTTGTCTTTAGATCGAGAACCATGGGATTTAGTTTCACTCATATATCTATACTTCCAGAACGGTGCTTTAGAAGAGCTATACAAGAATACTTTCATAAACTCACCGAAATTAGAAGTTTTGAACTTGGCGAATAATTCAATCAGAAGAATCCATCCAGACGCTTTTGATTCCTTAACGTCGCTTAAGGTCGTTGTCCTTAGGCACAATCAAATTATGACAATCGATGGCTTGTTCAAAAGATTGAATTATAATCTTCGGGTAAGTTTTCAATATTTTAATAATGTTTTGTTTTCTCACATGATATACTTCATTGATGTCTCGTTTTCGTTTCCTTCCTAGAATATGCAAGTGTGTTTTAAAAGCATCAATACGGAATTCGTACCTCCAATAAACGTTATCACCATAACAACACTTGACCTTTCTGAGCCAAAGTGACACACTGGGACAAAGCATACAGCGTTTAGCAACAAAAAGTTTCATTGCCAAAAACGTTATTTTATAATATACAAAAGCAAAGATTAATTCCTTATGTGTTTTAATGAGTTTCCAGTAGGTAACAACTAGCACTTGATGGTACGCCATTCCAGGCACTGAGTCTGACTCTGGCTGTGTCTGCCTATGGTAAAAAAATTAAGCCTTTTGTAGCGTTCTTTAATTTTTTAAATGTGTACATATGGCTTAATGAACACTAAATGCAGCCAGTTCTTCTTATCCACTCATTTTAAGTGAAACAGGAGTCACTCAAATAAGGTTCAAGAAATAGTTACTTACAGTTCTTCCTTTTATTCTGTCAATATCTTGTAAGCATTTTTCATGCTGAACTCGATTTATAACAGCACCAACATTTTGAAGCTGATTAATGTAAGTTAGTAAGCAGAAAACTTGATTAACTCCAAACACTAACTATATAAAAACACAACTTGAACACGCAGACTTCAAGTAAATACAACTTCAGCGTAACGCAGCTTCCATGATTATAACATCACACCACCACAACCACACATTTTGGCTGCTGCTTCAAACATTATATACGTATCTGTCGTTCTTATCTCAGCATGCACAAGTTTCGCTCTCTGACCTCAGAATTGTTGCTAACATCATTCCTCGAGAGAAAAGATATAACGTTAAGGTTGAAAACACTAAAAGAGAATGAACTCAAATTTACATAGAGACAGCAACTAAAAATGAAAGTTAATTTAGAGAATGTTTTTTTTTTTTTTTGAATGGAGGTTTAACGACCACCGTGAGCAACTCAATGGGCTATAAGCAGTCGCCCGTCCCTAATTTAGGGCCACTGGTTCCAGGGAAGGGAGAGAGCCAGTGCCGTAAGACAAACACAACATTCATGCCTGACCGGGATTCGAACCCGGACCCCTTACGGACGAATGATCAGAGACCAACGCCTTAGACCACTGCGCCACCGGGGCGGCTTTAGAGAATGTGTCACACTTTTTAGGATCTTTTGGTCACAGAATATCAAAAGTAACAGCTGAGGACAAGATGTGTGCCAAATGAATGGACTAAAAGTGAAGTAAGCCGCCCCGGTGGCGTATTGGTCTAAGTTGACAGGTACGTATATAATATTGAAGCAGCACGGCTTCTGATCATTCGTCCGAAATGGGTCAGTGTTCGAATATCGGTGAAGCATGGATATTGTGTTTGTCTTACGGCACTCGCTCTTTCTCTTCCCTGGTACCAGTGGCCCTAAATTAGGGACGGGCGACTGCTTATAGCCCACTGAGTTGCTCACGGTGGCCGTTATTATATTTTTTTTTATTGGAGGTTTAACGACCACCGTGAGCAACTCAGTGGGCTATAAGCAGTCGCCCGTCCCTAATTTAGGGCCACTGGTTCCAGGAAAGGGAAAGAGCCAGTGCCGTAAGACAAACACAATATCCATGCTTCACCGGGATTTGAACCCTTACCCATCTCGGACGAATGGTCAGAAGCCATTGCTTAGACCACTGTGCCACCGGGGTGGCGAAGAAAAATTTGAAGGTAACTGAAAAACAATCTGTGAACTGCTATGAATAGCGGCCTGGGTGGCTGAGGCATCTGAGATGCTGGCGTTTGATCATTCGCCCGAAGTGGGTCGGGCGAATGATGAAGCTCCACCATTTGACTACGTCTTTCTAATCATAATATTTTCCTTACTGAAAATCCAGGTGCATAACTCGGGGACTTGTAGTGCTTTATGTTTTGACTTCTTTCTACTGGGACTTCCTGCACATTGATGCTTCTCGCCACTTAAGTAAAGTATTGTAATAAGGGGTTTCTTTTGCCTTTGGACGTATTAGTCTGTACCATCGGACATACCATGACGAAGCCCGTTATGCAGTTTCTATCCTCCTGATTCCCATCTCTAAAATCTTTTCCTGAATTCGCTTTCCGTATACCGTCGTTTCTGTTACATGTATGTTGAGATCGTCTGCTATGAAAACCTGATATCTTCCAGGTGCCTCTTGATATACCTCTCCTATCAGACTCAGGAAATTCTTTTCCTTACGGTTTGCGGTGCTTAATCAGAAAAACTTACCAATCATTTTGCGGTGCCTAAGTAGAACATTTTGGTATTGCATTCATTTTAGTAGTTATACAACGGCCGTTCCATAAAAAACTGAGAGTAAAATTACACAAAATGAAGAAAAATATAGGTACAGCAAAATATATGTTACTCTTTCTCAAAGTACAGTATCTTCCCTCGGATGATAAGCAACGGTCCCATCGTTTAGTTCATTTTCAAAGCATGTGGCGAAGACATTTTGTGGATGCTATTTCAGCGACTCCTGTACAGCTTGAATAACGTCAGCATTTGTGTTGAATGATGCGCCACGGAACCTCTCCTTCATTGTTGGAAACAATGATAAATCGCACGAGGCGAGGTCAGGACTGTAGCCAGGCTGTGGCATGATTTCAATATTGCATTCCGTAAGAAACTGTTGAATACAAGCAGCCACATGTGGGCGGGCGTTATCATGGTGTATGTAGGGTCCACTTGCCCACCAGTTCCGGTCGTTTATTCGATATGTGTCGTTGCAGACGCTTCAAGACTGAAATGCAATACTCAGCATTGACATTAATTTGTAAAAGAACGGCATGCTGGTAGAATACACCTTTATGATCTAAGAAAATTATCATCATCACTTTCTTAGCTGATTTGGTTTGGCGGACTTTTTTCGGAGGAGGCAAGCCTGTGTGTTTACAGACACTCGTTGCGCGCTTCGTGAGGGGGTCGAAATGGCGGACCCATGTTTCATCGGCAGTTGTTACTGTGTTTAGAAAGTTTGGATCCTTTGCAACTATTTGTTTCCACACATGACAAACCTCAAATCTGGCTAACAATTGTTCTCTTGTCAGGTGATGAGGTACCCATATAGAACACACGCGATGCAGCAGTAATTTGTCGCGTAGAATGCGAAATGCCGGCGTTTTTTAAATATTAATTGACGCCGCTATGTCTTCGCACGCCGTTTGTCGATCTTCTTGCAGGATTTCCCAAACAGTTCAGGTCTCGACCAGGCCTAGGAGCGAGTTCTGCCGACAAATGTCCTTTTTTGAAATCATGGTGCCATCTAAAGTCGTTGACTCACCCAAACATTTATCTTTGTAAGCTTTTTTCATTAAACCAACCGTTTCTGGAGCCGTTTTACCCAAATGATAGCAAAATTTTTCGTACAAAGCATTTCACTTCTTAACTCTAAATCTCTCACCTCCATAGCTGAATGGCAAAATACAGACGTGCCTTAAACAACTGCGCAATAACGAAACCAGAATCGTCTGCTACGGCTAATAACTGTTGCCATAGATACTTCCTCAATTAAGTTAGTCATCTGCGTGGTTATTTTCCCCTTTCGCACTGTTGCCAACTAAAAAAAATAGTCTCAGTTTTTATGGAACCGCCTTTGTATATAAGTCCGTTCATTGACCACTTCTCTCTACTTCTAAGGCGTTATTTTCGAATCTTGACGATAGATGACTGCGTTATAAAACCGGTTGCAACCAACATCAAACACCTAGAATCTACACTGCTGGCCACCCAAAATGCAACACCAAGAAGGACACGAGATAGCAAAGCCAGATTTACTGGACACATAACGACAGATACATAGATGAAACGATTGAGCTTACAGGCCCGTGCGACTTGCGGAACACGCAGACATCAATAGTTCGTGTGGCCCGCATGGCTGGCAATAACGGCCGCTACACGCCGCGGCATCGAACGAAAGAGACTTTGGATGTAGGCTTGGGGTATGTCGGTCCAGGCTGTTTCCACACGTTGCCACAGTTCATCAGGCGTAGCAGCGGGTGGTGCTTGCCAGGCCACTCGGTTGCCGATCAGCGACCAGACGTGTTCGATGGGCGACATATCGGAAGAACAGGCGGGCCACGGCAGCAGTGACACCTGGTGGGCCGTGAGGAATTGTTGGACGATGCGTGTCACATGCGGGCGCGCATTGTCCTGTTGAAACGTGGCCGGTGGCAAGTCCTTCCGGTAAGGGAGGACTACAGGCTCCAAAACGTCGGAGATGTAGCGGTGGCTGTTGAGTGTACTGGCGATGCGTACCAGAGGGGTGCGGGTGTCATATCCAGTTGCGCCCCAAACCATACCGCCAGGCTACGGATCGGTATGGCGATGCATAATGCAGGCGTCATACAGTCTCTAGCCACGGTGCTGCCACACGCGGATCCAACCATCGTGGTGTTGCAGGCAGAAGATGGATTCGTCGGAGAAGACAATGTCTTGACATTCCGTAGTCCAGGTGCGGCGTTCAACGGCCCACTGCCGCCGCACTTGCCGGTGGTGTAACGTCAATGGCAATCGGAGCAATGGGTGCCGTGCAACAAGTTTCCGCTCCTGCAGACGACGTCGAACGGTACGTGCTGACACAGGTTGTTGTGCAACACACCCTAATTCCTGCGCTAACGTTCGTGATGTGGCGGTGCGAGCCGTCAATGCCCGCCGAACAACATGCCGGTCCTCGCGTTCGGTGGTGTGCCGCGGCTGCGGCAATCGCTCACGTCGGTCCGTCCGTCCCTCCTGCACCAACCGAATCCATACTCGCCTCATTGTGGCTGGATATCGTTTCACACGGGCACCGATGTCTCGGTACGATAAACCGCTGTCACATTAAGCCACTATTCGTCCTCTGTCGAACTCCGAAACGTGCTGGAATGACTGTCGTATTCTGCGACGAGGCATCAGGAAGCTTCCCACGTACAGGTCCGGCAGCACAACACATTTCCACTACTTACACATCGCCTTCTGTGCACCCTTCTTATAGTGCTTCTCGGTGGCGTGCCGGGCGCACGTGATTTGCATATGCCCTGCAATGCTGATCGTTTGCATGTCCTCTCGCTGGCGACGCGTCCTGCGAATTTCAGGCCAATCGGATGCTTCCTTCTTGGTGTTGCATTTTGGGTGGCCAGCAGTGTATGTTGTATTTTCCCCGATGTTCTGGATTTCTTCCTTTCGAGGAGGCAGTGACCTTAATAATTTTGAATGTGACATTCCTAGACTTCTACACTCATCTAGGTATTTGAAGTGTAGTAAAAAAGACATTTGCATTTTATCGAATACTTATATCTTACTACATGTAAACCGGTTTTATAATATGCTCAGCTTTGTGCGTATTTTCTATAGCTGGAACTTATTTCTTCTGACCTCACATTCATGTTTGAACAATACCTTTTGCAGTGAACGCTGTCACCCTTACCTAGCTGTAGAGAAAAAAGAAGATATGCCGTATTACAGATGTGAATAGGAGTGAAAAGACAGAATTAAGCCTGCTTCCTGAACAGTGGCGTACAGAAAAACTGGTGGCCCCTCCGCAAAAAAATACCTTCGAGGCCCTTTTGCAAAAATCTATTAGCCCTCGATTACTAATTTTTTTAAATTTCATACTATTAACTATGTGCTACTGGCGTTTTAATAATTAATTTTTTTCTGGAACCTGCAGGTATTTATCACAAAACCAAAATTACTGCGCTAATTGCGTGCAACACAAGTGTTCACGTGGTAATTAAAATGACGGCTCAGATTTTATACCAGTAAAAATTACTAAAAAACAGTTACGCCAAAATCATATGCAAATTTTATTTTTTCAATGAACTAGGGCCAGCCACTTTGAAATGCCTCACGATCACACACGAAACACGTAACTGCCGTGTGACAGTGTCTAATGACCTTTTCCAATTTATTCAAAAATACAGAACGTACTGTAAGTAAACAAATAAATAAGTAACAATTAAGAATTGTGACACAAAAAAAGTAAAGCTAGTTAAATTATTTACTCTTGAGCATGAACCCCCCCCCCCCAAATAAACATAGTGGCACAACTTTTACTATAGTTTGCACAGAGTTAATTTTTTCCCTTGACAGTGTTACAAAAAAGATTTGACATGACTGTTTCTTCGTCCTCGCGAAGAATATCTTTTAGTTTATTATATTCTGATGGATGCGTACTTATGGACAAACAACACCGTATCCTAATTAGTACAAACATTTCAAATTGACATTTCTTTCACATTCTCTTATTTATAAACATGTTTAGGAACTTTTCTTATGACTGTGAAAAGGAGCCTCAAGTTGTCTGGAAGAGCTGATGCTTTTCGGCCCTACAATTTTTATAAACTAAAACCGCCGGGGAAAAAAAAAGTTTTTCTTCCTAATACTGCAGTCAAAGCAGCTGTCGAAAATAAATTCCTTCTATTTTTTTAACCAGTTTCATATAAAGTTTCAACGAAAGATTTTGTAAAATCTTTTTGTTCAGGTTAGAAGCCCTCTTAGCGTGAGCCCCCCGCGATGCGGGGGCTATCAGTACGCCCTTGCTCCTGAAATTTGATGAAGTTGTTTCCGGGAGTCGAAATCCTGCTAGACAGGGAGGGAAGCAAACGTCTGCAGAGTCATGCGTTTATGGTTCCAGGCAGAAGAGCGTGCTATTGCTTTTGACAGCGACCCCACAGATCTCATTACTTCGTTCCAAGGAGAACTCATTCAGAGCGCATCATCGACACCAGGCGGCGCTGACAGCAGCCACTGGTGCTTCTTTTTGTTCTCAAAAGTGGGTCGCCCTTAAATTTTACAACTGGACAAAGTGCTTAACCGCTTCGGCAAAAAATATTTCGTCTTCCTAGACCAAGGTGATCTTGTTTTCTTTTCCGTTACCCCTCCCCTCCCTCCCCCTCTCTCTCTCGAAAATAAGTTTCTTTTGAGAACTCTGAAGCAAATGGCAAAGTCGACGGTCAATGTCGGTTAACAAACAACCCGTTCGAATTTAAAGGAAGTACGTAAACACACCTAAATAAACTAGGAAAAAAAGAAAGCACCCAAGTTCACTCATTGAACGTTCCACGGAATTCCAAATTTCGTGAAAATATTATAAAAAGTAAGTTACAAAAAAAAAAAAAAAAAAAAAAAAAGAGAGAGAGAGAGAGAGAGAGAAAGAAGATATCGTATCTGTAAGCAGATAAGATTATTTACCTTTTTCAACTATGTTTTATGATACAAACACCTGAAAAGAAAAAAATTGGAAATCTTGGTTCTCCATACCCCTGTTCTATTCAAATTGTTCCTGAAAAAATAAATATGATGAACAATGTCTCAATTGTGTTTAAGACGTTTTTGGTTTGTGTGTTGAAATATTACTAAATGTTTAACACAACACTTGTGTTACTACTAACAGTCTCGGCGGTTGATTTAACAAGAAAATCACAATCACAACGTAATCACAATTACAACGGTTTATTTGCTTCTTTTCGAATTACACAACTCCTCTTTGAACATTTCACATATCTTCGTTGTAATCTCAATATCAAATTCGTACATAAGACTACTTCAACGTACATGTCAGCAAGATAGAGAGTGCTTCAAAATGCAATCACTAACGTGTCTTTCGCCGTACTACAACCACACGCACACATTACTTGACTCACGATGAGGCTTTTCATTTACCACTGACTCACTCTCAGTTGTTGCCAAAACGTACAAGGAAATTCGGGCAAGTGACGCCCCGTTCAGTAGTAAAATCTAACGGAGAAGTAATATAATTTACATATGAATAGAAACTTAAGAAGGAAGGGTTAAATTAGAGATATACGCCACAGATACCATATTTAAATGTGTGTAGGCACTTTCTCTTTCCTGGGAAAAGCCACGACAAATAAAAAAATTACGTAATATAGGTATACTACCAAAAGATGATATTTTTCCCGAAATCACTTGCTAGAAACAGATGTATAGACCCAAATTGGAATCTTGCGCCATCTTACAGAAAAAGTATGCACGAAAATATGTGGAAAATGCATAGAAAAATTCTTCGACGCAAGAAGAATTTTTTGAATATGAATGCGAGAAAGGCATGTGCACAGTATCCATAGGAAATGGCAAAACGCACACATTACCGTTTGGAGTCATCTGGTGTTTCATTTTACTAGGGGTGGCGTCTCTACAGCCCTATTTGACCTTGCATGTACTGTATGTAACATGGAGCTCTTTTCCAAACAAGGCCCTTGTGCTAAAACTTGCACTAAAAAGCCAAACAAACCGATAATATATGCGCACCATTTTTTGACAAGCATGTACATGTCAAAAGAAGTGCTGAAAATATCTTAATTTTGAAAATACTTTGCAATCAAAATGTCAAAGTAACGTTGCTTTTAGGCATGTCAAGGAGCAGTCAGCTTACTTCCTTTTCATAAGACCGTCCGATCATAGAACAATTGTCTTCTATTCATAAGAAGTGTTTGATAATTGGAACTTGTACGACGTTTAGGAAGTTCACAGAAAAATAAGAGACGTTTATCGAAATGCATTGTGAAGGTAAAACAATAAAAAACTTTCTACGATGAAGAAGGCAATATACTTTTTCAAAAACTGTATTTGTAGAGCAATTGCTTTCTCTAAAAATAATAATAGCAATAATAAAAAAATAATATAATGACAGCGTGGTGGTAAAGCAGGCTTTCGAGAAGCAAAAGTATTGGAGTGATGAATCATTTTTACATTCACTACAAGAAGATGTCTGACACAATTCCACACATCAGTCTGCTCGAAATTCTGAAAATGTGTAAAGAGGATATAGAAATCCCAGTAAAAATGGGGAACAAGTTCTCATGTAAGAAGCTATGTAAAAGTCCGGAGCGACTTTGCATTTGTTGAACTGAAAGCGAATGCTAACTTCCAAAAATACCGGAATAATGAGGAATATTTTAAAAGAAATTCCCTCAGAGCTCTTCAGTTTTGCATCGGTCTTAATTCTCTCATGCAGGTGTCGAAGATTAAAAATCAATTGGGTGGCTTATAATTTTTTCAGCCAGAGTGAACAATAATTGCAAAATTTGCTTTGCCCTTTTTCAAGGTAAACCACTAATCTTACGATCTGCGTATGATAATGCAAATATTTTTTAATATAATACATAAGGATAATGCAAATATTGTTTCATCATTCACTGCTCAACAATTAATTTTTGATTTCCTTAATATACTGTGTGGGCAATGTCTCCTTTACATTTTTATTGAGGATATACAGTTCCTAGCCCCACCCCCTAGTAGCAGCGCTATGCTTCCAGTCGCACACTAAATATCACACCATACGGATTTAAAGAAAAACGAAAAGGGACACAGGGGTATACCGTCAATCCTGTATTACATATGGACTTTTCAAAAGTTGCATTCCAACTCCAAACACATTTAATTAAGCTTCTAGAGATTACAACCGCTATTAGCTGACCTTTTCTTGTGTACATTTCCTTGGACGAATGTTTGTCGGGAAGAAAACTGTTAGCTAAGTCGTCTGGAAAGAAAAGTGTTGGCTAAATCCCTAAGATTTTCAAAATAGAAAACAATGCAGTTATTACCCGACAAGCCCGTGTGGTAACTCGGGGCATAATTGTACAATTAATTTAGACCGTCAAATAGTGACAACGATGACACTGGGTTTCCTTGGCTTCAGCGACCCAGTCTTATGATTGAGACATATACGCGTTGTGTTTCATGAACAAGCCCTTACGATGTTGTTGAAGAACTCAGATAACGCAGGGAAGGGAAATTTAGACTAGTATCTTACAGTCATGTACATTTTTGTCTCCGCGCCTTCTGAAACAAATTCATAAGTAGTCAAGCATGCACCAATTACTAACTATAGTTTCGCGGTGCTACAAACGAAAAAAAGACAAGCTGGTTAAATTCAACTTAAAAAAATTATTCCTGTACATATTTTTAACCCAATTTACATGGGGGTAGGGCCAGATAAATTTTACTATAGTACATCTCTCCTAATAGCTAAAATGAACATGCTAACCTACGCAACTCATTTTTTGTAGACGATTCAGAAAACGTTATTCTCAGAATCCAGCTTGTGAGATACGGGAAGAACAAAACTGCTGTAACATTATATCATTATTACTAGTGGAATTTAAAACAGGTAAGGGATTAAAGCATTTTAGTGGAATTATATGAACAAGGAGCGATTGACTTATGTTAGACTAGCTCAGTAAGAGACACTTACCTTTGGCCGTTTGCTTCTGTTCCTCTGACGTTGGTTTCCTGATGGACCAGGGACGTCGCTAGACTTCGAAATCAGAATGAGTGACGGGTGGGCAAGTATTATTTTTACTGGGGCAAGTTTGATAACAACTTTACTTTCAAAACACTGAAAGAAAGATTTTTTTCCCTTTTTCTACAAGCTGCAAAATTATAAGCAATATCCCCCTTCCCCTCCTAGATACATACTGATTAATTTTTAAACTGTCTTGAAGTTTTTGCACTTTTTGGAATACAAAAGAATCTAAAGTTTGGAGTCAGTTTTTGCTAATGTTCAGTCTATCCATTTTTAATGAAATTAGTTACATACCTGTATAATAAACAAAACACAGAGATGCATACCCGTATAGTAAACATGACACACTGCTACCAGCACCAGTAACACGCCCTAATTAAAAGAAAATTTCAAGCTTAGGAGAAAGGTCGTAAACCAAATGTTTTCGTGGATTAGGGTTGAGAGGAAATGTTCAAGTTATGTGATTAACTTCCACATTTCCCCGCAACAGTTCGAGTAAGTATGATTCCAACACGCAGACAATACCTTTCCCCTCCTTAACTCCTTTCCTTCAAGCCAGCAACCTTGTCCGGCACTCATCTCTTCCAAAGTAGTAATCAGCTACGACCTACTTCCTCATTACCCTAGGGCTGGCTTGAGAGCTCCTGTATAGTTTTAGTCTACACTTTCAGTGTTGGAAACCCCTGCTCAGTAGCACAAACAAACAGCAGAGCAATTACTAATGACCTCCTTCAGTGAATTACTATTCACCCTCTTCATTTGCCCTTGATCATACTAACTTGAAAAAAAGGCTTAAATTGAGGATTTGAACGACTGGAAAACAATTGAATTTTCATGACGCTGCGGATGTTGATGACCTTTCTACGGAGAGGGAAACCCGCACTTCCTAGGAGAAAATACGTGGGGATACACGACGAAAAACCCGGGAGTCATTATTCCTTGGAAAATTATTCCAGATTATATTTTAAAGCTGAAAAAAAAAATATGGCACATCTTGAACTGGGTGAGCGGCCGAGTGGGCAAGTCAATTTTCAGGGTGGGCTCTCGCACCTCCTTGACGACGTCCCTGTGATGGACACCTGGCTCAGATCCTCTTTGGTCCGCGCATCTTAATCTGATATCTAACACGGAAAAAAATAGTCTGTAGTCTGCGTTCAGAATGTTTCAGAATAAGTTAAAAGATAATTTCCAGCATCGAAATGAAACGATGCGTGAAACATTCTTGAAAGCAGCTAACACTGTTAAAGCAATCAACACTCATACCGTCTGTGTATTATCCTATTTCTTTGGTGTTACCATCTGGTCGAACACCGAAGTTAAAGATTTTAGCAGAATGGTGAGAGTGAATATTACTTAAATTCTACGTACATATATGAAAAGCCCTAAGGCAGGCACTAAACGACGCATCACACTTCCAAAAGAAAAAGGAAGATAGGCATTATTAACATGAGATGTCCCACGCTGCCCAAATTAGCGGATTGCGGCAATATTTTTGCAACGAATGAAATGAAAATGGCCTGTGTGATATCATCTATGCGGCAGACAGAGTCCTTGACTGTTGTTCAATAAATCAGATGACGAAATGGAAGATCCATCACTAAATGATCAGATACATGGACGAAATCTGAAACAACTACATTGTGCTTACCCAAACCCGTTAAGAACGTCTGACCTTGGCAAACAAGACCCTAAACGAATGAAAGAAGCATGAAAAGCTTAATGTAGAGAATACTGCCTTAGTGATGACGATTCCAGATCGAAAAATTGCATATCTTTAATAAATTTTTTTGTATAAACATTTTGATAGAAACTTTTATTTTTTCTTCAGCACCAAGTGGCATCGCTGCAAGAGATTTCACCAAAAACTGTAATGTAATTACTGTTCAAATCTTAAGAACGATGTATATTTTGACCAGTCAAAATAAAATAAAAAAGCAACAACGGTTTTACAGCCTTAAGTAGAACCGCTGGTAATAGCAAGAATAAAATGAAATGCACGACATCAAAATCATGAGTAATGCAAAATATCGTAACAGAACAAAATGTTACAAAGAAGATACAGGCTGACGCTCCTATCAGCACTACAGGGCAAAATCTTCAGTAGAGGATATGTGCACTTCTTCCCACAATGCATGTTCGGCATCGGGGTTTCAAGCTCAGGGCCAAATGATTTAGGAGCCCTTGGAGTAAATTATCCTACTCCTGCTGGAAAACCCTAAACAGTGCTGGAATGGTTTCGGCTGGAATGGTTCATCTCCCCAGAGCGTCCCATTGATGATCGATTGGATTGAGATCATGGAAGATCTGTCATTCCGCCCGACGGACATCTTCAGTGGTCAATACTTTGTCCACATTGGTTGTGCGGTGAGGACATACGTTATGGCCCAAAAAAGCAAAATCTGCGCCACAGCATCGCGGAACATAAGAATGGGGTGAAGAATCACATCATTGCACCACTGCTGCCCGGTTATTGTCTTTTGATCCATCCGCTGCAGTTCGGTACGTTCATTGACCATGATACTGGTCCATGCCATTACACGACGCTGCTAACCGTCATATCTCTTCCGTTCAACGATATTCGTATCATACGCAGTCCCACATTCCCTATAGATCAATTGCCGCTTAAATTCTAACGAAAGACTAAACCGGCTTTCATCTGTTAACATTTCGTTGGCCCTTTGATCTGAAAACCAGTCAGTGTGAGATATACACCGCGGATGGCCAGCTGTGTGATGCACCCTGGGTAATAGTAGACAGCGCGCTGGATTTCGGGCATACAGTTTTGCTGAATTTAGGCGTCTTGACAGCGTTTGGTGCGAAATTCGCACACCTGTGCTTGCTTGAAAACTAGCCCGCACTAAATTTCCGACTCCATTTTGCCACTATGATCAGGTAAAAGTCATCCCGCTGCCTTGTAAGGCGGAAAAGAGCTCCAACAAACCATCTGGCTGCGGTTTTGTGTCACCTGAACGGTGACAAAAGCTGCGACACTGTGCTGCGCGCTACTCTAAAGTCTCGATATTGATCACGTTACGGCCTTCTTCCAGCTTGCCGATAATTCGGCTTCGAGTAAAATCATCCATAATTAAAAGGGCGCAATGACTTAATCGATAATTTGGCTTAGGATAAAATCATGAAATGATGTCTGCGAGACATCATTTTGTTACCTTAGACACGAAGTTTCTTGCTCCGTCGCTGAAGCACATGAAAGACAGAATGAACACATATGAGATACGACTCAACCTCTTGCTTCTATACACCCTCGGCAGTTGTCACGTGCTCACAGTAAATTTCATTCTGGTTGCGCATCATGGATTGTCTTCATACGTCACTCAACACTCATGTGCATATGTTATCAGGATGGTTTAAACCCATGACGCTTTGTAATCATCATATTTCATGCTCTTCCTGAAGTTTTGGACAGGAGTGTGTATATATACAGGGTGTCCGAAAAATAACTGTGCACTGAAAGTAACACCATAACACCGAGGTGTTGGAAATGGGCCCCGCTGACGTCCAGACTTGATTGCACACGTTTCTGCATGTTAGGGAAGACCTTTCTCAGGGTGTGTGGTGTGATTTGTTGGATGTGGGTCGTTACTGCAGCCTGAAGCTCTTGAAGTGTATGCGGATTACCTACGTACACACTCCCCTTCAGTGCTCCCTACAGAAAAAAATCAGGCGGTGTCAGATCCTGTGATCGGGCAGGCCACAGTCCCCGGGAGGTGATTCGATTTCCGAGGAATTCCTCCGGAAGCTGTATTAAGGCGCCAGCGGTGTGAGCAGTTGCACTATCTTGCTGGAACGGTCCTTCGTTGATTTCCCGTTCCGTGTGTTCAGATATGAATTTTTGGCTAATTTGGGCACGGTACCGTTCTCAGTTAATGGTTTCACTGAAGAAAATGGGCCCAATAATGAGCGTACGAGTCATGACACACCAAACACCAAGCTTCTGGTTGTGGACAGGCACTTACCTAAATTCATGGGAATGTTCAGTACCCCGCAGACGAGTGTTTTGGCTGTTAATGCACCCGGATAGATGGAACCATGCCTCATCTGTAAAGAAAGACATGTCCAGAATGTCCTCACCTTCTTCAGACAGGAACTCTTGAAACCACCTGCAGTACCGAAAACTGATCTCGTGGTCTGTTTCTTTCAGCTGATGCACGACAGACATTTTGTACGGGTAGAAACGCAACTTCCTTTTCAGAATATTGCGGGCTGTACTCTTTGGCACATTATTTTGTTGTGACAGCCGCCTCAAGGGCTTTTGTGGACTCCTCTATAACCTGTCCTAGGTATCCTGCACGGTATCGTCAGCCGTGGATGGTTTTCTCGGGCGGGAGGCATCCAGAACACTGCCAGTTTTCTGAAACTTTGCTTTGAGCTGACGTACCACATTACGGAGAGGGACGTCTGCATCACGAAATTTCCTAGCGAACTGTTTTTGCACTTCCTCCGTGTACTTGGCGTCATGGCGAAAGATATGTTCCACCAATAACACTTTCTGTTCAACCGTCAACACCATTGTCCTTGTGCTGAGACGAGTGATCACTCAGCACGTCTGTCTCCGTCGACCAAGCGCTCGGGAATGGCCTTTGCTCGGAATGACAGCTGCGTGCGCCTCTGGGTGGGGACGTACACACACACACACACACACACTCACACACACACACACACACTCATATATATTATACACTCATGTTCATAAAAAAACAGAACACTGAAAGGAATCGAGCTCCGACTTTAATTTTTACAGGATATGTTAATTAGGCAATACGAAACAAATTATTAGCATCTCGGTAGCATACGTACCAGGTGCGTCGATGTAGCTAATAATGGCTAGCATCAACTATTGTACGAGCTGAAGCATCGAATCAAATAATATATTAATGGTGTCCTATGGAATAGCTATCTAAGCTGTATTGACCCGCATCCTAAGTTCCTCAAGAGTTGCTGGAAGACGAACCTACAGCTGCACTTGTCTATTGAGCATGTCCCAGAGATTTTCTATGGGTGATAAATCCAGCGATCTAGCCGACCACAGTAGAGGTGGAACGTTGTTATCCTTGAAGAAGGCATGTGTTGTCGCTGCTGCCCCCTCCCCGGGGTGGAATTGTCCGCTGGTGGAATTGTCCTGCTGAAATATGACCACGGGGACCTCCTGCAAGTAAGGAAGGGTGACCGGCAGTAGAATGCCATTGATGTAACGGGCGCTCGTTATGATGGTACGGACTCTCACTAGAGGTGATCTGCTTTCGTCCCCGACAGCACCTCAGGCGGTGTTGAGGCGGTATGCCTGGTGTGAATACACTCTTCCCGACGCGTCTCTCCTTGTCGTCCGCGAACACAAATACGGCCATGATTTTCACCTAAACAGAAGCGATATTGTGCCATTCCTCACGCCACTCCCTTCTTTCAGTGCACTATTGCATCCTGACGATCCATTGCTGCGGTGTTAAAGGTAGCCTGAAGTGGGGCCGACGAGCCTGCAGTCCAAACTGTAACAACCGGCGACGTACTATTTTAGATGACATGGGAGAATGCGTCACAGTTCGCCAACACCGTTGATGATGCAAAACAGGAACTCAAAGACATCCTCATGAAATGACAGTTGTCCCTCGGTGCTGTCTCTGTGCGACATACAGAATCTTCTCTGAGTATCCTACGTTCATCCTCGTACCATTCTCTGCACACTCTTGCCACGACGGACACACTGCTACCCACTCGACAGGCAGTCTCCGGAGGAAAGCATTGTATTATCTTATGCCGGTAATGCGACCTCTGTCGAACTCGGTGATGTGACTGTACGACTGTCTCACACGACGACAAGGCATCCTTACTCACTGCTGAGCAAGCACTGACATGCCGACCGATCCATGTGGCGCTTACGACAGAAAAATGGCCGGTTTCCGGTCTGTGACGCTGCTCGATCCGATTTGCCTAGATGCTGTACATATGCACCTATGACACCGGAAAGCTAATCATTTCTGCGATTTTGCCTGGTTAGCATATCCTGTAAAAATAAAAGTCGTAGCTTGATTCCTTTCAGGTGTTCTATTGTTTATGAACACACGAGTGTTCTTCGGAATTCTACAATTTAAACCAAAGTCTTTGAGTCTCGGTTTAACAGTCCTACTAGCACTCATTTTCAAACCACATCGAGACAATTCATTTTTAATTGACTTAGATGATTTTCTTCTGCCACTTAAACACAGTCTTTTAATTCGTTTATCACCACATGCTGTTGTTCACCTTTTCATGCCTTCACCGCTTTGAGTTTGAATCGACTGAGTCTGCTGGTACCTCTTGCACAGTTTAGAAATATCTGCTTTGGTTAGATTTCCATCTAATTTTCTTGTGATTTCTAGGTGTTGTGATTTTCTTGTGATTTCTTCATGCAAAGTTAGTATCTTACATCGCTTTCTAGGACACCAGTCAACTCTTCTCACTCTGTTTGGCATCTTACCAAATTACATAGCTTACTAATTTATCAAGAATTAGAAAAATCCGTGAAAAAAGCCAATGGACAACTTATGACACTCACACAACTGACTAGGAGTCCTGTTGTTAGCTCAGACACCTGGAAATGAGAACTGATTCATACTGAAACATTATTGGTTCCATGCTGTGTCATAATACCACCTGACTGACTCTCAATACAATCAGTCACATTGGTCAGTTTTGAGTGTAGGAAATCCACTTCTTGTTACATTATGCAGCTGTGATTTCTTTTTCTGGTTATTTAGCTGTAACGTTTGATAGAATAAAGATAATTCAACACAGTTTGTTGCATAATATTCTGTATTAAACTACAATTCTAAAAATGTATAATATTATGGTATTATTTTTAAAAATGACTGATGTTATGAGACATCAAACCTTAGAAATACAGATTTTCCCAAAGGTTTCTACAATTTTGGCCACTAGTGTGTAGTTGAGTGAGAAGTGTCGCTTCGAATGTCGAAACAATAGGGAGGTTCATTCTGTGTTAACACATACTTCAAGTAAAAGTAAAAAAGGATTGTGATGTGAACTCTGTTTTCTTGCTTCCCAAAAGCGATGGCAAAGCGTATCGCGTTTTTCATATTTCTTGCGGCCATCCTTTTACTTCATCCTTTTACTTTTTTCCAATTTTGTAAACTTTGAAGGATTAATAAATACTGCAATCTACATAAGGTGTGCGTAATAATTATTTCTATGAATAATAATGAAACGCATATAGCGTATGAAATCCGTTTATTTTTGTTATGACTACACCACAAAAATAAACGGATTTCATACGCTATATGCATTTCATTATTATTCAACTCTGGTGTATTTAAAAATAAAGTTATTTCTATGAATTATGATTGGTGAAGATTTAATGTCGAAGCTGAGCTCTTATTATGCTACCTCTATTGAAGAAAAGACGAACAACAACTCGATCCTGCCCGGCTTCCCCAAAGCCAGACAGGAACTCATCGAGATGACCAAAGAACTAGTCAGAAGGCAAGAAGTGTTCATGTAAAGGATTCATGTAAATGAAAGAAGCGGAAGACAGAGCGAAGACGATGACCCAGGCCCAAAGTCATCATAGTAGCACCAGCCCAAGTGCAACGAATGTGTAATAAACTTATTTTTCAGTGTATTATACCATGCTCATAGTTTCATTCATCTTTGTGAGAGGGCTGGTTAAAATAAAGGACTTTGTCCCCGAAAAACTAGCTGCTCAGGTATTATTTTCATATGCATATAATTTTAGCCTCGACAATTAAAGGACATGCGTTGCACATTTTAGTTTCGCGACAGCGAATAAATCTCCCAGCCCGTCGCTATTTAGAATGCCCTGCCCATTTGCACGTCACATATACGGGCCATGGTAAGAGGGGTGGGAAGTGGTCGTCCCGCGCGGGCAGAATAGAATAACCGGTTCCCTGGCCCGTCCTGTCCGGGTGAAGAGTGAACACCCGTTTTCCCTAATCCATTTCCCCTAATTTCCGTTTGCCCTAATCTCGTTTCCCCTAATTCACGTTTGCCCTAAACACATTTACCCCAATCGCGTTTCCCCGAAATCGCTTTTACCCGAATTCCCATTTCCCCTAATATCGTTTGCCCTAATCTCGTTTCCCCTAAATCTCGTTTGCCCTAAACACGTTTACCCCAATCGCATTTCCCCGAAGTCGCTTTTACCCGAATTCCAATTCCCCTAATTTTGTTTGCCCAAATCTCGTTTTCCCTAATTCATGTTTGCCCTAAACCCGCTTACCCCAATCGCATTTCCCCGAATTCGCTTTTACCCGAATTCCCATTTCCCCTAATTTCGTTTGCCCTAATCTCGTTTCCCCTAAATCTTGTTTCCCTAATTCAAGTTTGCCCTAAACACGTTTGTCTGTATCAAAGCTTCCCCTAAAAACGTTTTCCTGTATCAAGTTTGCTCTAATTCTTCTTTGCCTTGATTCGTGTTTTCCTAAATTTATGTTTTCCTTAATTCAGGTTTATCCTGATTCTCGTTAAGCGAAATAAAACATTTCTTTTATCGTCAAAATTCAGGAAAAAAATCGTTGCGTAACATATATAATTCTTTTATCATCAAATTCAGGAATATATATATATATATATATATATCATCATCATCATCATTGTCAACCATTATCAATCCACTGCTGGACGAAGGTCTCCCCAAGTTTCCTCCACAACGGTCTGTCTTGTGCCAGTCTCCTCCATGTCACCCATGCATACTTTCGAATTTCATCCACCCATCTCCCATGTGGTCTTCTTCTGGGTCTTTTCCTGTCCCTTTGAATCCAATCTAAAATTTCGGCTGTCCATCGATGATATGTCCTTCTGGCAGTATGTCCAGCCCATTGCCATTTCAGGGATTTAACTCTGATCATGATGTCTTCCACTCTTGTCATTTTTCGGATCCACGAGTTCCTCTTCTTATCTCTCCTGGTTACACCAAGTATGCACCTCTCCATGCTACTTTGAGTTGTCTGCAGCCTTTGTATGTCTCTTTTAGTTAAGGTCCACGTCTCTGCACCATACTTAAGCACTGGAAGGATGCATTGATCAAACACTTTTCTTTTAAGACATAATGGCATATTGCTCTTGAAAATTATGCTGTTTCTTCCAAAAGCTCTCCAGGCAAGTTTTGTACGCCGATTAATTTCTTCATCAATGTGACCCTCACTTGATATCTGCTGTCCAAGATAAACGTACGTGTCTGTTATCTCCAGCTTTTCTCCATCAATCGATAAATCTTCATTTCTTGTAAAAGCATTGAACATCACTTTTGTCTTCTGAAAGTTCATTTTTAATCCCACTTCTTTACTCTTGTCAGCAAGTTCCTTTATCATACTCTGCAGCTCTGATGGGGTAGTTGCAAAAATGACTACGTCTTCAGCAAAACGAAGGTGGGTTAGATAATCTCCATTAATCTTCATCCCCTTGTTTTCCCAGCTCAGCGACTGAAAAACACCCTCCAATGTGGCATTAAAGAGCTTCGGAGATATGGTGTCACCTTGTCTCACTCCCTTTCCAATTTTTACGTGTGCTGTATTTTCAAACAGCCGAATCTTTGCACTTGCATTTTCATAGATGTTATTAATAATATTAATGTATGCATCTTCAATACCGCAGGTTTTCAGAGCCATTGTAACTGCTGATGGTTTCACCGAATCAAAGGCTTTTTTATAATCGATAAAAGCCATGCACAATGGAAGTTCATATTCCCTCGCTCTTTCAATTAGTTCTCTCAGTACGTGGATATGATCTATTGTGCTGTAGCCACTCCTGAATCCAGCTTGTTCTCTCGGTTGAGCCATGTCCAGTGTTACCTTCAAGCGGCGTGAAAGAACTTTAGTGAAGATTTTATAAACTACTGATAGGAGGCTGATAGGTCTGTAGTTTCCTAGATCCTCAATGTCACCTTTCTTATGTAGCAGGATCATTGTAGCGGTGTTCCAATCCTCAGGAATATTTCCTTCATTAAGGCATCGAGTGAAAATTTGGGCGAGTACTGTTTCGATTTCTCCACTTGCTTCGTGTATGGTGTCTACAGTAATTCCATCTTCTCCTGGAGCTTTTCCCCGCTTCATGTTCTTGATTGCATGTGCAACTTCTGCTGGAAGGACTGGAGGGCATGTATCATCCTTTTCATATAATTTGGAGTAGAAATCTTTCACTCTTGACAAAATTTCGCCTCTATTTCTTGTTACAGAACAATCTTCTTTTCTCAGTGCCATAATATGTTTTCTTCCCTTACTGAGATGTCCCTTTGCTATCTTTAGGCTTTGGTTGTTTTCAATTGCTTTCTTCACTAGTTCACAGTTGAATTTTCTTACGTCTTTAGTGATACTTTTTCTTACTGTCTTGCATAGCTCTATATATTCCACTTTGGAAGTCACATCTTCTTTAGTTGTCCTCATCTCTCTTCTTTTTTGCATCAACATTTTCGTTTTTCCTGATAATTTGTTTACATGCAACTTGTTCTTAGACCCAGCTAATTTTGTTGCTGTTTCCATAAGAGCTTTGGTTACTTTTCTGTTAACTTCAGAGATGTCCACTTCTTCCGATGTTAGGCCTTCTAAAGCAGAGAACCTGTTCTTCAGTTCCAACTTGAAGGTATTATGGTGTTTTTAAGGTTGGTTATGTCAATAGATTTTGTTTGTCTTATGAGCTTGCCACGTTCAAATTTAGTGTTGAGGTGCATCTTACATCTCACCAATCTATGGTCACTACCTGTGTTGAACTTGTTTAGCACACTGCAGTCTTCTATGACGAATTTTTTGTTACACATAATAAAATCAATTTCACTTGTCGTCCCATTTGGATGTTTCCATGTCCATTTCCTGTGTGGCTTTTTCTTGAAGAAGGAGTTCAAGATGAAAACCCTTCTGCCTCTGCAAACTCAACGAGAGTATTTCCACGCTGGTTTCTGTTGCCGTGACCGAATTTACCTACTGAAGTTTCATTCTGCTGCCGTTGCCCTATTTTTGCATTGAAATCACCCATAATTATTTTCAAGTGCTGCTTACCTTTATTATTTAGATGACAAATTTCCTCATAAAATTCTTCAATTTCTTCTTCAGGATGACTTGTGGTGGGTGCATAAGTTTGAATAATCTGAGCCTGGTATCTTTTCGAGAGTTGGATAGCAAGTCGTGCAGCTCTGTCAGAGGAACTTTCAACTTCTAAAACTTTATCCTTCAGTTTCTTGTTTATTATAAATCCAACACCACTAGTTCTGCCAGTATCTGTCCCACGATAGTAGAAGAGATGTCCACTTTTCAGTTCGATGAGATCTTCTCCTTTTCTCCTTACCTCACTTAGCCCCACGATGTCCCACTTGATCCTATGTAGTTCCTTTTCCAATTCAAGAAGCCTTGAATCAGAAGATAGGGAGCGTCCATTATACGTAGCCAAGGTCAGCATCAGATGGCAGCCTAGTCCGGTCCTCCGGGGATTCTTAACACCCTCTGCCTTCATGTCGCACTGGCCGCTGCCTTGGCCAGGTACATTCCAGCTGCCGGAGACTGAGGGCCAAGATTTAAGTTGTGGAATCATTTTGGAGGGGTTGGCATATCTCACCACGCTGGCCAAGCGGGTTGGTGAGTGTGGGATAGAATTTCCTCTAATCCCGATGGTATAGTTATACCGCTATTGGCGGTCGTCAGAGCCCCTTTAGTGGGAACAGGATGCACCACGAGAAGGCGGGGTTGACATTTGTCAAGGAGAGGCTGTGATGTTACGCATCACCTGACCTTACATCCCATATATATATATATATATATATACACTGACGAAAAAAAAAATCCCAAAACCAAGAAGGGGTGGTGTTAGATAAACGACAGTTGGTAGGCAGTGAGAGTACATCTGTAAGATGACGTCTATGCAAATTTCGCGCTCGGCGCATACGTGTGGCGCTAGTGGCGCCCCTCGGAACGTGCAAAGCAGGTTTGCTGTAAATACGCGCTGTAACGTTCGTGAGCGTTAGTTATCGTTGAGATTCGACGTAGTGTGTTGATGTTAGTCAAGAATGCCTTTAAGAAGACGAAGAAGCCATTATCAACAGCTCACGGAGTTTGAACGAGGTCGTGTAATAGAACTACGAGAAGGTGGATTTTCTTTCCGCAATATTGCAGAACGATTTGGCAGGAATGTAGCCACTGTGCATGACTGTTGGCAGCGGTGGTCAAGGGAAGGTACTGCCTCAAGAAGACCGGGTTCCGGCCGGCCACGTGGTACTACTGAGAGGGAAGATCGCCGTGTACGGCGTATGGCCGTGGCGCATCGTACCGCGTCTGCGGCAGCAATTCGAGCTGCAGTTGCCACCACAGTGACACAATGAACTGTTACAAATCGGTTACTTGAAGGACAGATCCGAGCCAGACGCCCTGTAGCATGCATTCCACTTACTCCAAACCACTGCCGTTTGCGACGTCAGTGGTGTCAAGCTAGAGCTCATTGGAGGACGGAGTGGAGATCTGTTGTGTTTTCTGATGAAAGCCGGTTCTGCCTGGGTGCCAGTCATGGCCGTGTGTTGGTTAGAAGGAGGCCAGGTGAGCGCCTGCAACCAACCTGTCTGCGGCCGAGACACACTGGACCTACACCTGGAGTTATGGTCTGGGGAGCAATTTCCTATGACAGCAGGAGCACTCTCGTGGTTATCCCACGCACCCGGACGGCACAGTTGTACGTCGGTCTGGTGATTCAACCAGTTGTGCTGCCATTCATGAACAGCACTCCAGGGGGTGTTTTCCAACAGGATAACGCCCGCCCGCATACCGCTGTTTTAACCCAACATGCTCTACAGAGTGTCGACATATAGCCGTGGCCTGCTAGATCAACAGATCTTTCCCCAATCGAGAACGTATGGGGCATCATTGGACGACAACTCCAGCGTCACCCCCAACCAGCATTAACCGTCCCTGTATTGACCGACCAAGTGCAACATGCATGGAACTCCATCCCACAAACTGACATCCAGCACCTGTAAGACACAATGCATGAACGTTTGCGTGCTTGCATTCAACATTCTGGCGGTTACACCCGTTATTAATGTACCAGCATTTCACATTTAAAATGGCTCTTCTCGCGCTTACTATAAGCTGTGATCTTGAAACCTTAATCGATTAAATATGTTACCTATACAAATGTATTGCCGCCATTTCATTCCTCTACAACTATTTTTTCGTGGTGTTTGATTTTTTTCCGTCAGTGTATTTAATCATCATCATCACCATTATCAATGCACTGCTGGATGAAGATCTCACCATGTTTCTTCCCCAAAGGTGTATCTTGATACAGTCTCTTCCATGTCACTCCCGTATGCTTTCGAATTTCATCCACCCATCTAGTGGTGTTCTGGGTCTTTTTCTGTCCCTTGGAATCCAGTCCAGAATTTCGGTTGTCCACCGGTGGTCAGTTCTCCTGGCAACATGTCCATCCGATTGTCTTTTCAGGGATTTCACTCTGATCATGATATCCTCCATTCTTGTCATTCTCTTTATCCATGAATTCCTCTTATCACCTCTCCTGGTTACACCATGCATGCATCCTCCATGCTTCTTTCAGTTATCTGCAGTCTTTGTATGCCTTTTTTAGTTAAGGTCCACATCTTTGCTCCGTACGTCATCACTGGAAGGATGCATTGATTAAACACTTTTCTTTTTGAGACATAATGGCATATTGATCTTGAAAATTGTACTGTTTTTCCCAAAGCTCTCCATCCAAACAGGGGCGCTCCAAGGGTATTTGCCGCCCATTGTACGATAATATTTTTCAATTTTTATTAATTTTTACATGAAGTAAATGCCTTTAGCAGCATCATTTTCTGTTTCCCGTAAATTAAAATTTTCATGAAACACGAGTCTCATATAAAACTAAAAGAAACAAAATCTGTGAAGCACTAGTTCAGTTGACGCTTTGAATAATCCAAGAAGTCAGCTTCCTCTCTGTTAATTTACACAAGTCTGCTGTACCAGTAAAAAAGTTTTTGTCATGTACGATTATAGACATATTACAGCTTCTTTCTTGGAGGGGGCAATTCTTACATATACACTGCTGGCCACCCAAAATGCAACACCAAGAAGGAAGCATCCGATTGTCCTGAAATTCGCAGCATGCGTCGCCCGCGGGAGGAGATGCAAACAATTAGCATTGCAGGGCATATGCAAATCATGTGCGACCGACACGCCACCGAGAAGCACTATAAGAAGGGTGCACAGAAGGCGGGGTGTAAGTAGTGGAAGTGTGTTGTGCTGCCGGACCTGCACGTGGGAAGCTTCCTGATGCCTCGTCGCAGAATACGGCAGTCATTCCAGCACGTTTCGGAGTTCGACAGAGGACGAATAGTGGATTATCGCGACAGCGGTTTATCGTACCGAGACATCGGCGCCCGTGTGAGACGACATCCAGCCACAGTGAGGCGAGTATGGATTCGGTGGCTGCTGGAGGGACGGACGGACGGACCGACGTGAGCGATTGCTGCTGCCGCGGCACACCACCGAACCAGAGGACCGGCATGTTGTGCGACAGGCATTGACGGCTCGCACCGCCACATCACGAACGTTGGCGCAGGAATTAGGGTGTGCTGCGCAACAACCTGTGTCAGCACGTACCGTTCGACGTCGTCTGCAGGAGCGGGTACTTGTCGCACGGCGCCCATTGCTCCAATTACCATTGACGTTACACCACCGGCGAGTGCGGTGGCAGTGGGCCGTTGAACGCCACACCTGGTCTACGGAATGGCACGACATTGGCCTCTCCGACGAATACCGCTTCTTCCTGCAACACCACGATGGTCGGATCCGCGTGTGGCGACACCGCGGCTAGAGACTGTGTGACGCCTGCATTATGCATCGCCATACCGGTCCGTCGCCTGGCGTTATGGTTTGGGGAGCAATTGGATATGACACCCGCAATCCTCTGGTACGCGTCGCCGGTACACTCAACAGCCACCGCTACATATCCGACGTTTTGGAGCCCGTAGTCCTCCTTTACCTGCAGGACCTGCCAGCGGCAACGTTTCAACAGGACAATGCGCGCCCGCACGTGGCACGCATCGTGCAACAATTCTTCACGGCCCACCAGGTGTCACTGCTGCCGTGGCCCTCCTGTTCTCCCGATATGTTGCCCATCGGACACGTCTGGTCGCTGATCGGCAACCGAGTGGCCCGGCAAACACCACCCGCGGCTACGCCTGATGAACTGTGGCAACGTGTGGAAGCAGACTGGAGCTACATACCCCAATCCCACATCTAAAGCCTCTTCCGTTCAATGCCGCGGCGTGTAGTGGCCGTTATTGCCAGCCATGGGGGCCACACGAACTATTGACGTCTGCGTGTTCCGCAAGTCGCACGGTCTGTAAGCTCAATCGTTTCATCTTTGTATCTGTTGTTATGTGTCCAGTAAATCTGGATTTGCTATCTCGTGTCCTTCTTAGTGCTGCATTTTGGGTGTCCAGCAGTGTATATACCAGATGTGCAGCTTCACTCGCGGTGAAGATATCACTGAAAAACAGGGCTATGCTAACACGTGTAATCCGATCCATCCATAAGAACTGTAGTTGAATTTAATAGCAACCGATGGAGGAAATTGGCCGAAAGATTAAATGGTCGGCAGTTAGTTTTTCAAGTGAACGAAAATTATAATTATTTTTTACATAAATTTAAGTACATAATTTTTACTTTATTTTTTGAAAGTAATTCGTGATGCGCATATATAACATTTTTTGTCCCGTTTCCAGTCGTAATCAAAATAAATTGATTGTCTGAACTGCCGGTTCTCGATAAGCCAACGTACAGATGTCCGTGCGAGAAACATTCTGCGGGCATATGCTAAGGCAGGAAAACTGTCGAGGGGGAGGGGGAATGCCGAAAATATAAAATATAAAGCATTCCTGTTTTAAAACCTTTCGGGGGACTGAGCCCCCCGAGAATCTCTCAATTTTTATATGAAATAAAAAAATGCAAATTCTTAATTTTTATATTTTATATTTTTGGTATCAAGCCACCCCTCCCCTCAGGTTTCCTGCGTTAGCACATGCCCGCAAAATATTTGGTGACTTGTGTGTAAGCGCCGAAAATCTCCCGATTGGGCTGCAAACTCTTTACATTTTAGTTTTTCGCCTTCCCCTCCCCCGACAGGTTTCCTGCGTTTGCACGTGTCCTTAGCTCAGATAATTTGTATAGTTGTAGTTTGCAAACGTTGAAAATCTTCGGATCGGACCAGAAATTCTTTATATTTTATGTTATTGGTATAACCCCCGACACACACACACCTCAGGACATACTTCCTGCGTTTGCAGAGAATTTATTGAGCTGTAGTTTTTAAACCGTGAAATTCTTCTGTTGAGTTGTTGATTATAAACATTTTTTATGAAGAATTACATTAAATATAGCAGTTAAGAAAATACGACATTACGGAAACTTTATGTGATCCAGGCAACCAACCTCTGGGGACGAGGCCACGAAGCGGTCGAAAACGCAGTTTTTATACGGCCCCTTAAAATTTTTGTGGCCAGTTCTCCTACACCCAATCAGTGATGATGGTTAGTGGGAAAACAATCAACTGAATTAGCAAAAGGCATTTCCACTGCTCATGCTTAGTCTCGTAGGGGGTGGGTGGGTTACGCTAAAAACTCCTAAAACGTTGGCCTTCTGCGTTCACAATTCTAGCGAATGCATTACAATACTACTTCTTGCTTTAATAAAAGTTTAGCGCGATGTAATGCTTTATCAGAGAAGGGGCGGCGGGGGGGTGACGGATACAATGGCTGCGTCAAGGACTATCCGAATAATGGCAATAACCATGTGCACTTTTTTACACTTTTGCTGGCATGGTGGTCGACATCATCAACAGGAACAGGAAGAATAATTCTCTTGAGGTATCAAGACCCACCGTTTTATTTCGGTTAACAAAAATTAGGCAAACGCGAAATAAGGCAAACGCGAATTAGGGAAATCTTGATACGAGCAAACGTGATTAGGGGAAACAAGATTTAGGGGCAAACGAAATTAGGGGAAATGGGAATTCGGGTAAAAGCGATTTCGGGGAAACGCGATTGGGGTAAACGTTTTTAGGGCAAACGTGAATTAGGGGAAACGAGATTTAGGGGAAATGAGATTTAGGGGAAATGAGATTTGGGCAAAGGAAATTAGGGGAAATGGGAATTCGGGTAAAAGTGATTTCGGGGAAACGCAATTGGGGTAAACGTTTTTAGGGCAAACGAGAATAAGGGGAATCGAGATTTAGGGATAACGAGATTAGGGAAACGAGATTTAGGAGAAACGAGATTAGGGCAAACGAAATTAGAGGAAATGGGAATTCGGGTAAAAGCGATTTCGGGGAAATGCGATTAGGGTAAATGGGATTACGGCAAACGGGAATTAGGGGAAACGAATTAGGGGAAATGAGGTTACGCGGGGTGAAGACCAGTCGGATCCTTGCAGGATTGCTCTCTCAACGCCTTCACTAAACAAAATTTTGAGAGAGTTCTTTCTATTCCTGCAGAGTTGGCGTTTCGACGGAGCATGACTAAGCCGATTACCTCTGCTGAAGGGCTTTCTGTTGGTAGGTACATCTTCTGTCTATGCGAAAACAGAGAGAGCTCCGAGAATTTCCGTTACCATAAAGTTGATGTTACATGACTACAAAATAAATTTTTAACCTCGCCTGCTTCTGAATAAAACTCACAGAAGAAGAACAACGATTCTACGGGAAGAGTAATATATGCATCACATGATTTCAAATCTGCATTGGCACATGAATGGTGTTAAAAAAAACGAGATATCATCTACAAAGCTCTCAATAAAATGACATAAAAGACTAGACGGAGCTTTTTTCCAATTTTGTATGGGTGTTTAAAGACCACCGTGAGCAACTCGAAATGCTACAAGAGGTCGTTTGCCCCAAATTTGCAGCTACTAGTTCCAGGGAATGGAGAGAGCCAGCACCGTATTTTTATTTCTACATGATCTAGTTTCTAGAAGCCTATACATTTTGTCCATAGAATGAGGGACGTATGTATATCAAGGCAAAGTGAAATAATATCTTTCTCACTCTTACTCTTCCAGATGCGAGATGAGTTTTTCTAATGCCCCTCCTTCAAGCAGGGATGCATGTCCATAAACACAAAAAGCTAATACTAAGGAGCATCATTTTACGGCAGTCAAGAGACGCATTAAAAATAGGGTTGATCTATATACCTGCAGTTCCGTAAGTGAGTGCGAGAGGCTGAGCACAAGAAAATAAGATGATTATAAATTGATAGGAGTCAGTAAAATGATTGTGTTGAAGCGAGAGAAGCTCAGCTGCATGCAGTATGACACATGTGTTTGAATTACACCCATTTACTATGCATATTTTCAATGTTTTAAATACTGAAATATGTAAGACTGCTCTCGCAACGCCTTCACTAAACATAATTTTGAGAGAGCTCTTTTTATCCCTGCAGAGTCGATAGCGTTGTATAATTTCAACACATTTACCCATTTCTGTGACTATTAATTTCTTTCTGCGAATGTACATCGTTTTCATATCAATTTACCAGTTAATTCACTTTTCTCTCTAATTAAATAACACAAATTAATTCATAGATCATTCTTTCCAAAAATGGTGGTATGGTATGTACCTTACTGATGTAGGAATTTCAAAGGAGGCGCAACACTGTAAAGTTTTCATTACGAAAATATAGTTTACTAGCTTAAAAAATATTTCATTTTCAAATTTTATTCCATGAAATAGTTCTTTAAACGCATAAGCGTTATACGCTTCAGTCGGTGTGTGCGCAAGCCGAAGAACATTGTGGATCTAGAAGGCGATGTCCAGATCGGCGTTTCAAATACTTTTACGTTTTTTTTGCGCATACAATCATAAAACTCCTTGTTTCACACTGTGGTACGGTGGATTTTTAAAGAGAACATCGTGTTAATCTTATCTACATTCTTAAAAATCATGAAAGACCCTCCTTTGAAATTCCGTTGATTATTTTTAGGTCTTTAATTTGCATTGTGCATGTTTTGAATATTAGGACAGTTTCTAAACCGCTGTGGATTGCTTCAAAGACTTTTGTTCCATTTCCCTTTATTCTGAACAACACAGATGTGTTTCTGAAATTCTGCAAATTATCTTAAATGTCATGTCAAATAAATAATATTTTTTCTTTTCAGGCATTGGACGTGTACGACAATAAACTTACCTCATTGGATAATGCATTTCATGTCGGCACATGGCGCTTAGAAAACCTTAATATAGGAAAAAATCCTATCAAATACATAAATTCCTCAATATGTTTCAAAAATAAGTTTCGATTCCTGAGGTACATTAATTGGCAAAATTCTAAGTTGACTGAAATTGATCCTCGGATATTCACATCTTTTCCCCGTCTACAGGTTGTTCATATTGAGCATAATAGGTTCGAAAAACTACCAGAAATGACGTTCAGCCATCTTCAGAGTCTCACAGCTGTGTACCTGAATTTTAACAAAATATTAAGCATTGATCAACTTTTTCTCGACACACCAAACCTGGAGGTATTGAATTTGGTCTTCAACAACATCAGGAGCATCGGCGATTCATTCAAAAATGTTCCTGGTATAATCTATTTAAACTTCTACCGAAATGAGATTGATCGAATAAATGACGGAGACTTCAAGGATCTGACTTCATTACGCAAGCTTTATTTAGATAGAAACAACATTAAAGTTATTGAATCTAAAAGCTTTTCTGGTCTTCAGAGTCTTAGAACGTTGGACTTGTGCCACAACGAGCGTTTACAGCAGCTGAACATTTCTGTGAAGAACCTGGCTTCGTTAACAAAGTTGTCGGCTTGTTCCTGCGATATAAGAACGATAGCTCCGGATGAATTTTTTGGACTTTCAAATCTCCGTGATTTGCGGTTAATGAACAATTCCATAACATCTGTCAATGGCGCATTTGTGCATCTCAGAAGACTGACTAGTTTAAACATCGGCAAGAACAAGATCACAACATTTCCAAAGAATGCATTACCCGAAAAATTCCAGTTAAAGAAAATCTGGTTGGCAGGTATGGTCGAGTAATGATTTCTTTTAAAAATTTGTACTCACTATATTTTTATCAGTTTTATATTATTGCTATTACGTGTTTCAGAAAAAGGATTTTCTTTGGGGAAGGTTTCAGGAGAAGTAAATTAGCATAAGTTTTAACAACGGAATCACTGAAGGAATTTGAACACAGAAACAACGCAGCTGCTTCATGTAGACAACAAGTAGTTTTTTTCTTTTGCTTAAAAGTGAATACTTAGGTTACCAAGCCGCTCGTAGTAAATACTAATTTCATGATAGTTCACAAATTTCCTCAGAATCTTTGATAATTCACTGACAGATTTGTAGTCGGCTGATGTAAGTTTTCCAGTCATTTTTTTTATATTTTGTAGCCTAAAGATCTATTCGAAACAAATGAATCAAAACAAGACGTGTCAAAGTTCCTTTTTTCTGGTTTCTCGACTTGCGCAAGATGCTTGTAAAAGCATAGAGACTTTACTACTTGGATGTTCTCGAAACAAACAAAAATTACTTGCATGACGTTATGTGATATGTTGATGTGAGATTAATATACTCTACATATATTCCAGTGTTTTTCAATTTCTTTAGAAGAGTATAAGAGTAACTTACATTTAGCTTTCAAAAATGTAACAACAGGGTAAAACGACCAGGGTTTTTTTATTTTTCTCGAGGAGAAACAGCTGTTTCAGGATTGCAAATCAAAGCGTGGCTATCGCACATCAATAACGATAAAATATTTCCACTGTATCAATTAAAAACATCACCTTTTATTCATTTATAATTTGTTGTACTACTCATTCAACAGATTAATCAGCCACTGTCACAAAAGATAAATAAAGTTACAATTAGTGAGTGAAAGTTTTGCATCGTAGCAGAAAAGATGAAATCAGCATTCATACAAACTCTAGAACGTTTGATAAAATTTCATGGAAGCATTTACAAAAGTTATCAAGATAGCCGCAGTTCACGTGTGTAGAGTTCTGGCGCAATTCAGCAATGGCAAACATTTCCGAGTAAGAAATGGTAACTTTGTCCAATGCCACTTCATACCAGTGGTTAATCTTGTAGAGATAAGGACACTAACGTTCTGAAGTTATGTACTTCACTTCCGTGCTTGCTCGTGGAGATTGGAAAACATTTCATCACAGTACTAACTTTGGCTGTAATTGGTTGTACCATTTGGTTTTTCCTTTGTCTCTATTCTGTTTTTCTTTCCCTTTTTTAGAACGTCTTTTGTAAAAAAAGATCGTGCTTATGTTATTGGTTTGTCCGTCCGTCCGTCTGTGGACACCCTATCTCTGCAACTATTAGTCCGATTTGCAACATTCTTTTTGCATTAGGAAGCTTGAAATATGTGAATGATGATCCTTTATTCCGTTTTTTATACGATGTACAATTTCGCCGCTAGAAGGCGTAAATGCAGATGACATCGAATTCAAAATACATTTTATTCCATATATTTACTTCTAACCATCCGATTGAAAAAATTCTTTCACCTTTCGATTTCATTTATACAGAAGAGTAGTTTAGGTGTAATTACTTTTTTAAGTTACGTATAGATTTTCCGCGAGGGGGCGTAAAAGCAAATTGCGTTTTTCCCGATCTCTTCACTTCTAAAACACGATTTGAACAAAAATTCCTTCAGAGCATACAACTCCAAATGGGAAATCTTTTGTATATAATTTTTAATTTTTGGTAAAGAATGGTTTGGCTAGCAGTGTTAATTTCTGCTTCTGATGTATTTGCCACAAAATCTGAACTTTTAAAATCTCGATTGAAGAAATTCGTTCGTGGACCAATGCCACTCAAGTCGATAAACCTTTTCGGAATATTTTCTTCTTAAAACATTGCATAGTTTCTCCTCCAGAATGCGTAGCCATATATCTTGTTTTTGTCAGTATCTCTGCTTCTAATGGTCCGATTTAAAAAAATCCTTCTTTATTGGATAGAGTTTCCGGTGCGACATGTTTTTCATATAATTTCAAAATGTTCAAGTAATTCATAGACTTTCCGCTAGAGGGCGTAAAGATAAATTCCTTTTTCCTCGATATATCTGCTTCTAAAACTCCGATTTGAAAATTCTTTTTGCACCGGTTACAGCTCCTGATGGGAAATCTTCCGCACATAATTTCTAAATTTTTGGTTTAAATTGGTTTGGCCACCACGGGGCGTAAGCGTTAATTTCCGCTTCTAATGTACTTTCAGAAAAATCTGAGTCTCTAAAATCTCGATTGAAAAATAAAAACAGCATATAATCAAAATAAGTGTGTTTGGTTTTATAAAAAGAACTATATATATACGAGTGTGTGTGTGTGTGTGACACCTTCAAATGGAAAGGTGTTCAGTTTTTTTTTATGAAAGTGGGGGTGTCTGAGGAAATTTGGGTGGAGGTGTTGGAAGGAGTGTAGAAATCCATGGACATGATAAAATAAGTTCGCTCTCCCAGAGACGTGTTGTCTTATTTTCTTGTTGTATTAATTCATATTTCTGCGCTGTCATCCTCATTTTTGAGAGGGCGGCGGGAGACAACAACCACCATGAGTAGCTCTAAGGGCTATGCAGTTACCCGTCCCTAATTTGAGGTCACTGGTTTCAGAGAAGAGAGACACCCATACTGTAAGACGATCACACCATTCGACAAACACGTACCAAAACCTCTACCTTATCTTAGTTTCTAACACGTTCTTTTCAGACTGTTTCCAACTAAGGCATTTTTCATTGTTAATTTTTACTAGGACATTATTATTTTATCCGTTTGCCCAATTGAAAATTCTTATTACGTTCCTGTCTTTTAAACACGTGTTTTGGAAAAACCGTTGGTGCTTATAGGGTCACGTTGTCTGTTCGTTTGTCTGTGGTCAATCATACCCTTTGCTCCTGCTATTTCCATTTGAAACCCTTTCTTCTGCGTTGGAAAGAAAGGTTTCAAATGGAAATAGCAAGAGTCTTTTGCCAACATATAATCTTGCTGCAAGAGGACGCAAACGCAGTGCTATTGATCTATATATATATATTATTAAACATCGGCTTTTCAAAAAGTGATTCAAAAGAAATTTTTTCTCCATTGTATACATTTTACTCCGAAGAAAATTTTTGGACATATTTTATTTCAAATAATGCGCAGTTCTCCCGCGAGGGAACGCGAATATTTCTTCCTTTTTTTATTCTAAAAGTCTGATTAGAAATCTTTTCGCATCGCATAGTTCCCAGTATTAGGAAACTTTGGCGCACGTTTTCAACTCTTGCATAGCAAACAGTTTCGCCCCTAATGAGTGTAAGTGCATAATTAAACATGTATTTACGGTGATATACCAGCTTCTAAAAATCTGACTAAAAAATATTTTGGTGAGATTCCAGTCAATATAGAAAATGTTCGCGCAAGAAAAATAAATCGTGGCATTGCAGCTTTCACAATAAGGATGTCGCATAATCAAGCGCGTTGCTTAAATCCATTTGAATCAATCACAGGGTCGGTTAAGTTATGTTCTGGAGAAATGTGAACTGGTTCCGGGAATGAGGTATGCTACCATCCAGAGGTAAAACAGTTTAGGTCTGAAAGGCATAGTAGAGAACTTAGACGATTTCAATTAATTCCTCTTTTTAATGAATGGCAGGATCTGAATTTTTTCGCTGCAACAGAGATTTTTTTAATCTTTATTTCCGTGTGGAATAATCAAAAAAGAATGAAACAGGAAATAATGATTTAACTATTTTCCTTGACTTCAGCTCCGAAAATAAAATTAATTCAGCGGAACTCCTATAAATCAGCCGCTAGAAGATACAGGGTACAGAGACTTACAAGAAAAGGGATTTATTATTTCGAAAGTTATCCTTTTGACCAGAAGAAAAATTCCTGATTATTTGCACTTATTTTGCCAGCAGACTTTATGCAACGAAACGAAAGACTCAGAATGCATCAGTTTGCACAATACATAGCAAACGAGTTCCATATTTGTACCATATTACATCATCTCTGAAGAAAATCATGACAAATTGCTTGTACTACGAGATGCCTTTCCTCATATGCTCACACGCTAATATAGTAATTATTGTCATATACATGTTACAAATAAATGTCACTTATGTGGCAAACTCTTTTGAAAACTTGATCGCTCTGGAGCGAGAAACGAACTGACGCTTCCCGACTTCCGTCGAAGAATGTTAGTTGACACACCACTCCTGGTAAAGCTTTTTTAGCCACGTCGGTGACATAGTGGTCTAAGCATTGGCTTCGGACAATTCATCAGTGATGGGGTCCGGATTCGAATCACGATGAGGCATGAATGTTATTTTTCTTATGGCACTGGCCCTCTTGCTCCCCTGGAAGCAGTGGCTCTAAAAAGAAGACCAAAATAAATTGTGGCATTGCAGCTTTCACAATAAGGATGTAGCACATTGAGTTGCTCATGGTGGCCGTTAACACCCCTCGTCCCCCAAAAGAGTGTTGTGATAAAACTGAAGAACGTAACTGTTGATAAACATCAAACCTAAGCCTGTAGATGCCTTCTCGTAGCAACGGAGCTCCCTTTCTCATAACAAGCATCCAGGTTAGAAATCACTTGTTCTGCAGTTAGAAACGGCGCAGAAGTAAACTGGTAATTAATTAAACACCAAAGCGCGTGGGGCACAAGTAGGCTAATTGTTTTTAGACTTCACAAATGCAATTAATTGACGCTCTTCATAAATGTTTTTTGACATTCCTCGCTAAAGAACTAATTTCTGGCCTGGATCCTTTTATGAGGATTGAAGTTTCGTTACTGTAAGGAGGTATTTACTACAATTCTGATGTTTGTTCGTAGTCTTGAGTTGTAGCTTGGAAACTCATGGTCTTAGGTGGTGAAACGTCAACAGAGGAAAACTAAACCCAGAGAATACAGGTTCAATTCCCACTCTAGATTGATACGATGCTAAAATGTTCTGGAAAGTCTTCCATGTGGATGACAGATTTCATTAATCATTAGTAAAATACTTAAAATTTTATTCGAAATGATCGAAGAACGAGGGTACATCGCTAGGACATGATGCATCATTGAAACGGAAGTACTACTGTTTTCTTTTCATCTGGACTCGATGTTTTTGATGGTATGCATCTTTTCCGACATCAGTAAAGTAAATCCCACGCAAAAACAAATCGATGTAACGAAAATGGTTAACGGAAGTAGTCAAAACCACTGCTCAAACCTGATTTTTGAATGATGTCTCATGAAGTCACCAACCAATAATTCATTTCGTTGTTATTCAACAAAATAGTTTACTAAATTATCGTCGAACATTATTTCATCACGCTTTACATAAACGTAACATATCATTGCAGTCTGCATGAATTACGAGAACCTGATGCTAAATGTGATGAAAGCCCTCAGAAAAATGCATTCTTGAAGCTACGAAAACGGTGTGAAGCTACGGTACCGAAATTTGGTTTTCTCTCGACCTGGGGGGGGATGCCAATGATGAGGAGAGCTTTAAAATGTTGTATAGAACACTGGGAGTGTAACTTGCAGATATCCCATACAAAAAGTTACCAATCCCCCTCACTAACACACTACTACATTGCTGGCCACCCAAAATGCAACACCAAGAAGGAAGCATCCAATTGGCCTGAAATTCGCAGCATACGTCGCCCGCGAGAAGACAAGCAAACGATTAGCATTGCAGGACATATGCAAATCATGTCCTCCCGGCACGCCACCGAGAAGCACTATAAGAAGGGTGCACAGAAGGCGGGGTGTAAGTAGTGGAAGTGTGTTGTGCTGCAGTACCTGTGCGTAGGAAGCTTCCTGATGCCTCGTCGCAGAATACGGCACAGTCATTCCAGCACGTTTCGGAGTTCGACAGAGGACGAATAGTGGATTATCGCGACAGCGGTTTATCGTCCCGAGACATCGGCGCCCGTGTAGGACAACATCCAGCCACAGTGAGGCGAGCATGGATTCGGCGGGTGCAGGAGGTACGGACGGACCGATGTGAGCGATTGCCGCAGCCGCGGCACACCACTGACCAAGAGGACTGGCATGTTGTTCGGCGGGTATTGACGGCTCGCACCGCCACATCACGAACGTTAGCGCAGGAATTAGGGTGTGTTGCGCAACAACCTGTGTCAGCACGTACAGTTCGACATCATCTGCAGGAGCGAGGACTTGTCGCACGGCACCCATTGCTCCAATTACCATTGACATTACACCACCGGCGAGTGCGGTGGCAGTGGGCCATTGAACGCCGCACCTGGACTACGGAATGGCACGACATTGTTTTCTCCGACGAATCCCGCTTCTGCCTGCAACACCACGATGGTTGGATCCGCGTGTGGCGGCCCCACGGCGAGAGACTGTATGACGCCTGCAGCATGCATCGCCATACCGGTCCGTCGCCTGGCGTTGTGGTTTGGAGCGCAATTGGATATAACACCCGCACCCCTCTGGTACGCATTGCCGGTACACTCAACAGCCACCGCTACATCTCCGACGTTTTGGAGACTGTAGTCCTCCCTTTCCTGCAGGGCTTAATAGCGGCCACGTTTCAACAGGACAATGCGCCCTCACGTGGCACGCATCGTGCAACAATTCTTAACGGTCCACCAAGTGTCACTGCTGCCGTGGCCCGCCTGTTCACCTGATATGTCGCCCATCGAACACGTCTAGTCGCTGATGGGCAACCTAGTGGCCCGGCAAGCACAACCCGCGGCTACGCCTGATGAACTGTGGCAACGTGTGGAAGCAGCCAGGATCGACATACCCTAAGCCCACGTCCAAAGCCTCTTTCGTTCGATGCCGCGGCGTGTAGCGGCCGTTATTGCCAGCCATGGGGGCCACACGAACTATTGGTGTCTGCGTGTTCCGCAAGTCGCACGGGCCTGTAAGCTCAATCGTTTCATCTTTGAATCTGTTGTTATGTGTCCAGTAAATCTGGCTTTGCTATCTCGTTTCCTTCTTGGTGTTGCATTTTGGGTGGCCAGCAGTGTATTTGTGAAAATTGCAGCATCAAAAAGAAACCATGCGATTCAAAAGAACTTTATACCACACATTACTGATATGACTGTACATAAATGATTTAATTTTCAGAACAATGCAACAATTTTTACCTGCAAAAATCAGTATCTTGTGAAGCCTCCGGGAGCTGCAACAAGAGCGTCTAGACGGCGTGGCATGGAAATTGAAAAGGTGTTGGATGATGTCTGGGGCAATTGCTTGCCAGGCGGCATGTATGCGAGTCCACAGATCATTGGTACTGACCACTGGAGGACTTTGATGGGCCAGTTGCCGAGTGACCATAACCGAGACATGTTCAATAGGCGACAAGTCTGGCGAACGTGCAGCCCAGGGAAGAAGCGGTATCTTCTGTGTTGCGAAGAGGACTTGTACTTTCCTGGCAGCATGTGGTCGGGCATTCTCCTGCTGGAATATATCTCCAGGAGTGCTCTGAAGGAAGGGTATGACTTCTGCCTGGACAACCTCTCTGATGTAGCGGTCGCTGTTGAGATTGCCTTAAGTCGTAGCAGCGAGATCGCGAATGGTATCCAATGGAACCGCACACCATGAAATTTAGTGTTCGGCCCGCATGACGCTCAACAATGCATGCTGAAAGAAGGCGTTCACCACAATACCGTCTAATGCGTATGCGGCCATCATTGTAGTCCAAGTTCAATGGGAGTCGTCCGAAAACACGACATGTTGCCAATCAGCACGCCATTGTCTGTATTGAAAACCCCATTCCTGCCTGAGGCGTCAATGGTTCAGGGTCAAAGGAATCCGCCGCAAAGGGATGCGTGCAACCAGTTCTCTGTGCAGCAGACGGCGTCGAACTGTGGAAGCAGACAATGCCACATCTGTTGCAGTGCTCCTTTGTTGTGCTAACACTTGCAAAGATGCGGAACAGTTCGTCACTGCCATGAGGACGAGGTGTCGGTCATCCCGCGGTGTCGTCGCATTTCTCTGTCCACTGCCGGATTGTGATGCACCTGGTTCTCCTCGGTCCACTGCCGCCACACGCGCATCACTGTCGTGGCGTTATGTGCCGTACGATCCGTAATGTCCAGGTACGAAAATGCACCTTCACGCAGACCAATCATTCGTCCCCTTTCAAACTCTGTCGTATGGTGATATTGCGCCCTTCGTCGTCGCCGAGGCATTATTGAATCCTGGAGACCCTTTAAAAACTCGCTGTCTGCGATGCACTACTGGCTTATATCCTAAACAGCCCTTTCTTTATACCCCTCACTCGACTATTCAGATAGTGCTTCCAGGCCCAGGCATGCGCAATGACTCTGCACTTCTAACCATTTGCATGTCCAACCCTGCTCTGCATATCCTGTTAGTTTCACGTGATTACCATCATTCCTTCATGGCGTTGCAATTTTCACAAACAGTAGTTTAACTTGAGGTCAGATTTTACGTAGCTTGCTCTGAGAAAACGTTTTGTTAATTCAACAAAATTTTTTGTAGAATTTGCAAAATTATTTTGTTGAAAATTATTGTTGATTTCACAAAATTTATTGTTATCACGACAAAACGTTTTGTTCATTTAACAAAATGATTTGTCGATTTTTGAAATTTGTTTGATCCAACAAAAGATGTTGTCCTGATAACAATATGTTTTGTTGGATCAAACAAATTCCCAAAAATCGACAAATCATTTTGTTAAATGAACAAAATGTTTTGTCTTGATAACAATAAATTTTGTTAAATCAACAATAATTTTCAAAAATAATTTTGCAAATTCAACAACTTTTTTTGACAGTATATCGACAAAAATTTTTGTTGAATTAACAAAACGTTTTTCTCAGTGATGCGCATGCACAGATGGACTTTCGTAGCTTCATCACATTTCATTGGTGTCAGGGTTGTTTCTTTCGTTCGTCTAAATCTGAATAACATATAATGCACAATTTTCCCTCTAGCGGGCTTAAAACGCATACAATATATTTTCTCCGTTTTCTGTACTTCGGAAAGCGCTATTTAAAAACCCTTTTTGATGTAGGAAGTTTAATAAAAATAAATATTGTATCTGAAAAATTAAATAGTCGAAATACTTAATATTGCCAACCCTAAAGTTGAGTAAATAGTTTTTTGTTTTGTCTGGAGGTTTAATGACCACCGCGAGCGCGCATAAGCTGTCGCAGGTCCTTAATTTAGGTTCACTGGTTCCAGGAACGGGAGAGAGAGACAGTGCCTTAAGACAAACACAACATCCATGCCTCACCGGGATTCGAACCCGGATTCACCTCAGACGAATAATCAGAAGCCAGCGCTTAGACCATTTCGCCACCGGGGCGGCGGCTTAGTTGATATTTACTTTTTTCGCTCACGTATCCACTTTTATTGATTTTACGACAATAACATTTGTTGATCCACCTACCTGATTACCGTTCAATGACAGGAATTAGCTAGTACAGCTTATTGTTTGTTGTTATGATTTTATTCCACTTAGTATGTACATGACTGCGGCTCGATGTGATCGTGAGTGACGCGAATAAGTGAAATGTGTTTTATGTAAACATATGCATACTCTCGAATCACTCGTTTTATTTCACACCCACAAAGATCTTGGAACGCGAAAGATGCATAGCACGAATCATCTACTTGGGTACTCTCGCGTTTTTTAGTACGTGTGTTACGGGATTTAAAGCGCAGTTCAACTTGAGGAAAAACAAAATGTCTCTGAGTTGCTGTTTCATAAATAAGTGTATCTTTTATTCTCTGTTACAATATTGTCTGAGTGAAGTACTTACCTTTTCTTTGTGCTCTTTTCTGATTCCTTTTTGCTGTATTTTTCTCAGGCAATCAATGGCAGTGTGATTGCCGATTACTATGGATGATTGAATGGCTGAACAGAAGTAATTCCGATGCTCTGATGGATCAGCCATTTTGTCATGCTCCTGATAGACTTCACGGAAAGCACCTGAACGCACTCAGTGTACAGGAAGTAACAGAGTGGCCAGAGGACTGTCCCGTATTTTGCCGCTGTACATGTGCTAGCGAGATGGCTGAAGCTTACGCTGAGGTTGTGTGTACGAACAGGTCTCTTACTCATGTTCCTCGCACGTTACCGCACCCTCTCAGGTACCTGGATCTCAGCAGAAATAATATAGAAACCATCAGCAGTTTGGATTATGTTGTAACAAAAGATCTGGTGAAATTAAACCTTGAGGAAAATAAAATTTCTTTCCTGAAAAACGAGTTTCCACAAAACCTACAAGTTTTGAAACTTTACAGAAACTTGTTGGAACGATTTCCGTGGTCTAAAATTATGAACAACAGTCTTAGATTAGTAACATTATCCGATAACCCTTGGATTTGTGACTGCGAAACAGATGACTTCAGAGCATGGCTTCTGAACATGAAAGACAAGGTAAGAAAAGCTTTTTCTCCTAATATCTGAAATCTTTCTGATTAACTAAAAATACCACGCTGCTACCAATCGCTCATAAAATTTACACTGACACTTCTGTCTGTTCTACGTATGCATTTTGTTTTGAGAATTGATCAAGTCATTACGGGCCTAGCATTTGTCCCCAAATCTGTCAATTTGAGTTTTGGGTCGGGAAAAGGGATATATTTGTCCTTTTATCCCAATTCCTTCCCGTCCCTGGAAGCTATAGCTCTAAATGAGGGATGAGACACTCCTGTTAAGCTTCTATGGGAACGGGATCATTTGATTACCAAAAGGGAAAAAATAAAAATGTGTTAAACCAGATTTTAGCTGAAAACTAGAAAAAAAAGAGTATACATAAGATCTGTTTGAGCGTTTTGTGGTAAAAGAATTAAAACAAAAATCAAAGCAATGGACTCCACATAGCTCGCCAGACGAAATCCATCTCACACTAACGCAGAAGCTGTGAATTTGAGGTCAAGTCAGAGCTCCTCAACTTTATTTGACTCAGCCTCCTTTTTTAAAACCTGTTTATTTATGGTCATTTGTAAAGAAATGCTTCTTGTTTAGTTTTACTAGATGCTTCATATATCTCCTTAAACAGACACTCATTTTAACTTTTCAGCTCTTTTACACCTGTTTTACTTCATACGCATGTATTCGTTAAAATCATTAAATTTCCACAAAACTCGTAAAATTTCATATAAGTTTATACAATTTATTTTAATGATTAACATCGGGATATTACGAAGATCTGCAAGTACCATTGTGATTAACTAGAGTGTTTTGTGAATGAATATTGAAGAAAGCTTCCTGAATGATTGTAATCATATTGTGACTAAAATAAGAGTGGAAAATAAGGGAAAGCTTCTAGAAAGATAGTAATAATTCAGTATTGTATCACAAATGTCAGTCAAAATTGCTTTTGGGAAGAAGGGAATCATGTCAACTTTAAGAAAAATCCTGATAATGAATGGGTGTAACTGCTTAAATTTTGGGTGGTAATTTGCCTACGTGATTTTAATTTTACTTTATTAAATAAGGGAAACTTTTTGTGTGAAATGCATTCTACATACACAGTTGTACACACATAAGTACTTGATTTTAGTTTTACGCGTACATACGCTTTTGTTTTTAGCATAAAGAACACTGAATATTAAAAAGATATTTCTGGTAGACAGAAATAGTGACATCTAGGACTCAGGAAATCCTCACATGAAATCTGTTGATCCAACTTAATTTCTGAGCATTGTCTTTACTATGAAAAATGAAGAAACGTGTAAAGAAACGTGATCTTGTAGAAAGTTTCTTGTTTGATGATCTTGGAACTTCCTAAAGGGCACTTTTAGGTTTTGAACGATGGAAAACTTTATTAACTTCCATGAAAAAACGGAAAGTTCGTCCGCAGACTTTCTCACCCACCGTAGAGCCCAATAACGGAGATCCAGAGGTCCAGAAAACCGGGAGGACGCCGGATACTGCTCTAGGGTTAAGCGGCATATATAGTTGGTAGGTAGGGCAAGCTTGGGCTCGGCATTTACGAGATACTACAAATTTCCCGTGTTTCAGTAACACTCATTTGATAGGATCACACTATTCCAATGCATCACCCCGTCGTACAGGAAGAGAAGTTGTTAGCTGCCTGGACTCAATTTGGTCACAGCGTTCATTGACTAGGAGTAGATTAGTTCCTAGTAGCTCGTGAAGTAGGAGGAAAAGAAGAGTTCTGCTATTGAGAACAACTATACCCTCAAAAGCTTTTAGGGAGGGACGGGGACGGTGTCTATGATTAAAGGAAATATTTCAAGTAATCTGGCATTTTTATATGTACAATCATTTCCATTAAAGAAGTACCATAATTACTATAATTTTAATAAGAAGTCAGTGCAATATCTTGTTTCATTCATAAAACTAAGGGCATAAATGCCTGAACTGTAATGTAAAAGTAATAATTAAAAACATTTATGGAAGTAATTTATATATGCATTTCCCTTTGAAACATTTCCAAATGTTAACAGTCTCCTTCCATTAGAGAAAATAGAAAGGCGATTGAATTTGTAAGATTAGATATATTTAACCAAAGAATAGGGGTAATAACATAAATGCGAGAAGTTAGGAATAGCGTCAGTAGCCGCAACAAAATCCTATGGAACTTGCATAGTTATGGAACAATTATTTAATTACCGGTTAGGAGATTAGAGAAGTCGACTCTTCAAAAGAGAGAGTTAGTCGACGCTTCAAATTTTACCAAATAAGAAGAGTAAAAAAGACCAATGAGGCCTGCGGCCGTTCTCACTGTGATTGACGATGAGATCATCGTCAAATAAAGGGGCTAATTGAATGGCGTGCCACAAAATAGGAGGGCCACTCTGGGTCTGTGAATCGCATAAGGACATCCAGAGGAAGTAAGGAAGATGACGAAGGGACACAATCCGGAGAGCAAAAGCTCAGAATTCAGAGACCATGTCCAGTCCACCCACGTCATACAGCAAAGCCCGTTCCCATGCGATTACATTTGACACATTGGTATGATTACAAAAATAGTATTATAACGATGTATTTGGCATTTGAAAAACGAAGTATTCAGTTATTCAATTTAAATTCTAGAAATGTTGTGATTTTGAAATTGAGAAACTTTGGAAAGCATAGAACGTTGTGTGAAACTAAAGCCAAAGTTTTGGAGAACCTTCCGTACCTAAGGAAAAGTCGAAGAGACACCTTCCCAAATAGCTTCCCTTACTCCTAGGAACCTCAGCCCCCCCCCCCCCCTTTTTTTTTTTTTTTTAGATTCGAGGTTTAACGACCACCGTGAGCAACTCAATGGGCTATAAGCAGTCGCCCGTCCCTAATTTAGGATCACTGGTTCCAGGGAAGGGAGAGAGCCAGTGCCGTAAGACAAACACAACATCCATGCCTCACCGGGATTCGAACCCGGACCCCATTCAGACGAATGATCAGAGGCCATCGCTTAGACCACTGCGCCACCGGGGCGGCCCTTTTGCATCTGTAATGTTCGTTTAAGTATAGCTCTCTGAACACTACACAAATCAGTTCTTAATAACTTCACTTTTAAGCGAATCAGGAATCATTCAAATAACTTCAAAAAAGGTTACTTACTATTAGCCTTGATTCAGCAAACACTTCTTTAACACGACTCAGTCTTCAACAGTATTAGTAAAAAAATCCAATTACTTGTTAGAGAATTTTTAACGAGAAACAACAACACCAACTCTAAATAGACAATACGCAGAAGTAAAGAAATCATAATTTCAAGTACTTCAACTTCCGCAACTACTACGTATGACATCATCATACAACCATCATATCTTCCACACTGCTGCTGCTGGAACATTATATAACGTTCAGTTCTCATCGGGCACATACACAAGTTATACGTTCCGACCTGAAGGTGTTGCCAACGATATTTTTGCGAGAGAGAAGATGTTACGTTAAGTTCGAAAAGTGCTAAGGAGGACGAACTCAAATTTACATAGAGAAAGAAACTAAAAAAGAAGGTTAAATTAGAGTATACGTCACACACCTTCGAGGTAACTACAAGCGGAAAACATGCAGATGGGCCTAGCTAACCAAGCCCGAAAAAACGAAAAAAAAAAAAACGAAAGACAAGCAGAAAAGAGGGATCAAGAAAATGTTATGATGAACTAAGCTTTGGTCCTGGCGCATAATCACAGCTTTAGCAGCCTACAACTGAGGTGGAATCTATGTTGAGGAAACGAAAAAAAAAAAAAAAAAAAAAGGAAAGCACATTGTGAAGAGATTTCCTTGCGCAGAAGGGCCACTAATCCCCAGCAGCTAGGCGAACAGCTGTCCCTGCGGAGATAGAATCACATAACGTTGTGAAAGGCAGTTGTTTGTTTATAAGGCCAGCCCGGGCCGTTGGGCGCCGCTTTCTATTACAAGAAAGGAATATGAGCATTTATTACAGCTGATGGTCCGTGTCCATAAACTGCTGATTAGGAAGACAGCTCCTTTGATCAGATGCGATTCAAGATCACATTGATGTCAAATTCGTTTGGCGCCTGTACCGCTGTATCAGGGACGAGAATTACCGCCATATGTTTAAATATATCTCTCAAAGCGTTCATACTATTAAATCCTAATTTTCATCGGCATAAACAGTTGTTCTTCCAGAGTTTCATATATATAATATACAGATTGAATTCCTTATTATCGGTACTTGGCCTGATTTAGAAATTAATTCTTCCAAAGCGTCCTCTGCGGAGAACTGTAATACACACGCTGCACGTCTGGTACTTTGTAATATGGTACGATTTGGAAATGATTCGAGTTCTTTGTGATTTCACCACTGTCTTCGCTAGTTTCTTTTATTGATTTTTCTGTATCAATACATTTTTCAGCGTCGATACTGATGTTATATATCGTGACGTATTACAGAAGTGAAGCACGTGTCTGGACGACAAATCTGCAGCCATACATTCCGTCGGTGGAGCTTAATCGACTAGAAAAGCTCACTCCGGAGCGAGGCGACACTGCTTCGATCTTCGTAACCGACAAATCCCTGTTTTTACATTGGCGTTCGAACGTAAAACGTGATCTACCGGCCGTTGGGCTTTTCGAAAAATGTGTGATGTCCGTTCCACACATCGTCTGGAATTGTTGAAAGGTTCCTTCTTCGCTTAAAAAAAAAATAAAAGAGGGATGATGTGACACGTGTGTCAAGACGAGAAATATGCGGCGAAATATTCCGTCGGTGCAGCTAAGTTGGTTAGAGCATCTCACTCCTGAGCAAGCAGACGAGCTTTCGATCACCGTCACTGATATATTCCTGATTTCACAATATATTATTCTGCTCCTTTGAACATTTAATATCGACACAACTTTCTAAATGTTAGCACCATAATGTCTTGCCATACTGAAATCCTTTTCCCAAGCTATATCATATTGTTCTAAAACATTAATTATAATCGAAGCAATATACGTACGACAGAGCATGTTTACCTTTAATTTCCCTCTTTGCTAAGCAATCATCTTTTCCTGAACTTCCAGATCAAATGACAGAATGTTATTAATAGCGAAGACACTTCTTTCGAACAAAATGTTTTCATCTTTCTCTTGATGCTGAAAGTTTTCACTCCAATTTCTTCTGAATTTTTAATATGAAAATCAGCTGAAACAACCAACACGCATTTTAATATTTTCTGGACTTGTATCGAGTTTACATGTTTCTTATGCCTTCAAGCAATGGATGTGTAATTTCGCTAAATCCAGAACTCTCAAAAATGCGGAATCGGTACCCCTTCGCTGTAACGAACTATATACTGTATAAGAGCTTTTTTTATTCTCCGTATTTACGTTTATGTAATTGTTTTAGGTATTTGACTTACAATATTAACGTATCCTGCATCTAAGGGTTTCATTGTTTATTACAAAGCTCAGAATCTTATCTGATATGCATCTTTTGTTGACCAACTTCCAGAACAAATGCTCTCAGACGTCTTTATGACAATATTCCGCATTCTTCTGTAATTTTTCTTTACGGCTGCCGGTTACCACATTGCAGCTTACATTTTTTCCCCTAAAACTATTACATTCGAGACGCTTTCGAACTAGATTCTCTTTATGTCGTGGCATTATGGAAGGCTGTAAGTAATAACGAAACATTTAGAAATACGTATTTTTCATTGGAAAGCCATCACTTTGGGATGCCCCAGGAGAACGCTTCTTAACGGGAGATGTATGTTCATTGACTTCAATTTTCAATTCCATTCTGTTTTTCCTTTGAATCAGGGTACTCTAACTTTTACATTTAATTTTTCTAGTTATAGGAATCTCTCAGGGATGAATATAAACTCAATCTTCCCCTTAAAGGGATGAATGAAAAAAAGGAAAAATTCATTTCTTTTTCGTTTTGCATAAAAATGTTTGATTACTTTCTAATTTTGCTTTGTTTTCCATTTCATTTTAAGCTAGTTCTGGCTAAGTGTGATCATTAACGATTACATTATAACTTTCTTTTTGCAGTAATTTTCACTAATACAATATTTTACTCTGCTGTACAATGGGTAAAATATTGGATGTATCCATCCATTTCGGGCGATTTACACTGGATGGTTAAGGCAACAGTGAACTTCAGGACAGCTACCTATAACAATTTTTATACTTGTGTTTCCTAGAAATCAAATCCTTTAAACACGGTCATTTTACATAGGTAATATTGTAATTGCTGTCTCCAGCATTTTCTGCTCAGTAGCGTCATCACGTAAATCAAGGCACATAGAAAAACAAACTCAATAAAATTTCCTTTTAGTGTATTTTATTATTATTATTATTATTTGTTTTTGTCCCGTTGTTTACGAACAATCATGAGCAAATGTAATGAATATAACCAGCTGCTTTTCTGCAATAAGTTTTGCAGATATGTTGCTCAGTGATTCCAACAATGAACGATGTCAATTTGGATAATTAAAGCATCAAAACTGTTAGACCTAGCAATATTTAAAGAGCTTTGCGAGGTCATCCACGATAGTTCAGATTACTGCCCAAATGTTACCTACAACAGTTTTTATGGAAATATTAAATGTTATTCCGTGACATCATCTTTAAAAGGTAAATAATTTATGGCAACTGATGTCCGTATTGTATTTTACTGATGCATTTCTGAGTTATTTAAATATAGACACTTCGGAAAAATAACACATAATAACATATGTATACAGCATTTTGTTTTAAATCTAAGCACCAGTAACTTTTTTAAACAGTGAATGTCTTAAAAGAAATTTTGAATTTATCTGACCGCGTGATGAAAGCTACAAAATTTATTCCAAACTTTGTAACCGCATTTAAAATTACTACTTTGTAACCGCATTTAAAAATTACTACTTTGTAACCGCATTTAAAAATTACTACTTTGTAGCGAACAACAATTGACTACAAACCACAAAACAAGATACAATGCATATCATGTCTTCTCACTATTAAACTGTTTAGTAAATATTTTCAAAGTATCTTTGCACATTGAAAAAGAATTCTCCTTCTCTTCACATTGTAAAAAAATATTCTGTATTCTCCTTCTCACGGAAAAAAATGATTCTAAGCTTTAAAAATTCCTAACTGTTTATTTGTATTTCCTTAGGTGGTTGACCTAAATGATACAATATGTGGAGCATCTGGGACGTTCGATGAACTGACTGGAAAAGCCATCATATCGTTGACGGTCAACGATCTCTGTCCATCTAAGTTAGGCCTTTATTTTGGCATAGTGACTGGCTGTCTTGGTATGTTTACCAAAACTAAGCATGAAAACTAGGATCATAATGCGGTGCTATATCGTTTAGTTTCATATTTTAAGCGCGAAATAAATGATTAAAAAATTTCTTTGAGAAATGCTATATTTTCTGTATCAAATATATTTTGCCACAAGTGTAATTTAACTCTGCGAGTGTTGGTATGCCAACTAAGGACAAAATAATTCATAAGACTCGTTTTGCATAATGCATGCGGTTTGCGTGCTATGCAATATGAGCAAAGTAGATATGAACTGCCCTATTTACATATTTTCCGTTTTACAATATCTGTATAAGTAGTTGAGAGAACCGAACCAAAAGATACGTAGCATTCCATGAAGGCAACAGAAACAGAGTGCGGTGGTTCATTGGTTGATTATATTTTTCTAGCTCAAGTGCGTAAACGAGTCAAGGAGCACCAAGCACCACGGTTTGTAGGGGAAAACCCGAGAAAAGTTACAAGGTGCACACACAACAAAACAAGTTAGTAAAATCATGCAATGCATTGATTATGATACGCTTTCCAACATACCAGAAATCATTACTCAAGTTATTAGGATAATGGCAGTGGAATAAATCTCGCTGCTGTGCCCTGATCTTTGATCCGATTTCAATGATATTAAACAGGACTGGTTCAGTATACCTCCGGAACAACATACTAAAGTTTTGTCGGAATCGAAGCATTTTTAGTCAAGTTATAACGCATAAAGACAATGGAATGCATCCCGCTCTTATGTCCTGACCTTTGACCCCATTTTGCCCATTTTCAAAAAGGTTCTTTCCCAGGTGGTCCCCTATCACATACTAAAATTTCATCGCAACCGAACCATTTTTACGCAAGTTATGACACATAAGAACAATGGAATGGATCCCGCTCCTGTGTCCTGTGTCCTGACCTTTGAACCCTTATCGCCCATTTTCAATAGGGTTCGTTCCCCAAATGATCCCCTACCACATACTGAAATGTCATCGAAATCGAATCATTTGTACGCAAGTTATGACGCATAAGGGCAATGGAATGGATCCCGCTCCTTTCCATTGTCCTTATTGTCCTTTGATTCCATTTCGCCCATTTTCAAAAAGGTTCTTCCCCAGGTGGTCTTCTACCACATACTAAAATTTCATCGAAATCCAACCATTTCTACGCGAGTTATCGTGCGGATGGACAGACAGACAGACGGACAAAGCTGGAGCAAATACGTTTCTTCAACCTACGGTTAGAAATCGTAAATAAAAAACACGAACGGTGTAAGTAGTCGGCATAGAAATAACAGACTACAAAAACTAAAAAACACTGGTACAACGGAAAAAAGAAACCACAGGGGCAGTCACACTCATCGTTTAAAATACGACTCAAGGTTTCTGGGTCCATTGTAGACAGGCTCTAACAAAATGCCGGAAACCGAAGCCTATCTCCACGTTGACTCGTGTGGTGCGCCTATTACAGGAGAATTTTGCCATTGTTCCATTTTCTCGTGACTTTACCTTCAAATTTCAAAAAAATCTCAAAATTTCATTTTGAAGTGATTCTTAAACCCTTAAGCAAAATGAACGTTTTTGGATCAAAGTTGAAAATAAAAACTCGTGGGGAATTTATCAAACCCCATGTGAATGTGGAGCTTCGTATATAGGTCAGACAAACCCGTAAAGCCTTGCGCTTCAATTGAATGAACAGAAGACTATATTCGGAACTTTGACTTAAAGAAGTCGTCGATGGCTAAACCCTCAGGACCGTATTGGGAGCCACCGGGGAGGCTCAGAATCCTGAAAAGCTCTACCCTGCGAAAGATTAAACGAAAGTGATAACAATTGGCACATGCCATATTTGGAAAAAAATTAATGACGAAAGAAAAAAACTCGTTATCACACTTAAAGCACTATATATCGATCTGACTGAGAGGAAAAGCCCATAAATCAGTTGATTAAAGATCATATCCGTCGAGCCATTAATATGGAAATTGGAAGTTTTGAAATACTCAAGCGATTTTACAGAAGCTTGTTTAAGATACAGTAATACAGTTCGCAGGTCAATTTATCGCTCTGACTTTCAAAATAAGCTGTGGAAATCGTACTCCGTATGCCCGTCAATTTCTTCTTCGTACTCATTACGGTCGCTCATTTTTGGAATGCTTTCCATTCAGTGAGGTTCACCTCAAGAATTTAATCACAAATAAATATCGAATTAAAATATAAAAAATAAGAAGCAAAATAACCTAAACATTGAAAAGCTTGTGAGACACTATAGAGTGCGTGACACTATGCAAAGGAAAATCAATTCATAGCATGGGTGGGACTATGTGTAGTTATGGCGTGAAAGGAGGAGAATATGAATGTCTCAAAAATTTAGAGACAACACAAACGTAATGCAAAACATTCCATAACTAGATATGCATGGTATTTGCAGACACTTGTATCAGGCCAAAAACATCTTTGCCGTCCCGGGGACGCAGTGGTCCAAGCGATGGCTTCTGACCATTCGTCCGAAAGGGGTCCGGGTTCGAATCCCGGTGAGGCATGGATATTGTGTTTGTCTTACGGCACTGGCTTTCTCCATTCCCTGGAACCACTGACCCTAAAATTAGGGATGGGAGTCTGCTTATAGCCATTGAGTTGCTCACGGTGGTCGTTAAACCAACAATAAAAAAAAATCTTTCTCGGTGGAATAATCTAAATTCTTTATAGTTGCAGTTAAAAAAATTAATTAATAGTTAATTACCTATTCATCGTATAACAATTAATCAGTATGTTGTCTTCGGTTTTCCTTGAATGATTTTCCTTTGGAATTCTGAAAAACATTTCCGATTTTTTAAGTCGCCTAACCGAAAGGAAGCAAATAACGGTATCGCATTATATACACTCCTGGCCACCCAAAATGCAACACCAAGAAGGAAGCATCCGATTGGCCTGAAATTCGCAGCATGCGTCGCCCGCGAGAGGACATGCAAACGATTAGCATCGCAGGGCATATGCAAATCACGTGCGCCCGGCACGCTACCGAGAAGCACTATAAGAAGGGTGCACAGAAGGCGGGGTGTAAGTAGTAGAAATGTGTTGTGCTGCCGGACCTGTGCGTGGGAAGCTTCCTGATGCCTCGTCGCAGAATATGGCAGACATTCCAGCACGTTTCGGAGTTCGACAGAGAACGAATAGTGGCTTATCGCGACAGCGGCTTATCGTACCGAGACATCGGCGCCCGTGTGGGACGACATCCAGCCACAGTGAGGCGAGTATATATTCGGTGGGTGCAGGAGGGACGGACGGACAGACATGAGCGATTGCCGCAGCCGCGGCACACCAACAAACGAGAGGACCGGCATATTGTGCGACAGGCATTGACGGCTCGCACTGCCACATCACGAACGTTAGCGCAGGAATTAGACTGTGTTGCGCAACAACCTGTGTCAGCACGTACAGTTCGACGTCGTCTGCAGGAGCGGGGACTTGTCGCACGGCGCCCATTGCTCCGATTACTATTGACGTTTCACCACCGGCGAGTGCGGCGTCAGTGGGCCGTTGAACATCGCACCTGAACTACGGAATGGCACGACATTTTCTTCTCCGACGAATCCCTCTTCTGCCTGCAACACCACGATGGTCGGATCCGCGTGTGGCGGCACCGCGGCGAGAGACTGTATGACACCTGCATTATGCATCGCCATACCGGTCCGTCGCCTGGCGTTATGGTTTGGGGTGCAATTGGATATGACACCCGCACCCCTCTGGTACGCATTGCCGGTACACTCAACAGCCACGGCACCATCTCCGACGTTTTGGAGCCTGTAGTCCTCCCGTACCTGCAGGACCTGCCAGCGGCGACGTTTGAACAGGACAATGCGCGCCCGCAGTGGCACGCATCGTGTAACAATTCTTCCCGGCACACTAGGTGTCACTGCTGCCGTGGCCCGCCTGTTCTCCCGATATGTCGCCCATCGAACACGTCTGGTCGCTGAACGGCAACCGAATGGCCCGGCAAGCACCACCAGCGGCTACGCCTGATGAACTGTGGCAACGTGTGGAAGCAACCTGGACCGACATACCCCAAGCCTACATCCAAAGCCTCTTTCGTTTCATGCCGCGGCGTGTAGCGGCCGTTATTGCCAGCCATGGGGGCCACACGAACTATTGATGTCTGCGTGTTCCGCAAGTCGCACGGTCCTGTAAGCTCAATCGTTTCATCTTTGTATCGGTTGTTATGTGTCCAGTAAATCTGGCTGTACTATCTCGGGTCCTTCTTGGTGTTGCATTTTGGGTGGCCAGCAGTGTATAAAGGATTCACTTGACCGATTCTAACTAAAGTGACTATAAACATTTTTTTAGCAAAGATTATATGCATATGTATACAATATATTGACAAAAGTCACCGGACACCCTTTCAAAAGCAAATGAACGGATCTGCTGCGTTGTTAAGCTGCGCAGTACAGCTGAAAACGGTATAAAATCCAGCCTGCAGCTGACCGGGATCATATCGCACTGTGAGATTGAGTGAAAATGTCGCTGCGGGAGAGAACTGACTTTGAGAAAGGAAAGATTGTTGGGTTTTATATTAGTGGGTTGTCCATAAGAAAAACCAAGAGGCGTTTAAACATACCCAAGTCAACTGTTTTGGATGTACTGAATAAGTGGAAGATACATGGAGTGCCTGAAGCAGCAAAATGTACCAACACACAAAAAACAATCAGTGATAGAGGTCGTCGAAGTCTTAGGAGAGTCGTTAAAACTAATCTACGGAGTACTGCACAAGACTTCAGTGTACAGGTGAGTAAAAATGCTGGAAACTCGGTATGTACACGTACCATGCGCAGAGAACTTCATTCCATGAGTTACCGTCGTCGTGCGGCTGCTCATAAGTCTTTCATCTCCACTCGGAAATGCTACTCGTCGTTTAGCGGGGTGTTAAGAACATTTATCGTGAACTGTAGATCAATGTAAACGAGTCCTATGAACTGATGAATCCAGATACACGATCCATCAGTCTGATGGCCGTGTATGGGTATGGAGGCAGCCGGGGGAACACTATTTACCACAGTGTACTGTTCCTACGGTCAAGTTTGGAGCTGGCAGTGTACTCGTGTGGGTATATTTTACGTGGTATGGTCCCGGCCCATGTGTTATCGTGGACAAACCTGTTAACCAGCACGTCTACCTCGTTATTCTGGACAATTATGCCCTAAGAACTCTGTCGCAATGCTATGGAACCAAGCCTTGTTGTTACCAGCAGGGTAACGCAGCGAGCCATAAAGCAAGGACTGTTACGGTGTGGTTTGACGATAATTCCGTGTCGTGTGCAACACAGAGCCCTGATCGTAATCCTATAGAGGCCGCCCCGGTGGCGCAGTGGTCTAAGCGATGGCCTCTGATCATTCGTCCGAAAGGGGTCCGGGTTCGAATCCCGGTGAGGCATGGATGTTGTGTTTGTCTTATGGCACTGGCTCTCTCCCTTCCCTGGAGCCAGTGACCCTAAATTAGGGACGGGCGACAGCTTATAGCCCATTGAGTTGCTCACGGTGGTCGTTAAACCTCCAATAAAAAAAAATCCCATAGAGCACCTATGGGATGAATTAGAGCGCTTCATAAGAAGTTTGGAACCAAGGCCTACTACTAAGCAACAGTTAGCGGCATCATTATGTACTGAATGGAAGCGCATACCTATCGCTGTGTTCCAAAACCTTGTCGAAAGTATGTCTCGAAAGGTCAGTGCATGCATTAAGGCCAAAGTGGACCGACACCGTACTAATGTATGTCAATAAATGCTATGTTGTGTGTCTCTTCTCGGTGTCCGATGACTTTTGCTAGTATCAACATCATCATTGTCAACCATTATCTATCCACTGCTGGAGGAAGATTCCTCCAAGCCTCTTCCACAACGGTCTGTCTTGTGCCAGTCTCCTCCATGTTACTCCCGCATACTTTCGAAATTCATCCACCCATCTCCCATGTGGTCTTCTTCTGGGTCTTTTCCTGTCCCTGGGAATCCAATCTAAAATTTCGATTGTCCATTGATGGTCTGTCCTTCTGGAAGTATGTCCAGACCCATTGCCATTTCAGTGATTTTACTCTGATCATGATGTCTTCTACTCTTGTCATTTTTCAAATCCACGAGATCCTCTTCTTATCTCTCCTGGTTACACAAAGCATGCATCTCTCCATGGCTCTTTGAGTTGTCTGCAGCTTTTGTGTGTCTCTTTTAGTTAAGGTTCACGTCTCTGCACCATACGTAAGCACTCGAAGGATGCAGTATATATATATATATATATATATATATATATATATATACTTAAGAGCAAAACTGAAGACTAAGGAAAAACTTTAGAATTTAAAACGAAGGTTGCAAAATAACCTGAAAATCAAAACGCGCAACGCAGCAGTATTGAAAATTCAGAATTCACATTCTATAAAGAAGATACCTAAGCAAAAAAATACATATATAATTTTGACTCACACCTAGTACAACATAGAAAAGGTTATGTATCTACCTGTGTGAGTAAAAGGAGAAAAGATAAAAAAATAAAATAAAACAACTGAATGTAGAAGGTGTCGAGAATACTGAGCCTTGGCTTTATCAAGGACCAGCAAAAGCTCTGCATTTTCTCACTTCCACAAAGACCTAGTTGGAAATGGGTTTCTGCAAGGCCATAGATGCAAGTAACATTCCCACCTAAAATAGTTTAAAAATATATATATATATAAGTCATGTCCTCCGTAGAGTTGCATGACCTAGCATTAGTTAACAATTTCGCTTGCATCCATTAACCTTCCTGGCCCGCCGCCCCGGTGGCGCAGTGGTCTAAGCGATGGCCTCTGATCATTCGTCCGAACGGGGTCCGGGTTCGAATCCCGGTGTGGCATGGATGTTGTGTTTGTCTTACGGCACTGGCTCTCTCCCTTCCCTGGAACCAGTGACCCTAAATTAGGGACGGGCGACTGCTTATAGCCCATTGAGTTGCTCACGGTGGTCGTTAAACCTCCAATCCAATCCAATCCAATCCTTCCTGGCCTGACCCATGCTCTTCATCTGTTACTATTAAACAGAGAGAAGAAGATTAAAGAGAACTCAAGCTGTGAGAGTGACATAATAATTAGAAATGATTTTCAGATATAACGAAATTCCAAGTTCGTTTGAGAGAGAATTTAAACCTGAAAATCAATGCAAAAGAAATCAAAATTTTACATTGCAATTAAAAAAGGAAATGTTAATTTTTAACGAACAGATTTTTGAAAGAAAACTTGAGTCTAAAACCCCCTACTCTACAACTTATGACAGCACGAAAACGAGAATAAGTTAAAGATAATAATTAACTGAAGAAAACTTTGTGAAAGTTATATACCTTAAACAGTTAGTTGCAATATGCACAAAGTATTTCAGCAGTGCTTTAAGTGCATAATTAATTAGTTATTAAGAACTTAACTACTTTGAAAAAACATCGCATAGACAGCGCATAGAAAAGGAACAAGCTTAGCCATCTTCTGTTCCTAGGTACCCCAAAAGACGCTCAAAGTTACAAAGAAAAGAAAGAGTTAAAACCCGCAAAAATGTTAACAGACAAACCAATGCCTAAAAGCTGAAAAGCTAAAAAACGACAGAGAAAAAGTACATGAAGTACAAACATTGAACTTATAAAACCTAGAACCCAAAAACAAGGAAGAGAGCTTACCTCTTGTGTGACAAAAACTTTTCTCCTCACAAGAGAAGAACATGGCTGACCTCTTCCGCCACTCCCTAGACGCTGGGGGCAGTGAGGGTGGGGCTGATGGCCTCCTCATACAGCAAGAAACCAACGCGCGGAGATTTTAACCAGAGAAAAGAAATATATAAACTTAAGACTGTGGATCTGTATGATCAGAAAGAGCAGAATTAACTCTCCAGAATACATGAGAAATATTATAAAATACACGAGCAGTTTATTTAATAATCTTTGCATGTATTAAATCACCTTAGTGAGCTTCTATAGGTTAATCAGAATCTTATTAATTTTAATGTTGGTTTTACTATTTTTAGTATAGCTATCCTAGTGATGAATAACTAGTTTTATTTTTTATTTGTTTTTATTTTCTTTTATAAACAGATTTTTAAGCTTTTTTGTGATTTTGTTTATATTATTTAATTTTTTGTTTTAATAGGACCGTCATATCCATAGCACTAAGGTTCCTTTAGGTAGTTAATAGGCATCCTCTAGCCAACTTCCTTACGGCTTTGATTGGTCAGAATCATATTATTAACTGTGTAGAAAATTAAAGCAGATCTGCCAACCTTACTCTATTATTCAGAATAATTTTTCTTAAAGTTCTTTTGATGAAAGAAGAAGGAATTTCGTTCTCTAGAAAACTTTCTAATAGTATATTAATGTGGTAATTGAAGTCCAAATTGTTGCTGCAAATTCTTGAAATTCTTAGGACCTGAGAAATTAGTACATTCTCAATTACTTTGGTTGAAATGTTATTATTCCAGTGTAGATATTTAATTACTTTGAAAGGAAAATTAACTCTTTTATCAAAGAGGCTAATAGATGGGTTACCTCTGTTGAGCTTAATGCTTAAGTCTAGGAACTCAAGTTCCTGATTACTGTGGTTGGTTTTATATAAGTTAAGAGAGCTAGGATAGATATTATCAAAATCACTCTCTATAACTTCTGAATTATTGATACACAGCAGATCATCAATATATCTAAAAGTGTAAAGGTAGTTATCTGAGCAGGTGGGGGGATTTTTAATGAATTTATATTCCTTAAAGAACAGGAATAGATTAGCGATATTCGTGGACGTTGATGTTCCCATTGGAATACCGTTCACTTGCTTATAGAGAGTATTATTATATAAGATATGGTTATTTTTTATGCAGCAATTGAGATAAGAGTTCCAAGTTCCTACATCAACAAATTGGTTAAGTTTAAATTCTGCATACAGCTCTTTAAAGGTAGTGATTATATCTGATAGAGGCAGATTAGTATATAGGTTTTCAAAATCATAACTATTAATATCTAGGGGACAAACTTTGAGTATAGTAGAAATTACTTCTGCATTATTATTAATTATCCAAAAATCTCTGTACATCAAGTTAGAACAGTTTCTAATGTGTTTCAAAACCTTCTTTAAGACATCTTCAAAAGCAAGATCTGTTTTCTTTTTATGACTCTTTACTCCACTAGCTATGAAAAAAAAATAGTAAAACCAACATTAAAATTAATAAGATTCTGATTAACCTATAGAAGCTCACTAAGGTGATTTAATACATGCAAAGATTATTAAATAAACTGCTCGTGTATTTTATAATATTTCTCATGTATTCTGGAGAGTTAATTCTGCTCTTTCTGATCATACAGATCCACAGTCTTAAGTTTATATATTTCTTTTCTCTGGTTAAAATGTCCGCGCGTTGGTTTCTTGCTGTATGAGGAGGCCATCAGCCCCACCCTCACTGCCCCCAGCGTCTAGGGAGTGGCGGAAGAGGTCAGCCATGTTCTTCTCTTGTGAGGAGAAAAGTTTTTGTCACAGAAGAGGTAAGCTCTCTTCCTTGTTTTTGGGTTCTAGGTTTTATAAGTTCAATGTTTGTACTTCATGTACTTTTTCTCTGTCGTTTTTTAGCTTTTCAGCTTTTAGGCATTGGTTTGTCTGTTAACATTTTTGCGGGTTTTAACTCTTTCTTTTCTTTGTAACTTTGAGCGTCTTTTGGGGTACCTAGGAACAGAAGATGGCTAAGCTTGTTCCTTTTCTATGCGCTGTCTATGCGATGTTTTTTCAAAGTAGTTAAGTTCTTAATAACTAATTAATTATGCACTTAAAGCACTGCTGAAATACTTTGTACATATTGCAACTAACTGTTTAAGGTATATAACTTTCACAAAGTTTTCTTCAGTTAATTATTATCTTTAACTTATTCTCGTTTTCGTGCTGTCATAAGTTGTAGAGTAGGGGTTTTAGACTCAAGTTTTCTTTCAAAAATCTGTTCGTTAAAAATTAACATTTCCTTTTTTAATTGCAATGTAAAATTTTGATTTCTTTTGCATTGATTTTCAGGTTTAAATTCTCTCTCAAACGAACTTGGAATTTCGTTATATCTGAAAATCATTTCTAATTATTATGTCACTCTCACAGCTTGAGTTCTCTTTAATCTTCTTCTCTCTGTTTAATAGTAACAGATGAAGAGCATGGGTCGGGCCAGGAAGGTTAATGGATGCAAGCGAAATTGTTAACTAATGCTAGGTCATGCAACTCTACGGAGGACATGACTTATATATATATATTTTTTAAACTATTTTAGGTGGGAATGTTACTTGCATCTATGGCCTTGCAGAAACCCATTTCCAACTAGGTCTTTGTGGAAGTGAGAAAATGCAGAGTTTTTGCTGGTCCTTGATAAAGCCAAGGCTCAGTATTCTCGACACCTTCTACATTCAGTTGTTTTATTTTATTTTTTTATCTTTTCTCCTTTTACTCACACAGGTAGATACATAACCTTTTCTATGTTGTACTAGGTGTGAGTCAAAATTATATATGTATTTTTTTGCTTAGGTATCTTCTTTATAGAATATATATATATATATATATATCATCATCATCATTGTCAACCATTATCAATCCACTGCTGAACGAAGGTCTCCCCAAGTTTCCTCTACAACGGTCTGTCTTGTGCCAGTTTCCTCCATGTCACCCCTGCATACTTTCGAATTTCATCCACCCATCTCCCATGTGGTCTTCTTCTGGGTCTTTTCCTGTCCCTTGGAATCCAGTCTAAAATGTCGGATGTCCATCGATGGTCTGTCCTTCTGGCAGTATGTCCTGCCCATTGCCATTTCAGGGATTTAACTCTGATCATGATGTCTTCCACTCATGTCATTTTTCGGATCCACGAGTTCCTCTTCTTATCTCTCCTGGTTACACCAAGCATGCACCTCTCCATGCTACTTTGAGTTGTCTGCAGCCTTTGTATGTCTCTTTTAGTTAAGGTCCACGTCTCTGCACCATACGTAAGCACTGGAAGGATGCATTGATCAAACACTTTTCTTTTAAGACACAATGGCATATTGCTCTTGAAAATTATGCTGTTTCTTCCAAAAGCTCTCCAGGCAAGTTTTGTACGCCGATTAATTTCTTCATCAATGTGACCTTAACTTGACATCTGCTGTCCAAGATAAACGTATGTGTCTGTTATCTCTAGCTTGTCTCCATCAATCGATAAATCTTCATTTCTTGTGAAAGCATTGAACATCACTTTTGTCTTCTAAAAGTTCAATTTTAATCCCACTTCTTTACTCTTGTCAGCAAGTTCCTGGATCATACTCTGAAGCTCTGATGGGGTAGTTGCAAAAATGGCTACGTCATCTGCATAACGAAGGTGGGTTAGATAATCTCCATTAATCTTTTTCACTTTGTTTTCCCAATTCAGTGATAGAAAGACATTTTCCAATGTGGCATTAAAGAGCTTCGGAGATATGGTGTAACCTTGTCTCACTCTCTTTCCAATTTTTATGTGTGTTGTATTTTCAAATAGCCGAATCTTTGCACTTGAATTTTCACAGATGTTATTAATAATATTAATGTATGCATCTTCAATACCGCAGGATTTCAAAGCCATTGTAACTGCTGATTGTTTCACTGAATCAAAGGCTTTTTCATAATCGATAAAAGCCATGCGCAATGGAAGTTCATATTCCCTCGCTCTTTCAATTAGTTCTCTAAGTACGTGGATATGATCTATTGTGCTGTAGCCACTCCTGAATCCAGCTTGTTCTCTCGGTTGAGCCATGTCCAGTGTTACCTTCAAACGGTGTGAAAGAACTTTAGTGAAGATTTTATAAACCACTGATAGGAGGCTGATAGGTCTGTAGTTCCTGAGATCCTCAATGTCACCTTTCTTATGTAGCAGGATCATTGTAGCGTTGTTCCAATCCACAGGAATCTTCCCTTCATTAAAGCATCGAGTGAAAATTTGGGCGAGTACAGTTTCGATTTCTCCACTTGCTTCTTGTATGATGTCTACAGTAATTCCATCTTCTCCTGGAGCTTTTCCCCGCTTCATGTTCTTGATTGCATGTGCAACCTCTGCTGGGAGGACTGGAAGAACTCTGGTACTGGTACCTTCCATGATGTCTGGAGTACATGCATCATCCCTTTCATATAACTTGGAGTAGAAAACTTTCACTGTTGTCAAAATTTCGCCTCTATTTCTTGTTACAGAACCATCTTATTTTCTCAGTGCCCAAATCTGTTTTCTTCCCTTACTGAGATGTCGTTTTGCTATCTTTAGGCTTTGGTGGTTTACAATTGCTTTCCTCCCTAGTTCACAGTTGAATTTCCTTACGTCGTCAGTGATACTTTTTCGTACTGTCTTGCATAGTTCATTATATTCCACTTTGGAAGTCACATCTTCTTTAGTTGTCCTCATCTCTCTTCTTTTTTGCATCAACATTTTGGTTTTTCCTGATAATTTGTTCACATGCAACTTGTTCTTAGACCCAGCTAATTTTGTTGTTGCTTCCATAAGAGCTTTGGTTACCCTTCTGTTAACTTCAGAAATATCCACTTCTTCCAATGTTAGGCCTTCTAAAGCAGAGAATCTGTTCTTCAGTTCCGACTTGAAGGTATTATGGTGTTTTGTAAGGTTGGTTATGTCAATATATTTTGTTTGCCTTATGAGCTTGCCACGTTCGAGTTTAGTGCTGAGGTGCATCTTACATCTCACCAATCTATGGTCACTACCTGTGTTGAACTTGTCTAGCACACTGCAGTCTTCTATGACAAATTTTTGGTTACACATAATAAAATCAATTTCACTTGTCGTTCCATTTGGATTTCTCCATGTCCATTTCCTGTGCGGCTTTTTCTTGAAAAAGGAGTTCAAGCTAAAAACCCTTCTGCCTCTGGAAACTCAACGTGAGTATTTCCACGCTGGTTTCTGTTGCCGTGACCGAATTTATCTACTGAAGTTTCATTCTGTTGCCGTTGCCCTATTTTTGCACTGAAATCTCCCATAATTATCTTCAAGTGCTGCTTACCTTTATTATTTAGATGACGAATTTCCTCATAAAATTCTTCAATTTCTTCTTCAGGATGACTTGTGGTGGGTGCATAAGTTTGAATAATCTGAGCCTTGTATCTACTCGAGAGTTGGATAACGAGTCGTGCAGCTCTGTCATAGGAACTTTCAACTTCTACAATTTTATCCTTCAGTTTCTTGTTTATTATAAATCCAACACCACTAGTTCTGCCAGTATCTGTCCCACGATAGTAGAAGAGATGTCCACTTTTCAGTTCAATGAGATCTTCTCCTTTTCTCCTTACCTCACTAAGCCCGACGATGTCCCACTTGATCCTTCGTAGTTCCCCTTCCAATTCAAGATGCCTTGAATCAGAAGATAGGGAGCGTCCATTATACGTAGCCAAGGTCAGCATCAGATGGCAGCCTAGTCCGGTGCTCCGGGGATTCTTAGCACCCTCTGCCTTCATGTCGCACTGGCCGCTGCCTTGGCCAGGTACATTCCAGCTGCCGGAAACTGAGGGTCAAGATTTAAGTTGTGGAATCATTTTGGAGGGTTTGGCCATAACTCACCACGCTGGCCAAGCGGGTTGGTGAGTGTGGGATAGCATTTCCTCTAATCCCGATGGTACAGTTATACCGCTATTGGCGGTCGTCAGAGCCCCTTTAGTGGGAACAGGATGCACCACGAGAAGGCGGAGTTGACATTTGTCAAGGAGAGGCTGTGATGTTACGCATCACCTGACCTTACATCCCGGACTCCCGGACTATATATATATATATGTGTGTAAGGTCAGGTGATGCGTAACATCACAGCCTCTCCTTGACAAATGTCAACTCCGCCTTCTCGTGGTGCATCCTGTTCCCACTGAAGGGGCTCTGACGACCGCCAATAGCGGTATACCTATACCATCGGGATTAGAGGAAATTCTATCTCACACTCAATAACCCGCTTGACCAGCGTGGTGAGTTATGGCCAAACCGCTCCAAAATGACTCCACAACTTAAATCTTGGCCCTCAGTTTCCGGCACCTGGAATGTACCTGGCCAAGGCAGCGGCCAGTGCGACATGAAGGCAGAGGGTGCTAAGAATCCCCGGAGCACCGGACTAGGCTGCCATCTGATGCCCGACCTTGGCTACGTATAATGGACGCTCCCTATCTTCTGATTAAAGGCTTCTTGAATTAGAAGAGGAACTGCAAAGGATCAAGTGGGACATCGTCGGGCTAAGTGAGGTAAGGAGAAAAGGAGAAGATCTCATTGAACTAAAAAGTGGACATCTCTTCTACTATCGTGGGACAGATACTGGCAGAACTAGTGGTGTTGGATTTATAATAAAACTGAAACTGAAGGATAAAATTATAGAAGTTGAAAGTTCCTCTGACAGAGCTGCACGACTCGTTATCCAACTCTCGAGAAGATACCAGGCTCAGATTATTTAAACTTATGCACCCACCACAAGTCATCCTGAAGAAGAAATTGAAGAATTTTATGAGGAAATTCGTCATCTAAATAATAAAGGTAAGCAGCACTTGAAGATAATAATGGGAGATTTCGATGCAAAAATAAGGAAATGGCAACAGAATGAAACTTCAGTAGGTAAATTCGGTCACGGCAACAGGAGCCAGCGTGGAAATACTCTCGTTGAGTTTGCAGAGGCAGAAGGGTTTTTCATCTTGAACTCCTTTTTCAAGAAAAAGCCACACAGGAAATGGACATGAAGACATAGAAATGGGACGACAATTGAAATTGATTTTATTATGTGTAACAAAAATTTCCTCATAGAAAACTGCAGTGTGCTAGACAAGTTCAACACAGGTAGTGACCATAGATTGGTGAGATGTAAGATGCACCTCAGCACTAAACTCGAACGTGGCAAGCTCATAAGGCAAACAAAATATATTGACATAACCAACCTTACAAAACACCATAATACCTTCAAGTCGGAACTGAAGAACAGATTCTCTGCTTTAGAAGGCCTAACATTGGAAGAAGTGGATATTTCTGAAGTTAACAGAAGGGTAACCAAAGCTCTTATGGAAACAACAACAAAATTATCTGGGTCTAAGAACAAGTTGCATGTGAACAAATTATCAGGAAAAAACAAAATGTTGATGCAAAAAAGAAGAGAGATGAGGACAACTAAAGAAGATGAGACTTTCAAAGTGGAATATATAGAGATATGCAAGACAGTACGAAAAAGTATCACTGAATACGTAAGAAAATTCAACTGTGAACTAGTGAGGGAAGCAATTGAAAACAACCAAAGCCTGAAGATAGCAAGGGGACATCTCAGTAAGGGAAGAAAACAGATTATGGCACTGAGAAAAGATGGTTCTGTAACAAGAAATAGAGACGAAAGTTTGACAAGAGTGAAAGATTTCTACTCCAAATTATATGAAAGGGATGATACATGTACTCCAGACATTGTGAAAGGTACCGATACCAGAGTTCTTCCAGTCCTCCCAGCAGAAGTTGCACATGCAATGAAGAACATGAAGCGGGGAAAAGCTCCAGGAGAAGATAGAATTACTGTAGACATCATACAAGAAGCAAGTGGAGAAATCGAAACAGTACTCGCCCAAATTTTCACTCGATGCCTTAATGAAGGGAAGATTCCTGAGGATTGGAACAAAGCTACAATGATCCTGCTACATAAGAAAGGTGACATTGAGGATCTCAGGAACTACAGACCTATCAGCCTCCTATCAGTGGTTTATAAAATCTTCACTAAAGTTCTTTCACACCGTTTGAAGGTAACACTGGACATGGCTCAACCGAGAGAACAAGCTGGATTCAGGAGTGGCTACAGCACAATAGATCATGTCCACGTATTGAGAGAACTAATTGAAAGAGCGAGAGAATATGAACTTCCATTGTGCATGGCTTTTATCGATTATGAAAAATCCTATGATTCGGTGAAACCATCAGCAGTTACAATGGCTCTGAAATCCTGCGGTATTTGAAGATGCATACATTAATATTATTAATAACATCTATGAAAATGCAAGTGCAAAGATTCGGCGGTTTGAAAATACAACACACATAAAACTTGGAAAGGGAGTGAGACAAGGTTACACCATATCTCCGAAGCTCTTCAACGCCACATTGGAAAATGTCTTTCAATCACTGAACTGGGAAAACAAAGGGATAAAGATTAATGGAGATTATCTAACTCACCTTCGTTTTGCTGACGACGTAGTCATTTTTGCAACTACCCCATCAGAGCTTCAGAGTATGATCCAGGAACTTGCTGACAAGAGTAAAGAAGTGGGATTAAAAAATGAACTTTCAGAAGACAAAAGTGATGTTCAATGCCTTTACAAGAAATGAAGATTTATCGATTGATGGAGAAAAGCTGGAGATAACAGACACGTACGTTTATCTTGGACAGCAGATATCAAGTGAGGGTCACATTGATGAAGAAATTAATCGGCTTACAAAACTTGCCTGGAGAGCTTTTGGAAGAAACAGCATAATTTTCAAGAGCAATATGCCATTATGTCTTAAAAGAAAAGTGTTTGATCAATGCATCCTTCCAGTGCTTACGTATGGTGCAGAGACGTGGACCTTAACTAAAAGAGACATACAAAGGCTGCAGACAACTCAAAGTAGCATGGAGAGGTGCATGCTTGGTGTAACCAGGAGAGATAAGAAGAGGAACTCGTGGTTCCGAAAAATGACAAGAGTGGAAGACATCATGATCAGAGTTAAATCCCAGAAATGGCAATAGGCTGGACATACTGCCAGAACAACAGACCACCGATGGACAACTGAATTCTTAGACTATATCATCATCTTCATCATCATCATTGTCAACCAATATCTATCCACTGCTGGACGAAGGTCTCCCCAAGTATGACATGGAGGAGATTGGCACAAGACAGACCGTTGTGAGGAAACTTGGGGAGGCCTTCGTCCAGCAGTGGATAGATAATGGTTGACAATGATGATGATGATGGTGATATAGTCTAAGATTTCAGTTGTCCATCGGTGGTCTGTTGTTCTGGCAACATGTCCAGCCCATTTCCATTTTAGTTATTTCACTCTGGTCATGATGTCGTCCACTCCTGTCATTTTCCTTTTCCACAAGTTTCTCTTCTTATCTTTTCTGGTTACACCAAGCATGCATCTCTCCATGCCTCTTTGAGTTACATGCAGTCTTTGTATATCTCTTTTCGTTTAGGTCCATGTCTCTGCTACTTACGTAAGCACTGGCAGGGTGCATTGATTAAACGCTTTCCTTTTAAGACATAATGGCATACTGCTCTTAAAAATTTTACTGTTTTTTCCAAAAGCTCTTCATCCAAGTTTTATACGGCGATTAATTTCTTCATGAATGTGCCCCTCACTTGATATCTGTTGCCGAAAAGAAATGTAGGTATGGATTGTTTTAAGCTTTCCTCCATCAATCAATAACTCTTCTTTTCTTGTAAAAGCACTGCGCATAACTTTTGTCTTCTGAAAGTTCATTTTTAATCCCATTTCTTTATTCTTTTCAGCAAGTTCCTGGATCATACTCTGCAGCTCTGATGGGGTAGTTGCAAAAATGACTACGTCATGAGCAAAACGAAGGTAAGTTAAATAATCTTCATTAATCTTTATCCCTTTGTTTTCTCAGTTCAATGGTTGAAATACATTTTGCAATGTGGTATTGAGGAGTTTGGGAGATATGGTGTTCCCTTGTCTCACTGCCTTTCCAATTTATATTAGTGTTGTATCGTCAAACATCCGAACCTTTGCACTTGTTTTTTCATAGATGTTATTAATAATGTTATTGTACGCATCTTCAATACCGCAGGATTTCAAATCCATTGAAACTGCTGATGGTTTCGCTGAATCGAAGGCCTTTTCATCATCGATAAAAGCCATGCGCAATGGAAGTTCATATTCCCTCGCTCTTTCAATTAGTTCTCTCAGTACATGGATATGGTCCACAGTGTTGCACCACTCCTGAAACCAGCTAGTTCTCTTGGTTGAGCCATGTCTAGTGTTACCTTCAAGCGTTGTGAAAGAACTTTAGTGAAGACTTCATAAACCACTGATAGGAGATTGATGGGCCTGTAGTTCCCGAGATCCTCAACGTCACCTTTTTTATGTAGCAAGATCATTTTAGCATTGTTCCAATCCTCAGGAATGTTCCCTTTATTGAGACATCTGGTGAAAACGTTTGATAGCGTGGTTTCAATTTCTCCTCTTTCTTCTTGTATAATGTCCATGATAATTTCATCTTCTCCTGGAGCTTTTCCCCGTTTCATGTTCTCAATTGCATGTGTAACTTCTGCAGGAAGGATTGGAGGTACCTTGTTACTGGTACCTGTCGTAATATCTGGGATAGATGTATTATCCCTCTCATACAGTTTTGAATAAAAATCTTTCACCCTTGTCAAAATTTCGCTTCTATTTCTTGTTACAGTCCCATCTTCTTTTCTGAGTGCCATAATCTGTTTTCTTCTCTTACTGAGATATCCCTTTGTTCTTGATGTGTTCTCTGTTAACTTCAGAAATATGTACTTCTTCCGATGTTAGGCCTTCTAAAACAGAGAATCTGTTCCTCAGTTCCAACTTGAAGGTATTGTGATGGTTTTTAATTCTTTAACCAGCTGGAACGAATTAACTCGGGGTTAACAAAATAAACTAAAATCAGCTCGAACGAATGTATTCGCTGTCTAAGAAGTAAGCCGAATGCAACAGAAACGAGTATACCTGCGCATCAGAAATTGTTGCTTTTCCCTTCCGTTTGTCATTCTAAGTGGTCATTTTGGGGGGGGTATAATGGTCATTAATCCTTCCTGTCTGATTACCTTTTCCGCTAAGAATGCTACGAAAAGGGTGGTGCACCTAAGAAAGAAGAAGAAAAAATGTATTCCGAATTTCTTCATGAGATTCTATAATTTCTTCTTCAGGATCACTTGTTGTGGGTGCATAAGCTTGAATAATCTGAGCCTGATATCTTTTTGAGAGTTGGATAACGAGTCGCGCAGCCCTGTCCAAGGAACTTTCAACTTCTAGAACATTGTCCTTCAGTCTTTTGTTTATTAAAAATCCAACACCACTAGTTCTGCCAGTATCGGTCCCACGATAGTAGAATAGATGTCCACTTTTCAGTTCAGTGAGACCTTCTCCTCTTCTTCTTACCTCGCTTAGCCCCACAATGTCCCAGTTGACCTTTTCGAGTTCCTCCTCCAATTCAATGAGCCTTGAATCTGAAGATAAGGAGCGTCCATTAAAAGTAGCGAAGGTCAGCATCAGATGGCAGCCTAGTCCGATCCTACGGTGATTCTTAGCACCCTCTGCTTTCATGTCGCACTGGCCGCTGCATTGTCCAGGTACATTCCAGCTGCCGGGGACTGAGGGCAAAGTTTGAAATTCTGTATGCATCTTTGGGGGCTTGTCCATAACTCACCACGTTGGCCAAGTGGGTTGGTGAGTGTGGCACAGCATTACCTCAAATCCCGGTGGTATAGTTATACCGCTTTCGTCGGTCGTCAGAGCCCCTTCAGTGGGAACAGGATGCACCACGAGAAGGTGGGGTTTACATTTGGTTGACAAGAAGAGGCTGGGATATGTTGCGCATCACCTGACCATGTATCCTTTATGATATATATACAGGGTGCATAGGAAAGTCCCTTTAGCCTGGAATAACTTGCGAACGGAGATAGGTGCAGTTGAGCAAGTGAGTTAACAGTATAGTATAGTAAAGCGACGGCGACCGATCGAATACAACCGTTAGCAGCGCCCGTAGTGGCGAAATGCGGAAGTTAGCCATTGCAAATCGAAAACGAAAAGAGATTGAGAAAACCTTCCAATTACAAAGTTGTAGAACATCAATTAATTAGTACAAGACGACATTTGTTTGACACGGATAAGATAAATTGTCACCTGAATACCCTACAATGTCTAAAATCGATGCGCGGCGATTCGAATCTGCATATTCACATTTCGCAAATGTAGCCGTATGCAAATGCATATTATGACGTTGTACCGTACATACGATATAAAAACCAGTAGTAGGATGTACCCTGATCAGAAGGTTAGGTCAACGTACGCTGTGTGAGAATGGCGAGCTTGGATTTCTGGGGTTACGTAAAAAATCAGGTGTATGCAACAGCGCTTACAATTTTTGCGGGATCTACGTCGTCGTGTTACAGATGCTTGAAATAGTATCACACCTTCCATGCTGAGGAATGTGCATGCAGAGTTACTTTCACGAATACAAATGTGTATCGCTGGCCATGGCGAACACTTCGAACATACTCGACATTAACTTTTAACTTTTTTTCACTGTGCGCCAGTTTGCCTTTTTTGTTTTTGTTTTGTCTGACGTCATCAAACTGTATTGACATAAGTACGAATTTATGCAATAAATTGTGTGTATTTGTTCATAACTATGCCTGTTCCCTTCAAACGTTCACACAAAAGGTTGCTCATCGATTTCGGATATTTTAGGGTATTCAGGCGACAATTTATCTTATCCGTGTAAAACAAATGTCGTTTTGTACTAATTAATTGATGCTCTACAACTTTGTAACTGGAAATTTTGCTCTATCTCTTTTCGTTTTCGATTTGCGATGGCTAACTTCCGCATTTCGCCACTAGAGGCGCTGCTATTGGTTGCATTCGATCGAGCGTAGTCGTTTTACTATACCGTTATCTCACTTGCATAACTGTACCTCTCTCCGTTCGCAAGTTATTTCAGGCTAAAGGGACTTTCATATGCACCCTGTATATATAGCGCGCATAATTATTCCACATCTTGATTCCTTCTCTGGTTCAGTTCGACATTGCGCTCAAAATGGACAGAGGGGCCCCAATCAATAGAACGTAGAGTGTGAAGGCTTCGATATTGTTAATACGACGGATGTAGAAGAAATGGTCACAGGAAACGAATGTGAAGAGCTAACGTCGGAAAAGTTTTAGGAATTGATTACTGATCTGCAGGAAAGTGAATTGAATGATGAAACCGAAATGGAAGTTGTTAAACCGGATTTTCGTATGGAAACGTTGAATGGATTTGCTTCATTGGCTGGTCCATTACCTGATAAAGTTTTAGATTTAGACCCTTTTATGGAAAGAGTATTAAAATTTAAAAGAGGTGTAGCAAGTTTATTTGAACCTTATCAAGAAATTCGCAAATACCTTGAAAAGGAGAAGAAACAAAAATCAGTCACAAGTTTTTTTTTGTCTCAGTAGTCTACCCGCGTACCTGCGGTTTGGCCTGCGTACTCCAACAAGCCTTCCTAAAACACGCTTTATAATTAAAATTTTCCTACATATGTTGAAAAATTTCTAAGTTGTCAGTTTCGTTTTTAACTTATCCTATAGCCTATAAATTATACAAAATTTTCTGCTATTTATAGGTAAATTGGGACAGTTTATACGCATAATCCCAGTTTTTGTATAAACGCCTAGCCTTATTATCCGCGGCATGCTGGTGGAACGTAACCCCTGTGGATAACGAGAGATTACTATATATATTAGGTGCTTGAATTAATTCCCGCTGTTTCCCAATAGAGCGAAGCAGTGGTGCGCTGTGACCCGGGCCACACGTGACCTCCCTTGCACACGCACGTACCGTCCGTAGTCTGGGTGAAGCAGTGTGTGACACGCGATCGGAGGGCACAGAACACGAGTTTGTATTGCTTTCACGATGTCGAGTTTCGTACCAAAAAAGGAGCATTTGCGGGAAGCATTACTCTTCTGCTTTCATCTCAAGAAATCTGCAGCGGAAAGTCATCGTTTGCTAGTGCAGGCCTAAGGGGAACATGCCCTATCGGAAACAACATGCAAAGAGTAGTTCCGACGCTTCAAAGCCAACGAATATGACGTGAAGGACAAAGAGTGCCTTGGGCTGCAGAAAAAGTTCGAAGATGGTGCATTGGAGGCTTTATTGGACGAGAATTCATGTCGGACCCTTCACGAGTTGTATGAAACACTACGGGTCGATGAGTCAACGGTTAGCAAAAGTTTAAAGGCAATGGGAATGATCCAGAAGCTCGGAAACTGGATCCCATATGACAAGGTTATTCCTCTCCACGACAACGCTAGACCTCATGTCGCCAAATCCGTGAAGAAACTCTTGGAGGCACTTGGCTGGGACTTTTTACCTCACCCGCCTTATTCCCAGGACATTGCTCCCTCCGACTTCCATTTGTTACGGTCGCTACAACATAGCCTGCCAGAGCAGCACTTCCTTTCTGTCGCGGATATCCAAAAATTGCTCGATGAATAGTTCGCCTCGAAAGAACCTGCATTTTTCTACCGCAGAATCCATTTGTTTCCCCAACGGTGGGAAAGTGTCGTAGCTGCCAACGAACACTACTTTGAATAGACAATCCTGTACCGTTCTGTGGCAACACACAGGTGTTTGTGTGAAAAAAACAGCGGGAATTAATTCAAGCACCTTATACACTATCTACCAACAAGTAATTGGAAACCCCTGCAATCGACGATATCTGCGGCCCTGATGCACGTCACTACCACCGCCGTTAAGTATCGTGTGGGAAACAACAACGCAAACAGTCGCCTGCAAGATGCCACGCAGTTCGGATCTCTCTGATTTCGAGAAAGGTGTAATCGTCGGGTATCACAGAAATGGCCGATCCATACGTGACATATCCAGCGAGTTGAAGTACCCAAAATTGACAGTGGCCTACGTGGTTGGCAAGTGGAAGATGAGAGGTGAATGTCGGAATGTGCCCCGACCCGGTAGACCCACATAAGTGGGAGTTAGAGACCGACGGGTGCTGGCCAGAGAAATTCGGAAAAACCGCAGCAAATCGATGGGCCACATCCGCGAGGAGTTTCAAAAGGCATCCGGGAGTGTTCTTTCGATAAATACCATCCGTAAGGTAACCCATCTGCTCGGTTATTATGGACGTGCTGCCGCCCACAAGCCTTTGATCACTAAGTCCAATAGCGCAGTTGGCTAACGTGGTGCAAAGAACGTCGACACTGGACCGTTGAACAGTGGAAACAGGTTTTCTGGAGCGACGAATCAAGGTTCACCCTCTACCGTTCGGATGGCAGGGTCTGGGTTTGGCGTTTGCCTGGAGAACGCCTCCTGCCGGAATGTACTGTGGCAACTGTGAAGTTCGGCGACGGTGGAATTAGGCTATGGGGGTGTTTCTCCTGATATGGCGCGGAACCCTTAATCCCAATTCCTGGTAGACTCAACGCCGAGACCTACTGCACCATTTTGGATGACCATGCACTTCCAACGTTGTGGCAGTTTTAGGGGTGGATCCATGTTACTTTCAGGATGACAATACCATCTGTCATACTGCGAGGTCTACCATGGCTTGGTATGGTGACAATGGGGTTAATCGAATGGACTGGCCTGCACAGAGCCCGGACCTTAACCCTATCGAGCACCTCTGGGATGAGTTGGAGCGTCGACTTAAGTGGTGCCCCTACCGTCCGAAATCGATGAAGGAACTGACCTGTCTTCTCCAAGCCGAGTGGAAGAAAATACCGCTAGCCGTCGTACAACGCCTGGTTGAGAGTATGCCCCGGAGGGTCGCAGCTGTAATCGCCGCTCGTGGAGGCTCCACCAACTATTGAAGGGGAATAAACTTCGTTTTCCTTTGCTATCACAGGTGTCCAATTACTTGTTGGTAGATAGTGTATATATATACTGCCACATAAAAATTACTTTAGGTTATAATCAAGTAAATTATGTGAATAAGTTAAATTAATGATAGGTTGAAATTATTTTACCCAAGAGACTATAATTTTTATAGCCTTCCCTACATTATTAGTAGCCTCTCCTAAAATTTACTAGTAGCTACGGTCCTGTAAACACTGTTACAAAACTGACCATAAATTTCTCTTTGAAAAAGCGAAACTAATTGCCATGCCAGATTCAACCTCTAAATTTGATACTCTGGAAGCTTTCCACATACATCAGAATTTGTCGCGATTTGTTAACGTCATGGCATCCACACCAATTCTATCAAGCTAGTGGAAGCAACTATTTAAAACCCATGACTGCAAACACCGTTGATGATAATGTATATTAGGACAAAGTCCTCTGTAGTATTGTTACACACGTTGTAGCATATGAGCCTGGAAAAGACAAGTTGATTTCGATGACAATGGAATAGTTATATCTGAACCTAAGAATATCTCTATATGTATGTACAATATATTTGCATTAAATTTTGAAAGCTAATGTAAGTTACATCCAGTGAGACATAAAATCAGAAATGAGGTATATGGAGTATCACATATTGCGCTCACCTGATTCCGGCTTCAGTCCTCCTGGTTTGCAATAGTCTGGCGTAAACATACTCATCACATTTCAGTTCAAGCATGCTACGTGTCCAGTGTTGCACCACACCATTAAAAGATATTCAGTGTTCAAAGTTCAACACACACACGAACAACAGCAATAATTCGAGACTGTTGTTAAGACTAGATTACATCGACGCAGCCAGAATTTCAGCAGGGATATTTCACTGTTCAATGCCAAGTTATTGTGAAGTATCAAAAGTTGAAAAGATTAGAAAAGTCAACAAGTCGTTCCTCGCTCGCCCGGACATGTTTCAGGCTACACTGTGCCCATCTTCAGCGGTCGGGTGCAATAGACACTCATCTGCTTTTATTGTGTTGACTACCTCCCTGTCATGATGCCACATACGATTATACGATTGGAATATTTACGGGCCATACGTCCTGATGAAGATAGGCCAGAGCCCAGTGAAACCTTGGTCGACTTGAAGAATAAAACTTTTGTGAGAAACGTTGTATATCCTTTATATACATAGTTGTGAGGTATTTTAAGTGACTCTGAGCAGGAATTTTCACAATGAAGAAAGAAAGAACCACATTTGATTTTACGATTTTAAAAAGCTCGGAATCACTATCGTTGTAAAAATGTGAGTTATTGAAAAAATGGTTAACGCAGCGCCACTTTCGATGTGATGTAGGGCAACAAAAGCAAATACATGAACATTTGAAAATGTAAAAATGAAAGCTGAATGATTTTTTTTTCTTTCCTACAGAGATAGCAACACTTAACTTGCTATTATGGCTTTCCAGTCATGGCTCCTCACTTGTGCCTGTCTGCGCCAGTGGTACAACGACATACTATAAAATCTCTCCCCCCCCCAGAATGTCATTAGGATGTCGTCGGATATCCATTGTGTTCGATTTCTTCCCATCTCTTCCTCCCGTGCTGAGAGAAAACTCATCTGGTAGTGTTCCGCAGACTGCATCCCAAAGGCTCTGCGAAAGAGGACTGTATGCCAGGAAACCTGGGGTCTGTATTCCCTTCACACTTAACCAGAAAACAGCTTGATTAGCATAGAGAAGGGAGCATCGTAGTTGATTAGACATCAAGAAGTAAAGACATCTACTTTTCACAAATGAATCAAGGTTTTTGCTAACAAGTAATTCCTGACGCCAGTATGCCTGGAAAGAAGTAGGCACTGCAAATCACCATTCTAATACAACGGAAAGGGACAATTTCGGAGGTGGAGGGAGGGGGTATGTACAGGTATCACGATTGACGGTCATTCCTCTGTATATGTTTTCGATAGCGGAACTTTGACAGCCCATAAATATCGAGAAGAAAACCTAGAATCCCATGTAACAAATTTTCGAGGTGCCGTTTACCCAGAATATGTTTTCATGGAGAAGAATTCTCGTCCTCAAAGGACGAGGCTTGTGGATGAGTACCTGGGAAGTGAATATATACGATAAAAAGAATGGATTTGTCAAACCAGGTTCCCAGATTTAACCCCATCGAGAATGAGGTGAAAACTGCTCTTATAGAGGAATAAGAACGTCTTCCTATACTTAACTCCTAAACCCTCTTGTTGGAAACATGAGTGATCGTTATTAAGCGCCTATAGCTGCACAGAAAAAACAGTGTTGCTGGGCCATCAGTTATCCATCACCGGCAGTGGCTGTCACAAGCGGTCCTTAAGTGGCCCTGCCAGCACGTGCCATAAATTATGGCTAACCTAAAGTGGGGCTAGTTTCCCACCAGTGGTAACTGATAGCTCGCCGAATCTTGTTCGCCAACTACTCAGCAGTAGTCATAAAAAAAAAAAAAACGACAACCGCAGCTTCCCAAAGGCAGAACTATTCTGCCTTTGGGAAAATGTCAATGGTAATCAGAGCAATCGGCGCCGTGCGATAAGTCCCCGCTCCTGCAGACGAAGTCAAACGATACGTGCTGACACAGGTTGTTGCGCAACAGACCCTACTTTCTGCGCTAACGTTCGTCATGTGGCGGTGCGAGCCGTCAATGCCCGCCGAACAACATTCCGGTCCTCTCGTTCGGCGGTGTGCTGCGGCTGCGGCAATCGCTCACGTCGGTCCGTCCATCCCTCCTGCACCCACCGAATCGATACTCGCCTCACTGTGGCTGGACATCGTCCCACACGGGCGCCGATGTCTTGGTACGATAAACCGCTGTCGCGATAAGCCACTATTTGTCCTCTGTCGAACTCCGAAACGTGCTGGAATGACTGCCGTATTCTGCGACGAGGCATCAGGAAGCTTCCCACGCACAGGTCCAGTAGCACAACACACTTCCACTACTAATACTCCGCCTTCTGTGCACCTATCTTATAGTGCTTCTCGGTGGCGTGCCGGGCGCACATGATTTGCATATACCCTGCAATGCTAATCGTTTGCATGTCCTCTCGCGGGCGACGCATGCTGCGAATTTCAGGCCAATCGGATGCTTCCTTTACTTTACTTGATGTTATTTTTAGCAGCGAATTCCTCCAGGCTTGTGTATTCAACCCATGGATATATATGTGGATATATACATTATATCCACATTCAAATAATTGATAAATTTTGTACGCGTATAGTTCTTTTTTTTTTACCAACATAACGATTTTTTAATGTTTTTCCGGGACTTTTGTTTCAAGAGGTTTAGTGTATGTATTATTTTTTGTTATTCATGGGAATGGAGTAGGTGTATTTTTCGGCAGTCTGTATTCTCGATCCTTTGTGTGTCAGTGCAGGAATTTTGCTACGAAATGAGTTTCTATAAATACATGAGAGTAATTGACTATTTCTTACAATTCATTTATATCTATTTATATATTTTACTTCCGACGGTAACCTTCGTCGACGGGGTATTTCATAAGGAAATTAATTCGCCTCTCTGCATATGGCTTTTTTTTAACATCCACTAAAACAAGACGATGGCGATAGCCTCGTCTTCAACTAACTGGTACCATGAGAGACACAGCACGTGTTGCTTCTGCGCATGCGCAGTACCGTAACTTCCACCTCGTGTTGGAGTTGCTTCGGTTGCCAGCTTCGGGCCACTAGTGGCACTTGCTTGGAGGCCCGCAATTAATGGCTATGCGGCAGGGTCATCAATGCCTGCCAACTGATGGCGCTGCCACCGACGGACCGCTACCGTACCGTGAGCTGCAGATTTCAGACAGCAGTGACCTATCACTGCCAGCTGGTGGCCAGCAGTTTCCCAATACTAGTGTTTTTGCTGGTTGTTAGAGGTGACCGTACACCTTATTGACTCTACAAGTAAGCGTACTCCGAAATACTAACGTCTAAACTTAGACATTAACGTACATGCTTGCAACATTTATCTTGAACAAAATGCGCATTGTTTTGTAGTTTACAGAATTTTGTCGAGCTATGTAAAAATTTATGTCGATACAAAGTTTTATTAAATTACTTCCTACTTCCTTAATTTATGCACAGCAGTGTACTGGCGTGATCGATGCACTGTAGAATGCTTTCTATTTTCGGTATGCAGTGTAGCATGGAGTGATTCTAATGCTGTCCTACGGCTTATAGAACCAAATTGGAGATAATACTTTCTTATAGAATAAAACCCGAAATGGACCATAAGTACTACAAAGGAATTTTTACAAAGGAGAAAAAATATGATTGACACCCTTAATTCTAGATTGATCTCTTGAGAAAGCATGTGTGGAGTATTTTTCGAAGGCGAATCAATCAAAAATTTCGTCCTGCTATTGTTTCATGTATAGATCAGGAAACATGAACAACGTCCTAAATCTAAACCACATTCTACTTACCTCGCATTAAAGAATATTGTCTAAGAAGGAGACGAAATACGATGAAAACAATGTTTTGTTCATAATCAAAACTTACAGTTCGAGATTTCATGTGTTTTGCTATAATACATGTACATTTAGAAAGATGTTTCTACATATTTCTTTTATTTTTGCTTTTGGTTTCAGCTGCTTTGTTATTGGGTGCCGCAGCTTGGACTACTTACCGTAGGTTCTCCCTTCTTATGAGAGTCTGGCTGTACTCACACGGTTTCGTATCTCTAAAAGAAGACGATACAGGCATTGAGAAGACATTTGATGCTTATCTGTCCTACTGTTCAGCAGATACAACTTTCGCTCTGACGGAAATCGTTCCAGGTATGATTCATCAACACCATTCCATTTGAGGGAATTATCAAATTACAATACAGGCACGCTGAAACAGACAAAACAAGGTAAACATTAAAATGAAGGTAACCATTAAAAGTTATGTTTCAAGAATATGGAAAATTAAATATATTTAACCAGTTCTCTATCTCGAAAATTCCGTTTCCCAATATACACTGCTGGCCACCCAAAATGCAACACCAAGAACGAAGCATCAGATTGGCCTGAAATTCTCAGCATGCGTAGCCCGCGAGAGGGCATGCAAACGATTAGCATTGCAGGGCATATGCAAATCATGTGCGCCCGGCACGCCACCGAGAAGCACTATAAGAAGGGTGCACAGAAGGCGGGGTGTACGTAGTGGAACTGCGTTGCGCTGCCGTAACTGTGCGTGGGAAGCTTCCTGATGCCTCGTCGCAGAATACGGCAGTCATTACAGCACGTTTCGGAGTTCGACAGAGGACAAATAGTGGCTTATCGTAACAGCGGTTTATCGTACCGAGACATCGGCGCTCGTGTGGGGCGACATCCAGCCACAGTGAGGCGAGTATGGATTCGGCGGGTGCAGGAGGGACGGACGGACCGACGTGAGCGATTGCCGCAGCCGCGGCACACCACCAGACGATAGGACCGGCATGTTGTGTTTCGGGCATTGATGGCTCGCACCGCCAGATGACGAACGTTAGCGCAGGAATTAGGGTGTGTTGCGCAACAACCTGTGTCAGCACGTACCGTTCGACGTCGTTGCCGATGGACCTGGGTTCACATGGGCGCCTTGACGCAGAGTCAACTCCGCAGACGCATGCGTAACAGGGTTCGCTCTACTGTTATAGGGGATACATACCTGGGTGCCCCAGCGTTCATTTCTGTGGTCAATTGCTGCACTGTTGCTCGTCGAATGCCCTTTACCAGTCGACGGAGGCGATGTTCTCTTCTGGGGTCGATGGCCTTTGGGGATCCGCAGTTATGACGTCGGGAGGTACTCGGTGTGCCAGAGATTCACCGAATTCTTGGTACACCCTTACTGCAGCACCCCGCGAATAGCCCACGCAGACTGCTGTTTCTGAGATGCTTCCACCCTGGGTGCGGTAGCCTACGATCATACCCTTTAAAACGTCCGTCAAATCACTACTTCTGCCCAATGTGCTCACGTAACTCACTATGGCTCACCTGTCCTGGCCGGCCGTTTATATCACCGTGTGGTGAACCTTATCACGTGCACTCTGTGACCCGCTTGGGAGGGTATGATTCCGCGAGTGGTCGTATTATTGCGATACGACTGTGTATGTGTGTATACAATAACCCAATGAATTTAAAGTCAGTGGAAACCACGATGCGTGTGTGTACATAAACACTGGAGATTTCAACGGTATAAATTCCACACAGACCGTGACGCTCTCCGAGTGCAAAGGATCTGTAATTTGATTGCCTAGTAACACTAAGATGAGAATCTTCTCTCTCCTCTCTCTTATTTTTATTCCTAATCGTCGAAAGATTTCGATTTTTTGTGGAGTCGGACTGCACTTTGCAAGAGTTATTATATCCACAGAGTTAGAAAAAGGATGAGTTTGTGTGATGTTGCGCAATGAACCAAGGTCACGATCGTACAACAGCCGTTGTTTATTTATTATTATTTTTTACTTGTTTCTTTTTCAACGGTTTCTTCTAGATGAAGAACACATTTACAACAATTGTTTATTCTATTATTAGCCATAAAACCACAGCGGATTCATCACATGTATTTATTCTAATAGGAAAAACTCAATAACATGCATACGACAACAGTAAGTAAAAATATCTGGTAGTTTGTATTTCTTTTTGGAGCTAACCTCTGAATCTCAGAGAACAGCTTAGTGATATATATGTATGTATGTATGGTATGACACTATGCACTCAAGAGCAATGATTGCAAGGAATTAAGAGGTCATAATGTTATCTGTTGTTGTAAGTGAAAAATAATTTTAGTTTAAGTATAAGAAATATTAGTATTATTATATATTGGTGCAGACGTGAAATCGAAGATGATAGGGCAGCCAATACCCATAGCACGATGTATCAGTTCTGTGATACATCGTGCTATGGGTATTGGCTGCCCTATCATCTTCGAAGTATAAGATATTAATTAGGCAGAAAAATGAAAGCAAATAAAACAAATCTGCAAGAAAAGTCAAAACAAAATAAAAAAAAGTAAATTTGCATGAAAATATCAAAGGAAGCATAAATTAAATCAAAAACTCGTTTTTCAGAAATCCTTACAAAGCTGGCCCAAGAGACGCACGATGGTGGACTGGAAAGACCCATATTCTGCTGCCAATTGTCGTGTACTGGTACCGGGGTTCTCTGTCCCAGCTTCGACCAGTGTATCAGTGTTGGTGGTTGTTGGACGTCCTGTCCTCGGCTGGTCTTCGAGAATGGGGTCCCTAGTATTGAAACGCAGGAAGCATTTTCGTGCAGTGCTGCTGTCCACTGTTTTCTCGCCTTCAACTATATAAATTTCTCTTGCTTCTGCTGCGTTTAACCCTTTCTGCAATATTGGCGTAGAAGCACCCGAACAACACTTTTATCAACCTTCATCCTTGGGTCAGCTGATAACGCAATGTGCCTCCGTGCTAAATGTACGTCACGATCCTCATGTATTCCACGTCATCGTGGTACCCAGTCGACGCTGACTCCCTTTTTGCGCATGAATGAAGGCCTAACATTACGTGTAGCTCAAAAAAGGGAGGAACATTCTTTCTCACCCAGGTACATTGAGTCAGTTCAAGTTTGGCACTATTCAAGGTATGCAGGTGCGGGAATATGACATCATCATAACATGGGGCGTGCGCCGCTGTTACTGTCCAGTGAGATAACGAAATAGCTAACTCTTGGGAAGGCTGAAGGTCAGTACTGTAAGAATCAGATTGTTTTCTTGTTCCGTGGTTTAATGACCACCACGAGCAACTCTAGGGGATATAAGCAGTCATCCTTCTCTAATTTTGAACTACTACTTGCAGGACATACACAACAGCCATGCCTCGTCCGAGACTGGGCCCAGCTTTGGCGACTAGTCAGAACCCCACGCCTTTGACCTCTCAGCCCCTGTGGTGCCAATGATAAGCACAAAAATTACTGTATATCTTAATCAGGATTCAAGTTTAGACATAAGCTACCAGAGGGAAAGAGCAAAAGAAGATAAACTAAAGCACTAAAATCTCAAGCAAACAGCAGATAGTAAATAGAAAATAAAAAAGGATGTGTGGTGATGTAATTTCACTGCAGGATTATCGGTTACAAAAAAAAAATGGGGTACCAGCTTTGCGAATATATTGGGTTGGGGCGAATGAAATGTCCGGTGCGAACGAAAAGTAGAGACAGGCCACCACCACAGCGGAATAAGACCACCCACAGGTGTTGCGGGTATTAAGTCAGAGAGTTGCTATAAATAGCTAGCATGTGTGTGAAGAACAAAGTTCAGGTTTGTTTGGACGTAATGTGGCTTGCAAAGTAAACATGGAGATACCGGGTTCGAGAGTCATCTTCCTGTAGGAATTTAAACTGGGCCATTCTGCTAGAACTGCCGCTCGTAACGTTAATAAAGCGTTTGGGGAGAATACAGCCAACGAACGAACTATACGGCGATGGTTTGTGAAGTTTCGAAGCGGAGATACGGACCTGCAGAACGAAGCACATGGTCACCGACCTGTTGCTGTTTCTGACATTGTTCCGTTACGTGTGGTTGAAGCGGAGATACCGACCTGCAAAACGAAGCACGTGGTCACCGACCTGTTGCTGTTTCTTGCATTGTTCCGTTACGTGTGGTTGAAGCGGAGATACGGACCTGCAAAACGAAGCACGTGGTCACCGACCTGTTGCTGTTTCTGGCATTGTTCCGTTACGTGTGGTTGAAGCGGAGATACGGACCTGCAAAACGAAGCACGTGGTCACCGACCTGTTGCTGTTTCTGACATTGTTCCGTTACGTGTGGTTGAAGCGGAGATACGGACCTGCAAAACGAAGCACGTGGTCACCGACCTGTTGCTGTTTCTGGCATTGTTCCGTTACGTGTGGTTGAAGCGGAGATACGGACCTGCAAAACGAAGCACGTGGTCACCGACCTGTTGCTGTTTCTGACATTGTTCCGTTACGTGTGGTAGAAGCGGACCCCCGAAAAACGTGTCGTGAGATAGCGGGACAGGTAGGTGTCCACCACACGACAGTTGTTCGGCGTCTGACTGCGTTGGGTAAGGTAAAAAAGCTGGACATGTAGCTGCCACATGAGTTTACAACTGACAACTAGGCGTTTGGAAATCTGCACGTCTCTGCTTGCCAGGAATAAACAGGAATATCTACTGTATCAAATCGTCACCTGCGACGAGAAGTGGGTCCTTTATGATAATCGGAAACGATCTGCACAATGGTTAAGCAAGGCACAGCCTGCTGAACGGCATCCTAAGCCACCCCTACACACCAAAAACATGATACTACTTGTCTGGTGGTCCATAGCCGGAATACTTCTTCGGAGTTTCTTGGTAAGACGCTAAACCATCACTGCAAAACGTTATTGTTCTGAATTACACCAGATGCACAGGATATTGCTGCAGAAACAACCGGCTTTGGTCAACAGACATGGTGTTCTTCTGCTCCAGGACAACGGCCGCGCCTTCATGTCGCACAACGAATGATGCTGACATTAAGTGCATTGGGTTATGAAGCACTGCCTCTTCCGGCCTAATTTCCGGACTTGTCTTCGTCAGACTATCATCTGTTTCGTCGCCTGGATCACTTCCTGTCCGCGAAACAGTTCACGACGGACAACGAGGTTCAACGTGCAGTTGACGACTTCTTCGGGTCCCAGCCACAAGACCTTTTTCGTTCCGGGATTATGGCCTTGCCGGACAGATTGCAACTATGTGTCGATACCGAGGGGGATTATTTTGCCTCGGTAAGTTGTCCTACTTTGTTCTCGCCGTCCACCTGTGCTGCCAGACAGCAAACGCGGAAGACAAGAAATGTCCTTTGCCGGACACTTCATTCGCACCAACCCAATAATAAAGCACAAAATACGGTCAGCAGAAATGTAGTCGACATTTTAAAATGTTTGTTTCTGATCTTAATTTGACTTATTCTTAATATACAAATTTGATAAAAGCTGAAAATAAAACGTGCCGGAAAAATAACAGTAACAACAATTCAGTACTTAGTAATACAAACGTAAGGTTTCCGCTTTGCTAAACATGACAATTACACAGTAAATATGAATAAAGAAATAAATCCATTGAGGGAAGGACACAACGCGCACTTAGTTTGCTGTAGCTTTGGGAAGATCTAGGAAGATCTGATTTTACGAAGCATCTGAAAGAAAAATACATAACAAACGTTCCAGCAAAAATCACTGTGTAGCAATCCCAGAAGCAGTTGGCCAACAGTAGTTCATCAATCTTGTGAACAGTGGCAGAAGCCGCACTCTTACCACTATCCACATGATTGATAGGTGATGGAGTCATGGCTTCGGTTGTGTTCAAGTGTCAAAGACACAAGTAGACACTTGGGCAGAACCGAAGAACCAGCAAAGAAAAAAATTCTGTCTTTGCTGGGTGATGGAGAATATGGCTTTGTGTCTGTCCAAGAATCAAAGAAACAGGTGGCTCGGAAAAATAAAACGAATGAACATCCGCATACAATACAGATGTAAAATGCTCGTTGTACAACAGGATGAATGAAGAACAATATACTAACTTTTCTTGAATATAACTGAAACTTTGTCAAACGCCATTTTTCTCCTTTCCAAACCTTTTCTTTGAGATTTTCACTCTATTACTTTAGGCATGATATCGTACGAATGGGGGTGTGCTTGATGTATAAAACCTAATCACAGTACTTGTAACGCTCTTTCTTATTTAAAAATAATTTCGATAATTCTTAGGTGACAATTCGCGATGCGGATGGTATTTTAAACAGCGACTGACGCTGAATAATATGTGGCTAAGGGAACAAATGCTTCATTCGTCACTTTTGTAAAAAAGAAGAGAAAAGAAAGAACATTCTTGATCTCTTTACCAGGTAAGATGTTCACTGAGATAAAAAATCGTTCTTCTGTCTTACAATTTCAGAAAAGTTAAAATCATTTATGAAACGGAAAGAATGCTGAAATTATTTTCTATATTTATAAATTGGTTATTTGTAATTCTTCAGTTTTATGTCACCACTTTCTTGTTTCAACAACCAACACTGTTTCACTTCCCTCAGGCTTAGAGGAAGAAGAGCCCAACTTCAAGCTTTTCATTGCTGATAGAGACTCTGCACTCGGACAATATTCAGTGGCTGCTGCTCTGAATCCAATTCATGATTCAAAAAGAGTCATTATAATACTTACAAGGTAAGGTAAATCTGTTATCATACACAAACACAAAAGGGAGTTAAACTTACCTTCAATTCTCTCTATTAGGATCCCTTCACTGAACGGAGGACAGGGTCCACCTTGGGGAATTCAGCCCTTTCCAGTGGCCCTATTTCAAAATCCTATGTGCATTTCAGTCTAATGCACCGCCACATCACGAAAGTTAGCGCAGGAATTAGGGTGTGTTGCGCAACAACCTGTGTCAGCACGTTTCGTTCGACGTCCTCTGCAGGAGCGGGTACTTGTCGCACGGCGCCTATTGCTCCGATTACCATTGACGTTACACCACCGGCGAGTGCGGCGGCTGTGGGCAGTTGAACGCCGCATCTGGACTACGGAATGGCATGGCATTGTCTTTTCCGACGAATCCCGCTTCTGCCCGCAACACCACGATGGTCGGATCCGCGTGTGGCGGCACCGTGGCGAGAGACTGTATGACGCTTGCATTATGCATCGCCATACGGTCCGTCTCCTGGCGTTATGGTTTGGGGCGCAATTGGATATGACATCCGCGCCCCTCTGGTACGCATCACCGGTACACTCAACAGCCACAGCTACATCTCCGACGTTTTGGAGCCTGTAGTCTTCTCTTACCTGCAGGACCTACCAGCGGCAACGTTTCGACAGGACAATGAGCGCCCGCACGTGCAGCAATTCTTCACGGCCCACCAGGTGTCACTGCTGCCGTGGCCCGCCTGTTCTCCCGATATGTCACCCATCGAACACGTCTGGTCGCTGATCGGCAACCGAGTGGCCCGGAAAGCACCACCCCCGGCTACGCCTGATGAACTGTGGCAACGTGTGGAAGCAGCGTGTACCGACATACCCCAAGTCCACACCCAAAGCCTCTTTCGTTCAATGCCGCGGCATGTAGCGGCCGTTATTGCCAGCCATGGGGGCCACACGAACTATTGATGTCTGCGTGTTCCGCAATTCGCACGGGCCTGTAAGTTCAATCGTTTCATCTTTGTATCTGTTGTTATGTGTCCAGTAAATCTGGCTTTGCTGTCTCGTGTCGTTCTTGATGTTGCATTTTGGGTGGCCAGCACTGTAATACTTCTTGAAATAGGATTGCATCTTATCTTGATGATCTGTACGCCGAATATGGGTTATCTATGTTGATAATGTGAGTCAGTCTACAAGGCTGTTTCAGTAGTTTGAAGAGGAATTCGTCGGCAAACAAGAACTGAATTAACCAGTCCTTTGAATCTTATGCTCCTTTTCTTGTTAGTTCTTTTTCCAGTCTGAAGTTCTTTTTCTTGCTTTATCGATATCTGAGGCTGTTAGTGGTGATCTAAGTGTTAGTGTTAAGGATTAAAATTTTACCGAATGTTGTTTCAACAAACAATCTGCAAACACAAAACGTATATACACTGGCGGAAAGTGAAAAAAGAACACCAAGAAGGAGACGTCTGATACCAACGAAATTTATACAGCATAATAACAGAATACAGAGGATAACGTGATCAAAACATTATGGCAAAATACAGATGTATTTGCTGGTAAACTGAAAAATAACATTTCCATGTAACATGGTTAGTACGAGGTGAACTGCGTCACACTGTGCAATTCTGGCATGGAGTCTGTCATACACATGTTGGATGTAAGTTTGGTGTATTGAATTCCAAGCATCCTCAACCTGGCCGCGTAAATCGGGGATGGTCGTGGCTGGCCGTGGAGACCGGATAAGTCGTTGTCCCATAAAATCCCACACGTGCTCAATGGGGGACAAATCCGGTGAACGTGCAGGCCATGGAAGTTGTCTCACACCTTGAAGTGCATGTTGCGTTGCACTTGTCGTGTGTGGGCGTGCGTTATCTTGCTGGAAAACACCACGATGGACCGACCTTACAAATGGCACAGCAAGGGGCTGAATGATGTTGTTGATGTAGGAGGTGTTGTTTAACGTACCTGGTACAAACACTAGTTGTGTACGGGAGTGATAGCTGATCGCTCCGTACACCAGGAGACCAGGTGTAGGCCCTGTGTGTCGCTGGCGGATGCAAGAAGGGTGGAGACGCTCCCCTGTGCGTCTGCAAACACGCATACGGCCATCGGAGGCTTCCCAAGCAGAATCTGCTTTCATCGCTGAACACGACTGATCGCCATTGTGTTCTCCAGTGCACACCTTGGTGACACCACTGCAGCCGTTCCTGACGGTGGGCTGGAATCAGAGGTACACATGCCAGAGGCACACGTGCACGTAGTCCTGCATCCCGTAGACGGTTGCGGATTGTTCGCACAGTCACCTCAGGTGCAACGGCAGCTCGGATTTGCGTCGCAGTGGATGTTCTGCTTGACAACGCCGCTTTTCTTATGCGTCTATCGGTCTGCTCATCAGTCCGTCTGTGACTCCCGGTTCCGCGTCTTCTCGTGTGGGAATGTTCCTCGGACCATCTACGCCACCATCGTACCACCACCGATACTTCCCGTCCAATTCGCTCCGCAATACGACGATACGACACCCGGCCTCGCGGAGTCCGACTAGACGACCTCGCTCAAAGTCCGATGACTGCGGAAATCGTACACGTCTTCCATGTCCAGGCATTGCAGCTTCTTCAGGGTCTTCGCACGTGTCCGTACGCCGACGACTGATTACATTCATTTCGCCGTACTCCTTAAATACCACCGACGATAATTTGCATATTATGCCGTGCTGTGGCGTAAGCGCTCACCGGGTGGTCCCGAAATTAACAATTAACATCACACCTACGTAAACTCGACCCATTAACATATGTAAATTTCATGATCGTCCGCCAATTCCTTCTTAATGTTCTTTTTTCACTTTCCGCTAGTTTATACAATTTCAAAACACAATACAACTCACGAGTTTTATTATTCTTCACAGTATTTCTTCATTCTTTACTCTTGCTGTCCATAGATCTTGAACAGCCTTTCAAAATTTCGCGTCTCAAAGGCTTTGAGTTTTTCTTATTGTATTTGCATTTAATGTCCAAGCTTAACTCCATGCAACAGAATTGATCACACGTAAGACAATTTTTTTGTATAAATCATGGTTGAGCAGAACCGATCTCATTTTTATGAAGTCGTGTGAAAAAAGGCCTCATTTATATGAAGAGTTGTCTTGACGGCTCAGTTTTGAACTTATCTCTATATCACAATTAACACTTTCATTCATCTAGTCTTTATGATATTTGAATTTATCTACTTGTTCAATATTCTAATATTAGATCTCAGCAGATGTTATAGCATTGTTACCAATTATCATACGAGTAGTTTCATTGGCGGGAATTGAAGCCCACGTCAGTACTCTGTAGCCACTTTTAACAAGCAGCAGGATGTATTCCATATTTGTTGTGCTGTTAAAGCTGTTTCATCAGCATGGCACACGATGTTGATTACTAAGCCATTATCGATTATTCCTTCATTCCTTTCACAAAAAACCTTCAATTATAAGATTACTGAAAAATGTCATACAGAAGTTGGGAAACCACACAAGTCTGTCTCATTCCTCTTTCGGTTCTGGTGTTATTGATCTTTATGCTATTTGTTAAAACTGATTCCGTCTGATTACAGTAAAGATTTCTAATTCTTGCCCGTCTGGACATACTTGTTCTAGAATGTCGATAAGCTCGGCTTCTTAAAATAGATAAAAGTAATATAAAATTTAATTTGTTGTTCTCTACATTTTGTGACAAAATCTGTGTGTGAGCAAAATAATACATACTTCTCTTTTTCCCAAACCCTTTCTAAAACCAATTTCGCTTTTTCTTTTGTAAATAAATATTCCGCTTTAAATAATCTTTATAAACATGTAAGGGTCTGGCTCATTGGGCTAATCAGCTTGAAATCGTCAGAAGTTTTGGCATAATGATTTGCATGTCGCCCTTGGGATGAAAATCGAATCCAAACAGTTACGTGGTAATTTTCTAATAGATTTTATTAAATAAGTTGACGATTCTATTAATATTTATACTGAATTAAGACACAGTTCATTCTACTACTAAAACATTTTAAGGCAAAAATGGAATCGTGGAAAATGCATAAATCTATTGTAAATGTTGCCTTATTTGTGCATAAAGTGCTCATGTTTTCACATGTTGTTATACTTTTTTACTTCTTCGAAACGGTACGGGTGGTAATAAAACGTTTCCAGACCTTCAACTCGAGAAGCAACAGAAAGTTAGGAGGTCAGAATACGTTAGCGTGTAAGGCAGAAAGACCTGACATCCCTGATCCTGGAGACGCCGCCACCACTCTGTATGCGATAGATAATTTTGACAAAAAAAAACGCACTCAAGAAAAAAAGCAAACCGCTGTAGTTACACTGCTATTTTCATGCAAGGTGCCAAAACTACCCTGGAGTGCAAATATTAAGGACGAGACGATTTTTCGAATGTAAGGTCGTGCAGAAGTGATCCACATCGACTCAAATCATACCATAAGATCCCCAAGATGTAAGAATATGGGACAAGTGAGCAAAACCATCCAAACAAGGAATCCAAAGGATACAAAGGCACTTTATTGAAAAGGTAGCTTCGAGCACAACTGGACAGAAGACAGAAACGTCCATGTGGCAGGCAGCTGCCAAGAAAAATCCAGTCTTTAGTAGGGGATATGATCACCCCTGACTGCGTTGCACGATTTGCAACGTCTGTCCATGCTGAGGACGAGGTTGTCAAAGAGCTGTTGAGGCATCGTGGCCCATTCCTCTTGTAGCACCAATCGCAGCTGCGGAATCGTTGCTGGTGGCTGGTGACGTGCTGGCAAGCGTCTCCCGAGAAGGTCCCACTCGTGTTCGATTGGATTTAAGTCCTGGGACCTTGCGGGCTAATCCATGCGTTTAATATGTTCACTCTCCAACAGCTCTGCAACAGCCACTGTACGATGAGATGTGGCGTTGTCGTCCATGAAGAGGAACTCAGGACCCACATCACCTCTAAACAGACGCACGTGAGGCAGAAGAACCTCGGTACCATAGAGGACACCAGTGACTGAACCTCCTTGGAAGATGTGGAGGTCAGTACGGCTACCAAGCATGATACCGCCACAAACGAGAACTCCGCCACCTCCAAACCGGTCCCTTTCGATGTTGTTGGAGGTGTGATTGCGTGTTCCCTGCTCTCTCTAGATGTGTATACGTCTAGAATCGCTCGTCAGACTCAATCGGTTCTCATCCGTAAAGAGAACTCGACCTCATTCCTGATGTGTCCAGTTCTTGTGTTCCTGGCACCACAGAAACAGCCGTCTCCGATGAGCAGGCGTTAATGGCACGCACCGTACTGGTCGTCGTGCAAATAGACCACCTTTGTGCACCCTCCTGGCCACGGCAAAACGCGATAACGGACGTCCAGTTGTCTGTTGCATGTGCCTTGCGATTTCTCCCGCTGTCTGCCGTCTGTCTCTTCTCGCCTGTAGGACAATATACCGGTTGTCCGCCGCCGTGGTTGCTCGTGGACAACCACTGCTAAACTCTCGGACAGCTGTTCCTGTCGTTTGAAATGCTCTCCAAGCTCGTGAAACGATGCTGTGAACGATCCCGAACTCCTCAGCCACACTAGTTACACTTCGACCTTCTTCCAACTTCCCAATGACGCGACCTCGGGTAAAGTCATCCAGATGTCGTCTACTGGATTGCCTGTTGGCCATATCACACGGTGGCAGCAACTCGATGTCGTTCAAACCGATGAACACCGTGCAATAGCTTTTACCGAATTGCTGAGCGTACACCGCCCATGTGCTTTATACCCTTCCGACACCCCCCCCACGTCATGCTGCATATATGCGCATGCCCTGCCGTACCGGACCCTAGTCTATCTCCTGAGTAGTCTTTCGGTCCGTTCTGCCTGCTCGTTCCGCTGTTATGCTATTTTCTCCTCTTCGTCCTTAATTTTTGCACACCAGTGTATTATGCAATGTAATCATCATTACTATAAAAGAAATAAAAACTGATAAAACACTTTGATCATTTCAAAGATGTTAAGAAATGGCAATAAAACTGAAATGTGACCACTCTTTCCAATTCAAGTCGCAATGCTTTCGGATAACGTGTGAAAAAAATTCAAGACGCCAAAACGATGACTTTCTATAGAATATTCAGGTTTAAGATTAGTAGTATTATCTATTCCAAGAAATCTTTTACTTAACCCTATTTTTGAACGTTTACCGCGTGTGCCCGCGTTCTAGTCCCTGGTAAGGTACGGTGAGGCTTGTCTTACGGCACTGCATCTCTCCCTCTTCCCTGGAAACACTGGCCCGAATGAAGGACGGGTGACTTCTTATAGCCCTTACAGTTGCTCATGGTGGTTGTCAAAGCTCTAAACTTAAAATTTAACCATAACTCTGAGGTGCCACAAATATTTCGGAAAATTCCATTGTTTGAAACTTCCTACAACAAAAGTAACATGCTGTCTTCAGAAAGATTCATCTCGCATTCTTCTGATTATCTTACGGACAGAGTCTGTTAGATTTGTTAAAGAAACCTTTAACAAATTCACGAAGGTTTCATCTCGCATTCTTTGATTATCTTACCGACGAAGTCCGTTGGATTTTTTACAAACGATGCCTTTCTTGGAAAAAAATAATGGGCCAATGTTCGTTTATAGACACGAATCTCGCGTTTCAACCATTCTAACAGATTTTCTATGAGCGATTATCTGGACAAAACCAAGGCCCAGAATTCTCTCCATTAACATTAAGAAGGCAGGCAACCATTTAGTACATGGTTTGATGTCGATAACCTCATCCGATTGTAGTATCATTACCATTAGCCGCACCTCAATCACATGTGACTGAGGTGCTGCTAGTGGTAATGATACTACTATCCAGGTCGTAGAATGGATTCTCAGGGCAATAAGCTATCCAGGTCAAATATTTTATTTTCACACTCGTCAAGCAAGATCTCCAGATTCCAGTCCTACAAACTTTGTATTAGATGTCCTGGACACACAAAGTGCTCAGGATCCCCTCAAAAACTTTGAATGATTTAAAATCATTCTCAATTGGAAATAGTTTACTTTTTAGGATTTTCAAATTGTTTTTCATCATGAAATGATATGTCAGCCCTTCACAGTCGTCAGAGGATTTTTTGATTGCTCCCAGCATCCTGAAATATGTGAGGTAGTCAAACAATAGGCTGATGCTAAATTGGAAAGATGAAATGTCATGTAAGACTTCCGCACAGTTGTACGAGCCTTCACACTATGACCGAGACAAATCTTTTATGGGAATTGTGGTCCACTTGCCTAATCTTTACGGCTACGCGCCTCGATTTTTTTCCGTGTGATTGATCATAGTAATTCCTACTACACAATGCAAGATTTCAAATATCCATTTTAATTTGCACTAAAATATCTGCAATAATTGACATACTCAGTAAGTCATTAGAAAACAGTAGCAGTGCTAACAAAACTATGAAAATATAAAAAAAGTTCATGGGATCTATGGAGATTTTTAGTAACAAAAGTATATTAGGAAAGTTTCTGAATGACGTTTTATACAGTTAGTGGTAGATCAAGAATTTTACACACTCCGGCCAATGAATTAGAAACCTTTATGCAGATGTACATGAAGTTTTTTACGCAGCGTATATGCAAAATACGTGGTCATGTGCGTCACCACGTGGTCTAGGCAACTACTGTATATCAGACTGCTGCTCGTCATAGTTCGTCTGTAGTGCTGATCACAATGTGCAAAACAATAAAACACTTATTTTGGGTGCCCGATTGGCTTAAGTGATGATTTTGAAAACAGCAGAGCTGACTGGTTTCTCAAAAGGTGAGATATCCTGGGTCATTAATCAGTAGAAAAATAACTTACATTGTTGTCTAAGAGGCGTAACCGTGGCAGGATGAAAATCTGTAGGTAACGAGATCTCCGTGGTTTGAGAAGTCTTGTACGGAGAAACAGAGCTTCCTGTGTGCAGGAATCGACCGAGGCATTGAACAAAGGCTGCTCCGGACCCATATCTCAGCGGAATATGCGCAGGGAATTGAAGAGGATCGGTATTTGCAGTCGCATGCCTATACGGAGGATACTGATTTCTGAGAAGGACCGGAAAGATCGTCGACAGTGGTGCCAGGAACACCGTGACTGGACACTGGAAGACTGGAAAAGAGTGATGTGTCCGACAAGTCACGGTACATCTTGTTGGGAACCTACAGTAAGCACAGAGCTGGGCGGGAACCTCATGAAGCAATGAACCCAGATTGCTTTGTGAACACAACTCGAGGTCCTGGAAGAGGTGTCATGGTGTGGCGCACATTCTGTTGGTACGGAACGATACCTCTAATATTTCTGGAAGGTTGGGTGTCCACCAATAATTACCTGAACATTGCTGCCGATCAAGTCCATCTTGCAGTGCTGACTTTTTATCCAGAAGGTGACGGCTGTTTCATAGATGACAGTGTTACTGTACATCGCGCAAGATCTGTTCAGCAGTGGCTCAGCGAGCATAACAGCAATTTCCACCATCTTCCCTGGCCACCACGAAAAGCCCAGATCTGAACACCGTTGAGATGTTCAGGGCATGTTAGATAAACAGATCCGAGAGCAAAGTGCACTTCCGTCAAATCTGAGCCAATTTGAAGACCGTCTGGTGAATGCCTGATATGCTGAAGATGTACACATGTACTCCAATACAGTGTGGCACCAATGCTAAACTGCATACGTGCTGTAATTCTAGCTAAAGAAGGTCAAATCCGGTACTGAATAAAAGTTTAAATTAAGTGGTAGGTATATGAACAAAGCACACTGAATCGAGAATTTCCTCTTTCAGATGAAATTCTAAATGAAGAATAAACGGAAATTGTGGACATCTGTAAACGAATGAGCAATGCGTTTTTTTTTTTGTTTTTGCATACAATTACAGTGCATCTCTGGCCATACCTGCCATTTGCTGAAATCTGATTTATTCATGATAAGTAATATTAGTCCGTATTCAGGGAAAATTACTATTACTTCAGGAGTTCACAACGCAGTCATCCTCCTAATTCATTCATAACATGCGTGGCAACCAGAGATCGGGGGCTTGGGACTTTGTTCCTCCTAAGATAAATGTTGGAGGAAATGACATTTTGATATATTCCTATAGTGTAAAAGCTCGTGCGTTAGGTGTTCACCATTAGTTTCTGTTGTAGTGGTGTAGTTATTTTGCTTTGACCAATGAACTTAAGGACGTCACATGGAAGTGGTAGGGAATCGGAGGATCACCCATTGCGTGTTTCATCTGGAACAGAAACTTTTGCACAGCTGAAACATTCAACTCATCTCTGCACATTCGTTATGTTGTCTGCGAATTTCCTTTTGAGAAAAGTCTTTATTTCCACAAATTACAAATTACGTCTCGACTTTTTCTTAGCTGCCAGTGTAACCGACACTTTCTAGTCTAAGTTCTGTATTCATAGTGAAAGCATCCCACTTAGCGATCATAACTGAGCACGTACTGTCATCTTTAATGCTACTTATCTCTCACGTGGTTATAACCAACTATGGCTCACGTTATTCATTGACTTGAACGAAAGATTTCTTTTATGACAAAATTAAAATTATGATTCCTGTCAAACCGTTCCAGTGGCCAAGTGGTACGAAACGTTTTCTTCCATTTATTCGTCCGAGAAGAGTCCGGTATGAGGCATGGATGGTGTCTTTATTTTACGGCTCTAGCTCTTTCATTTCCTTGGAACCAGTGTGCCCAAATTCAGGACGGGCGCCCATTGAGTTACCCACGGTGGCCGTTAAACCCCCCAACAACAACAAGATGCTTATCATAAAAATTTCAACAAACTACTGTTCTTTCTATTGCTTTGATTGCCTGATAAGTGGAGTTTCATCGAATTTAAAAGCGTTTTACCGCACGTCCAGATCACCATTGGTCGCCCCGGTGGCGCAGTGGTCTAAGCGTTGGCTTCTGACCTTTCGTTCGAGTTGGGTCAGGGTTCGAATTCCGGTGAGGCATGCATGTTGTGTATGTCTTACGGTACTAGCTCTTTCCCTCCCCTGGAACCAGTGGCACTAAATTAGGGACGGGCTATAGCATATAATTCCTTGAGCTGCTCACTGTACTCGTTAAACTTACAACAGCAGCAGCTCTTCGTTCACGAGATACTATAAGAAGACTGTAGTCCTTGCTTGCTAAGTTATCTGCTAACTGTTAATGGGTCGAAAGGTCAGGAAGAGCATTACCTGTAGGATTCAGTACGTTACGGCCGAAAGTCTCAGTTGCAGACATTACTAGAGCTGAGCAGGATGTGCAATGTTAAACACTGAAATTCGCCCATTAATAACGCTGAAACAGATGAAAGAATCATCTTTAAATTTTACGCATGAGTTGTCTTACTAAATGTTAATGAGTACGTATAATTCCATTTGAAACGCTCAGCGAATTTTTAGGTAGAGATACCCCGTTTTGTCCCTTTTTGTGGAAAAAGATAAGACTTAGGGGTAAGAGGCTTGAATCAAAAGCAGAGTGGCAACCTGACAAGATATAGCCGCCGTAGATAGCTCATTGGAAAGTTTTGGGTCCAGTTTCTGGGACAAACACAGAGCTGCAACCAGAGAAAACATGGACACCCGTGGACGGATTATTAGAAAGGTCTTGGTCGAGTTTCTGATAAAAACTCAGAGCGGCAGCCCAGAAAAGTACAGATGTCGTTGATGTCTCATTGTAAGGTCTTGGTCGATTTGCTGGGACAAACACAGATACAGACGTCGTTGATGGCTCGGTAGAAAAGTCGGTCCTGTTTTAGAGAACTTTCATATCAAAAGTTAAAAATTCCTAAATTTGGCGATGCTATAGCCGAAACAATGAGCACTTTTAGTCTCTTTTACCGCCTTATTTTTATCAATGAGTAATCCGATTGAAGTTCACTTTAGCCGGAAGGTTATCAAGGTTGCCGCATCGTGGGCTAAAACCTCCCAAATTTGTTGAATTATGGTAATGTCAAACATAGAAATTTGGCCTTTAATAAGTTTGGAACAGGTTAATGAATCAACTTAAAATTGTGCGTAAAAATGACATACTAGGTCTTAGTAGATGTGCACAATTTGATTATAAATGTCTCCGTAAGTGTTAACATAGAGGTCTCCCGTTCTGTCACTTCTTTGTGGGACATTTTTGACGGTGTTGGCTACTCTTTAACATAATAATAACAGTTGCAACGGTTTACGTAAACGATGCCTCCATAGCAGCGAAGCGGTTTGTTTATTTGTAAGCTTACATGACATCACGGTCGAGTTGCCTCATACCTACAGATCACTCTCATCTCGGCATGCAGAAGCGCGTCATTTTAACAGTTGCTTAGGAACACGAAAAGAAAACGCAACGTTAAGAATCTTCAGTTTCTCAATTTTTATCAGAATAAGTAACCTTTTGGAAACAAATAAGTGGATTTATTAATAATTTATAGTACACTGCTCTGTGTTGAAAATGGAGAAAAACCTGAGATATTGAAGTAAGATGCATAACGTATATTACTTTTGTACAAGACGTAAGTGATGCCAGTAGACATGCCTCAGAGAACTTGAAAACTACATCTTCCTAAAATTTAGCATTCATTTTCCCGTAACATCTGTTCGACTAAGACGCAAGTGATCAGAAGTACAGACATGAAAGTAATGTGGAACCCATCCGTGCCTTTTGTACATACCACCAGCGGCGATAACGGCTCGTACACGAAGTCGCATCGACTGCAACAGGCTCTGGATGGCGCACTGCGGAAGGTCGTTCCACGCTGTCTCGATTCGTACCTGAAGTTCATCTTTGAAAACTGGAGGCGGAGTCTGACGGGACAGTCGTCGGGCGACCATACCCCCACACTTGTTCAATGGGCGACAAACCAGGCGAACTCACTGGCCAAGGAAGACGTGACACATATCCGGCATCCAGGAACTGTAAGACATTCCGCGCCACATGTGGTCGGCATTGTCTTGTTGAAAGATGGCATACGGTACCATCTGGAGCTACACTTTGGCAGCACTTAAGCCTCCACAACCTCTGCGATGTACTGCTGGCTGGTCATAGTTCCTACAATGGGTAGGAGAGGAAACATGAATGAAAGCCAACAGCACCGTACACTAGTACGCCGGGTGTCGAGTCCATATAGCGCTGCGTAATGCATACCACCAGTAGCAATGATCGCCAAACAAAGGATGCGTCCATCATGGTTCGCTAGGTTTAACCGCGACTATTCGGAAAACACTATGGGCTGCCATCCATCAAGCCAGTGTTTGCGTTTTTGACCCCATCGCAGCCGCTGACGTCTGTGTTTTAAATTCAGTGGAAGTAAAAGTAACGGACGGTGAGCGACGAGGCCTCTCTGAAGAAAAAGGTGTGAGGCAGAGCTTGCAGACAGCCTTTAACGTGATACAGACCGCCACTGTTGTGCAAATCCTCGAGATGTGGCTGTTCGGTCCTCCAACGCGATACGGTGGAGATGGCGGTATTCCTGTGCGTTTGTCCATTTCTCGGATCCACACCCCTCACATCGGTGCGCCAGACTTTCCTCTTCCCACTTCCCTCTCACTGTGCTTGTGTTTCATTGAACACAAAAGTCTTTGCCACGGAATGAAAGTCCTGCTTCTCACAGTTGAACAAATTAAAGACCGTCACAAGCCCCTCTCAAAGTCCGTCAGCCGTACATACGGGTGTTGTCTGCTGCGGCGGGGCATACTGAGTTACTACCTCTACCTTGCTGCCACAATTCCAGCGAATCTACAATGGAAACTTGCCCTGTTCGTCCTGCTTTTATACCTCCTGAGGGACAGCTAGGAGGGCGTGGCTGACTCATTTGCATGTGCCCTGCGGTTGTAATAATTTGCTCCCTTCATGTGATTCACCCATACTACTAATTCCGGTTCTATCTCACACGTTTTCCCTGGTGTTGCATTTCAAAGAAACAGCAGTGTATTTACTTTCGTTTCCCTTGTAGCTGTACACAGGACTAGATAGAGTGAATAAATACACAGAGCTGCGTTGCACTCGTGTTTTAAAAATAAAAAAAAATTGAAAGTACAATTGACTGACTGACTTACTCCTTAACTTCTTAAACATGATTTGAAATACTCAACCGTGATAGCTTCCTCGTATGTTCAGTTATCTATGATTTAATTCATTAAAGAACAGTCGGAATTCCGAAGAAGAAAAATGCCTGCGATCCTATTAAAACAAACTGATGAAGCCAGAAAAGCGTAAAGCGTAAACAGAGCTCAATGGGAAAAGCTGAGCTTTACTCCGCCCCATTCCTTATTGGTGCTTATTTAATTAGGGGCTGAGTCTTCTACAAAGGAGCACTTGGGATGCGCAGCCGTCACTCACCTTTTATCTTTGGACTCTTTATGCTTTAAGAGACAACTAGGGATTGTTTTGTGAATGATGGTTGCATGTTTTAGAGATCTTTTGTAGGACACAGCACCTGGTGAAAGTGGTACCGATAAAATATAGCACCAAGGGAAGCCTAGCTTACGACATTCAGTTCTACTTAGCCTTTTCTGGTAGCAACAGTTTTTTAAAACCAGTGACTAGATCTTATAAATGACTTGAACATCTAGTATCAACTTGCTATTGCTCCCCTGGGCGTTGTGCATATTTCACAACTTCAAAATTCATCAGCATGAACCAACACTGCATTGAACTTTCACACTGATCAGAAATCATTCTGTATCAAAATAAACACGCAACATACAAAGTTGTAGATCTGTTGCAGTATAAATTTTCATTTAAAGTGCACGAGGGCCTTGAGTTTTGAACAAAGACTATAGCAACGTTATGGTTATTTTCTTTCTCCCTTTTATTTCCATTTTAACGCACGCTATCTTGAAATCAGAGATATAATACAACCGAAAGACAACTAGGAAGATCTACAAGCACTTTTTCTTTTCCAATATCGACGCAGAAGTGCTGTTTTAGCAGATACTACACCGCGGGTGTCCAGTATGAAGCATACGTTTCATCACCCTGACGACCAGACTGCGTTTCAGAACTAGTGAGCCAAGCTCTTCTCTTGCCAAATGAGGCGAACTTACTAGACGCCCAGTTTCAAATCACTAAGATTGCGGGACAGGGTGCGATTCATGCGTTATTTTTTTTTGATTGGAGGTTTAACGACCACCGTGAGCAACTCAATGGGCTATAAGCAGTCACCCGTCCCTAATTTAGGGTCACTGGTTCCAGGGAAGGGAGAGAGAGCCAGTGCCGTAAGACAAACACAACATCCATGCCTCACCGGGATTCGAACCCGGACCCCTTACGGACGAATGATCAGAGGCCATCGCTTAGACCACTGCGCCACCGGGGCGGCAATTCATGCGTTGTTCGAATATGGAAGAACATACGCAACATTCATTACACATCATACATAAATGGGAAACGAATTTACCCTGAGAAATAATTCTTCTCAAATACATGGAAGGCGATACAAATGTAATCATTGGCACTGATGAGCCGCATTTTCACTGTTGTTTATGTAGCCACTCTTTCAGAGCCAAGGAAGTTCCAAGCAACTGAAGCTAAGTAGATGTAACTTAGAAATCTGAGAACATTTCAGATTTGCGCTTGTCGAAGCAACTATAAGCTTCATCGTAGCGTCCCAGTGACCTTTTCTCACATCCGGGGTCGGTTGTAGGTCTTTTAAGTTCCAGTGCTTCAAATGACATCATACATAAATGGGGAGAGAATTTTCCTGAAAATAAAATTCTACTCAAATATAATAATTCTTTTCAACAATTCTCAAATTGTATTTGAGAAGAATTATTTCTTCGGGGAAATTCGCTCCCCATTTATGTATGATGTTCTTTGAAGCACTGAAACTTAAAAGACCTACATCCGACCCCGGATGTGAGAAAAGGTCGCTGGTACGCTACGATGAAGCTTATAATTGCTTCGACTAGCGCAAATCTGAAAAGTTCTCAGATTTCTAAGTTACATCTGCTTAGCTTCAGTTGCTTGAAACTTCCTTGTCTTGGGTGTTGTAACGGATAGCATGCTCGATCGGTAATCGGGAGGTGTGGGTTCGATTCCCGCTCCAGGGCAATGCAATTTTCAAGTTTCCTGAAAGAGTGGCTACATGGACAACAGTGAAAATACGGCACATCGGTGCCAATGATTATGTCCATTACACATATAACCCCAGGCATATAACGCGAGAAACCTAGTCTTAACTCTTTTATCCAAAGGGATACCAGAGTCTAAAGTGGCATGCATTTTACCATGAACCTTTTGCTAAATGAAGTAAAGAAATCTTTGAAACATAATTTACAGCTGCTGGATGTCAACGAAAAGCTTTCTGGCAGAGATCCTGTCGACAAAATAAAACCCTGTTTATGAAATTCGATCAGAAAATACTAAGGTCTTGCCGTTATGAATGCCCGTTCGTACTTGTGAAAAGACTAAATATTCAGTTGCTCATTAGTGCCAACTTTGATTACATACACCAGGACACAGCAAAGAAAAATGCAGTATTTTGCATAGTAAGGCATTGTTTCTCAACGGTAAAAAATTGTTTAACTTTTCTAGGGGCCTCGCTTGGACAGGGCGAACACTAACTGAATACTTTATTTGTCGAACCCTGTATACTTCGTGAACTTATTCACCTTTAACCAAAGAGCATTTTTATAAAATGACGTAATTCACAGACGCTCACTCCGGAAAAGAGTGCACTACCTAATCGGCCGCTACACGACCTGTGATGCTGCTCATATTTTATTATTCTACAGAAAAGGATAAAACGAAAGGAGATGGAGTTTTTCCGAGCTCTAGAAAATACTTCCTCAGATGTCATTAATTAAGTTCTAAACGCACGGAACCAGGGATCCCATACTGGCTGTGTAGGGGATTAACTCAATCAGGAAAAGTTCCAGTGTTAGAAAAATATAACCCTTCCGGCACAATAATATCCTTCAACATGTTTGCATTTATGTAAATTGCTTTTTTCGGCATTATTAGGTAATTTACTGTTATTTTTCATTTTAGGAGCTACATGGATGACGAGCTTTGTATGTCAGTATTTAGGACAGCCTTTGCGCAGTTTTTAGAAGATAAAATAACTCGAGTTATTCTGATAAAGAGAGATAACTTACCTTCTTCAGAGACCATCGATCCTGACCTCAAGATAATGCTAAATTTGGAGTATTGTCTCACATGGGGAGAAAAGTTATTTTGGGAAAAACTGCGGTACCTTATGCCAAAGAAGAGTATGCCATCATCCCCAAGAAATATCACCGAAGTTTTTCCACCGGAAATTATGGAACTATAAATCTGAACAGCTGGAATTACGCTTATTCAAAATGAACTAATGCGCACTGATTATTCGAATTATGCAAATGTACAATATTAGACTACATTGTTTATGGGCTTTAACAGATGTCCGTAAAAGTAGATCCACAAGAGTACATACAAAGACAAGCATGTGTTACCATTTTTTCGTTCTGTTCTCTCCCAGACTCTGATTGAAAACGATCATATGTTCCTAGGATAGCAGAAATCCATCTCAAGATTTTCCCCACATTTTGAAAATTTCTATGAGTTAAAATATCCACAGATGGTGTAAATGTTTATAATATTTTTATTGTGCACATATCTTTGCACTTTTCAGACTAATCGGAAGAAAAAAGGATTTGGATCTTTACAGATAAATAAAGTATTTCCAGTTTTTCTCTGTATAAAAGTTTTACAGCTAGGTCGTAATACCATGCAGCACAGACGGAAAAACTGACAAAATGATCTGTGGACACGATGTTATCAAAGATTTGGAACTTACTGTGAACGATGCTAAGTTTGCGCCATTTTTGTTGAAAGAAGTTGTAACTGCTTTTGACAGTTTTGTGGGACCACTCGTAATTTAACGTGCAAGAAATGCTGTGTGAACAAGAATGGTAGGCAACAGTTAGATGGCCGCATATCAAATGAAGACAAATTTTGTAGCATGAATTATTCTGTAACTACCTGATTTTTGTTTAACTCACTACACGAATACGAAATCATTTGGCATTCCACCTTATTTTCTTTCATCGAAATTCCTTTTCTCTTCTAAAGCAGTAAAATGCCTAAGCATTTCTGCACCATGTTTATCTTAATAAGAAATATTGATTCCGAAACAGTAACTAAGAATGAGCCACGGCCTTCATATACTAGAGAAGCCTTTCAAGACAGTAAACTGTATATCGAGATAAACACTCGGTAGACAGAACATTAGAGATAGGGGTAACATGGGTATCCTCCGCGCAGAGTGGAACAGACCCAAACCGAACGCAATAGATAAATAGGCGGCAGCAGGGTTTCCCAACAGCGTATCGCAATCGAAGAATATACGGGTAAACGTTTTAATCTGAGCGACTTTGATCGTATACTCATTCTCGGCGCAAGATAGATGAGTCACTCTATCGTCCAAGTGGTAAGAATCCTAGGGTTTCCCGAGGGCAACAGCATCAAGGGCATACAGCGAGTATACCATCGACGGACGTACCAACGCCCAGAGGGTAAGCGGTTGTCGACCAGACGCCATTCATGACAGGGGTCGACGTAGACTATCCAGGCTCATACAGGCAACAGCGGCGCAAATCACATCCAGGTTAAATGTCGGAGGCCAGAGCAGCGTTAGCGTGTGAACGGTATGACGCACGTTGCGTACCCTAGGCTACGGGAGCCGACGTCCTACTCGTGTGTCGTTGTTGACCACTCGACATCGGAAATTATGCCTCCCCTGGTGCCTGGAACATCAAAACTTGACCTCTGCAGAGTGATGCCGCGTCGTGTGGTCAGATGAATCCCGTTTCATTTTCAACTGTACCTAGCTGATGGGAGGGTTTGGGTGTGGCGTCGACAGCATGAGGCCATGATCCCGTTGTGCCAAGTCGGCTCTGGGTAAGGCAGTAGTGATTCTCTGATGTATTGGGAGACTATTAAGCCCCTTAGAGTATCTGAAGCGGTCCTTAATCACTGTGCGCTGCAAGCATATACTTGCTGATCAACTACACGGTTTCATGGCCTTTGCGCCTCTTGCGTCCATGGTCTGTTTGAACAGAACAATTCTCCGCCACACCGGGCCGAAACCACCCAGGCATGGCTTGAGGAACACTCATCTCAGTTTGGAATCATCCAGTGGACCGCAGGTTCCTGAGCATGAATCCTGTGGCAGTTCTCTGAGATGTTGTGGAGCAGTACATCAGATCCATGGATCCTGGACCGATGTCTTGGGCTGAGTTGTGGACAATGTTGCAACAGGCACGCGGCTGGCATTACCTCCGGAAACCCTCCGACATCTGGTAGAGTCGCTGCCTTGGCATGTAAAGGCTGTTATTCGTGTTAAAGGAGGACCAACACGCTATTAGGCAGCTATATCTAACGTTTTGTTCATTGAGTGTATATCAGAATGTGTCTTCCCATCTGTTTCATTTGTGCTGTACGGATTACGCCTTCACGTAGCGCTTAGCGATTCAATCGCTCGTTGTGATGATTCAGTGTGGAATGTGTAATACACAAAGAGAAAGTTCACTCAACGGTTAAGCAAGGCGTAAATAGTTCGGGCGGTAGTTTCAGGCATTAGATGAAAAAATACTCTTTCCAGTCTAGCAAGAAAATTTGCCAATAATCTTTCTCGTGGCTACAACAGTTAACGGCATAAAATAATTCTATGCGGCTATGTACTTATATATCTCACTCGCACTGGCACGCAAATAACAAAAGCCTGCATTTTGACGTTCTCGTGTGTATCAGAAATAGTTGCCCCTGTTAGAGGATTTTCATCACCTGTTTTCATAGTTACCAATTTAGAAAAGTAAAGATAGCAGCAATATAATACGTGCAGCAGGGTTGACGAAATGTTGAAAGCAGCTGGACACTAGTTTTTTTTTATTTTGACTTTTCATGCAAAACAAGCTTCCTTTTTAATTCTCCCTCCCCCGTTTTTCTTTTCTGCCGGTAAATTGGAAACGATAGTCATACGTACGGATTGTAAGCACTACCACAGTTGAGATACGAAACATTTCCTGTATCTGGTGAGCTTGTACACCGAAATAGTGTTTCGACAAAGAATCTGTGCCATTTATTTGTTTTACATTTAATTTTTCTGCCATTTATCGTGATCTAATTTAGATGTATGCATGGGCCACATAACACCACTGTTTCTACGAGTGGACATATCCCACAGCATGTAGGAGTGAAGTCAAAGGCCGGTATGGAAAACGTACATATAGTATAGATGGCTTGAGGAGGTCGTGTAAGTTCACCATTACAAAGCATGTTCAATGGGGAAAATTAAGGACTTGTCAGAGATTGAACGGGGAATGGTTACACGCTCGAGGAAGGCGGGGTCCAGCATCAAAGCAATGCCAGGAATTTTAGGCTGTTCGATGGCCATTGCCGTGAAAGTACGGACGGAATGGCCTAAAGAGAGATACACATCCACTCAAAGTGCCAAAAGGAACGCTGGCTGGTTACGTGTTGTCTAGGACAGAAGCCAAGCTCACGACCCCTCCGTTAACGGCAAACTGCAACCAGAGCGGGCGGAGAAACCTTTCTGAGTGAACAATCCAAAGGATGCTCATACTCTTGAGGATGGACCTAAGGAGCTTTCGGCCTGTTTGTGTGTCCATGTCGACCAAACGTCATCGACAAGAACACTATGACCGGACACTGGACGACTGGAGCAGAGTCTTATGGTCGATCGCATCCACGTTTCGTTTCCAACATGCCGATAAACGGGTCCGTATTTGACGCCACACGAGTGAACAGCTGCAATCTCAGTGAAAGGTTGAACGGAAAGAAACCGGAGGCGGCATTATCGTGGTATGAAGATTGTTTGCATGGATATCTCATTGAGTCCCCTCATCCCCGTTGCACACATCCTTACTACCAGATCGTTCATAGGCATTGTTTTGGATCAAGTGTTCCCCTTCATGATGACAGTGCATCCAGATGTCCCTAGAGTCTTTCAGGAAGGTCTTTAGAGTCCCCGTGTCACAGGGCTCGTACTGTGCAAGAAAAGTTCCAGGATTATGTCCAAGCACTTTGAGTGCTCTGCTGGTTGCCACATTCCTTTGATTTGAATCCCATGAAACATTTATGGGTTTCAGTGGCATGCAGCATTCACCAATCAACGCCAGTTCCTTGTTTGGTCGTCAGATTCTGGAATGGAATTCTGTCCCGTTCATACAAAATATCTGAGAGCACTTTCGGCGGCATAGTAGAGTTGATTCCAAGCCAGTTGCAAACGGTTATCGCAGCCAGCAATGGTCCGACAAGCTATTAAATAGGTAGGCATAATGTTCTGGCTGTTGAGCGCATTTAGTTTCCGGACACCAGTGATTTTTATACAATACTTAATTTATGGCGAAATCAACAAGGAGTTGGCCCACCGTTAGCCACAATCACATTGTGCACTCTCCTTGGCACAATTTCAATGGGATTCTGGCAAGTAGTCGCAGGTATGTTGTTCCATTCCTACCCCAAGGCATTGGTCAGCTCAGATACAGAAGTTGGACGTGTCGTTCTAGCACGAATTCGGCGTTCAAGTTCGTTCCAAAGGGGATTCTATAGGATTGAGGTCGGGGCTTTGAGCTGATCACTCCAAATTCTGTACACCCTTATCCTCAAACCATGTCGAAATGGAGCGTGCTTTATGGTAAGGCGCGTCATTTTACTGAAACAAGGATGTCACGTCTCCATAAAACTGGTAAAGTGTAAGCAGTGCGGCACTGTCTAGAATGTCCCTGTACTTCGTGGCGTTTATGTTTCCATCCACAACCACCAACTGTACGAGTCCATACCACGAGAGACATCCTGAGATCATGACACTGCCACCACAAAATTTAACAACTGGGATGACACATTCTGGTAGATACCGTTCACCTGGCATGAGCTACACCCAACAACAATCATCGGATTTAAAAACGGTGTAGCGTGATTCGTCACTCCATGACACTCGTTTCCACTAGTCTATGGACGATGTACTCTGCACCAAGCAGATCGCTCGCTCTATAATGAATAAAATTCTCCGGCTGGACGTGCAGTGCAGGAAAGCTTACGTTAAGTCACGTTAGGGTTATTGAAAGGTTACTTGACGTAGCTAAAGTGTGCTTAATCTTCAAACTGCCAGATTTGTTTAGGTAAGACACTCACGTGCAATAAATTCCAAGAATATGGAATTTATTTTTACTCAGTGTTCCTCATTATCTTGAATATCAGTAATATAACTTCGGTTTTAGTACATTAGTACCTTGAAGGCTCCTTATTAGAGCGGTAAACACAATATCCCCTGAACTTAACGTAAACACTCAATGAAATAGACTTAACGTCCAGACAGAGGTCTGACAATAAAATGAACTAAGAAAACGTACTCACTTTTAACCTTTTATTGGGGAGCTCCTGGTATTACTCAAATACACACTCCAAAATAACACAACTACTGTTAGACCTAACTTTCGTACTAACGTAGAATCGCATTACAATAATTAGGAAGAACCTATCACATATAAAACGAAGCTCTCTTGTATACTTGAGCGCGCCTATATATACTGCATACCACCACGTCATGACTTACACTCGTTGCCACATATAATTCAGCGGGAGAAACAACATCTCGTTAAGTGAGAAGATAATTTGCATAGGAAAATAAAATAACAAGAGATAGTAAAATAAAAAAGAAACTGAATCTAGAGTATACGTTACAACTCCTATTCGTACGAGTTATTAACGGTTTGTATGCAGCAGCTCAGCCATGAAAATTTAATTTGCGCAGCTCCTTACGAACTGTATTAGTGCACTCACTCACCCCTGTTGAATCCTAAAGTTCTTTGGTGATAATTTGCCCAGAAGAATGATGGTACTCACGGACGCCAAGTTTCAGAGTTCTCTTATCTCCTTCCGTCAATTTACTAAGCCTTCCTGAGCGCTTCTTGGCAGTCGTAATCCCTCACTTTCGTTTATTAATAACGTCTTGAACAGCTAGTTGACCGTAGGTGTTCCAATTGTTCTGCATTCGCACGCACGGACAGATTGCTGATTTGGCACCCTGCGATACGGAAGGCAGTAAGCTCAACTCGCGTGGCCATGTCACACGAATAGACGATATACGACGTCTGAAGGTTACCCGCAGTCTAAAAGGAAATTCAGCGCACGCGATAAATTGGAATGTTCCATGTTGGTTGCGAAAGGGGATCCAGAGACTTTTTTCCTCATAGGGTACATATCGTGACTCAAAATCTTGCAAAACTGAAAAAAAAAACCTTTTCTGTTTTGATGAACTCACTTCGTATCGAAATGTTATTAAAATGATTAAACTGGAACTCTAAAAACGTTTACATGCTGGTGTAATCCGTTATAAATAGGTATTTTATGTTTATTTATTATTTGCACCACTTTCTCTTTAAGAAAAGATGTACAAATAACCCGTTTCTGCGCTATCATAAATTATTCGTAAATATTGGGTTGGTGCGAATGAAATGTCCAGAAAGAACACGTGGACGGCGAGAACCAAGTAGGACAACTAACCTAGGCAAAATAATCCCCCTCGGTATCGACACATAGTTGCCATCTGTCCGACAAGGCCATGATCCCGGAACGAAAAAAGTCTTGTGGCTGGGACCCGAAGAAGTCGTCATCTGCACGTTGAACCTCATTGTCTGTCGTGAACTGTTTCCCGAACAGGAAGTGATTCAGGCGACGAAACAGATGATAGTATGACGAAGACAAGTAAGGAAATTGGGCAGGATGAGGCAGTGCTCCATAACCCAATGCACTTATTATCAGCATCGTTCGTTGTGTGACATGAAGGCGGACGTTGTCGTGGAGCAGAAGAACACCATGAATGTTGACCAACGCCGCGCCGGTTGTTTCTGCAGCAATGTCCGGTGCATCTGGTGTTATTCAGCACAATAACGTTATGCACTGACGGTTTGGCTTCTTGCTAAGAAACTCCAAGGAATTATCCCGGCTGTGGACCACCAGACAAAAAGCATCATGTTCTTGGTGTGTAGGGGTGGCTTAGGATGCCGTCCAACAGGCTGTGCCTTGCTTAACCATTGTGAATATCGTTTCCGATTATCATAAAGGACCCACTTCTCGTCGCAGGTGACGATTTGATACAGTAGATATTCCTGTTTATTCCTGGCAAGCAGAGACGTGCAGATTTCTAAACGCCTAGTTGGCAGTTGTAAACTCATGTGGCAGCCACATTTCCAGCTTTTTTGTCTTACCCAACGCAGTCAGACGCCGAACAACTGTCGTGTGGTGGACACCTACCTGTGCCGCTATGTCACGACACGTTTTTCGGGGGTCCGCTTCAACCACACGTAACAAAACATCGTCAGAAACAGCAACAGGTCGGTGAAAAAGTGCTTCGTTTTGCAGGCCCGTATCTCCGCTCCGAAGCTACATAAACCATCGCTGAATGGTTCCTTCGTTGGCTTTATTCTCTCTAAACGCTTTGTAAACGTTTCGAGCGGCAATTCCTGCAGAATGGCCCAGTTTCAATTCATACAGGAAGATGACTCTCAAATCCGGCTTCTACATATTTAATTTGTAAGCTGCGTTACGTCCAAAAAAACCACGCCTGAACCTTGTTCTTCACACACGTGCTAGCTATTTATAGTAACTCTGTGACGTAAAACCGGCAACATCTGTGGGTGGTTCCATTCCGCTGTGGTGGGAGCCTGTCTCCACTGCTCGTTCGCATCGGACATTTCATCCACACCAACCCAATACTTTTAAATTCTCTGATATTTCTGTTCATTAAATGAATCTTTCCAAAACTTTTGAAAATTTTCGTAACTTTCAATAATTCAAAACGAAATGCAAACATAAAATAGTAAATTTCTACCTCATACTCAGAAAGGCCCCAGCAAAAACAGACTTCTGGGCCATCACTGGGCCACTGGTGGCTTCCAGCACTGCTAGCGGTGGCCCAGCACTATGTTGCTGCCGCCCAACCGTCAATAAAATGTCCGGGCGGCCACCACATGAGCCAGCAGTTTGGGCCAGCAGTGGGCCAACAGTGGTACCCCCATCAGTTGTCATATGCCAGAACAGGACCATTAGTTATCCATCACAGGCAGTAGCTGCCACAAGTGGCCCTTCAACGGCCCTGCAAGCACGTGCCATAAATGATGGCTAGGCTAATGTGGTCCGCTAGTTTCCCGGAAGGGCAACCGGCAATCACGTGACGTAACCGATGACTTGCCGAATCTTGTCCGCCAATTTCCCAGTAGTAGCCATAAAAAAAAATAAAAAAAAATGATAACGGCAGTTTATCAAAGCTACAACTGCTTTTTATTTTGCCTTCCGAAACTTCTGCATTACAGCACTGCTCTGGGGAAATTTTCTCAGCAGGTCCTGAAAAACGCCCGTTTGGATCTGGGTGGAGACGAAGGAAGGACTGTCTGCGTTTGAAGCGGGCGCTCTACTAACGGGACTGATATGCCACGCACGAGCGCCTGCTTGAAGCTGAGCCTCTTCCTGCGGAATGTGTAACGAATGGTTCTCTTTTTAATTTTACAATATTGCAAGGTATTTTTCATAATATGTCTGTTTCATATAATTCATAATTTTTTTCAACATAACGATTGTTTTTTTACCTTAAGGGAACTTCACACATTTTCAAGGAGTGTGATCAACTTAAAGGCGCTTTCCAAAGTTTCGTGATGTCCTTGTCGTCTTGAAAGGCGATTGTTGAATTAATATATTTACCTGATCATGTCACATTCTGTTACATTTTTAACGTCGTATCTTTCCTTTCCGCTGTCAAAAGCTACATTTGTTTTAAAGAGGAAATACATTTTATTTTACTTCTCGTTATTTTTAGAAGCGAATTCCTCGAGTCTTGTGTATTCATCCCATAGATGAGTACATTATATCCACATAGCGTTGCTGTTTTTTTCTTCAAATAATTGATAAGTTTTGTACGTGTATAATTATTATTTTTTTCCCCAACATAACGTTTTTTTAATTTTTTTCCAGGACTTTTGTTTCAAGCGGTTTAGTGTATGTTAAAACGAAACATTACACAGAAATTATTTCTCGTTATTCATGGGAATAGAGTGGATGTATTTCATGGCTGTAATCTAGTATTTCATGGCTGTAATCTAGTATTTCATGGCTGTAATCTAGTATTTCATGGCTGTAATCTAGTATTTCATGGCTGTAATCTAGTATTTCATGGCTTAATTTGATACCTTCGTCGACGTGGAATTTCATTATAGGAAATTAATTCGTCTCTCTACATGTTTTATTTCTTTTCTTAACATCCACTAAAATAACACAATGGCAATGGCGTCGTCTTCAACTAACTGGTAACACGAGGGACACAACACGTCTTGCTTCTGCGCATGAGCATTCCCGTTGATTCCACCTGGTATTGGGGTTGCATCAGTTGCCAGCTACGGGCTACAAGTGGCACTTGCTTGGAGGCCCGCAATTCACGGCAATGCTGCAGGGCCATCAATGGCTGCTAATCGATGTCGCTGCCACCAACGAACCGCTACCCGGACGTGAGCGTCAGATTTCAGTCAGCAGTGACCCATCACTACCAGTTGGTGGCCAGCAGTTTCCCAACACTTGTGTTTTTGCTGGGGCCCTAAAGAAAACATACTACTATGTTGCAAACAATATGGAACCATGATGAATGAGGTAAAGATTTTCGCCAAATATGTCAGAAGTAAAAGTTACTTTCAGTGAATGCTGTTGATTATAAGAATACAAGGAGAAACTAGCAAGTTCATTTTCCCCTTTTTTAACGTTTTAGGAATAGAAGGAAATAAAAAATTCTGCCTAGATCTGCGACGTGTTTGGGAAGCAGAGTGTTAACGAGAAACGGGTAAAAGGTTTTTAATCTTAAATCCAGAAAGGTTTAAAGGAGAGTTTACGTTTCTACAGCAAAGTCCCATATTTAATACGTTTTTAATATTTTATTAATAAGCTTTAGAAGGATATACAGCCTTGTTTAAAAAAATTGCATATTAAGCTGAATAATCTGATAGTGGTGTTAAAAGAAATAGTCTTGAAAAAGGTAAAGAATACTTTCAACATGCCGTCCCGGTGGCGCAGTGTTCTAAGCGATGGCCTATGATCATTCGTCCGAAAGGGGTCCGGGTTCGAATCCCGGTGGGGCATGGATGTTGTGTTTGTCTTACGGCACTGGCTCTTACCTGGAACCAGTGACCCTAAATTAGGGACGGGCGACTGTTTGTAGCTCATTCAGTTGCTCTCGGTGGTCGTCAAACCTACAATAAAAAAAAACATACTTTCAACACAAAATGTGAGTATTATTTAATTGTGAGGCTCTGAGCTTTCTTAATTTGTGAAAACTACGAAAACTTCCAAGAGAAATCGCTGTTTTACTTAAGCGTGAATTAGCGAATATCTCTTGTGACATTCGTATTATATCCATGTAACTGCTATGCTTTTGTACGCTCAAATAATCAAGACTTCTTGGGTGATTGATTAATTCTTCCTGAAAAACTTTGTGAATTCTCGCCCGCCACGGGAAACTGGGAAGCAAATTCAAAGCAGCGATGTCGTAATTTTAATGACGTCAGGTCTCGAAATATGGGCCGGTCACACGGATGTCCATGGTAATGTTGAAATCTGTGTGCTGAATAAGTCACGGCCCATTTCGCACATAATACTTTGCAACTAATAAATTTGGGCTCTAAATATCGATAACATAAGGATACTTATTACGTAAATTCAGGAAAGCTGGTTTTAGAACCAAAAGAAAAACACTAAAAAATAGGTGATGCACACTGTAAAGTTTTCCTAGAATATTGTCGATATGTTTTTCTTCCACATCACTATCGGGTTTTACCATTTAGTAAGACACTGTTAGCTTTAATGACCACCATGAGCATCCCAGAGGAGTATAGGGAGATGCCCGTTTCTAATTTGGAGCCACTGGTTCCAGGGATGGTGCAGAGCTAGCGTCATCGGAGAAGTGTACCCCCTCCGCCATAACTTGAACCGGGCCCCATCTTGAACGAATAACACTAGTCTGCATGAGATCAGATGATTGAAAACTAATATGTGTGTTTAGCTCAATTTTTCATGCTGATTCCAGAATTGGTCTTAGTTTTCTTCTATCACATACAGTTTTTGCACAATCGACCGAAGTTGATTTCGAAGATTTATCGCTGATAGCTATCAGCGATAAATCTTCGAAATCTGCCCCTGACTGGCAGATGTAATGCTATAGCATTACATCTGCCAGTCAGGGGCGTTTTAGCGGGAGAAATTTCAGCTATCTCTTTTGCCAATCGTCGTCAAAGCAACGTAAGGTTACTTTTGGAGTATTGCCAACTTGCCACCTGTAGAAGAAAGATTGAAAAGAGAATTGGGAATAATCCAAAAATAGCATTCCCGCCAGTCAGATGCTCACATTTCCAGTTCATTGCTCTTTCTGTTTGTATTTACACAGCTGTTCTAAGTTGCTGTCTCTATTGTGAGTGCGTAGTCTTACAATGTCGAAACGCAAGTTTGTAAATTGTCCTAATGTGTTCTGTTACATTTGTAGAAATAATGTAGTGCTTAAGCAAAGAACGGATATTACAGACTTTGTGAAGAAAGCTTACTATGCTTATTTTAAAGTGCATCTTGATGATCAGGATAAGGCATGGGCACCACATAGAGTGTGCCGCTATTGTGCTGAGAGGTTAAGGTTATGGACAAAAGGGAAGCAAACGTGCGTGCAGTTTGCAATACCTATGGTGTGGAGGGAGCCTAAAGACCACCTGAACGACTGTTATTTCTGCTTAGTTAATGTTAAGCGCTGTGATTCGAAAAATAAGAACAAAATTTTGTATCCAAGCATTCCTTCAGCCATTAGGCCAGTTCCACATGGAAAAGATCTGCCTGCCCCTCTTCCTCCAGCTGTGTTAGAGAACGTGGAGGAAGATGATGAATGTGAACGTGATGCAATCTCCGAAGACAATAGTGATGAGGTCTACAAGCTGGAAAACGACTCTAATCCACAACTGTTCTCCCAGAATGAACTTAATGATCTCGTACGTGATCTGAACTTGCCTAAGGAATCTGCAGAACTACTTGGCTCCCGGTTGAAAAGTAAGAATCTTTTGGCTCCAGGAACACATTTTTCATAGTACCGACACAGAGAAAAAGAAGTTATAATGAATAAACTTCTCCGCCTGGACGTGTAGTGCAGGAAAGCTTACGTTAAGTCACGTTAGGGTTATTGAAAGGTTACTTGACGTAGCTAAAGTGTGCTTAATCTTCAAAGGGCTAGAGTTTGTTTAGGTAAGACACTCACGTGCAATAAATTCCAAGAACATGGAATTATTTTTACTCAGCGTTCCTCATTATCTTGAATATCAGTAATATAACTTCGGTTTTAGTACATTAGTACCTTGAAGGCTCCTTATTAGAGCGGTAAACACAATATCCCCTGAAATTAACGTAAACACTCAATGAAATAGACTTAACGGCCAGACAGAGGTCTGACAATAAAATGAACTAAGAAAACGTACTCACTTTTAACCTTTTATTGGGGAGCTCCTGGTATTACTCAAATACACACTCCAAAATAACACAACTACTGTTAGACCGAACTTTCGTAGAATCGCATAACAATAATTAGGAAGAACCTATCACATATAAAACGAAGCTCTCTGGTATACTTGAGCGCGCCCATATATACTGCATACCACCACGTCATGACTTACACTCGTTGCCACATATAATTCAGCGGGAGAAACAACATCTCGTTAAGTGAGAAGATAATTTGCATAGGAAAATAAAATAACAAGAGATAGTAAAACCAAAAAGAAACTGAATCTAGAGTATACGTTACATCATCTCCCCCTTTTTTTTTGTTTTTTTTTGAAAAACCTATCAAATTTTGAGTGTAGTCTTACATTTCGCTGACTGACGTTTATCGTCCTACTTTTTTTCTTTTTTTTTGTAGCAGCAGTATTTACAACTTCAAGCTTGGCATAACAAATTCAGTAAACCTGTGTCCGCAGCTATTGTCGTCTGTGAAGCACGAAATACTTTTTATACGTGTACAGATCAAACCTGCATCGGCATACCTTATTTTTATTCTGCCTAGCAGGAATCACTTTTTTGATTTCATTTTACTTCCTCGTATTTTCAACTCTATATATATTTATCGTTGATTACAAACAAACTGTATCAGCAGCGAAGATTGCCTGTAGCTGCCTAACAGTAACAATTTTCACTATTTAACCCCTAACACACTTATATATATAAAAAAAAATTCGGATTAGTAGACGGATATAGAATATATATATATATATATATATATATATATATATAAACTACATATATACACCAAAAGAATGCGTAGGCCCACACGAAAAAAAAAAAAAAAAAATTCTGTCACGCCAACTGGTAGTGCAGGAAAAACAACATAATGAGAAAATAACCTGTCCACGAGAACTTACTTATCTCGAGGACGCATAAAAAACCCTAGTACGATATCTTTTTCCAGGCCTAATCGGATTGGTAAATTCTGGTGGCGCCGATCTTTTCTGCGACTTGAATGGATCTGGAACATCTGTAGTCTGTCGGTCAAGAAATTCTGAAGTCTGTCGGTCAGGAATTCCCTGCGTCTGACAGGAACGGTCAGGAACGGCTGAAGTCTGTCGGTCAGTAATTCCCTGCGTCTGACAGAAATGGCTGAAGTCTGTCGGTCAGGAACGGCTGAAGTCTGTCGGTCAGGAATTCCCTGCGTCTGACAGGAGCTGGCTCCCCCAGGGTTTCGATATGTTGTCCCTTTGTGCTGGGGCTCGTGTTGTCCTTCCAGCATTCTTTTGAAGGAACGTGGCTCCGGCCACATCGCTTGTTTTCGCTTTCTACTTTTTGGCATGACAGTAGAAGTAGGCATCGGCCCTGTTTGCCCTGAGCGTAAGTTCCAGGGGCGAAACCCGGGCGGATGCAAGGATCTCTGCCTTCGTCGCTGTTGCGGCGAAGCAGATTGAGGAGACAAGTTGCGTTTTCGACCAGCTTTTGGTGTTGCTGGACGGTTTGTAATATGTGTCTGACGTTTAGGAATCGTCAAACTATTGTCTATATCTGGTAAATCAGGAATATGTGATGACTCTGAGTCGCTGCTGTAAGTTAGTGGTCGTGCAGGGCGATGTTTATTACTGCCTATTGGAATACTCTCCGATGAGGTATTCAAGAAAGTAGGAGCTTGTGTTGGTGCAGAGTTATTAGGGAATGGTGCAGCAATAGTCTTGGTAATGGTTGGAGGGAAGGGAATGATACTAGAATTTGAAGAACTTGATTCAAGCCTTCGTCTTATGGTAGAATCAGGTTGCGTTCTTGGAAGCCAGTCTTGTGGAGGGAGGGTGAAGAAAAAATCACTGGAGATTCTTCAAAAAGGTTTGTCGGTTTGTCCAAAATTTCTGAAGGTTGATCGTGTGATATAGACTCTTGAGTCTGTGGAACAGAAGGTTGAGTAGGGTTGATTATAAAATCTATATTTCGCTCATGATACTTGCGACACTGATCAACGTGTACGTATTGAAATTGATTGTCAGGTTTTTCAAGGATAATGTCATTTTCATACACATTTGCCACCCGATATGGACCTTCGTAGCTGGGTGCAAATTTTTTTACTAAAGTATGAGAGACAGAAGACTGGAAGTGTGTCTCTAAGAGAGTTAGATCTCCAACGACAAGATCTGGTTCCCTACGCCTAGTATTATAGTATCTTGCTTGAGCCGCTTGTGCTCCTATCATTGCAACACGAGCTTTCTCTGCCATGATTAGTACTGATTGTGGAGTTGGTCGCTGGTTTAGTTCGTCGATAATCCCCGTTAAAATTTCAAAAGGGGTCTTAATTTTTCGACCCAAAAAAGTTCTGCGGGAGTAAACTTAGTAGATTCGTAAACAGACGAGCGGAGGGCGAACGAAAAAGCTCAAGATGTTCGTCCCACCACTCGTGATGATCTATGACAAATGTAGCGATCATTTTAACTAGCGTGCGGTTTACTCGTTCCGCGGGATTACTCTGGGGATGATATGGGGAAATGAATTTATGCTTTATGTGTAGCCTCGCACACATTCTTTCAAAAATGTCAGAAATAAATTGGGGACCATTATCCGAAACTACTTGATTAGGTGCACCATATCTAGAGAATACTTTATTAATTAATACATTACAAATAACTTCCGCCGTAGCGGCTTTAATGGGAAAAACCTCGACCCATTTAGAGAAATTATCGGTTAATACTAAAACGTAACGAGCTTTGTTTTTAACAGATAATGGATAAGGTCCCAATAAATCTATTGAAATAATGTCAAAAACATGAGAACTTGAACTAGATTTCAAGTGACCGGCCGGTCTTACATTACGGTAATTATTAATCTGACACAAGTGACATGATTGAACGTATGCGAGCACACTTTGGTACATGCCAGGCCAATAGGCAACATCCCGCAATTTACAACGGGTCTTGCGAATACCTAAATGGCCTGCAATAGGTTTGTCATGAAATTCGTTTAAAAGGGCCATTCTAAGGGTTCGCGGAATAAATGGGCGAAACTCTGCCCTAGTAGTCCTAGATTTCGTATAGTAAAGAAGACCCTCTATGACTTCAAAATGCTGTGACCTCCTAGCCAGAGAAGGGTCACTTTGTTGTGGTGAACCCGCAAGCAAAACATTATAGATTTCCCCAAAATCTGGATCATTTACTAATTCTGCCATTATCTGCTCTCTGGATGTTATATCAGCTATTAAAAGTAAAGGCTAACATCCAGGAGTAGTTTCTGTGGGAACCCCACTAATCGGGACGCGAGATAATGCATCCGGTAATTGATTCTTATGACCTGGCTGGTACGAAATTTTGATATTGCTCTCTTGTAACTTAAGAGCCCACTTCATAAGTCTTTTAGAGAGGTGCTTAGCAGAATTCAAATACTGAAGGGCAGAATGATCCGTAATTATATTAATTGTCAATTCGTTGAGATAACATTGAAATTTTTCAAGAGCATACACTACAGCAAGACATTCGCGTTCTATAGCTGAATAATTTCGTTCAGCTTTGGCTAAAGTACGGGACGCAAAAGCTATTGGATGCCCATCTTGTGACAAAACGCAACCAAGACCAGCTCCGGATGCGTCAGTATAAATATCAAATTCCTTAGTATGATCTGGGAAAGCTTATACAGGAGGCTGAGTCAACGCAGATTTTAGTGCTTCAAACGCTGCGTTAGCCTCAGGTGTCCAAACAAACTTCTTGTATTTACGTTTCAAAGCATACAATGGCTCACAGATTGTAGCATAAGCGGGGACGAACTGCTGATACCATTCGGTCATTCCCAGAAAGCGTGATAGTTCTTTGGCTGTTTTTGGCCGTGGAAAGTCAACTATAGGCCTGATTTTTTCATCATATGTAAATAAGCCGTGGGGAGTGATTTTCAAATCCAGATATACAATCTCGTCCCTCGCTATCTGGCATTTACTAGGTTTTAACGTCAAGCCAGCATTGTATATGAGTTGGAACACCCGTTTGAGCAGAGAAAGGTGCTCGTCAAAAGTCTCGGATGTAATAATGATGTCATCCAAATATACATGCACATGGGGACCTAGAACAGGTCTGAGAACCGTATCCATAAGCTTTTGGAAAGTAGCAGGTGCAGAGGCTAGTCCAAAGGGCATACGCAGGTATTCATAAGCCCCAAAAGGAGTCACAAAGCCTGTTTTATCTACGGAGTCTGGATGTACCACAACCTGCCAATATCCACTCGCCAAATCCAAGGTTGACATCCATTTAGTTGACGATAGGTCATGCAAAATATGCGACATGACAGGTAATGGATAATGTATCGCTTTCGTGACTTGGTTTAGCTTGCGGAAATCTGTCACGAAACGAAATCCGTTGGGTTGTTTCTTTGGAACAAGAAAAGCAGGTGCGGCCCAGGCGCTTGTTGATTCCCTTATTATGCCCTGTTTAATCATCTCGGAAATTTGACGTTGCATTTCATTTTTTTATGGGGAGCACAAGGGTAAGGTTTCGTCGCTATCGGTTCCGAACCATCAGTGTCAATGACGTGATAAACCACCTGTGTGAAACCAGGTTAGTCGGAAAATAAACCAGGTCTCTCATTCAAAAGTTGAGAAAGCTGGTTTCGTTGCCTCTCATTCAGTTGTTTACTCAGTAACAAATTCGTTATGTCTATAGGATCTTTAGGAATCACTTCGACAGGTTCCGGAAAAGAAAAAACATGGTGTTCGAAATTCCTGGTAACTTTAAAAGTATTGATAAAATCTATGCCCATTAGACATTTAACAGGTAGGTCGTCTATGAGCAGGAAAGAATGCGTAAAACGAGCCTTTCCCAGCCCTAGAGATAATGTGACAGTTTCTGTGATACTGAATATTTCGTTATTTGCACCTCGCAAATACTGCGTCGCAGGCTGTACGTGTATTGCAGGAAAACTTTCAGTGCAAAACTTCGTATTTAGGGCTGATATTTCAAAACCAGTGTCGAACATTGTCTCGACAATAATATCTTCAATTGTCAATAACACATCAGGCAACTGAGGAGTTTGGACAGTCAATAATACTATTTTAGGGTCAGAATTCTTGGTATCAGGAAGCAGTGCCGACACTTGGTCTACTTTCTTTGGAAGTTTAAAGGATTTCTGGTTGTATTTTCATGCGGTCTGAAACCTCGGCCCTGCCTGGTATCGGTAAAGTTTTCACGCTTAGAAAAACTTCGTGAAAACTGCTGCGGGAACTCCGCATTTCTGTTGAAATTTCCATTTCTATTATTTCTTCCCTCAGCACGGGCAGAAAAATCATTATTGCCCTTAGCATAAAAATGTTCCGAATTCTGCGGATTGGAACGGGGTCGAGCATACTGTGCATTTGTACTGTACCCAGAAAATTGTTTAGAAACTAGCGGTTGGTGTACCACTTTTCTATGCGGTGGTACGTATGATGCTTGGACTTGCACCTGTGTACGCTCGTGTTGAAAGTCATTAGGCCTATAATGCTGCTGAGGATTTTCGTGATAAGCCTCCCGGGGTTCCCGAGCATGTTTAGTTGGTCCATGTTTGCCGTGTCGCACCTCATACGTTCGTATGAGGCGAAGGCATTCATGTATTGTAGCAGGGTGTTGGACCTCAATAAATCCTGTAGAAATGGATCGAGCTGTTGCAATAGGGTGTCCAACATGTCGACATGACTGGCATGTGGATCCCATAATTTATACAAGCGTGTTGTTTCTAAAACAAACGCAACAGGGCTATCGTTGGGTCCTTGCTTACGAGAAAAAAGTTGTTGTTCAAGGCCAGCTCGACTGAGGCCGAAAGGAAAGACTTCTAAAAATTCCTCTCGGAAATTCTCATAACGAGAATCTGGGTTCGATACTCTCCACTGCTGATACCAGGTCTTAGCGGCATCTTTCAAGCAAGTGCCTGCTATTTGCACTTTGCAATCTTGAGGAATATTGTATAAGTCGAAATGATCCTCCAAATCCTAGAGAAATTTCAAGGGCCCCTCCAAACCATTGAAATTAATTGCTCCCTCATGCGACACGACATGTGCAAGCATTTTGCCTCTGTGAGAGGATTGAAATACCTCAGGTACGAATTGCGACTCAGAGTGGTATGAAACTGGTGAATGACGAAATTGTGAGGAATGCCTGGGTACGTGCAAATCATTGTCATCAAAGTTAGACCCACAGGCTTCCTGCAAATTGTCGAAAATAACCCCACCTCCACCGAAACTTCATTCAGGTTGAAATAGTGAAGTTTTCTCAGGTAATGAGGACATAGTCAATAATAAGTATCAATACCTCGTGTTCAAGAAATGTTTGGGCGCCAATTATAATGAATAAACTTCTCCGCCTGGACGTGTAGTGCAGGAAAGCTTACGTTAAGTCACTTTAGGGTTATTGAAAGGTTACTTAACGTAGCTAAAGTGTGCTTAATCTTCAAAGTGCTAGAGTTTGTTTAGGTGAGACACTCACGTGCAATAAATTCCAAGAATATGGGATTATTTTTACTCAGCGTTCCTCATTATCTTGAATATCAGTAATATAACTTCGGTTTTAGTACATTAGTACCTTGAAGGCTCCTTATTAGAGCGGTAAACACAATATCCCCTGAACTTAACGTAAACACTCAATGAAATAGACTTAACGGCCAGACAGAGGTCTGACAATAAAATGAACTAAGAAAACGTACTCACTTTTAACCTTTTATTGGGGAGCTCCTGGTATTACTCAAATACACACTCCAAAATAACACAACTACTGTTAGACCTAACTTTCGTACTAACGTAGAATCGCATAACAATAATTAGGAAGAACCTATCACATATAAAACGAAGCTCTCTGGTATACTTGAGCGCGCCTATATATACTGCATACCACCACGTCATGACTTACACTCGTTGCCACATATAATTCAGCGGGAGAAACAACATCTCATTAAGTGAAAAGATAATTTGCATAGGAAAATAAAATAACAAGAGATAGTAAAATAAAAAAGAAACTGAATCTAGAGTATACGTTACAAAGTACTTCCTTTTTTCTCACAGAACGATTCCTTGGTTTACTGCAATAACATCAACGAGTTAATGCCCTTCTATGGTATTGAACATGATCCTACTCAGTGGAGACTTTTTATTGACTCGTCCAAGAGGAGCCTCAAAGGCGTGTTAGTGCAAAATGGGAATGTGTATGAGTCCATTACTGTGGCCCACTCAGTTAAAATGAAAGAGACATTCTAGAACATGAAGGTACTATTAACAAACATACAGTACAAGGAACACAAATGGCTTATCTGTGGTGACTTCGAAGTAATAGGAATGCTATTAGGACAACAAGCTGGGTACACGGAAATGCCTTGCTTTCTATGTGAATGGGACACTAGGGCAAAGCAAAGGCATTGGACAATGAGAGTTTTGCCAGAGCGGAGAAATTTTGTTCCTGGGACTAAAAACATCCTGCATGACCCACTTGTAGACCCCCAAAAGTATTGATTCTACCACTACACATCAAATTGGGGTTGATAAAGCAGTTTGTAAGGGTTCTACCACAAGATGGGCCATGCTTCAAGTACCTTTCTATGAAATTTCCGTTCATCACACTAGAAAAGTTGAAAACTGGAATTTTTGTCGGCCCTCAAATAAAAAAAACTGATGAAGGACAAACATTTTGAGAAAACGATGAATGAGAGAGAAAAAGATGAACGAGAGAGAAAAAGACGCATAGACAGCATTCCGATCTGTAACCAAAAACTTTCTAGGGAATCACAAAGATCCTAGTTACAGAAAAATTGTTGAAACAATGTTGGAAAACTTCAAGCAGTTGGATTGTAACATCAGTGTAAAAGTTCACTTTCTACACTCCCATATTGACTACTTTCCGGAAAACCTGGGACATTACAGTGAAGAGCACGGTGAACGCTTTCACCAGGATATTAAGGAGATGTAGAAGAGGTACCAGGGGAGATGGAAAGAAACTATGATGGCCGACTATTGTTGGATGTTGAAGAGGGACAGTAAAGATAAAGCAGGATCTGCAAGAAAGTAAAAATAAAAGACAGTTTGAAAATTAATGAAACACTGTTTGCTTGTCGTTTTGTTAAAAACTAGTCACAGGTCAGTTCTTTACAGTAATTTTAAAGTGTTTTTGTAAAAAAAAAGTCTTTGTGGGACATAGTGTTTGCAGTTTTGTGCTTACATTAAATAAAATCTTCAAAACACAACTTCTTATTTTATTTAAAAAGCTGACGTGATACAGAAAAATGGAAGTCATTTCTAGAATCGGCGTCACAAATTGATTCAGGAACAGCTAATTTTAAGAAATCATCTGACAACAAATTTAAATTTGCAGACTGGTGTAATCAGGAGCCAGCGCCTCAGACCGCTTGCCCACAAGTCGACTAGAAAAAGCTCACAAAGGTATTTGTGACTGTCCAAAATTGCTCTGGCACTTGAAATATTCTTTTAGTATTTGAAGCTGTTTAGCTGAATCAATAATAAAGCGTTTTTATGTTGAGCAGAGAAAGCCAATCAGATCAAAAACCCTAGACTCACTAATTATATTCAGTCTCTCAGCAGCAGTAAATCTGTATAATAACGTCCAGCAATGTTGTCGGTAGTTGTTCGTATTTAAACGAAATTTCCGTTTTTAAAAGAGACTGTCTTTTTTAACTTTCGTATTTTCACAGATTTTTCGTAGTCAGTAGTTCCGTTTGTTTCAGAAAAGTCCGTCTCAGGTTTTCCCGTATTTATACAGAAATTTCGCAAAATCAAAGAGACAAAGCTTTCAGCCCTTACGCTAGAGAATCCTTTCGCGCGGTGTGCGACTCGAACCGACGTCGTTTGTGTTGGTTCGATAGAATCCGAGTGTCTTAACAACTGAGCCAGAAAGAGTAGGAAACCTGACTCAAGTTCATGGTAAAACTAATTGGGCGATGGTGAAATTTTTTTTTTGTCATAAATGCGAGTGATTTAGTCATTTTAGTTTCTGTTGAAGCTTATTATTATTTTTGAATACGTTTGTAATAGTTTTTTTCTGCAGGAGGATTTATCACAAATTAAGTATTTTTGTTCTTCGTGATTTTTCGAAGCAACAAAATGCTTTGGAACTTGATATCTTTCCAAATGTCTTTCAATTATCTTTAAGAAAAAATGAAATGTACTGTTTTACAGTGTTGTTTCATAAAACTTCTAAATATAAAATTTACTCTTGATAGTTATAATAGCTTTTATCTTAAGGACTCCATAGACTGATACATAGACACTGCATAATCACCTGTGCAATAATTTCAGTACCCGGTGTCTTACGGTAACGCAATATCTGGTGCATAAAATGGGGAACAGGAGAAGAAATATCGTGTGCCACAATAACCTAAACTTCATGCGGAACGTTATCCACAATATCCGATCTCGCTACAGTACTTCAAAATCAGATCCCTTGATAGATGATTGAAATTTAACTGTTAATCAAACCTCAAGTATTCTCACGGATCGCTCCAATTACCGGAAATTTTCCGTCGTATGAAATACGGAAACAGTGAGAACCGAGTTTTTCCGTTAATATACTAGAGGAATTTCAGTAAACGCATCTTGAAAACGGTAATTTACCGTCAATATAAGAAAAGAATTGCGGAAAGAAGATTCCTGAAAAATCAAAATTTTTCTGGCGTACGAAAAATCCGTGAAATTCAGAGTTTTTTTTTTTTTTGTCATTTCACGGAAAAAGTTGTAACAGAAGTATGTTTCGTTAATTCACGAAAGAAATAACGGAAAGTGGTTCGTGAATTTCAGAAATTGTTTTAAAATGTACATAAAGTGAAGCTATCCTTGGCCGTACCATTACGGTGCCCGAGTGGTCAAAGGAGCGCGTATCTGGCTAATCTTTCGAGTCGGGTTAGAGTCCAGAATGAGGAATGGAGGTCATCTGGCTCCATTGCACATTTTTCCTCTTTTCTCAGAAAGCACTTTTTGTCACTTACACCCCTTTACTTCTGACCCCTATTATGCAATCTATAAAACAAAACAAAAATTACGCATCCATAAAATATTAGTTGATTATACGTATTACCTACTCGATTAGCTGATAAGCTGAATAAATATAGAATTTGATATTTTTATTTAATGAACCATGTTCGAAGATTTAATTCTCTTTTTGCATGGGGAGGGGCTTTTTTAATGGTTTTGCACCCGGACTACGATAAACTACGCACCGCTCCTGAAGCTAATTAAACCTAGATAGGAACAAAGCGATGCATGAAGAGGGATTGAAATGAATCGCTTTATTCCTATCCTAAAACCAATTAAAACTACCTTCTACCAAATGGCATGAGGTAATATTTGCAGTTCGGCCTTTTTTGAGAGAAATTTTGACTTCTTTTTATTCACAGAAATTCTTATGCTGAAATGGGGCTGCGACCAAATTTTTTTGCACAATTTTGCATCTTATATTCCTTGAAATTTTGAAGCCGGAACAGAGTTTCACCAGCATTTTGACTACAAAGCTCTACAGCTATTTATTCTCTGAAAATCATATGACAAAACGGTACGTTTTTAAAAATTGTTCTATCATCAATCAGGAATAAAATCCAAAGGAGCTCACATATATTTGAACAATCAAGAGTGAAATATTACAATGTAATGCATTCTTGAGACGCTTTAATCACAAATATCGTTTCAGTTACATAACGACAGGGAACGGAACACTCTATTTTCCATACTTTAAATAAAACGCGTTATCCAAGTGCAAAACAGCGCTAACGAGAAACATTTTTACTGTGAAAGTGCTGTTTTTATTCACGCATATCAATTTACTTTTTTGAATGAAATAACAAATGCAATAATAATTGATAAGCTCTTCCTTTTTAAGACTGAACAAATAGTCAAAACTACAAAAGAATTTGAGTGAACGGTAGAAAATATTAGGTTGTCGGAAAAGGCATAACGTATTTTGGCACCCGATGGCGTTTGGGCGGTTTTGGAAGTACTAGAGACATGCAGCTCTGTTATCGATATGGCATTGGACAGGTGCCAGTTCTATCTGCAGTCTAAAAGAAATAGTGAGCGATGTGGTTGATTTGCGGAGATTTGACATCAAGTTGAAGATGGAAGACCAAACTGGACATTTTTTCATATTTTACTGTTTTACTTCCGTAAAGGGAATAACGCGCGTCAAGTTTGTGAAAAGTTGCGTAAAATGTACGGTGATAATGCTCTACAAGGACGTCAGTGCCAGCGGTGGTTCGCAAAATTCCGTGCTGGTGATTTTGACCTGAACGATGCTCCTCGGTCCGGGTGGCCAACCGAGGTTGATGACGACCAAATCAAGGTATTGATCGAGTCAAACCCACGTTACACGACACGAGAGATTGCAAATACATTGCACATCCATCATTCAAGCGTTCACGACTACCTGAAGAAGCTGGGATACGTAAGCAAGCTCGATGTGTGGGTTCCTCATGAACTCAAAGAAGCTCAATTGACGGCGCGCATAAACATCTGCGATATGCTCCTTAAACGTGAGGAAAACGATCCTTTCTTTAAAGCGACTGATAACTGGTGACGAAAAGTGGATTGTGTACAACAATGTGCTGCGCAAACGGTTTTGGTCCCGACGTGCTGCTTCGCCTCAAACGACATCCAAAGCAGACATTCATCAGCGGAAGGTTCTGGTCTCAGTGTGGTAGGATTTTAAAGGTGTCGTGTTTTTCGAGCTCCTACCACGGAACCAAACAATCAATTGAAATGTGTACTGTCGGCAATTGGACAGTTTGAACGAATCCATCATCCAGAAACGTCCAGAGCTCGTTCATCGTAAAGGTGTTGTGTTCCATCATGACAACGCGAGACCTCACACAAGTTTGATCACCCTCCAAAAATTATTGGAGCTTGGGTGGGATGTGTTGCCACACCCAGCATACTCGCCTGACCTTGCGCCGTCAGACTTCCACTTGTTTCGCTCTCTTCAACAGTCCTTGCGTGGTATAACGGTCAATTCAGATGAGGCTGTAAATCAGCACCTTATATAGTTTTTCGCCACGAAGACAGGTCCTTCTATGAACGAGGCATTCTGCAGCTCACTGACAGAGGGCAAAAGGTCATCGAACAAAACCGGCATTATATCATTGATTGATCTTTGTTCTTTTTATCAATAAATGACCTTTGCAAAACATGGCTAAAATACGTCATGACTTTTCCGACAACCCAATAGATCAGTAGAATTTCTGCTATGCAGACGTACATGATACGCGCGCATGCACAAGCTACTCGATAGCCATGGAAGAAAAGGGTAGCTTCTACAGAATACGAGTACGTGGTGAGTGCGCATGCGCAAGTAGAAAGCTATTTCGCTTCTGCTACTTAATTCAGCGAAACTAGCACGTCTTTGGAATCCATTCCGACACGAAAAAAAATATTTAGAAGCAGATTTTCAGAAAATCCAAAAAATCCGCGAAAAAGATAAGACATTTACACCACCAAGGGAAAAACTGGGAATAATTCAAAATACGCAAGGTAAGCGGGGGGTTATTCATAATGATAGGAACCGGTTCCAAAAGAAAAAAGAATATATCGGATTTACAATCGATAAAACATCCACGAATAGAAACAATTACTCCCAGTAGCGGCAGAAAAGTTATCCAGAATAAGTACATTAAATATATATGTTTTTGATTGGGAGTTTAACGACTAACGTGAGCAACTCAATGGGCTATAAGTAGTCACCCGTCCTTAATTTAGGGTAACTGGTTCTAGGGAGAGAGCCAGAGCAGTAAGACAAACACAACATTCATGCCTCACCGGGATTCGATCGAATCCGGACCCATCTCGGACGAATGATCAGAAGCCATTGCTTAGACCACTGCGACACCGGGGCGGCATTAAATATTTGCACCCCGTAGCGGAAAAATTGCGTACTATAGTACTCAACATAATTAGGGGAGCACGTGACACATTGGCGACATTGTGCAACCCAATCGTGTAACATCTTACCAAAACGTGAAAAACGCAATTCGAGTAGGACGGAGACAGCTGAATCATGTACATCCTTATGCAAATTAGCGTCTGTAACGTCAGAATTCATAAATCACAGCTTGGGATGAAAACGAAGGTTTCCCGGGAGCTCCCTTATTCTTCCGCGTTTATCGTGACATTACGTTAATTGAAGTTTATAGTTCGAATGATGTCTGAACAGCATGATTTACAGCACTCAATGGTGTGGAGAACTATTGGCAGGCTGGAAGTAGGTCAGACACAGAGGGCAGTACCACAAGCTGTTGGATTGTCATTTCTCGACTAAGCACACGATTCGGAGACGCGAGAAGTGTTCAAAGGAGGCAAGGCCAAGGCCGTCCACGAGCAACAACTTATGTATTGTTAACAGCCCGTCGAAACAGGCGGCAAAATGCTACTCAGTTCCAGCGAAAGATTCTCGTGTCGGCACGATGCAGGTTGTCAACTCAAACTATCCTCAATTGCCTTCGCCAAGGTGGCCATTATACACGTAGAACAAAGGTGTGTGCCCTTTTAACCGCACGACACCTTACAGTCCGAGGAAACTAGGTGAGGAACAACGTGGTTGGGGATACGACGAGAGGAGTCAAGTTCTCTTCGCTGACGAGTCGAGATTCCGTGTGGAATTTCAAAATCGACGAGTACTTATCTGGGGGAGTCTGGCACACGAAATAACCATACTTTTATGCAAGAAAGATCGCATTAAGGCGGACTTGGATTGATGGTGCTCCCAGAAGGCATAAGTATCGATGGACGTACTGACATGTACGTCATCTGAAATGACAGTCTGACTGCCTAGAGATATGGAGACGAGATTATCAGACCTATTGTCATGTCGCATGTGCAGCTGTCGGTGCAGCGTTCCTTTTTCAGGAACGATAACGCTCGACCTCATATAGCTCGGCTAGTGTACAACATGCTTCAAGAGGAGAGAAGCGAACTTACGGAGTGACCAACATACTCCACTGACTTAAATCCAATTGAGCATGCCTGGGACGCACTTGGAAGACGCATTGCAGCTCGGCTGGCACCTCCGTTGACTCTTCGTGAGCTGGAAACTGCCCTCATTGAGAAGTGGCGAAGTTATTCCCCAAATCTCCTCGATAACTTCATCAATTCCCTTTCACACAGGTGTGCAGCTGTCTTAATCATTCGAGGTGACCACCCACCCTACTAGAGGTCAGTTACCACGTTCGAAAAGTCATTTTCTCTTGTTATACAGATATGCATATTGTGGTATAGCATATCGCATCACATGTATTAAATAATGATATTGCATAAAGCTAATGTGTTTTCCATACCCATATTACAGAATATTCTACTATATGTTACATAAAAAATATATTTTACGTTCAACAACGTCGTCCATTGCACATGACTTACCTTACAATATCTCTTGCTCCCCTACTTCCTTTGGGCAGTGTATATTAGGCAAGAAACGCGCATAAAATGTTTCCGTAATTAATAGCATTTTTTTCAATCGGATTTTAAACAAGCAGATATTGCTGCAAATGTATTTTAAATGAAAACGCAAATTTATGCCCTCTAGTGGAAAACTTCTGCGTTCACAAAAATTGAAACTATATGCGAGATATTCCGAACCGGAATCGCTGTCCCAATAGAAAAATAATCTTTCAAATCGGACAGTTTGAAGCAGAGATATCAAGAAAAATAGGAAGTATACCTACCCCCGGGGTTGAAAAGCAATGCCTTATTTTAAAAAGAAATTCTGCTCAATATGTTACCGTAGAGAGATATCGACCAGGAAAATATTTTCAGTTGAGTTTCCAGAAGCGCAGGTTACACACTTAATCAGGAGCAGAAATACAGACTTACGCCCCCTAGTGGGTAAACAGTTTTTTTAAACAAAAATTAGAAATCATAGGCATAACATTCCCGATCAGGAACTCCATGTGACGCCAAAGGAATTTTCTAAATCAGACTTTTAGAAGCAATGATATCCATCCCAACTTATACTTATGGTCTTCAGCCGAAAAACTGTGATTACCTGAAAAAAGAAACTCTACAGAAAACAATCTTCCTTATAAATGGTGTCGAAGGTAAGAGAGAATTTTTCAATCCCGATACTTAGAAGCAATGGTATGAAATAAAATGTATTATGAATTCGTTAGCATCTGCAGTTACACCTTCTAGTGGTAAAGTTATGCATCAGAATAGGACCAGAAAGCAAGGACGATAGTTCCAATAGTTCTCACATTTCAGGATTCTGAATGCAAAATAATTTTTCAAATCGGAGAAATGATTGTAAAGATATGGTGCCCACAGACGGACGGGCGGAAGGACAAAGTAACATCATAGGTACATACTTTTCTTTATACACTGCTGGCCACCCAAAATGCAACACCAAGAAGGACACGAGATAGCAAAGCCAGATTTACTGGACACATAACAACAGATACAAAGATGAAACGATTGAGCTTACAGGCCCGTTAGACTTGCGGAACACGCAGACATCAATAGTTCGTGTGGCCTCCATGGTTGGCAATAACGGCCGCTACACGCCGCGGCATCGAGTGAAAGAGGCTTTGATGTGGGCTTGTGGTATGTCGGTCCAGGCTGCTTCCACACGTTGCCCCAGTTCATAATGGGTGCTGCTTGCCGAGCCACTCGGTTGCCGATCAGCTACCAGACGTGTTCAATGGGCGACATATCGGGAGAACAGGCGGGCCACGGCAGCAGTGACACCTGGTGGGATGTGAAGAATTGTTGCACTATGCGTGCCACGTGCGGGCGGGCATTGTCCTGTTGAAACGTGGCCACTGACAGGTCCTGAAGGTAAGGGAGGACTACTGTCATGTCAATGGTAATCAGAGCAATGGGCGCCATGCGACAAGTCCCCGCTTCTACGGACGACGTCGAACGGTACGTGTTGATACAGGTTGTTGCACAACACACCCTAATTCTTGCGCTAACGTTCGTGATGTGGCGGTGCGAGCCGTCAATGCTCGCCGTACAACATGCAGGTCATCTCGCGCGGTGGTGTGCCGCGGCTGCGGCGATCACTCACGTCGGTCCGTCTGTCCCTCCTGCACCCACCGAATCCATACTCGCCTCACTGTGGCTGGATGTCGTCCCACACGGGCGCCGATGTCTCGGTACGAGAAACCGCTGTCGCGATAAGCCACTATTCGTCCTCTGTCGAACTCCGAAACGTGCTGGAATGACTGCCGGATTCTGCGACGAATCATCAGGAAGCTTTCCACGCACAGGTCCGGCTGCACAACACACTTCTACTACTTTCACCCCGCCTTCTGTGCACCCTTCTTATAGTGCTTATCGGTGGCGTGCTGGTCGCATATGATTTGCATATGCCCTGCAATGCTAATCGTTTGCATGTCCTTTCGCGGGCGACGCAAGCTGCGAATTTCAGGCCAATCGGATGCTTCCTTCCTGGTGTTGCATTTTGGGTGGCCAGCAGTGTAAAAGAAATGCTAGAAAGACCTTGTTGAACTCTAGACGAAGGGAAAAATTTCGTTGAAATACGTAAAACTACTGTAATTATGTCAAGAACTACTGTAATATTTAGAGTAAAATGCTGTAAAGCTACATAAATCACTTTAGAATTACAGAAGGAATTTAGAAATTGTGTTATTGATTTCCAAAATAAATTGGGTATGCTGTACTAACCCTACATACTCACATTACATATCGCTTGTTTTACCTTACATAATTAACGACGATGGATTAAAATAAATCGTTTATTTTTTATAATTAAGGGGGAACATTGGAATAGAAAACAGTTGAACAGAAAACACACGAATGGAGGACAACCAAACAAGAAACGTTCCAGATCACGTTATGATGAGCTTCAATGTCTGTAAGAATCGCCAAGAAGTTAGCGCACCGAATGTGATACCGAATTAGCTTACACAACATCTTCTACTCGAATTAGCTGACACAACATGCTAAGGCAGCACTCAAAGTTCCAGCTTTGCTGATAAGTATTGGATCTGACCCATACGTAATTATCAAAGGATTATAGTGTCGGGAAAAATCCACCAGTGCATTTCACAGCTTCGATGCAAATTTCGCCAAAATCTAATCGCCGCACGAATCACGAATGCAATTTTTCTAATATACTGGAACAATGTACCGTGCATTAAATTTTCACAAGAAATGAAACACTGTCAATGAAGAAATGCGAGAGGTACTACGAATTAAATTTTCCGAAGCAATGGAGAACTTGGTGACAAAAGTTCACCACTTGATTCAGATCGCATTTGGAGATAAAATAAAATGTTTTGCATCTGCTTCTTCAGATTTTCTGCAGATTTAATGAGAGAAAAATGATCTGTCGAAAGTTAACGAGCTATCTGAATACCCGCCAGCAACCGCAGCCAGGAAACAATGAATTGGAATGTCGAACATGTTATTTTGTGCAACAGCTAAAAATAATGAACAACTCGATAAACGAAAAGGATTGAAATTGAAACGGTGCAGAAAAAGTGTCCCCTATTTTTTAACGTAAAATCCTGGGGAATATTACAAACTTATAAATATAAAATCTGTAGCAATTACACCGGAATTTAGTTATTTCCATCGATTTTTTCTTCTCAGAAGGGCATTACAGAAACTACAAAGGTTAATATTCTTTTAAGGGACATCGATCTGGTCCCACCACTTAAATATTCCCCTCATTATACAGGAATCATGGCCATCCAGTACCTACTTTGTGTTCAGGTGATAAGTGCCGTGTTTGTGTGCTGACAACTCGTTCATTCTTGCTGTACCAAAACTTTGCTTTGGAAATCTTTACTTGGTTGCATTTATCTGAATACTGCAAACTTCATCAACCTTCAAAAAAAAAAAAAAAAAAAAAAAAAAAAAAAGAAAAACTATTTTTCATAAAATCCAATTTTCAAATAGAAAAGCTAAACCGATTATGGCACTATGTACCTTTAGTTATGATTTCACGGCCAAAAGAAAAAAAAAAGGAATTCACCTCGCAGTACGTTCTTGTATTCTTTCAAAGAAGTCAGATACACACGTTTCAAAATTTCCGGCAAAGATGTGGTACATTCCATTCGGAAAGGAATGCTGACAGCATTTTTTGTGTGGCAGTGTACTTGCACAAATGAATTTGTTTCAAAGCTCAAGCACATCTTTGGGAAACAGCACAAATTATAACTTTGAAAACATTGTCTAGAAATCCATCTTTATCACCATCCACGCACTTCTGCTCCACCAGTTAATGCTATATCTCGAGTGTGTTCAGGTAGTGAGCTGGAATATCCTAAGTAAACCAATAAGATCGTATTTTTCTCTCACCTGATTTTTAAATTTATATACAGGCCATCTTCAGAGATTCTGCAATATTTGGTCAAAATGAATGGGAATAAATGATCTACGTTTAACTGAGTTTATGCAGTCTATGACACCAATAAAACACGCTAAAATGTAGGAACTGTATACCAAATTATAGTCAAAATAGTATAACTATATACTAAAAATCCGAAAATTTCTTGGCGTAGAATAAAAATCAAAATTTCCAAGCTTTCGCACATGAACCAGATGGCTTTCTCAAGGAAGGTACACAGCTAACTGCAAACTGGATAATAGAACGTTTCAACACTTTAAACGCGGTAACTTGACTAGACAATAAATTATTAGGAGCAAACGTGATATTTCGAAGAAACGAGGTCACGTTGGTTGGGCACGCGTGCCCAACCAACGTGACCTCGTTTCTTCGAAATATCACGTTTGCTCCTAATAATTTATTGTCTAGTCAAGTTACCGCGTTTAAAGTGTTGAAACGTTCTATTATCCAGTTTGCAGTTAGCTGTGTACCTTCCCCTTCCTTGAGAAAGATATCTGGTTGATGTGCGAAAACTTGGAAATTTTGATTTTTATTCTACGCCAAGAAATTTTCGGATGTTTAGTATATAGTAATACTATTTTGACTAAAACACGTTAGGTCAGCCGTATTGACTTAATGTACCTTTGTGCTTGAGCAGTGTTTCTCAATTTCTTTCGCTTTTGCGACCCTTCGAAAATGCAAATATTTCGTGGAATTTCCAAAAGTACTAGAAACAGATTTTCGAAATTCTGGCTAAAAATGAGACAGGAAAAGTTGCTCATCCATATGCCAAATTTCTTATAAAGCTTCTCATTTCGTATGAAAATTTCCAACCAAATAACAGATATAACAAGACATGTAATTTGTGTATTAAAAACGTACACAAATAAATAATAATACATATTCGTGTGCAAATTTCACATTTAGTGAAGCTCAAAAAGTACAAGAAATTTATGTTATGAAATTTTTGAACGAGATGTTTTTCTTTCTCTGAATGTAACGTTTTAAAGTTAGCCGTTATAATGGAATGCTGTAACGCCACATATTCAGTGTATCACTTAATCGATTCCTGCATTTTGGCACTGCTGATGCATGAATTGAGAATTCACTTCGACCTAAGTATGAAGTGGCGAACCAAAATTCAGAAATTGAACGATTCGATAAAACATTATTAATGATGATCAGTTAACACATTACCATAATCAAGCTAGTATCTTTAGATTTTTCAGGTGTCAGAAGTTATTTTATTAAGTTATTCATACTACTACGCAGAAAAATATGTTGGATATCTTCCACAGCCCAAGTATTTAAACAATTATTTGCGGAAGTAACACATTCCAAGAGGTTTTTATGTTTTTAGTTGTTTTTTCTATTTTGGAAGGTTAAGGACTGTTATGGTGCAACTCTAAGAGCCATAAAGATAGCTAGTGCCACTAATTCCAGGGAAGGGAAAGATCCAGCAGTATAAGACAAATACATCACCCACGTTTCATCAGAGAGACGAACCCGGTCCTAGCTGTGACGACTTACCAATACCAGAAACTTACACCATTGATCACTCGGCCGGCTCTATGTAGACCACAGAAGTACTCTAAAATTCAATTTCGGGTATCGTCATCTAATTCGAAATCATTTCCTATAAGGAAATCATCCCGTTTTCATTATAACGTTGTCCCATTAATTATATTCACTTTTAACACCTTGCATGAGGCTGAAAAAAGAAATACATCAAATCGAATTTTAAGGAGTCCGTATTTACTCTTATTATATAGGAACACTTTCAATATTTTAATAAGATTATCAATGCAAGATTTATAATATATATTTTTTTTATTCTGAATCCAAGTGGCCCGTTTAGTTATGATAGCCTCCAAGCTGTGAAATCTCCTTTTATCCAAATAATACTATAAACACAATACGAGTATTTCTTTTTAAACAAAGTTCCTCAATCTTGGCTGCAGTAAATCTTGAGACGAGAATGGTGTCTGTGGCCCTGATGACACAAAATATGCTTTCAATTGGCTAAGCCGGGAGTTTTGCAGTGTAACGCTAGAAAATTGACGTTAACGGTAATGAACATCAATTAAAATTATTTCTTTCGGATTTCTCTTTTCAAAACGGACAACACCCTTCATATCTCACCATAGTCACAGCAAACAAAACTTTCATGAAGTGCACTCCTCGCCTAAGTTGTAGTGTGGCTAAATTCTCAGTGTTAAGTCTCTATCAACGCTGCTTTGTGCTTCTAAAAAGTTATTAAAATCTCGTCTCTAATAATTATTCGATCCTAAAATCGTGCTACGAGTTAATAGAAACGTATTGATGAGCATATACCTTCTTGATGTTAAAGACTACGTGGAGAAATTGCATATGGATCGTACTTTCAAAGTTTTGTTACGTAGTTTTCTCAATCTTTTTATCGGATGGCCGAATGCACACCTAAAGACTTCTTTAATTTTTACGCTAGGATTGAATTCATTTTGCCTTTGGTTTGCCCCTTTGAGTTCCGCAAATCGTCTCGACTGTGTATCATTAACCTTGGGGGTGTACCAGGCTTACACTTTTAGATCCACTGACGTCATTTTCTTTCATTGGAAGCGTCCTCCCTATGCTCATCTTAAATCTGTACTTTGTTAGAGTCGTGGTATTTTTGTTTGCAAACTCATAAAACATAAAAAGCCTAAAGTGTTTCTTTAAAATATTTGTGCTATTTTGAGGGCTTTAGAAAGACACAAGTCTTCACTACTTAAAAGTCTCATGTTGATTGAATGATTCACAGATACACAAAGAAATATTACTAAGACACCTACGGATGCCTCAGGAAACGGGAATTTGCATGTTACAGTCGTGTGGATGTCAGAAATATGCATTACTCATGGGACAATGTGAAGTTTCATTTCGCCGACGAGGCTTCAAACGTTTGCTTAAGCAAAGAAGCAAACACGACAAAAATTATTTCCTTCGCATTGTACAGATGGTTTTACTTCATTCTTCATTCAGTTAAATATATCTGATAGGCAGGTAAGCCGCGAAAGCAACGCAGCGAACTGTGACATTAAACAATCCGAAGTTGAAATTTGCTGTGGAGTAAATATGAAGAGGAAACTACCCGCCATTCGGGAAAGCCTTTCGAAGACTTCACATACCCTAAGCTTTCCTCTGTATGCCAAAACAACGTCATGTAGTGATTTCCAGTATCTTCGTGCACAACGTTCAGTAGCCTAGATTGCAATGCTCCAATGTGTACTTATGTAGTTATCAATCAGCACTGAATCATCTAATAGAACTTGAAGAGATATGGGAATACTCTTGAAGACAGTATCATGTCGTTTCAAAAGATAGTGACTTGTTCAATTTAGTGCTACTCTTTCAACTCGTGCTAGAAGGGCATCAGCCGTTGTCTCCATACTGCTTAAACACCACTACTAAACATACTAACCCATTTTTTCCAAAGTATTCCATACATTTTCTTACTGTTGCCTTTGCCCTTGAAAATAACTTTCACAGTAGTACTATTTTAAGGGTATTTGCACTTAGTAGAACAGCATACGAAATGTTTGACTTCTTGAACAAACTTTATCCTACCAGCACAGATCAAAGTGTAAAGTCTAAAATATCAGTCGACTCATCTAATTCTAGTCAATTCGCATCATATACTATATGTAGCCGAAAAGATCCTTTTCGATGTCAGCAGTAAGATTTTGAATTCGTCATGGGGTAGAATTTTTTTAAAACAAGACATGCGACCAAAGTACTCAAAAAGTTGCTCATGCAGCATAAATATTATAACATTTTTTGCGCTAAGCTTTTTAAGCTTAACTTCAATTGTGTGCTACTGACGTGAGATCTCTACTGTAGCCTACATGACTCAACTGAGTTTTCGTTTTCCGTTTTAGCAGATTTGGTCAGATTGAGTATCTGTTATTTAATAAAAATTAAGTGATAACAAATTCTGCAAAAGTCAGACTGATTGTTGTTCGCGAAAATGTGTTGGCGCAAATAATCGAAAATACTGAGAGGCACACTTAAAAAAATACATAACCTTTAATAAACACATAAAAATGATGTGCTGCAATTAGACGAATGAAAAATCTATACGCTCTTACTGAATTAACCATTGTGACTCTTCGACAAGAACAGACCATTTGGGAACAACAAAACCATGCATCTAAGTCGTGCTCAAGTAGCAGCGAATGGATAGTCGTTGCTTGAGCCTAGCACGTTTGTAGGAGTACATATGGAAACCGATTTCAAGAAATTTCAAAGAGACACGACTATTGATTGCTGAAGCTTCGGGCTTTCATTATGGACACAGTCTGCATGACTGGCTGGGAAAGTAGGACATAGGTGAAGGTGCTCGGGGAGTAAAAAAATTTAAGAAAAAGAGATGCGCAACATTGTGATAGTGTACGAAAACCGACCGCACACAGTATGAAAACCGAGTAGAAAGTCTAGGACATGCCAATAAGTGGACCAGCTAACCGTATGATGCTGGGGAACAGTACACTAATTTACATCTAGACACTGCGACGTACTCTGCAATGGTTAAGGGACAAGATTCGGAGGCACATTCGTAATCTTAATCTCACTGATAGACACAAACAGCTGTGGCTAGCTTGGTTTCAAGGGCATCGACTGTGGGGCTTTCACCACTGGCAAAAATGTTCTGGTCTGATGAGTTTATATTTATATCTGCCACATCATGTTTATGGCAGATTCCGCATTTGGAAAAACAGGATTAGGCTATGTACCCTGCGTGATTAGGCATACCATCCAAGCAGATGAAGGTGGTGTTATGGTGCGTGAGTCATCTATTGCAAACAGTCAAGCCCTCTGCTGCGTATTAAAGGCCACCCGGAAAATGAGAGCTACCGCTACAAGATAGAAGATTAGGTTCATGTAAGAACCAAAAACGCCTCGAAAAACATCAAACCATTATACTTGATGGAAAAGGGGGTTTTGAATGAAAGCTAAATACAAATTTATACACTTTAAACAAAGATTCATTGATGTTGTTCATTTATTTTATTTTTTCCTGGTTTTTATCTCACCTGTCCACATCGAAAATGTTTGTTTTATTGAATAAATCAATCTTTAAATCTCACGTCAAAAGTTCACATGAAACAAGAATGATAGAACGGAATTTTCGAGTAGATGGAGCACGGGTTTTGAGCTAAGGAAAATTGGTGATGTAAATGTAGTAATAATCAAACATTTATTAGCATGTGTAATCGTATAGTAAAATGATATCTCGAAAAACTTTTGAAGATATCCTTTTACTTACAATATTTTCACACATTTTCCGCTACAGTGGAAAATGTGGGTAATATTTCGTCGCAGTTAATTGGGTCTGATACAAAGTAGCATTTTAAGAAATATAAAAAAATATAAAATCTATTTTCTGCAGTTAATGAAAAAAGCTTAAAAATGCAAACACACGGCACAGATCAATTTTCAGTGGAACTCTTGCTACTGTTCCGAAAAAAAGTACGAAGACGTGAGGCGTACATTACTTTTAAGGAACTGTAAAACGAATTTTGCCTTTGTGTAACCCAAAAGAAAAAGAAATGTAAATAACCATAAATACATTCGAGAAACCACTTTGATCGTAACAATCTCTGATTTTCATGACGACGCTGTAAATGGCACTAACTTGTAGCTCATGAATAAACGCTACGTGATTGTTTTTTCTATCCCGCAGCATGCGTTCTTGAGTTCATTCATTTCTCATTCTTGCATTACAGCGGATATTTAAAAGTCTGTTATTTGCATGATAGTGAAGTACCCCCATTTCAATAAACCCTGAATAAACTTTATGCGGAAACGAAAAACAAGTTCTTTACGACAACAGTGACGGGCGGGATGGGGAGGAAAAAAATCCGCTATCCAGGGTGAATGAAAAAGCCCACTTTCTTTTAAATTATTTTCTTCCGAATTATCTTAAAGGAAGATATAGCAGGGTTTTTTTTCACGTGGAGCCTCCCCTATTATTTCCAGAGCTCAGGATTTCAAGATATGAACATGCAAAGAATCAAACCCCTTTTGCTTCATTCTGTACAAAAGTTACAAAAGAAATGTCTTATTAGTTCCAAAGATGCTGCATGCACAGAAATGAAAAACTTGTCTTTTCCATTATTTAATGCAAAAAAGAAAGATCGAAGTCAGTTGAACGGTTCGTACATAATAACTGTCCTACAACAGCGAGAATAGCATAAGCACGTTTTCTTTCTTGGACAGAAAACAATCCGGAAAAAATATATAACCACGATATTACATATGAAATGCAAAGTTACTTCGCATTCTTCGGATTACGAAACTTTCATACGACAGCAAAGATCGCATCAGAACGGATGAGCTTTGTTTCGCACGAGTAGTACCTCAGGCAAATCGATATGGAGCTAAATGTGCCAATGGACGAATCGGCATTGGACCAAACGTACCGTCGGATTAATTGACATTGGATCAATCGTACCATTAGAAGAATAGTACCTTTGGCGCAATTGTCCATTGGACCAGTTGTCCTTTTTTGACATATCGGCATTGGACGAATATTTGTTGGACGAATCGTACCGTACCCCTTCTCACTTGGATGGATTGGATTGGATTGGAGGTTTAACGACCACCGTGAGCAACTCAATGGGCTATAAGCAGTCGCCCGTCCCTAATTTAGGGTCACTTGTTCCAGGGAAGGGAGAGAGCCAGTGCCGTAAGACAAACACAACATCCATGCCTCACCGGGATTCGAACCCGGACCCCGTTCGGACGAATGATCAGAGGCCATCGCTTAGACCACTGCGCCACCGGGGCGGCCCGTCTCACTTCTACTGCTGGGCCTAGCAGCACTAGAAGGCAAAAAGTCCGCGTCCTGCCAACAGACCTTAAGGCAAGACATGAAAGCTGTGCCTTCACAGTTCGTCCGGCCGGCACCTCACCTCGCAGACTGTTTTTTTTTTTGATTGGAGGTTTAACGACCACCGTGAGCAACTCAATGGGCTATAAGCAGTCGCCCGTCCCTAATTTAGGGTCACTGGTTCCAGGGAAGGGAGAGAGCCAGTGCCGTAAGACAAACCCAACATCCATGCCTGACCGGGATTCGAACCCGGACCTCTTACGGACGAATGATCGGAGGCCAGCGCCTTAGACCACTGCGCCACCGGGGCGGCCTCGCAGACTGTAGCTGAAATGTTTGTTTTTTGTTTCGGGGTTTAGCGATCACCACGAGCAACTCACAGGGCCATAAACAGTCGGCCGTCCCTAATTTAGGGCCACTGGTTCCACGAAAGAGACAGAACTAACAGAGAAAGGATACAGATAGCAGCTGATCTCAAGACTCCCCTAAATTTCGAACATTTCGTAAAGATTGGGGAAGATTCTGAGTGGATGAACCGGTGCTCCGCTTAGCTCCTCTAGTATACCAAAGCAGGAACAGATATCTTAGGAAATGAAGCAAAGGAGGTATCATTCAGGACGCCAGTGGGGCTCTAGGGAGGCTCCTTAAAGCTCTTTGTCTCTCCGATTAACGCCAAATCCATTTTTCCCTCCTGTACTACGGTAAACATTCGCCAAACGTTGAAGCACAGTGGAGACGATGTTTAAACAGTCGAGCATGCTGAGGATTGAAAACTGAATTCTCTAAGGGATGTTCTGGAAGAGATCGTAGTTTCAAGTAGAATTAAAGCGAAAGCTACAAGATAATGTAAGTCCAGTTGTGGTTCCTTGGCTGATTAACAGTAGACAGGTGTGGGAGCACTGACTGGCGCTCCGAAACATCCACCACACAGCCACAGTTCAATTTTGACTAAGTGACGGAATGACAGACACGGAGCAATGACATCCCGTCTGTCCCCCTAGCAATGACATCCCGTCTGTCCCCCTAGCAATGACATCCCGTCTGCCCCCCCTAGCAATGACCATCGTCTGCTATGCCCGAGAAGATCTTCAGTATAGAAGTCTTCAAATAGAAATTCTTGAGCCATCACACTGAGCTTGAAAGTTGATCCTGCAAAAAAAAAAAAAATCAATACTGATTCCTATATGTAATTCATGTGACTAATACTTTAAATTGTTCGAAACAGTTTTCGTCTGGTTGCAACGCTATATCTATTTTTGTTCAATTTTAAACATGCAGCTCTGTTTTTCGTGTCCACGAGACCGAGGCAGGATCAACGAAGTTTTGCGAGAGTGTGGCCGCTTACGTCTGTTTGATCTTCCATGGATAAAACAACTGGAAGCACAGCGACTCCTAGACTTGTGACTTCCGAAAACATAAAAGTCACTCCAAATTTCATTGAACATGTGGAGTGAACATGAACAGAAGTAACTCCTGGTGTGCACTGTAGCAGTAAGTGCTATGTTTACTTCACGGAAAAATTATTAGTGACGTATTAAGATATGAAGATACACTGAAAAACCAAACCGTTATGACCACCTGAATAATATGATGTTTGTCCGCCACGTGCCACTAAAACAGCTCGTACCCGGGGAAACATGGAAGCTACGAGGTTTGTAAAGTTATCTTGTGGTATCTGGTACCCACATGTTACCCCCAGATACTTTAACTCTTGTAAGTTACGTGGTTGGGTGAACTCAAACCACAGATACTCAATTGGATTGTTGTCTGGAGAATGTGAAGGCCATTGAATTACCTGGAAGACTTCCTCTTGTTCCGCGAGCCATTCTCGAACAATTCGGGCAGTGTGACATGGTTCATTATTCTGTGAAAGAACGCACTACTGGAGGGTAATACAGTTGCCATTAAAGGATGTACATGGTCTACAATGGTGTTTAGGTAGGTGGCAGACGTCATACACTGCTGGCCACCCAAAATGCAACACCAAGAAGGAAGCATCCGATTGGCCTGAAATTCGCAGCATACGTCGCCCGCGAGAGAACATGCAGACGATTAGCATTGCAGAGCATATGCGCCCGGCACAGCATTGCAGAGCATGTGCGCCCGGCACGTCACCGATTAGCATTGCAGAGCATGTGCGCCCGGCACGTCACCGAGAAGTACTATAAGAAGGGTACACAGAAGGCGGGGTGTAAGTAGTGGAAGTGTGTTGTGCTGCCAGACCTGTGCGTGTGAAGCTTCCTGATGCCTCGTCGCAAAATACGGTAGTCATTCCAGCACGTTTCGGAGTTCGACAAAGGACGAATAGTGGCTTATCGCGACAGCGCTTTATCGTACCGAGACATCGGCGCCCGTGTGGGACGACATCCAGCCACAACGAGGCGAGTATGGATTCGGTGGGTGAAGGAGGGACGGACGGACAGAAATGAGCGATTGCCGCAGCCGCGGCACACCACCGAACGACAGGACCGGCATGTTGTGCGGCGGGCATTGACGGCTCGCACCGCCACATCACGAACGTTAGAGCAGGAATTAGGGTGTGTTGCGCAACAACCTGTATCAGCACGTACCGTTCCACGTCGTCTGCAGGAGCGGGGACTTGTCACACGGTGCCCATTGCTCCGATTACCATTGACGCTACACCACCGGCGAGTGCGACGGCAGTGGCCATTGAACGCCGCACCTGGACTACGGATTGGCACGACATTGTCTTCTGCCGACGAATCCCGCTTCTGCATGCAACACCACGATGGTCGGATCCGCGTGTGGCGGCACCACGGCGAGAGACTGTATGACGCGTGCATTATGCATCGCCATAGCAGTCCGTCACCTGGCGTTTTGGTTTGGGGCGCAATTGGATATGACACCCGCACCCCTCTGGTACGCATCGCCGGTACATTCAACAGCCAGCGCTACATCTCCGACGTTTTAGAGCCTGTAGTCCTCCCTCACCTGCAAGACCTGCCAGCGGCTACGTTTCAACAGGACAATGCGTGCCCGCACGTGTCACGCATCGTGCAACAATTCTTCACGGCCCACCCGGTGTCACTGCTGCCGTGGCCCGCCGGTTCTCCCGATATGTCTCCCAACGAACACTTCTGGTCGCTGATCGGTAACCGAGTGGCCCGGTAAGCACCAGCCGTGATGAACTGTGGCAACGTGTGGAAGCAGCCTGGACCGATATACCCCAAGCCCACATCCAAAGCCTCTTTCGTTCGATGTCGCGGCGTGTAGCGGATATTATTGCCAGCCATAAGGGCCACACGAACTATTGATGTCTGCGTGTTCCGCAAGTCGCACGGGCCTGTAAGCTCAATCGTTTCATCTTTGTATCTGTTGTTATGTGTCCAGTAAATCTGCCTTTGCTATCTCTTGTCCTTCTTGGTGTTGCATTTTGGGTGGCTAGCAGTGTAGACCCAGTGTTTCCCAGAAGAATATTGACCAAAGATTTGCACTTCCTCCACCTGCTAGTTTTCGTACCATGGTGCAACCTGGTTTCAATACTTCCACAGGTAAAGGAGGGCCTTCTTCCAATCAGTTAAGGTCTAGTTTTGATGCTCGCGTTCCCCTTGTAATAGCTTTCGACAGTGAACCGAGGTTGGCATGGGCACTGGGAGCAGCCTGTGGCTACGCAGCCCCATTTGCAGCAATGGTCCATGTACTTAGTGTGGAGACACATTACTCCCGTAACCAGCATTCAAATTACCCGGTAATTGCACCACAGTATCCCTTTTGTTGGCTCGTACCATACGGGATAACCTTCGCTTGCCTCTAGCATCGACGAGTCGTGGCCGGCCACACCTTGCCGGCGGCTCGTGGTTCTTTTTCCTCCGCGGACCACATTTTGAAAGAACTAATCACGGATGACCGTGAGCACCCTACAAACCTTGCGGTCTCAGAAATGCCTTGACCCAATCGTCTGGCCTTTACAATTCACCCTTCATCAAACCCACTTAATTCCGCTTTCTTTCCCATCTGAAGAACAAGAATATCAGTGATTAAGAGAGCTTAGTATCAGGCGTTATTTATACTGTTTCATGACCTTCACACGCACCGTCGTTTCTCTAAAGTTGTTGAAATTTTCGTAAAGACGCGCTAGTCACAATGTTTTGGCTCTTCGGTGTAAATGTTATGTAAATAAATCAAGGGATTCTAAGCCGAACTCCTAAAAATATTACTTGTCGTATAAAGGAAGACGCTAGAACAGGTAACATAAATTATTTATCCGGGCGGGATTTTTAATGGGACAAGATAGCTGCCCAAGGAAGTTGATAGTAGAATCAGTAAAAGAGTGAAGTTCTTGTATCAGAACTTATAGCGTAGAAGCCCGAGTTTTCCGGTGATGATATTCGGACCCACATCTTCCTTCTCCGGAGTCGGATATTCTACCGCTTAAACAACACCGACGAAGGCGTATCGCTGCAACTTGCCGTTTTGATATCTGTGTCGCTTATGAGGCAGGTACGTCACAATATATTCAGTAAGAAAGAGAACTAAATAGTTTGTATGAAATACAGTATTTAGACCTTCCCTTCTGTATGGCAGCAAGATTTGAGTACGAAGAAAGGTCTTCTTAGTGGGTTAGAAGCTGCTGTTGTGAGAGTGGTAAAATGATTTCAGGGGAAAAGAGTAGATCTTCAATAAAAGCAAAGACTGATGAAAACATATTAACGTAGTCTGGATGTGCGTACCGCATGGGAGATAAAAGATTACCTAGACAGATGTTGCATTATCTGGTGTTAAACCATAATCTGAGGAGTAGACCAAGAAAAAGATGGATAGGAATGAGCAAAGTCTGCTGTTAGAGATCAGTGAAATGTCATCTTATAGGCAGAAAATCTTACAATGGGCAGAAAGACATGGAGAAGTAAACTACAAACCAGAATTTACTTTTGTAGAGTAGTCTGCGCCAAAAAATACGCATTAACACCAATACTGGTATTGACGTGCTACTCATGTTGCAGAAAAGAAAATTCACCAGGAATTGAATTTTCTTCTTTTTATGTTCTGAAATGTTCATAACAATCCAAAATATCAAATACAACAATGCTGAAAAAAAAAAAACGATTTTTATTTAATCTTGTCTATTTTACTTATACTGTAGGAAAAAATTAAGCAAAAATGGTTGAGCCATTTGCAGGTACATTGACATTTGCCCCCACCTATCGGGAAATTTGTGCATTATTTAAAAAGGATAGTGTTTCACATCTCTATTGTCGTGAATGGCATACAGTAAAAAAAGCAATTTCTCAATGGGGGTTTTAGAAGCGAAGATACAGCTGCAAACAGAAGTATACAAGCACCACCTAGCGACAAAACTGTGAACTGTAACATTCCTCAAATACTAACTTAAAGTGTTCCACAACATAAATGGCATCCGATGTTGAGCTCAGTTTTTAAATCGCACTGTTAAAAGCATAGATATTAAGAAAAACATTGACGTCCCCTAGCGGCGAAAGTTTGCATTAATTTGGTAAGAAAATACGCTCACAGAGTTTGCACATTTAGTAGTATCTGACCGAAGAAAGAAGTTTTTCAATCAGGGTTTTAGTCCGTCAGAAATTGCTGTAAACGGAAATGTGAACTTACGCCCTCTCGTGGCAGACTTCTGCGTTAAGAAAAAACTGAAATTACATGAGAAACAATTAGCAGCGGATATGGTCTCGAACAAAGAAATAATTTTTAAAATCGGACACTTAGGAGTTTTTAGGAGCCGAGATATCGACAAAAATAAGATATGAATCTACGCCCCCTGGCGGAAAAACTATACATTATTGTAAGAAGAGAGTATTCTGAAAATGTTTCCCAAAGAAAGCGAAATGGGTCCTCGAAAGAATTTTTTCAATCGAGTTTTCAGGAGCTCAGATTTAGATGCAAATGCATCAGAAGCAGAAATAAACACTTACGCACCCTGGTGGCCAAACCATTCTTTACCAAATATAAGAAATTATATGCAAAGCATTTCCCATCAGTAGCTGTATGAGATGCAACAAGAAATTTTCAAATCGGAGTTTTAGAAGCAGAGATATCTGGGAAAACGCAATTTATCTTTACACCCCCAAGCAGAAAGTCTATGAATTGCTTGAAAATTTTAAAATCATATGAAAAACATTTCGCATCAAAAACTTTATGCAACAAGAAAGGAATTTTTCAATTCGGATTCTTAGAAGCAGAGATAGTAACAAAAATATGATATATATCAACGCTCCCTGGCGGAGAAACCATGCATTATTTTAAGAAGAAAAAATTCCGAAAACATGTTTCGACGTAAGTGATACCGGTCCACGAACGAACTTTTTCAATCCAGATTTTAAAAGCTCAGATTTTGCTGCAAATACATCAGAAGCCGAAATTGGCCGCCCCGGTGGCGCAGTGGTCTAAGGCGTTGGCCTCTGATCATTCGTCCGAAGGGGTCCGGGTTCGAATCCCGGTGAGGCATGGATGTTGTGTTTGTCTTACGGCACTGGCTCTCTCCCTTCCCTGGAACCAGTGACCCTAAATTAGGGACGGGCGACTGCTTATAGCCCATTGAGTTGCTCACGGTGGTCGTTAAACCTCCAATAAAAAAAAAAAAAAAAAAAAAAAAAAAAAAAAAAAGCCGAAATTGGCCAAACTGTTCTTTAACAAAAATTAAAAATTGTATGCAACAGATTTCCCACCAGGAGTTGTATCCACCGAAGAAAGAATTTCTCAAATCGGAGTTTTAGAAGTACAGAAATCGGGGAAAACGCAATTTACTTTCAACCCCCCTCTAGCGCAAAATCTACGCGTAACTTGAAAAAGTGACTATACCTGAAATGCTTTTCGACATAAATGGAATCGAAAGGTAAAGGAATTTTCTGAATTGGATGTTTAGAAGCAAATATATATGTAATAAAATGCGTTTGGAATTCGATACCATCTGCGTTTACGCGAAATTGCACATTGAAAAAAAAACAACGAAATAAAGGATCATTATTCGCACATTTCAAGCTTTCCAATGGAAAAATAAAATTTCAAATCGAACTAATAGTTGCAAAGATATGGTGTCCACAGACGGACGTACAGATAAACCGATAACACAAATACGATCTTTTTTACAAAAGACGTTTTGAACAAGTTAGTAAAATCATGCAATGCATTGATTATGATACGCTTTCCAACATACCAGTTATTTTTTTTTTTTTTGATTGAAAGTTAACGACCACCGTGAGCAACTCAGTGGGCTATAAGCAGTCGCCCGTCCCTAATTTAGGGCCACTGACTCCAGGGAAGGAAGAGAGCCAGCGCCGTAAGACAAACACAACATCCATGCGTCACCTGAACTCGAACCCGGGCCCATCTCGTACGAATGATCAGAAGCGTCGCTTAGACCACTGCGCCACTGGGGCGGCTCCAGAAATTATTGCTCAAGTTATGGAGACAATGACTGTTTAATAAATCTCGCTCCTGTGCCCTGACCTTTGACCCCATTTCGATGATATTCAACAGAACCGGTTCAATATACCTCCGGAGCAACATGATAAAGTTTTGTGGCAATCGAAGCATTTTTATTTAAGTCACGACGCATAAGGGCAAAGGAATGGACCCCGCTCCTATGTTCTGACCTTTGACCACATTTCGTCCGTTTTCAACAGAGTTCGTCCTCAGGTTGTCCCCTACCACATACTAAAATTTCATCGAAATCGAATCATTTTTACGCGAGTTATCGTACAATCAGACAGACACACGGAGAAAGCTGAAGCATATACAGTACGCTTCTTCAACCTACGGCTGGAAAGCGTAAAAAATCGGATTTCGTGGTCCTGCTTCAATTTTCTATTATGAGACAACGTTTCAGTGATACGCGAATGCTCAGTGCCTCGAGAAAGTGTAAGGATAGGAACAAGAAAATTCAAAACAAATTTCAGCTTGCACAGATTCGGGTTTTCTGTAATTAGAAAAATACATACTGTTATTCTAATATTAATTCAAGTCATTAGCACGAATAAATGAAGTTGTTATAAAGGAAACGGCAAGAGTAAATGAACTCCGTCCTTGGATGGCCCAAGTTACCGTACAAATCACTGTCAGGGCCTTGGCTCTGTACTCTGCATTCAATTTGTCTGAGGTTCGGGCAAGACGCCAACCTTCCAGCATTATCACTGTCCTTGCAGGGAAAGAAACAAACCAGGTGTGTTTCCCAGATGTAGGTATACACATGTATGGATGCCCCCTCTAACTTTATTGTCAAATATCTTCGCTATTAATCATCCGATTTGGATGATATTTAAAATTTAAGGGTTTTCCCATGTGCTAAATAGAATGTGTATGAAATAACATACCCCTTATATGGAAAAATTTGGAGATAGTGAGCTAATTAACATGTCAATTAGCTTAATTAGTCTTTTTCTTCGAATCACGTGATAGTTCTCTTCGAGTGCTTTCCAACGGTACCTTACTTGTCTATCTGCGGCGAAATGGTTCCAAAGTTAAGGGGGTGGAGAATGGCTCGTTTTTTTTTTTTTTTTTTTTTTTTTGAGCTCTGTGCATCTGAAAGATTAAATGAAAATCAATATTTCAACCTCTTCTATAATGGAAAGTTTATGCAGTTACTTAGCAGTTATGTTTGAAATACTATTCATAATTTTTGCAACAAGAAAAGTCAGTCATTTAGTATTTTTAAGTGACCAAAAAGATTTATGTTTTGTTAAATATTTATTACTACTTAGAACTATGTTTAAAAGCATTTTAAAGTTTTTTTTTAAATTAAAATAATCGTAATTAACTTGTCTTTGTATTAAAATCTGAGATTTTCCTTTCAAAGTGTTTTTCTTAAAATTAACTAATCGAAGGTAATTTTTTTTACACTGAGAGTAAGCATTCCTTTCAGCATAGTCTTGAAAAGGATCGCCAAAATATTTAATTATCACATTCTCTGAGTGAAGACGTAAAAGCTTCTTTTTCCGATGTAGAATTGTTCATTAGAACTTGAAATATGCTACTCTTTCATTCTTAATTCAGTAGGTGTAACGACTTTGCTAAGATATCGCACCGGTTCTCAGAGATGAAAACTTTATTAGGGCGTTGTAGAAAGCATCGTGCAGCAGAGAGAACTGCAAATTATAACCTGAGACCTTTGAAAATAATCACCGTAAGGGCGTATAAAGCTGTCTGAATCCATTTTTGCTTTCATAGTGAAAATATTTTTATGAATAATTCTGAAGTCCATACTTATTGTTGTGGTACTTCTGTATTGATGAGTTTGAGAAAAATGATGATGCAAAATAAAAGAATCACAAGGTTGTCAGAAAGAAGGCGCTGAAATTAAGACTCTTGTTGTCAAAATTGCTCTGACACAGCCACCACGCGGGGGCGCTATTGTCGAAATGGGATATCCACTCGTTCTTTGAAGTACGGGAGCAACAGGCGGTGGCTTCCACAGAGAACTAGGAATGATCTTTCAGTAAACCGGGATACAGAGGACGAAGAACAGAAAAGATGGAAGGAAGAGAGGTTCCCCAATATACCGTCAGACTGATGAGACAAGGAGAAATTCCTCAGGTACTGAATTTATGGAGGGAGACTGGTTTGTCGGAGGGAGTTCATTCTGTTGACACGTGGTATCAATTTGATCCAGAGGGCTTTTACGTTGCAGCTACGGAAGAAGGTAAGATTTTTCCAAAAGCATCAAGTACTCTAAAAGAATTGCTATTGTAAACTCTTACTGCAAGGCGTAGCTCTATTTTTTTGCCTCGGGTCATTAACGAACTGAAGATTTCCCAGCATGATATGGAAATGAACAATGCAGTTTTCTTTTTCCTGATTGATTTGACGGAATGAAAAACTGCAACTTCGAAGACTTTCAATATAAAACATTTCTCACATATACAGAAAAGTAGTTTAAGAAGGGGTGGGTGGAGTGGATTCTAAAAGCGATCTTGTGCAGTATTTATATCTTGAAATTTAATTACATTACCAGAAGTCAAGTCTTATTTCCGAAACTGGGCGCTCTACTGTTTATATGTATACGGAACAGGTAAAAATAAATTCAAATATTTAATGCCCACGAAGGAAAAATTTCAGACAACAACTTTTGATTGCATTACTCTCACCCATTGAGACAGTTATTTCAATTATGCATCTGAATCTTTCCTTTTTTGCGTGTTCATGGCGGCAAAACATTAGCTACATGAAAATAAATAAATGAATGGAAGTAGTGATTTTAAAATGAAGTAAAAACAGAATGATTGGGAGGAAATATTTGAAAAAATATGCTGTGACCTTTAATCAAAAGCAAAAGTGATTTATTGAAAGAACGGAGATATATGAAATTTGGCACGAAGTGTATCTCACAGGTGCACTTTACATGCAAGTACATGGAGCGTGAGGAACTCCTTCGCGCGCTGATTAAACAAGTGTTCAGTTTCTCTGTATAAACAACTTATGTTACATTGCTAATGCGTGCATGGAATAAAGAGCCAGTCTGGATCAACTGCTGCGCAAGAGGACTTTTTGAGTTACACTAAAATTCTATTCTAAATTTTAGGACGTTTTTTGACGTATCGGTTTAAAACCGTTGTCTTTTCCTACCTATTTTTGTATTTAACAAATTAATAATTTTTGTTGCAGAACGTCTGGCTTTGTGTCTTGCTTTAAGCCCAGAGTGGTGTCACATGAGGGTCTTTGAATAATTCTCATATTTGATTTTGCAAAGGGCACTTTGTACCAGGTTTCACACTTATATGCGTTCTTTCATAAAGTTTTTGATTATAAGATGATGTACATTTATTTTACGTTTCTCTACCAAACAGTGTGTTTCTATGCGATATATATAGTTATCAATACATCTCCATTTGTGCATACAAAGGACTACTTCTCCATCTATAAATGGATAGTTAGTTAAACTATTGTATACCTCAAAAGAAGCTAATATGCTAGTTGAATAAATTCAAGGATGTAAGTGTAGCATTCATAAAAATATGTCAACTAACTCATAGAAAAAAGTTATTATCTTTCTAATTTTTTTGTCTCTTTTACTAACTGGGACAAAAAGGAAACGTTTATTAATCACAGTGTCATTCAATCAAATACAGAACTGGATTGTTGATCTACTACACATTTCTTTTCCTTATGAACAAAAAACTTCCTCTGTCTTATGCATGAGCAAAACTGACTTGACACCCCATGCTCTCGTTTCTTGAAAATAAAGCCATTTCTCCATCACGTAAAGCGAAAAAGTTCCTTGATGATATAAACTATCCTCGTACAGACGAGCTGTGATCATAGGCAAGACAACGAACCGGTAAACACTTCAAAGGCATATTTGAATAAACTAAAATTTTAGTAAGAAAAAATGATACAAGGCAGTAAGGGGTTTTCTTCGAACTTTAGTTATTCTTAATTTGGTAGAAAACACTGTTCTGTTACGTGTTCTTAAATTTCCTACAATATATGTAGCCATTTGATATGCAAACCATAGTGTCGATCTGTAATTTTTAGAAAGTTCAGAATTTCCAATGGAGCATTTTCTCGTTTACTGTAACATGAACTTCTAAAATCAAAAACAAAATGCTTTTGAATAATTGAACAGTAAAAAAATCATTGTTATCCTGTGTGCTGCATGCTTCAACTTGCTGAGTCTGCCTATTAATAAAATCACGAAGTTCTAACAGTGGTCTCTGTCCAAGTAGTTTCCAAGTTTTAGATAGTGGAAGTCTAAATTTAAAAAACTTCTCCTTAGAAATAAAATAGAACCTCTTTGAAACGTCCTTCCTTAAATCGTCATTTTCCTCGCTTTTCGCCTCCAGTAATCCTGGAATGGATTTTCCTTGATTGGAAATTCCCTCGATGAACGACCATCTCACTGTCCGCCGACCGCCCATACACTAAGTGCACCGAATGTTTTCAAAGGGTGTTAAACAAATTTTTTAACCGCCATCTGCACACGAAACAAGTAAAGAACCTTATCACATGTACATTTCCTTTGCCACTCAAAGAGGTTAATTCTTGAGTTTTGAATTTCAATAGCAAAAATCCAAATAAAATAAAAACTTCTAATCTTGTGAGTACGTACAAGGAAAAGAATCGCCATCCAAGCCATCAACGTATTGAAAATCATTTTAATGTTCATTTGAGAAACGTGGGAGATATCTTAAATGAAAAAAAAAGCAGGTTGATGGTCTTGGAAAAATCATTACGCCGAGTAAAGAAAATAAAAAAATGGCAATACCATAAGCTGGAGTAATTCGCCATTTGTTCAGGAAACAAATATGCGCCAAACGTGGTGTCATTACAAATTAAATTACGTATTCGGAAAGAACTCAGCAGTTTGGATTAGAGCTGGAAACTGGAAGGCCACCCAGGTGGCGTAGTGGTCTAAGCGATGGCTTCTGATCATTCTTCCGGGATGGGTCCGGGTTCGAATCCCGGTGAGGCACGGATGTTGTGTTTGTCTTACGGCACTGGCTCTCTCTCTTCCCTGGAGCCAACGGCCCTAAATTAGGGACGAGGGACTGCTTATAGCCCACTGAGTTGCTCACGGTGGTCGTTAAACTTACAATAAAAAAAGAAAAAAAAAGAAGTTTTTTCTCATACTGCCTTATTTAAAGTTTCTCACTAATAATGAAATTTTAAATTGATATTATTACTCACGATTGGCGGCAATACCTATTGGGACGAAATGTTCAGAAAATTCATGTCTTCCTGGTTTCTCCAAATTTTTGTTAAAAGAAGAATAAAAACTGAAAACTACTTTTTCAAAATACTTTTAATTATAGGAAAAATTATCACTTTTTTTTCTCTCTTAGATATACAGATGAATGTTAGTTAAAAACCATAGATCCCCCGCCCAATAGATATTTTTAAAGAAGAGGTTTGACTACGGAATGATTTCTGCAAAAGACACCAGTTCCAGATAAGAAATCTTTCGCATAACTCTTCTACTTGCTTCTATCTGAAACGAATGCAACTTGATTGCAAGTATAAAACACCCTTACCAATCTTTATTCTATACTTTTCGTCCTCTCCTTTATTTATTCATACGTCAGCAGGTAGTGGTCGATGCATCTGTGTCCAACACAAGCCTGCCGTATGTCTGTGGATGGTGTAGGTCGGAATACGTAGCTTAGAATGCTTTCCAGGCAAGGATAGGCAGCCAGCTCCTTTAATGCGGGTAGGGACGGTACTAATTCTCCATTTTCGTAATCACAGGGAAACGCCGCCCCTGTGACGCAGTGGTCTAAGTGCTGGCTTATGACCATACGCCTGAGAAGGGTCCGGGTTCGAATCACGGTGGGGCATGAGTGTTGCGTTTGTCTTATAGCACTGGCTCTCTCCCTACACTGGAACCAGTGGCCTAAATTAAGGACAGGCGACTGCTTATAGGCCATTCACCTGCTTACGGCGGTCGTTAAACTTTCAAAAGAAATAAAAAGAATTCGCGCACACTGGGCCACCCTACCGCAGAGGCAAGAATTTGAATTTACCTGAACTCAAAGGAGAGCATTTTTTAAAAATATATATTTTTCATTTCTGACACTGTATCGTCATAACCATTATCAATGCACTGCTGGATGAAGATCTCCCCAAGTTTCTTCCACAATTCGCTGGGTTGCAGAGCCGAATTTAGACATTCTAAGACCCTAAGCGCAGTTTGAAGTAGAAGCCTCTTTTATTGGCGATATCAAATTAACTGGTATGCATGTTGAAGTGTGATCAAATAGCTATCTTAGTGGTATGGTCGCAATAATTGTTTTATTTCGCGTTTTCGTTTTGGAAAAGTTTCGAGTTTATCATAATTGAGAGAATTTGTTAAGTCTGATTCTATAAACATCATAGATAGATGACACAACTTTTCTTGCTCATTTTTTAAAAATAAATTATTTTTCATTTTTTTAAATATACATTTTTCATTTCTTAATTAATTTTTTACCCTTTTCATAACTGAGATGGACATTTCCCCACTGGTATTCGTTACTGGCATTCTCAAAAGAAAATTTCAATATCGTTTCGACATTTTGAAATGTTGATCGCAGTCCATCGTTAAGGCATTGATGCAGCTCAATGGGACTGCTAACACCTTCTTCCTTATTGAATTTTAAAAACTGAAAAATTTCGTCTTGGACCTGGTCTATATCAATGTCCTCTTCGTATGTCTTCATCAGTTTTAAAGCAGATACTCGCACTTCGTTATTTGTCATCTGAATGTTGAAATAAACAGCTGACATGCCTAACAAGTCTTTATAAAGTGTGTTGAATTTCAGAGGTTAATATGTCGCTTATAATATAAGCCTTTTTTCTTACCATAGTTTTTCCATGAAGAATATTTTTCGCCATATTTCTTTTTCCTTCGCATTGTTTTTTCCATGAAGAATATTTTTCGCCTATTTTCAACAATCTCATTATGCAAAATAAAAACTCTTCCTTTAGAAGGCTTAGAGTTATATCACGTTTCTTTCTATATTTCTTCATTTGACTGTTCAATTTTAAAATCCGTTTGTCTTCGACACTTCTGTTATAAGAAATTTTGTGTGGGCTATTTGTTAATTTTCGTAACATACTTTTTAGCCGCTGGTGGAAGTAAATAACTGTTACTATTTCTGGATGTTTTATCGATTGTAGAAATCCGTTTGAGTTTTTTCTAACCGGTTGAATTGATTTCAAATAAGTTTGGTAGATTTAATTTGCGTCAGAAGGGATTCAAAAGACGTGCTCATTACAACTGAAAATTCGGTGTCATCTTTTTTGTTTCTTCTATCGATATTTTTCATCTTTAAATTTATGGTTATCGGTCAAAGTTTTGGCGTCGGCTTCTATGGATTGAAAATTACCTCTCAAACTTATGATGAATGCATTTAATGATTTTAGCGAATTCACAGCTTTCAAAAGATTTATTTTAGGATCCTGCAAATATTTGCACAGTGCATTTAATATGTGCAACACCGTATCCCAAAATATGGTTAATAGAGCTGTGTCATACTCCTGGATTTGTTTTAGCAGCCTTTTCGCTTCTAATCGATATTCTGGGTTTTCGTCTTCGTATGATTCAATTTCCGCCAACGCATTTTGTATGTTCACAAAACTTTTCTTTAATTCTTATGTAGCATCAGCTCTAGCTGACCACCTTGTGTCAATTAACTTTTTCAATGACAAGAAGTCAAATATCAAATAAGCATCTAGAATGTTTCCGCGTCGTGTTGACTTTGAAAAGAAGGTACACAAGGTGTCCAGAAATTAGAAATATCTCACTGCATTTGGGCAGGAATTGGCTGCCAAACATCCAATTAAGTTTAGTGAGTAACTTGCACAAGGAATGTAAAATGCAGTGGGACTATGGCTTCTTACTGTGGTCTGTAGTCCTGTACACTGAAGAGCAATTGAATTAGTGATACATGTCTAGTAACATGTAGCACCACCTTTCTCCCTGATGACGGCGGCGATTCGTCTCGGCATGGACTCGACAAGACAACGGAAGCGTTGAGAAGCCATACTGATCCACTACCCCTGAACAAGCTCCCACAGTTCACGAAGATTTGATGGAGGGGGTCAGAGCCTCGAACATCTCTCTCGATGGTATCCCAGATGTGCTCGATGGGATTGAGGTCAGGTGACCTAGCTGGCCAAGGAACAGATGTCACATAGGTGGAGTGTTCATCCAACCATTCGGATACAATTCGAGAGCGAAGGCACGGTGCATTGTCTTGTTGCAGGATGAGGTCCCCAGTGGGATGTTGAAGACGCACAAACGAGAGCAAATGGTCGTCCAGGATATCCCGGTAACGTTGACCTGTGAGGGACGATGTCACACGTACCAGGGGTCCCATTTCAGTCCACGTAAACAATCTCCAGACGAGAATGCTGTCCCCACCAGCTTGAAGAGTACCCTGCTGGCAAGAAGGATCCATCACTTCATGTGGTTTGCGCCGTACTCGTATCCTGCCATCCGCATGTACCAACGTGAATCTCGACTCATCAGTCCAGGCAACATTTTCCCACATGTCTAGGGTCCAGTGGCGATGTTCCCGCGCCCATGCTAATCTTTGCACCCTGTGATGTGCGGTCAGCAGCGGTACCCTTGTGGGACGATGGCTTCTGTACCGCATAACGAGAAGATGGGTCTGGATGGTGTAGTTGCTTACACGTTTTTGTGCGCCAGCGTTTAATTGCCGAGTGATTTCTTGCACTGTGGCCCGTCTATCCGCTGTTACAATGCGAGCTAGCCGACGATGACCCCGCTCATCCTCACGCTGCTGTCCACGGCAGTTGGCCCTTGCAGGGATGGTTTTACCGGATTCGATGTACTCACGGTGCACCCGTGACACAGTGGCTCGTGAAGATCCCAGTGCCTGCACGACTTCCGAAATGGAGTGACCCATTCGTCGTGCCCAGACAATTTGCCCACGATCAAATGCGCTTAGATCCTTCGTATTACCCATACTGCGTCCGACTCTTACTGATTCCCGTCGCATCACTCTTTATATTGTCGGATCGCTGCATACGTCATGTCGTTTCCGTTTACAGGGCCGGCCACAGCACCACATTTGCATAACGCCAGTTGTCTCTAATTCAATTGCTCTTCAGTGTATATTTGCCTGACATACACTGCTCGGCATAGAAATTACCCCACCTAGAAGGAGGTGTGCTACAAACATGCAAATCGCAGGGCGGGTGTACCCGCTCGAGATATGGAAATTATGTTAAACCGGAGCCGATGACGTCACACGTTCGTGAGATAAAGGTGCCAGCAGCAACAGGGATGGTAATGTGTGGTCGTTGGTGGAAGCGTTGCGGATGTTTCAGATTTGTTGTTTCTGCTGGGAAACTGTTCAGTGAAGGCCAAAAATGCGGGGTGCACGCCGTCGACAAGTTTATCGTCATTTGGATGCGTTTCAGAGAAAAAGACTTGTAGGCCTGTGTGAATCGAGCTGGTCTACATGTCGTATCGCTGCGCATGTGCAAACGGGATACACGAACTGTTGGACGCTGTTGGCACCAGTGGCTACATGAATGTTCGTACGTGCGTCGGAGCGGCAGTAGTGCAGTCCGACAGATGCCAGCATTCTTAGACTGGCGGATTGCTCGACACATTCATTCGTCACCAGAAGGCACTGCAGCCGATATTCGACGATCACTGGCCATCGACGTCGCCATAACGATCCGAAGTGTAAACAAAAGGTTACATGTGGGAAACCTGCGCTGTAGGAACCGTTACGTCGACTGCTATTGATGGCCAGCCATCGTAGCGCTCGTCTGGTTTGGTGGCGATGTCATGCGAAATGGTGTCACGAACGTACCACTGTGAACTTCAGTGAGGAATCCCGTTTCGGTTTGGGTGCTGACGATCGACGGATCTGTGTCTGGTGACACCCTGGTGAGCGGACGGATCCCTGTTTCATTCGCGACCGCCACACCGCCCTCAGGCATAATACATCATGGTATGGGGTGCTATTTCGCATGACAGCAAGTCACCTCTTGTCCTCATCACGGGCACACTGACAGCTGCATGACACGTGAGCGAAGTTTTGCAGCCCATTTTGATACTGTTCCTGAATGGCCTACAGCACCCCATTTTTCAGCAAGATAACACTCGTGTACACACCGCTCGGGTCTCCAGGAAATGTTTGCAACATGTTCAAACACTTCCATGGCCAGCAAGATCGCCCGATTTATCCCCAATCGAAAACCTGTGGGGACGCCGCCTGCAATCGAATAGGCATTGGACGCCGCCTGCAATCGAATAGGCATGCGCACGATCTCGATGCATTATAGGAGCAAGTCAACCGTACTTGGAATTCCATTCCTCAGGACGATATGCGTCGACTCTATGACCCATTGCCACGCCGTATTGCTGTCTGTATTGCCGTTCGCGGCGGTGCAACCGCTTACTGAGTCGTACCCATTGTGCTGCATTATCTGACCTGATAAACACTGTAAGTGACTGAAAAATAACATCAAGGTAAACTCTTAGATACTTTTATTTGCATGCTCAATGTCAACCCTCTATCTTCACGCGTTCTGGGTGAGGCAATTTCTATGTCGAGCAGTGTATTTATTGCGTTGTCGTACGCTTGTCTCCTAGACTTTTTAATGCCAAGAGATAAATTGTCTAATTCCTTGAGTACAATTTGCTCCAGAATTATGCTCATCGATTGCAACAAATCCAAGAAATCTTTCTTTGATTTCTCCCTTTGCCGCGACATATCTTAATATAAAAACAAGCTGGTCCACTTGCGATATACCTGGTGTCGAAAATATTGCAATCGAGAAGTATGTGAAATCTTTCACTTCTTCATCACTTTGATGTCTCAGTTTGTCTCCCGTTAACCGGAAAAGGCCGCGATCTGGCCACCGTGGATCTTAGTGAGATTTTGTTATATTATTATACTAACAGAAAGAGGAAAACGTGCACTTTGGCTTATTTTGCAACCTCTTTAATTCAGAGATATTCGCCAAAAAGGTACAATAAAACATTAAGTTATGAAGATGACGTAAGCAAAAAACCCCGATGCAGCTGGGCAAACTGTTATCGAGATTAGCATATTCAATCACAGTGAGCTTGGCCAGAGCATTCTGAGTACTTTAGAAAATATTTAAAGATCCTTACTACGAAACGAGAGAATATTACGAAAACAAGTTTTCTTCTATAATACTTGTTTACGCCATACGACTGTGCGTTAGAACTAAACCTAACATAGCTGTCAAATGTCAAAACTCCAATTGTGTGAATTCCATGCTTTGACTAAATCATGCTTAAAACTTACAAATTCAGCAGGAAGCATGCCGTTTTTGTATACACTCTTTGTAAAGAAAGAAACAAAAAACGAAGCACCCACAAAGAGTCATTCAATCAAGATGAAAATTAGTATGTGCAATGTACATGTATAGGAAAGGAAATGATTGCATTTCCAGAGCAGTTGGGTCATTTATTCGTGTAACACAGCTACACAAGTGGAACAAGTCAGTACGTCGCAGCGCCGCCTCTGGCTCTGATACAAGCCGTTACCGGCGTGTCATAGACCCATACTGTTCACGAATGCTGTCCTGAGGTATAGCATGCTAGATGGTGTCCAAATAGCGGGACAGTTCTCCGACAATCCGGGGTGGGCGCATTCGGCGTCCCATCATGTATCAAACATGCTCGATCGATGAGAAGTTGTGCGATCGGACTGGCCATAGAGGGGCGTCGGCATTACGGAGACAGACCTGAGAGAGACGTACCGTGTGTGGCCGGGAATTACAGTATCCTATTGAAAAATTTCTCGGTGATACTACGACAGGAATGGCAACACAACAGATTGTATAATGTCGTCGACGTACCGTTGAGCCGTGAGGGTGGTACGGAGGACTACCAAGAATGACCGGCTATCGTAGGAAATGGCTCCCCAAATATTCCCTCCTGGTGTGCAAGCCGTGTGCCGTTCCAGGGTAAACACAGGATCCGTGGGATTTTCAGCTCGCCTCCAGAAACGTATGCATTACCCATCGTCGCCAAGTGCAAATCGTGACTTATCACTGAAGACAACACGACTCCTATCCCACGTTAATCGGGCTCGACAGCACTGCTACCGGTGCCAGCGATGCTCGCTGTTCAGTGGTAGGATGTGGAGTGGCTTCCTCGAATGTAGTCCTCTTGCCACAAATCGTCTGGCAACTGTCCGAATGGCCACTTCCGTACCCGTAAACGACAAAACATGGCTACGGTTGGTTGAGAACGGCGAATTCGGATCTGTTCATGCGGCTGTCACAATTGCTTAATCCTCGCTTTCTGTCGCTGCCTTTGAACCGTGCACTACCCGCACGCCACTGGGTTGTTCCCTCCTCGACACACTGGTGCCAACATCGTCCGAATGCTGCGTCTCTCCGGCCCCAATGCCTGGCGATACGGCGACTTGACCAACCAGCCTCTCTCAGCGCAATTATACGTCCTCTCTGAAACTAGCTCAACTACTGGTATTTTGCACGGATCTGACGTTGAGGCATCCTCTCAGTCTGTGGAGTTTAACACAACTGCAGTCTGCTGTTACAATTGTCCCTGCGTGTGAGCTTTGCTTTAGATATACCGTTCTGGATGCACAATTCCCATGCGCTGTGGCAGGCCACGATTTCATCATTGGTCTTTAGTTTTTAATCATTTGCATATTCGGTCTTGAGGTACTTGCATGAGAAGTTTCATGAGAATCGAACGACTTTCTCGGGGTGCTTCGCTTTTTTGCTGAGAATATGTAATTAGTATAGAATAGTACTGTAAAATAAATACTGTATATAATATTATACTGAATTTATATATACAGTGTAATTACACAGAATTATACTGAATGCGTAGTTACATATGCGTAACTCAGTGTTCTAATTTACCTTTAAGGCTCGATATCTCTTAATTGGAGAGACTGCGAAATAAACCAAAGTGCCTATTTTCCTCTTTTTGTACTTCTGATAATATAACAAAAGCTCAGTTAGATCCGCGGTAACCAAATCTCGGCCTTTCCTGGTAAGTGAATGAACTCATCACAGGTATGATGCGACAATTAATTAGTTTTTCCTTGCTCACAGTTTCCATGCGTTTGTAAACGAGGCCTCAAAGAAAAAAAAATCATCAAATTCATTCAGATATTATAAGCAGGTTAAGAAGTTTCCCCTTCTTGCAGACTGAATATTATCGCTGCTTTCCCTAAATGCTAATCCTAATTTAGTGAATAATTTCACCTTTACAATGATCCTTTTCAAAACTTTTTTCCAATAGTTTTGTTCTGTACATACACTGCCTGACAGAGAAAATGCCACACCATGAAGGAATGCTCGAAAATAGACCAAACTGCACACGCAGATAGCCAAGTAGGCACTGAAAAAATGATTTAATTGCCACATACAGACTAGGCTCCAGTGGCCGAATACACAGGATGATCAATAAGGAGTATGGCCCTCATTTTGGGCAATACAGCGTTGAATCCGACGTGGCATCGAGGCAATGATAGTCAAAATAGAATCCTGGGGTATCGGGCACCATGTGGTGTTGATCCGAATCCCCAGTTCATTTTCATTTTGCGGGGGTGGAAGGGTACTCAACCGACGTCCCATCGTGTCCCACAGATGCTCGATGGGCGAGAGGTCGTGGGATCGTGCTGGTCACGGAAGCATCAGCACACCATGTAAAGCATTCAGGCTGATTAGAGCAGTATCCGACCGAGCGTTATTCTGCTCAAAAACGGCGTTTCGGATGCCCTGCAGATAAGGTAGTGCCACGGGCCGCAGCACCTCGTCAACGTAGCCGAGTGCCATCAATGTGCCTGTAATTCGTACCAGCGGTGAGCGACTGTTGGCGCTGATAGCACCCCACACCATGATTCCACGTTGCCGGGCCGTGTGACGCTCCACAATGGCGGAGGAATCCTCCCGTTGGTCACGTCTCCTCCAGACTCTTACACGGCGTTCATCCGTGGTGAGAGAAAACCGCGATTCGTCGCTGAACACCACACTGTTCTATTCGGCACCCCACGCAGCTCTGGAGTGATACCAAGCCAAGCAGTGACGACGAAGGCTCGCTGTTAAAGGTAGTCTTCGCAACGGACGGCTGGACAGCAAACCAGGCGCAGCCAATCGTCGCAACACTAGCCGCGTCGATATCGGAGCATCCAAGCCTCCACGTACACTCCGCAAAATGTCGCCCGTTGTGGCCTGTGGGTCCGCTACGGCATGACGTCGGATGCGAAGATCGGTGCGCTCGGACGTCCGTCTCCGTGCTCCGATCCCCCTACGACATTGCACAGATCCTTCCTGAGACCAGTGTCTCTAAATGCGACCGACGGTTGTGGCATCTCGTTACGTTTCTTCCGCAATAAGACGCAAGTACCATCCTGCTTTACGAAGGCCTACGATGGCACCTCTCGTGAACTCATCCGTTTGACGAAATCGTGTACGACAGCGTCTTAACGGCATTGGCACCCCTTGTTCGTTCTCCAGACACGGTTACAGTAGAACCACTCACTTCCCGCTGCCGATGACGACGTCTCGACTGATGGCTTGTCCGCTTATATCCCGTGCGCCGTTTGTGCAATTGGCCTGCAAATGCAATCATTTGCATAACTTGTACGTGTGCACCCGCCCTGCAATTTGCATGGCGCTGCGTTCACATCCTCGTGGTGTGTTATTTTATCTGGCAGGCAATGTATTTGCTTTGCCAATTCAGTGTCATGGCGTCCCATTATTAAATATCTCTTTTCAGATGAACAAATGGCTTCGATACGGTCGCGACTACGCTTATGCTTAGTTAACATTTTAGAAATATTTCTCCTGTGATTACATAACGTTTTCATTTTCTCCCATAGTAGGCTATAGCTTTCGGGAAAAGTTTGCAAACAGAGCAATACATACTGATTTGCTTGTGTTTGAAAAAATTAACCACTCTGTTTTCTCTTCGGATCCATTACTTTTGATGCAACAGAACTGCGATTTATTAAAGCTTATATAATTCTCCTTACAACAGCTGGATCTTATACATTTTTCTATAATAGTTGCGATCTTTATACACGACTTTCAAACTTTCAATTTTACCGACAGTTTGCTGGTTATCAATCAAATAAAACTCGATCATTTTGTAATTCGAACCGATATCATTTGGCCATAATGCAATATAATTTGTGCATACGCACATACCTGAAATATCAGATTCGATGCTTAAACTTGTACAGTACTTACTTCGATTTCCATTTCCCTTGAATTTGCAGATGCAGCCGAGGTACAAATTGTTTCTACATTTTCTCTTTGGTAATCCAATTTGTTTTTTTACACTGTCTTCCACAAGTAGTTATTCATGCACTTGTAATATGTTCACCTCCGTTGCTGTTGACTTCGCTTTTTTCTCTTCCAGATGTGGATGTATAGGTTGTTGCCAAACATGATTCAGTAGAATTTGCTTAGGCTTGATGAGCAGAGGCGCACTCAGTGGGGGTGGTCCAGGGGCCCATGCTCACCCCATTAAGTATCATGTAGTCTTCCTTTCTTTGTTATTGGCTGCTTATTTTTAAATATATTTCACGAATAATTGGAAACACATTTTAATAAGGTGATGATATTTTTATCGCTTCCTAATATTTTGGTAGATGTTTTCTCTGCGTTAATTTCATTTGCATCCTCACTATTTTGAGCCACACCTATAAAGAAATTCTAGGTGCGTCACTGTGGATGAGCTTTTACTTCTAATTGTTTACGTTTTGAAGCACCGGTTTCAAATTTAAATTTTCTTTTTCATCATGTTGGTTATAAAACATGAACGTTACCAAACAAAGACACAACACAAGCTATGTATGCAACGAACATATACCGGGATGATGGGATGGCATAGTCGAGTCGATTAAAGAAGGCTTTAACGGAGTGCGGAAGGAAGGCAGTTGACGGCATGACGTGGTAGCCCATCAAAACGGCGGATTTTCTCCCAGATTAGCCGCACGGTATACAATACTGTTATCCGGAAATAATCTTCCCTTCGAGAGCCGGGAGCCCAGCACCGGCATTCTGAGAAGAGAACTCGCGAGGCACATATTTTGTTCAGGTTAAAAAATATGAAAAAACATGTCGAAAGTAACCCAGCTTAACCACAGCTATTTCTGGAATTACAAAATATAGAAATTTAAACTAATATTAGGCTTGACTCCATTTAAATGATTGATTTTGTGCACACACACACACATGAGTAAAAATTTCAGTAGAACAGTTTTAATTCAATCGGCAATTATTTATACGTTATTATGCCTATTGATGTATACGTAAAACTATCAGTTTCTTAATAAAGCTTATTTTGATTCACAGAAGTGATGCGTGTAGTGTACGCCAGCATGGGAAACTGGTTTCTCCGCGAAAGAAATCGGACAGCGAATGCCATGAGTCAAAACATATCCGGGCATGGTGCGCTTAAAATCAAACACGAGGCAAGGAGCCGACCGCCCGTTAGAATGATTTTTCCAAACCCTGTGTGAAAAGACAGGCAGTGTGAGAGTCGAATGCGCCTTACGAGCTAGCTCTTAGCCGATTGCTGTCGTAGTTCAAAGGACAAACACGTGAATACGTGCTTTCGCCGAGTTATTAGGAAAGTTCTAAAAAAATTGTAGGATTCTTGCATCATATAGTGCCGAAGGAGAAAACTGAGTTTTTTATTATACAATGGTTAATGGTTTAAATCATATTAGCGATAAAATATAATTCGTGAGATGTGTATAAATGTTTTACAAGTCAAACTTTATAACACAAACAAAATCGACAGCCCTGCGGGGCTGTTGATTTTCACCTGGCACGTAAGATATTTGCCTGACTGATGAACCAACATAACATTTTTTAAGCCCTGTATAAATGTCTTTCAATCATTGAAATAGGAAAACAAAGGGATAAAGATTAATGGAGATTACTTAACTTACCTTCGTTTTGCTGATGACGTAGTCATCTTTGCAACTACCCTTTCAGAGCTGCAGAGTATGATCCAAGAACTTGCTGACAAGAGTAAAGAACTGGGATTAAAAATGAACTTTCAGAAGACAAAAGTGATGTACAATGCTTTTACAAGAAATGCAGATGTATCGATTGATGGAGAAAAGCTTGAGACAACTGATTCCTACATTTATCTTGGGTAGCAGATATCGAGTAAGGGTCACATTGATGAAGAAATTAATCGGCGCATAAAACTTGGATGGAGAGCTTTTGGAAGAAACAGTACAATTTTTAAGAGCAGTATGCCAGTATGTCTCAAAAGAAAAGTGTTTAATCAATTCATTCTGCCAGTGCTTAACTATGGAGCCGAGACATGAACCTTAACTAAAAAAGACATACAAAGACTGCAGACAACTTTTAACTAATATCTACAACCAAACACGCAAAGAACATCACACATGCAAGTTATTCACGATAAATATGATACATGCTATTCATTATTCATGATAATTTTTTCATATTTGTGCCATGTAATTTAAAAGTACATTTTCTTCAAGATATCTTCGCTCTAGAATTCAGACTGTTAACATTCCATTCGATTTTAAAAGCCATAATTCATAACAATGACCAGTTTTTTTTATTGTGCATATATTCCCATTCTTTCCTGATGCACAGTTTCATATGCAGGCGGCGTAAATGCATAATTGGCCTTGACACAGTATTGCTGCTTCTAGAAGTAGGTTTAGCAAAAAAGATGACACCGAATTTTCGGGTGTAATGAGCACACGTCTTTTGAATCCGTTCGGATGCGAATTAAATTTACCAAAGCTATTCAAAATCAATGAAACTGGTATGGAAAACAGTAGTAGTGTCTGACCGAAGAAAGAAGTTTTTCAATCGGGTTTTTAATCCCGCAGATATTGCTGTAAACAGAAACGTTAAATTACGCCCTCTGGTGGCAGACTTGTGCGAATTTATATGAGAAACATTTCGCAGCGGAAACATTCTCCGACAAGGAAGGAATTTTTCAAATCGGGCTCTTAGAAGCAGAGATATCGACAAATATAAGATATGCATCTACGCCCCCCCCCCCCCGCGGAAAAAACATGCTTTATTTTAAAAAAAAAGTATTTTCAAAAGGTTTTTCGATGTGATCGGTATCGGTACATGAAATAATTTTTTTAATCGAGTTTTCAGGAGCTCAGATTTTACTGCAAATACATCAGACGCAGAAACTTACACTTACGCTCCCTAGTGGCCAAACCATTCATTATCAAATATTAGAAATTGTATGCTGAGAATTTCCTATCAGGAGCTGTATCCGGTGCGGAAAGAATGTTTGAAATCGGACTTTTAGGAGCAGAGATATTGAGGAAAAACGCAATTTACCTTTACGCCCCATAGCGGAAAGTCTATGCATTACTTGAAAATTTTGAACTTATATGAGAAACATTTTAGACCGGATACGCTATCCAACAAAGAAGGAATTTTTTAAATCCGACTTTCAGAGGCAGAGATATTGACAGAAATAAGATATACATGTACGCCCTGGCGGAGACACCATGCATTATTTTAAGAAGAAAATATTCCGGAAAGGTTTGTCTACGTGAGTAGTATCGGTCTACGAAAGAATGTTTTTCAATCGAGATTTAAGAAGCTTAGATTTTGCTGCAAATACATTTGAAGCAGAAATCAACACTTACGCACTCTGGTGGCCAAACCATTTTATACCAAAAATTAGAAATTATATGCAAAATATTTCCCATCACAAGCTATATCCGCTGAAGGAAACATTTTTCAAATCCGAGTTTTAGAAACAGAGATATTTGGGGAAAAGGAATTTACTTTTACTCATCCTAAATGAGAATATAAGCGTAACTTGGAAAAGTGACTATGCCTAAAATAATCTTCGACTTGAATGGAATCGAAAAGTAAAAGAATTTTTTGAATTGGATGTTTAGAAGGAAATATATGGATTAGAATGAGTTTTGAATTCGATATCATCTGCATTTACGCCCTCTAGCGGCGAAATTTTGCATCGTAATAAAAAAAAACGAAATAAAGGATCATCATTCGCCCATTTCAAGCTTCCTAATGCAAAAAGAATTTTTCAAATCGGACTATTAGTTTCGATCGGACGGATGGACAAACCGATAACATAAGCACGAAACATTTTTTTACAAAAGACATGCTAAAAAAGTATTTGTGCTTCCAGTGGTTGTCATCATTCCTTGTATTTCCTATATGCATATAATTTTCATTTTTTCGGGGTTTAGGGATCACCATAAGCAAGTTGGTGGAGCCGCTGGTCCGCGGCGGAGGGCATATCTTGTCTGGGGATCGATCCCAGGTCCATCTCGAACGAATGGTCAAAGTCCAAATCCTTAGAGCAATCGGTCACAGGGGCTGATCATATGTTTTCCACTCTTCATGCTATAGATTTTTTTAAGTGACGTAAATGAATATTAGTGTTTAACAAGAGATCGAATGTAAAATGGAAATAAAAGAAAGGTCAGGAGATCATCACTATTTTGAAAACCATTGATTCTTCTTTGTCGTGTGCCATCTCACATTGGAGATCAGCAACCACCTTCCTGAACTGGATACGATTGGTAGCCAGCCGTTCTAAAGAGCCGTTCAGCACTACTTTCTGATTAAATTTGGGTGCTATCTATTCAAAAGATCCTTGCTGTTTCTGTTTCATTGCTTCCTCGATCCTTTCCTTCAAGACGAATTGCAGAATCTGGTAAGTACTTGTTATGTCAGGTGCTCAAAGTATTAATTCTTTGGATATTTAGTAGTTGTGATTTATGTATGGTTGGATATTGCACGCTTTAGATCATTTTTATAATGTTAAGAGTCTGTGATAATTACACCAAAGTGTTCGGTAGCACCCTTCTTGCTTTATATAGTGTAAATTAATATAATGTTATTCAAAGCATTGAATGCATCTTTTTTATGAAGAATTTGTTTCAGCAGAGGATTTTACTCACTGTCGAAGCTTTTATGAAGGCCAAACAGTAAAGCTCCATGACACCATTGCAGCAAAATATGTCAAGTTTTACAAGTTTTGCTAACTTGACTTCCCTGTCACGTGCGCGCACGTCAGAAGCTCCTTATTGACAGGAATCTCACCAATATTCACTTTATTGCAGTTTCTGTTAAATTATGAATTTTAATCCTAAGTAATACAAGAGAAAATTAAATCCCATTTGATTCCCTATTTATACTTTTATTTCGTTTGGCAGTAAACAAAATGGGTGTAATTAAATATTGAAGCTCCGTGTCTCAATTTCGTGAGCATCGAAATAATGTATTTAAAATGCTTATCCTGCTCACAAGCAAGAAAATTTGCATCACTGTAGGAGCCTGATGGTTGGAATAGTGCACTACTGATGACATCAGTAGTGCACTTTTAGTGCACACGGCGGAGCGGCTCCGGACGGACCAGGAGGACCACCGGTAGAGAGAATCGACGGATCGTGCGCCAGGCACAAATGGATCCCACGGGAACCCGGTTCACTATACAGTCAGATATGTCCTGTCGATAATTTTCATGTTCGTAAATCTTGGGGAACGTGATCACTTCGCTGAGATTTGCGAAAAATAAAAATGATCGAAATTAATTAAAAAAAAAAACACAGAATGAAAATACTCGACAGTCCACGTCTCAAAATTGTGTTTGGAAGAGGCAGTGGGAAAAGGAAATCTTTCAGATCGGCCATTTTAAGGGTCCTGTAGTTGTCACCCAAAATGTGTTGCAGAAATGCTCTCTTAGTGGCCAGCAATGTTCTATTTCGGGAACAAGGTCACAGCATTATGCAGGAGATTACTTGGTCCCTACGTGTGAAGGTCAGGGGTCACTCTCCAGGCGTGGGAGAGAAATTTCGTTGGGAAGCTGTTAGCCAATGAGGAGGGGTCAACGGATTTTCAAGCACACCGGCTTCAAGGGAGCGAAGCGTCACTCTTATCTTCTCTTTTCGGCCGGCAGCATGTAACGAGAGCGGGGCTCCGTTGGAAGCCCCCCCCCCAGCCGGCTCTTCATGAGCTTTGGCTGGATGGGCGAAATTAACCCTAATTCTGAGGTTTGGCTTGATAGAAAAAAGGAAAAAAGGCGTGAGTGGACCCAGTGTCCCACGCAGGGCTGAATATTATAATCGAAAAGAAAAAAGAATAAAAAGAAAATTAATCAAAATTGTTCCGCGCTCCCAGTTTGCCGGCTATCTGTCAGCGATGACCAGCAACGCTTCCTTCCTGGACCATCCTTCGAAATCCAAGATGGAGGTAGGTTGATTCCGCTTGACCCAGGAGGCAGTGTGGAGGATCCATAATGTAACTTGGAGTCAGCCCGGGTTTTCAACCATCATGAAGAAAAGTCCTTCCTGAAACCGAGAGAAAGATTCCTGCCTGTGGCCTTTCACCTAGGAGCCGATACTGTGCTTTTACTTCCACGACGACCAGCAGAGAAACCATGCTCAGGCGTATTATGGACTGCAAACCTTCAGTCCCAGCGAAATAAAAAAAAAAGGGAAAGAGGGAAGGGAAAAGTAGACTACCGCTGTTACAAGTGGACTTTTTTCATTTTTTATTTATTGTGCCCTTCCTTTGAAGTTAGCTAGAAAGGTAATGCGCTAATTTATGCTTTGTAATTATGAAACGAGTGGGTTTTAAAATGGGGCTGTCGAGAAAAAAATATGTGGCAAAGAAGGAGATAAATTAGGGTTACTCTAAAATATTTAACATGTGAGTTTTTGACAGTGGTTTCAGTTATAATCTATGGTCAGGTTTCAGTTATAATCCATGCTTGGGTCAGTAGAACTAAAGTGATAAAAATGTAAATGTTTTTCCATTCAAGGTTTTTTATGATAGTGTTATGCTGTGTAAGTTTTTACAGGTGTAAAGAGGTGGCGCTCTTTGGCCAAACATGGCCCTTGCGCCATAAAAATCAAACAACCACCCAACAGGTGTAAAGAATATCTGAAATCCAAATTGTTTTATAATCTATCATGAAAAAGCAACTCCTCAAACTAGTTATTATTATTATTGAAATTTAACTCTGTGTGCTTGGTAAATTTTAATATTGTATAAATTGTATTTGGTAGTAGTAAGTATAAAGTAAGAGTCTGATAGTAAGCTTTTTTTGTCTCAAAGGCAGGTTATGGTGATTTTCTAGTTTGGCAAGATACGGGTGTAAAATTGTTTGTACCATTTAATAGTTAGTGTGACTAGGGACCATATCAGCAGATGGATCTGGAAAATTAATTTTCATGAGTGGGAGACATTAAAAAGGGCATGCACGCTGACTAGGTTAATAAAGTGTTGTACTGTACATTACACTTGTATAACGTTGGAATTCTTCAGGAGGAGGTGATTTCTGGAAACGGATAGATTTGCGATAGGTGTTGAATTTTTCTGGGAATAAGTGGTTCAACGGTATAGTGATTTTCTGGGAGATGAGTGAGTACAATGTTTCCTGGGAAATAAAAATAAGTAATTTTCTGGGAAAGAAGTGTGTTCCTGAGAAATAAAGATAAGTGATTTTCTGGGAAAGAAGTGTGTTCCTGGGAAAATGAAGATATGAAGTGTGTTCCTGGGAAAAAATAGGATAAGAAGTAATTTTCTGATTCATTGATTGGAGGTTTAACGACCAGCGTGAGCAACTCAACGGGCTATAAGCAGTCGCCCGTCCCTAATTTAGGGTCACTGGTTCCAGGGAAGGAAAAGAGCCAGTGCCGTAAGACAAACACAACATCCATTCCTCACCGGGATTCGAACCCGGACCCCTTTCGGACGAATGATCAGAGGCCATCGCTTAGACCACTGCGCCACCGGGGCGGCGTAATTTTCTGGAATAAAAGGTGATGTATTGAATTTTCTGGAGATGAGGATGTTGATGTAGTTTTCTGGAAAATAGAGAATGAGATATTTTGGGGGCAAGAGAACTCTGGTGGGGTGCTTTTCCCTATGTGGACACGCCTCGGGTCTGAAAGGGTGCATGAAAACAGATTGGGGGATTTGTTTTCTGCCCGAGTAAGCTCGTTGGCTCATAGGAGGTGGTATCTATCAGAGAGTGAAGTGATGTTGTCCCAAAATCAGAGTGAAGAACCAATACAGGGTGATAGTCACACATATTTTACCATTTCGGTGCATAGGTCGATCTGGATTCACGACCCAATCTCACCTTCAGCCTCAGCAATACTTCCTTCCAGTGAGAATTTTGTTTTTAAGTGAAATTTAGTAATTTGACTGAGATGTTTTGCCTACACGTTACCTCAGTGGCTTACTACATGAGTTAGTAAAAATTACTACAAGCTTACATGGTACTAGTTTGAAATTTTTGATTAAGTTGTTGATAAATTGCTGGTGAGAATTAATGGTGTAAATTTTAAATTGTTGTGAACAGTGGGAGTGCAGATAAATATGGGTTTGTGTCCAGGAGTGTTGAGAGTTAGTGTTTGCCTTTTGTTTACATAGTGGGATATTGTGTACTCAGAGCAAGTTTGAATAGTGAAGTATTTTGAATTTTTCCAGATGATAGGGTGAATTTTAAGTATATTTGTCAGCATTATGGTGTAATGATAGCTTTTGAGATGATTGAGTAAGGTATTTTGTACAGTGTGTTTAGTGAAGTGATTTTGTATCAAGTAATGCTAGAATGTTGAGTATATTAAGTTTTAATGCAAATTTTCCTGGTAGTGTAGGATTGTTTACGGAAGTAACTGTTGGTTATTTATAAATTTTTACTCAGTTATTACAATTTTAAAATTAATGTTGGTTAAGGAAACTGGTTTGAGGGGTGTGTTCGAAAGGAAATGAAATCTGTATTGTGTATACAATAATCTATAAATTTATGAAGAGAGGGAGAGATTGCACTTCAGCTGTCCAAACTCATCCACAGTGTTTATATTATGTTCCCTAAGTCAAGAGTATTTATGTGTTTTTGCAAATCTTGATTTTCTGGCAAAAATATGTGTTCTTCCTTTTGGGGTTTATATAAATACAACAAGTGAGTGTCATCTGATTTTGTTTGCTTTTATAAGGCCTGGTTGCCAAAAGTGAAATTGACAAAAATGTTAAAAGCTGATTGTGTTCGAAAACAAAAACACATGGTTGTCTGGGTAATTATCCGACTTCTTGAAACACTTTGTTATTGTGTTTGTTGTTGTTTTTGGTTAAGTTTAACAATAAAAATAGACCAAGTGGCCTTTCAAAAACCTAAACCTTAGTGCAGTGAAGTTTTAGATATTTTCAGTTTAAATTTTCATCACATGGTTCAACTGCATCCCCCTCAGCAGTGACTGAGGTGAGGAAAGTAATCTTAGGTTATTGTGGTAAAATCAATGTTTTTGTCCTAACTATCTAATTTGATCATCGCCACTTCCAAAAGGTTATTTACACGTGTACATTATATACCATTAAATTTTAGTGTTTACAAATTTGGTACACATGCAAACAATAGTTATCTTTCTTCCACTTTCAGGTGTATCTACTCGTCTAACGCAAACAACGCAAACAATACAATAGTAACTTTTGGGAGTTTTCAAATTCAGTGGTGCATTTTATTTTTCTATTTTGTTTCATGGCCTTATTCAAAATTTCAGTTTTGTTTTGAAATGCATCCACCCATCTCCCAAATTTAAATTTTCTATAATTTACTTAGAAATTTCAATATTAGCATAAAACTTAGTCTTTTATTAATAACTTCAAAAATTCCAATATAACAGATGTAGCGGCTCCTGTGTGCCCACAAACCATTTCCAGATGCCTCGCGGAAGCGAATCTGCGATCTTAGCGCCCCTTACGTGTGCTGCCATTAACACCGAACCATCACCGGCTCCGTGTGCAGTGGTGCCAGGCCAGAGCGACGTGAAACGCCACAGAATAGTGACTTGTGGTGTATAGCGATGAGTGCCTCTTCGTTTTGGGGACAGATGATCATCGTGTTCGGGTGTGGAGATCTCCGGGTCAACGGCACAATCCCAACCTAGCTATCGAGAGCTACACCTCCCTCACTGCAGGCATTATGGTCTGGGGAGCCATTGACTACGATAGCCGATTAGCTCTAGTAGTGGTACGTGGATCATTGACGGGCTAGCGGTATGTGGATGAGATCCTACGGTCCCATCTGCTCCCATTCCTGGACAGGATTACAGGTGCGCTTTACCAGCAGGATAATGCCCGCCCGCACAAGGCTCGGGTTGCCCAGGACTGCCTACGTCATGTCCAGACACTTACACAGCCTGCCGGCTCCTCGTACATGTCCCCTATCGAGCATGTGTGGGGCCAGTTGAAACGCCGGCTGCCGCCGTGCCGCACTATCCGGGATTTGGAGCACACCGTCCAACACGTGTGGGCCAGTCAGCCGTAGGACAACATCAGGTGTCTGTTCGCCTCCATGTCGGACCGTATTGCAGCATGTATCGCCGCACGAGGCGGTGAGACGCGCTGTTGAAGATTACTGGACTGCGTGCCACATATCCCTCTGTAATGGTCCTGCAGCTCTGTTTTTTCCATCGTGTGTATCATTCATCTGTATCATTGCGTCCATAAAATTTCAGTTCAATCAAATGCTTCCTTCTTCGTGCGCAAATTTCATTGACCGTGAGTGTATTAACCCTTGTTATAACTGAAGTTTCAGAAACATATTTTTAAGTGAATCAGTTTCCCTTTTTGTAGATTTCTATCATATTAAAATAGCCTTTTTTAGTAATTTGCTGTTCAAGCGCGGTGGCGCATTAAAAGAAAAACAAAGTGAGGTTATTAGAAACGGTCTTTGCTTAAAAGCGAAGAATATATGCTTTGCAATGTGACCTTAGCATAGTTCTTTTCCGAATTCAATAAGTGACAAAAAAATCTAGGGAAAAATATAAACATGTGTTTTAGGAAATGACACCTCTTTTGGAAGAAACTGCTAAACTCATACGAATAGATGAAAAAAAACATGCAAAGAAACAACATTCGGTAATTCTCTACATGGGGAGTTTTTTACTAAAGAATTAAAAGAGAAACGAATAAAGATTATGACTTCAGATAAATAAATTCACATAACAATTGCTTTTGCAAGCATGAAAATTTGTCGAAATAGCATCGAGTTCCTTGAGCTGAGAGAGTCAAGTTTTTTGGGATAATTTCCTTCTTGAAACAAACTAGCATGGAAAATAAATTGCTCGCAGTTGCACAGAATAGGAGGCACACAGATCCTTTGATAAGAACCTCAAAGTAGAAAAAATAAGAAACTCTCACATAGGAATACACGGTTTAATTGCTAAGTCAACTTCATGAACAACGAGTTGAAAAAATGAATACATTGAAAAATGTAATCGAAAAAATAATGGTCTGTCATGAAAATCTCCGATGGGTGAGCATACGAATAAAGACTGAAAATCCACGAAAGACAAGAAGGAAATATGCACTGGGGAGAACACACAAACACACATACACGCACGCACTCTCTCTCTCTCTCTGTCTTTGTCTCTCTCTCTCTTTCTCCCTCTCTCTCTCACGCACACACACATACACACAATTATAACAAGAAAATGATGAACTTTAACAACTTTTCATGATTAAAACACGCTCAAATCAATCGGAGATGTAAAAAAAACCTTTTATCTAAAAAAAAACTTCAATAGGTACAGTACGATGCTGTTGAAAATAGAAATAGAAATGCATGAAATTTAAAGAAAAAAGTATGATTTCTGTATTTTCTAAAAATCCTCATATACCTCTCAGGTAAAATTACCAGCTACAAAGTCTGTAATCCAAGGTATGATGTGGCATAAATTAACATATGTACGACTGCTCGATTGAGGGATCGAGTCAACTCGTGTTCGTTTTGAGTCATGTATTGCAAGCGTGGTGAAAAGCACTTCTTAATGTCCCCATGTACGTTATTTAAAAAAACCGATCGGTAAAGGGGAAAACGTGAATCATTTGATCCGAGTTGACCAAAAATATCAGTTTTGTCAGGGCAAAGTTCTTTTAGCATTGTTGTGTAAAACAATATTTCTCGGACTTAACTACAGAATCTTGAAACATTTTCTACATCCATTTGTCGAGAGGAGTTGAAATGCTTGAAAAAAGAACGCGTCACCTCCCAAGAGAAAACTTATTTTAATTACATACACTTGAGAAATAAATTCTTAAACATAAATGAGAGAAAGAAATGCAGTTTTAACACACCTAACATCGTCTCTGTCAAGGAATTTTACATGACACTATTACAGAAAAAAGAAATCATTAACTTTCATTAATCCTTAACATGTATACAGCATGCATACGTGGAACTAAATAATTTCGTTTGGTGGAAGAATTAATTTTTTTATTAAATATCGTGTACATAAAAAATTAGAAAAAATATACCAGGTACATAGAAATAAAAATGAATCATAGGGAAGAAACAATACACGGTATCAAATTCCGAAAAGTCCCCGAAGGACGTTAAAAAGTCTTTAGGTTGGGAAAATAATTTATGAAATAAGAAACAACATTTTTTTGAAAAAATCGTTACAGTACATAAAATTTTTTGAGTTGGGATTGATTACATGAAGAAATAGTAAACATTACATAGACAAATCTTAATGAAAGAAATGCATTGATCTTGGAACACATTTCCCATTGACGTCGATCCATAAAATATTCCAGTGAGTAAACATTCCACAAAGTCTAGCAAACATGTACGGGAAAGCACGAGGAAAAATAAGACTAATCAGTGAACATTTCTTCGTGAGGATCAAAGGCGGAGTGCTCAGCCATGCCCCCTGCTGCTCCTTCTGTGAGGTGCCGTCGTGAGATGCACAAGGCACCTCATGCTAAGGAGTAGACCTAGCATTTTATACTACTTCTGTTTACATTAATGCCAGACGATGATTCGTGCATGCAAATTTTTTTCAGAATTTTTCATGAATTACAACGGTCTTATAAGCACTAGTAGGAAAGGATAACTACTTGTAGATTCCGTAGCGTTTGCGTTGGTGATCTGTAATTTCTCCCAGTTATCACTTCCAGAGAACTGCTTATGCACCTAGGCTTTTTAGCACGTCTTTTGTAAAAAAGATCGTCCGTCCGTCTGTACCCACGATATCTCTGCAACTATTAGTCCGATTTGAAAAATTCTTTTTGCATTGGGAAGCTTGAAATATGAGAATGATGATCCTTTATTTCGTTTTTTTTTACGATGTACAATTTTGCCGCTACAGGGCGTAAATGCAGATGATGTCGAATTCAAAAATACGTTTTATTCCACATATTTGCTTCTAAACATCCGATTGAATTTTTTTGTATTTTTCGATTCCATTTATGGCGAAGAGTAATTTCCATATAGTTACTTTTTCAAATTACGCATATATTTTTCGCTAGGGGGCGTAAAAGTAAATTACATTTTTCTCAATAACTCTTCTTCCAAAGCTCCGATTTGAAAATTTTTTCTTCAGCAGATACACCTACTGATGGAAAATCTTTTTCATGTAATTTCAAATTTTTCGCAAAGAATACTTTAGCCACAAGGGGTCGTAAGTGTTAATTTTTGCTTCTGATGTATTTGCCATAAAATCTGAGCTTCTAAAATATCGATTGAAAAAATTCTTTCGTGGACTGATGCCACTCACATCGATACACCTTTTCGAAATATTTTATTCTTAAAATATTCCACAGTTTCTCCGCCAGGGGGTATAGATGTATATCTTATTTTTATCAATATCTCTACTTCTAGGAGTCCGATTTCAAAAACTCCTTTTTTGTTAGATAGTGTTTTCAGTGTGACATGTTTTTCATATAATTTCAAAATTTTCAAGTAATTCATAAAATTTCCGCTAGGGGGCGTAGAGGTACATTCCGTTTCCCCCTATATCTCTGCTTCTAAATCTCCGATTTGAAAAATTCTTTCTGCACAGGATACAGCTCCTGATGGGAAATTGTTTGCACATAATCTCTAATTTTTGTAAAAAAATGATTTTGGCCACCAGGTGGTGTAAATCTTAATTTCCGCTTTTGATGTATTTGCAGCAAAATATGAGCTTTTAAATTCTCGATTGAAAAAAAACGTCGTTTGTAGACCGATGCTACTCATGTCAACAAACCTTTTAGAAACATTTTCTTCTTAAAATAATGCATGGTTTCTACGCCAGGGGGCGTAGATGTATATTTTATTTTTGTCAATATCTCTACTTCTAAGAGTCCGATTTAAAAAATTCCTTCTTTGTTGGATAGTGTTTCCAGTGTGACATGTTTTTCATATAATTTCAAAAATTTTCAAGCAATTCATAGACTTTCCGCTAGGGGGCGTACAGGTAAATTGCTTTTCCACTATATCTCGGTTTCTAAATCTCCGTTTTGAAAAATTATTTCTGCACCTGATACAGCTCTGACGAGAAATCCTTTGCACATAATTTCTAGTTTTTGTAAAAAATAGTTTGGCCACCAGGTGGCGTAAGTCTTAATTTCCGCTTCTGATGTATTTGCAGCAAAATATGAGCTTCTAAAATCTCGATTGAAAAAAAGTCTTTTGTTGGCCGATACTACTCATGCCGACAAACCTATTAGGAACATTTTATTCTTGAAATAATGCATGGGTTCTACGCCAAGGGGCGTAGATGTATATTTTATTTTTGTCAATATCTCTACTTCTAAGTGTCCGATTTGAAAAATCCCTTCTTTGTTGGATAGTGTTTCCGATGCGAAATGTTTTTCCTATAAGATCAAAATTTTCAAGAAAATCATAGACTTTTCGCTAGGGGGCGTAAAGGTAAATTGCTTTCCCCCTATATCCGCGTTTTTAAATCTCCGATTTGAAAAATTCTTTCTGCACCGGATACAGCTCCTGATGGGAAATCCTTTGCACATAATTTCTAATTTTTGTAAAAAACGGTTTGGCCACCAGGTGGCGTAAGTCTTAATTTCCACTTCTGATGTATGTATTTTCAGCAAAATATGAGATTCTAAAATCTCCATTTAAAAAGAAATTCGTTTGTTGACCGATACTACTCATGTTGACAAACCTTTTAGGAAAATTTTCTTCTTGAAATAATGCATGGTTTCTACGCCAGGGGCCGTTGATGTATATTTTATTTTTGTCAATATCTCTACTTCTAAGAGTTAGATTTGAAAAATTCCTTCTTTGTTGGATAGTGTTTGCGAAATGTTTTTCCTATAAATTCAAAATTTTCAAGTAAATCATAGACTTTCCAACTACAAAGGTAAATTGAATTTTCTGCCTTATTTCTGCTCCTAAAACTCCAATTTGATAAAATTCTTCCTGTATCGCGTACAAAACCTGATGGAAAATGTTTTTCACATAATTTCTAATGTTTGGTAAAGAATGGTTTGGCCACCAGGGGGCATATGTGTTAATTTCTGCTTCTGATGTATTTGTAGCAAAATGTGGGCTCTTGAAAAATCGCCTAAATTTTTTTCTTGGACCGATACCATTCATATGGATAAACCTTTTGAGAATACTTTCTTCCTTATAAAATGCATGGTTTTCCCACCAGGGGACGTTAAGTCACATCTTATTTTTGTCGATATCTCTGTATAACGAAGTAAATTTCTCCGTCATTTCTGTCCACGCCAGGATTCGAACCCGGATCCCCTCGTTCCGGAATAAGTCACTCTACCAATTGAGCTACGCGGACGTTTTATTCTGATTCCTATCTGCCTTTATGTCGTGTGCGTCCTTCTGGCAGGTACGTCACATCTCCTGGTACGTTACATCTGTTTCTAAGAGAACGATTTGAAAAATCTTTCTGTGTTGGAGATCGTTTCAGGTGCGAAATGCTTCTCATATAAATTCACGTTTTTCTTAACGCACAAGTCTGCAACCAGAGGGCGTAAGTTCACGATTCCGTTTACAGCAATATCTAGCAATTAAAAACCCGATTGAAAAACTTCTTTCTTCCTCCAGATACTATTGTTTTCCATACCGGTTTCATTGACTTTGAATAGATTTGATAAATTAAATTTGCGTCAGAACAGATTCAAAAGACGTGCTTATTACACCCGAAAATTCGGTGTCATCTTTCTTGTGTAGTCAGAGTTCTGAATATCTTTTGTTTTATCTCTTCCATTTATTTCTCAGCCTACTGGTGATAGATGGAAAGTAAAATTTTTCTTACAAACCTGCCTTGCTAGTAGGAAATCCCAAGTTAAGCACAAAGAAATGGTGAGAAAATTACAGGAAAGGATTACATCTTAAAACGGTTACAATGAATTCCGTTTCTTTGAAAGCGAGAGATAGTTTTACACGCATGGAAAAATACAAGGCTCCAAATTTTAATTCTAGACTTCATTTCCCCATCTGTTATAAACTTGTGAAAACATATTTATAAACTACACTGGTGGGCAAAAATTAAGGACAAAGAGGGGAAATTAGCATAACAGCGAAACGAGCAGGCAGAACGGACCGAAAGACCACTCAGGAGATAGATTAGGGTCCGGTACGGTAGGGCATGCGCATATATGCAGCATGACGGGGGGGGAGTGTCGGAAGGGTATAAAGCACACGGGCACTGTACGCTCAGCAATTCGGTGAAAGCTATTGCACGGTGTACATCGGTTTGTACGACGTCGAGTTGCTGTCACCGTGTGATATGGCTAACACGCAATCCAGTAGACGACATCTGGATGACTTTACCCGAGGTCGCGTCATTGGGAAGTTGGAAGAAGGTTGAAGTGTGACTTGTGTGGCCGAGGAGTTCGGGATCGCTCACAGCATCGTTTCGCGAGCTTGGAGAGCATTTCAAACGACAGGAACAGCTGTCCGAGAGTTTACCAGTGGTCATCCACGAGTAACCACGGAGGCGGACGACCGGTATATTGTCCTACAGGCGAGAAGAGATAGACGGCAGACAGCGGGAGAAATCGCAAGGCACATGCAACAGACAACTGGACGTTCGTTATCGCGTTTTACCGTGGCCAGGAGGCTACACAAAGGTGGTCTATTTGCACGACGACCAGTACGGTGTGTGCCATTAACGCCTACTCATCGGAGACGGCGGTTTCTGTGGTGCCAGGAACACAAGAGCTGGACACATCAGCAATGGGGTCGAGTTCTCTTTACGGATGAGAGTCGATTTAGTCTGTCGAGCGATTCTGGACATATACACATCTGAAGAGAGCAGGGAACACGCAATCACACTTCCAACATCATCGAAAGGGACCGGTTTGGAGGGGGCGGAGTTCTCGTTTGGGGCGGTATCATGCTTGGTAGCCGTACTGACCTCCACATCTTCCGAGGAGGTTCAGTCACTGGTATCCGCTATTGCACCGAGGTTCTCCTGCCTCACGTGCGTCTGTTTAGAGGTGCTGTGGGTCCTGAGTTCGTCTTCATAGACGACAACGCTACACCTCATCGTACAGTGGCTGTCGCAAAGCTGTTGGAGAGTGAAGATATTCAACGCATGGATTGGCCCTCAGGGTCACCGGACCTAAATCCAATCGAACACGTGTCGGACCTTCTCGGGAAACGCTTGGCAGCACATCACCAGCCACCAGCAACGATTCCGCAGCTGCGATTGGCGCTAAAAGAGGAATGGGCCGGAATGCCTCAACAGCTCCTTGACAACCTCGTCCTCAGCATGGACAGACGTTGTACTTCCTGCAATGCAGTCAGGGGTGATCATATCTGCTACTTAAGACTGGATTTTTCATGGCAACCGCCTGTCACATGGACGTTTCTGTCTTCTGCCCAGTTATGCTCGAAGCTACCTTTCCAATAAAGTGCCTTTGTATCCTTTGGATTCCTTGTTTGGACCGTTTTTCTCACTTGCCCCATATTCTTACATCTTGGGGATCTTATGATATGATTTGAGTCGATGTGAAGCACTTCTGCACGACGTTACATTCGAAAAACCATCTCGTCCTTAATTTTGGCACGCCAGTGTGATATGGTTAGATTTATGAAATTCCTCTTTCGAATTAGCATGTCCCACGATATGAATGAAGGTGTGTGTGTGTATGTAAAACAATACCCCAAAAATCACAAAGTGAAAAGTTTGCCGTGCTCTTAGATGCCATGCTCTTAGATGCCATGACTAAAGCTCCGAATTGATCAACATTTAAAAGTTTACGCAAGTTTTGACAACCTTGTAAATGTTGCTATTAAGGGCCAAAAGTTACTGAGCGAAGAATAACTTAAAGGAATCGCAGAACAGATTCTCCAAGAACAGAAGGAGCAATGCTTAACTGATATTTGGTTTTATATGGAGAGTAAAATTGCTGCTTATAGTACTGTATCTCATCACTCAGCACAGCATTTTATGGTTGTAGAAGCCAAAGTGTAGGTGAAGTAATTTATGAGGAAATTGCCGAATCAGTGAAACTTTAAGATTATTTTACTCAGGGCTCTCATGTTTTTTGTGTGGATTCCCAACCCTAACCTCTATTACTTTAGAAAGAAATTTGTTGATCATCAACGTTTCGGGTGCTACAGGTGATCCCTGAGGTAGAATGCAAAACATATGTGTTTCTTTTAAAAACAGAAAGAGTACTGACTTACAAATCATTCTGTCAATACATCAGGTTGGCTAAAAACCTAACGAATCAGCGGTAATACCAGACTGGATGGTAATAAATTGATTAGCAAACTTCGTTTACATGGTTGATTACCTGAATAGATGTTACTGAACAATACATGATACATATAAAGGGAAAACCATTTACAAAATCTAGAAAGTTCGAGTGGGTTCGCTAGAGAACAATGTTTTCCAACTAAAGTGTCAAATTTACGGATGTTGAACGACAACCGTGAGCAAAATATACAAGTACATACAGTATACTGTAAGTAGTCGCCCGTCACAAATTTAGGGCAACTGCTTCCAGGAAAGAGGCAGAGCCAGAGCCGTCAGACAGGCGCACCACCCATGAGTCATCTGAAACTCGATCCCGGGCCCACCTTAGATCACACGGCCACTTGGGCCTCTCACTTGTTAAAACTAACATCAGGTAAACACAATCAGTCGTCTAGATTCATTACGCAGGAAATATTATGACTTTTCTTCTGCTTAAGAGTACGTTTGGATGCAAAACCCATTTTTAACTAAAGTTTCAAAGTTACGTTTGTCAGCGCAAAATGAACAGCAATTTCCTGAACTGTCACGTGACAATGTCGTCGAACAAAAATTTTCGCAATGAAATAGTCCGAAGTTTTGCTTTATGTCACCACTTAGCGTTCTGACTGATAACACAGCCTAACAATAAAACTTTTTTTTTCTGGTGCCTTAGAAGTTAGACCTATTGTTGGGTATATTTGGGGCGCTGATTCCAAAAATGGCATTAGTTTTGCCCTATCAGCTCTAGTTTTGGAGATAGGGCATACCCGCCCTATATGCTGATGTGCTGAAATATTGTTATTTTATGTGCGTAAAGTCAATGTATATTGTTGTTTTATGAGTGTAAAGCCAGTGTATGTTAGACTAATTGGGAGTTTGTGAACAACTAAACAACCAAATAACCTAATGTGATCTAATTTTGTTTTCAGATTGAGTAGACGCCATGGCTTCCCCACGAAGAAGTTACTTGAATCATCCAGATGTCTTTTGCTACATTTGTGGTGTTCGGCATGGAGACCAAAATAAGTCGTGGGCTCCCTATATTGTATGCAAAACTTGCACGGAACGTTTATTGCAGTGGAAAAATGGAAAAAGGAGCTCGCTGAAATTTGGAATATCAGTGGTGTAGAGGGAACCTAAAAACCACCATGATGACTGTTATTTTTTTCTTGTCAGCATCAAGGGCATCAAACATACATTGACCTCGATTAAGCAAAACGACCGCATCAACTTTTAAATGAGGTACCCATTCCATTTTTCATTCACCTACCAGAGCTGCCAGAGGATGAGGAATCAAGCACGTCTGATCACATACAAGATAACAGCAGTGGGGAAAGTGACCGTGATTTCGTAGGAACTTCATCAAGTGCTCAAACTTTAAACCAACATGAATGGAGTGACCTCATCAGGAATCTTAACCTCTCAAAGGAGTCTTCAGAATTACTGGCTTCCAGGTTGAAGGACAAGAATTTACTTCAATCTGAAACCAACATTACGTTTTACCGTAGCAGATAAAAGGATTTGCTGCCCTTTTTTCCGAAGGCCAATAACCTAGTGTTCTGCAATGATGTCAGTGGCCTTCTCAGAAAAATGGGTCTATTATCATACATGCCAAATGAATGGCGCCTTTTCATTGATAGCTCCAAGCGGAGTTTAAAATGTGTCCTTTTACGCAATAGCAACAGATATGGCTCAATTCTAATTGGCCACTCAGCCAGTATGACAGAGACGTACAAGGCAATCTCTCTAGTCATGGTAGACCTGAAGTATCAAGAACATCAATGAATGATTTGTATAGACCTAAAGATGGTGAACTTTCTTCTTGGTCAACAAAGTGGCTACACAAAATATCCGTGCTTAATATGTCTTTGGGACAGCAGAACCAAACACGACCACTGGATAAGAAAAGTGTGGCCTCTCAGAAAAGATATGGTAGTTGGAGAACAAAATGTCATTAAGGTACCTTTCGTAAACAGAGACAAAATCATCCTGCAACCTTTACATATGAAGCTAGGCCTAATGAAACAATTTGCAAAGGCGTTGAACACCGAAGGCTTGTGTCTTGGCTATTTATCATGTACATTTCGTGGACTGAGCACGGAAAAACTGAAAGTAGGGATTTTCGATGGTCCTCAGATAAAGCAGCTTAAAAACGATCAATACTTCATAGATTCAAAGGACAAGACTAAGTCTTGTGCCTGGACTTCGTTTCTTCTAGTTGTCAAAAACTTTCTTGTCAAATATAAAGCAGACAACTACTCTGAATTAGTTGAGGACGTGCTCTCCAATTTTAATAAGCTCGGCTATAATATGAACATCAAGGTCCATTACCAACACAGCCACCTAGATCGCTTTCCAGAAAACCTTGGTGATTTAAGCGAATCGCAAGGTGAAATATTTCACTAGGACATAAAAACTATGGAAGACAGGTACCAGGGTAGGTGGGATACCCACATGATGGCAGATTACTGCTGGAACCTTCATCAGGTCTGTCCTCGTAGATATCACTCTAGAAAGCCCTATAAAAGACGTTCCTCATATGTTGAATGACTGATCAGTTTATATGCTCTTGTGTTGAAATATACAGATTTAGTAATATGTGCTTGTTTCAATAGTATGTTATTTAGTATCAATATTTGCCAAGATCATGTCAAAAATAGTCCTATAAAAGACTTTTCTCATATGTTGAATGACTGATCGTTTTATATGATCTTGTGTTAAAATATATACAGATTTAGTAATATGTGCTTGCTTCAATAGTATGTTATTTAGTATCAATATTTGTCAAGATCATGTCAAAAATAGTCCTATAACAGACGTTTCTCATATGTTGAATGACTGATCATTTTATATGCTCATGTGTTGAAATATACATATTTAGTAATACGTGCTTGTTTCAATAGTATGTATATAGTATCAATATTTGTCAAGATCATGTCAAAAATAGCAGATCATGCGATGTAGGATCCCGAAATTTGACGGGTGATTGGTCGAATCACCATATAAGGTGGGTATGCCCTATCTCGAAAACTAGAGCTGATAGGGCAAAACTGATGCCATTTGTGGACTCTGTGCCTAAAATATTTCCAAATATATCCCAGATTTTGTAATATGTGCTTGTTTAAATATTGTGTAATATTAATAGCATCAATATTTGTCAAAATCATGTCAAAAAATAGCAGATCATGCGATGTAGGATCCCGAATTTTGACGGATGACCGGTGGAATCAGCATACACAGTGGGTATGGCCTATCTCCAAAATAGAGCTCATAGGGCAAAACTGATGCTATTTTTAGAAACAGCGTCCCAAAGATATCCCAAAATAGGTTTAACTTTCAAGGCACCAAAATGTGTGTTGGGCAGTGTAATAGGACTTGAGTTTCTGCTACTTAATAATACGCACTTTTGTGAGATGGGCTTTTGAGCGGCAGTAGAAAAGTTGTCAACGCAGTAGAAAAAGAAGACGCAGTGGAAAAGTTGTCTATGGTATAAATCATATTCTGAGAATACATATGACTACAGTCAAACACCTCAGTGGTTACTCTTCTCCAAAGCTCAATCATCTCACTGGAAATTTCTGAAAAACGACAGTTAAAAATACTCGCATTCCAGGAGTTTTTGCTTTTGAAATCTTATGTTTTTAGAACACAAATTTGTAGCTTAGGAAACAATACCTTTCTGCCACTTGCGGGTTTTACAATATCATAAAATGAAAACTTGTATTATAGCTTCATAAAAGGTATAATACAAGTGACTACAGTCAAACACCTCAGTGGTGTGGGTCAAACATCTCAGTATTGCTAATAGCCTTACAAGTTGCTCATAGTAGTCATTAAACTCTGAAGCAAAAAAAAAAAAAAAAAAAATTGAGCTCGTACACTGGAGCTTGATGATGCGTACATACACAGCGTTGAGAAAGGAAATCTCGTGAAGAGGTTACGGGACGAAGCATATTAGAAAGGGTTATTCAAGGACGAATCAAGGGACAGGATTTTAGCAATGAGAGGAGCTCCACTTAGCCTGCATCAGAGGACAATTAACTCGTTTGTCGCTCAACTCAAGAACCAAACGCACGTCAAACGTTTTGTTACTTAACACTTTGTCCCCGTAGAATAAAGGAGCGTTTTTTCCTTGATTACATCTCCCTATCTGTTCTCACGATGATTTACGGATATATGTAAAGACTTGTTTGATTTTGAATTCTATCTTAAACGTTTACACCAGACACGTTTCCAGGATTTCTGTTTGGAGAAGGGAAGTCCAGAAAATTTTCATATATCATCATCATCATCATCATTGTCAACCATTATCAATCCACTGCTGGACGAAGGTCTCCCCAAGTTTCCTCCACAACGGTCTGTCTTGTGCCAGTCTCCTCCATGTCACTCCCGCATACTTTCGAATTTCATCCACCCATCTTCCATGTGGTCTTCTTCTGGGTCTTTTCCTGTCCCTTGGAATCCAATCTAAAATTTCGGCTGTCCATCGATGGTCTGTTCTTCTGGCAGTATGTCCAGCCCATTGCCATTTCAGGGATTTAACTCTGATCATGATGTCTTCCACTCTTGTCATTTTTCGGATCCACGAGTTCCTCTTCTTATCTCTCCTGGTTATACCAAGCATGCACCTCTCCATGCTCCTTTGAGTTGTCTGCAGCCTTTGTATGTCTCTTTTAGCTAAGGTCCACGTCTCTGCACCATATGTAAGCACTGGAAGGATGCATTGATCAAACACTTTACTTTTAAGACATAATGGCATATTGCTCTTGAAAATTATGCTGTTTCTACCAAAGGCTCTCCAGGCAAGTTTTGTACGCCGATTAATTTCTTCACCAATGTGACCCTCACTTGATATCTGCTGTCCAAGATAAACGTATGTGTCGGTTATCTCCAGCTTTTCTCCATCAATCGATACATCTTCATTTCTTGTAAAAGCATTGAACATCACTTTTGTCTTCTGAAAGTTCATTTTTAATCCCACTTCTTTACTCTTGTCAGCAAGTTCCTGCATCCTACTCTGTAGCTCTGATGGGGTAGTTGCAAAAATGACTATGTCATCAGCAAAACGAAGGTGGGTTAGATAATCTCCATTAATCTTTATCCCTTTGTTTTCCCAGTTCAGTGATTGAAAGACATTTTCCAATGTGGCATTAAAGAGCTTCGGAGATATGGTGTCACCTTGTCTCACTCCTTTTCCAATTTTTATGTGTGTTCGTATTTTCAAACAGCCGAATCTTTGCACTTGCATTTTCATAGATGTTATTAATAATATTAATGTATGCATCTTCAATACCGCAGGATTTCAGAGCCATTGCAACTGCTGATGGTTTCACCGAATCAAAGGCTTTTTCATAATCGATAAAAGCCATGCACAATGGAAGTTCATATTCCCTCGCTCTTTCAATTAGTTCTCTCAGTACGTGGATATGATCTATTGTGCTGTAGCCACTCCTGAATCCAGCTTGTTCTCTCGGTTGAGCCATGTCCAGTGTCACCTTCAAGCGGTGTGAAAGAACTTTAGTGAAGATTTTATAAACCACTGATAGGAGGCTGATAGGTCTGTAGTTCCTGAGATTCTCAATGTCATCTTTTTTATGTAGCAAGATCATTGTAGCGTTGTTCCAATCCTCAGGAATTTTCCCTTCATTAAGGCATCGAGTGAAAATTTGGGCGAGTACTGTTTCGATTTCTCCACTTGCTTCTTGTATGATGTCTACAGTAATTCCATCTTCTACTGGAGCTTTTCCCCGCTTCATGTTCTTGATTGCATGTGCAACTTCTGCTGGAAGGACTGGAAGAACTCTGGTACTGGTATCTTTCATGATGTCTGGAGTACATGTATCATCCCTTTCATATAATTTGGAGTAGAAATCTTTCACTCTTCTCAAAATTTCGCCTCTATTTCTTGTTACAGAACCATCTTCTTTTCTCAGTGCCATAATCTGTTTATATATACATATATATATATATATATATCATCATTCATCATCATCATTGTCACCCATTATAGATCCACTGCTGGATGAAGGTCTCCCCTGAGCCAGTCTCCTCGGTAGTGATCTAATTAACTTTATACAAAAATCAAAAGAGCTATTTTTCACGCCTTTCAATAGTTCTTTAAAATTTTTCAAAAGGACTTCTTGACTTTAATAGTAACCAATTATTACGTATAAATTTTGTGCAGTGTTTCTCTAATTACAGGTAATTCAATTAATGTCAATAATTTTATACTAAACCATTTTATACGAAAACGAACATCAATGAAGTTAAAAATAATATTTCCCTTACCACACAAATTTATTTAGCGCATAGATATTTACATCGCTTTGATATAGATATTTTAATCAATTTAAACCATACACATTTTGATCAATTTAATGAATTCCAGAAACTCTTGCTTAAAGGACTGGTTTTGCGGTTACACTTTGAAAGGCTTCCAGTACGGGGCTTATCTGCAAGCGTAGTGACGTCCAAAAGAAACTTCGCGAACTATTCTCGGCAGGCTCGTTCTCTTACAGCATCCTTCCTGTATGCAGCGCACATGTCTTTACGTGCCTGGAGGATCGTACTGTTTTTTATCGAACTCGAGTAGCAAACAGTGAGGAATGTGCACCTTATCAAAACTCATGTTAGCACCTGGAATATTACACACTAAACGAGCTGCAATTATTAAAGCGTCTATTTCTATCGCAACGAAATTCCAGCTGTAAACTGTACGCTGCTGCCTCCTGGACTATGCTTCGGAAGCCTAATACAAAGCTTCCTTACCAGGCAACCCTAAATAGCGAGAAATTATGCACTTAATATATAATTCTGTTTCTTATAGGATAAGCAGCTTAACTGGAAATGTGATTCGATGAAAAGTTTTGAAAAGCAAAGGATTCACTGGCGTTTGTTAAATTTAGGGGTTGCATTAATTTCAAATGATCAAATTTTTAAACTGTAACTGAATATAGCTTTAACTTAAAATAGTCATAAAAGTTTAGTGCCTTGCAATTTCAACACAGGGAAGAACCGATTCACGTAATACAACAATCCTGTTTCTTTTCGTAGATGTCCAACCAACTATTTTCTTTGGTGTCATTGCTCTATTTATTCTTTACACTTCATACAAATTTCAAGAAATGCTGAAAGTACGCACACAATCTCCAAGTGCCCTTCACTTACACCGAAAACCACCTTTCTACTACAGAACAAACAGCAAAACTGAATTTCCCTAACTTGACACATGATGTATCGTAGCTACTGTCATTTGATTGATCCGCACAACAAGGACTGTGATTGGCCAGTAGGGGTTGCCCTCACATTTCGTTTCTTAATTGAATCACACGTGTGTTTGTTTTCTAGACAGCATAACGTTTCTTATACTACAGATTTTTGAATTCTGTTTTTTTTGTATTGAATTCAGCGTTGAATTATCTTTCAATTGATACATACAAATTTGCATTTAGTGATATAAAACATTTCCTATTAGCCTACAAAGTTGCAAAAGATGAAATTGTCAAGAAGTGTCCACAATTTAGGCCACAGTTGTACCTTCGATTTCTTATATCCTCAAAAACAGAAGTCCAAAAGTATCAGGTAAGGCGAAATCGGCTGCCAGGTAACAGGACCTCTTCGGCCATGCCATTGACCTCCAAATATAGATGTCAATCAAATATGTATAGGTGCCGTGTAGTGAGGTAGTGATCCATCCATTTGCAACCAGGTGTCTCGCAAATGGATTAATGGTACGTTTTTCAACCAGTCACCAACTTGCTTTTGGTGGTGATTCGTAAAGAAGCAGTCACAAGTCAGAATTTGTTCGTAATGACATGGCCCAGCAATGGTGTTCTGCCAAGTGCCGATCATGCATTTGTAGACCATTGGATGTGGTGAAGAGAGTTTTCAATCCATTATGGGTTCTTCATAACCCATCAATGGACGTTCGAACTCATTACGCTATCGCGGTTGAATTTCGTCTCACTTGTCCATAAGACGTTTTAATAGAAATTATAGGAGATTTTTTCACAGCCTTCATAAAGTGATTGGACCAGTTCCTTCTCTGTTCCACGTCACCTTCCTATAAGGCATATTGCTGAAAATCCCAGTATGACGCAGCGCATTGCCAATAAAAGATGCAAAGGGCTTACGGATTATTCAGCCCTCATACGATAAGCAGTTCCCCTGTTCCAATGTGAAGATGTGCCAGCGCATAGCCAATGACATCTACGTTCTCACACCATGGTCCACCCGACCTTGGAGGCTCCGCTGCACTTCCCGTAGCTTGAACTTAAGTGACAGTCTTTTTCAAACAAAAAATACCCCATGTTGCCTGAGGAAGAAGCTGTTTGATATTCTTCTTAGGAGAGATCGGCCGTGTTTTTTTTAATGGGGATCAGGAGGACAAAAAGTTCCATATTTCCGTCCAAAGAAGCTAAGCAGAATCATTGAAGCAAAAATTCAACGATTTTTTCCCCAAACAGAAGTCATCGCTCTTTCCACGTTTATAAGTGAGTCACGGAAAAATTATCATCGGCTGCCACCGGGAATCGAACCCAGGTCTTCCAGTAACGCGCCGAACATGCTACCACTGCACCACAGCGGCCTCGAATTCTCCAGACTCACATACGACTAACTGCCAAACCACATAGCAGGCTCTTTCTTGGAGCCCTGCACAATGCTGGGGATTAACCAAAGATAGAAAGCAGTGTATTTTGGGGATTCACCAAAAATAGTGTGTATTAGTTATTCATTCGCCTCCTAGTTATTTGTTCAGTTGCTGCTTACCATCTATAGTAAATCCCCAGCATTTTGCGGGGCTCCAAGAAGCAACCAGCCATGTGGTTTGGCAGTTAGTGTTTGTGAGACTGTGAGAATTCGAGGCGGATGTGGTTCAGTGGTAGCATGTCCGGCCCCTAACTGGAAGACCATGGGTTCGATTTCCGGTGGCGGCTGATAAAAATTTTTCCGGTATCACTTATAAACGGGGAAAGAGCGATGACTTCTGTTCGATGTTCCTAATTCCCGTCAATAGTGTGTATTAATGATTTTTTCCCCTTCAACGTTCGTGATTTTAAAGATTTCATGACAAAGATCACTATCTGTTATTCAGAGAGTTCGCTATTTAGAGCTAAATATGCCAAACCATACTTCTCGACTGGAGATCACAAAACTGTTAGCTGAATGGAGGTGTCCGCTATTCGGGAGTGTCTGTTACCGAGATTTTGCTGCATATGAGCATATGGCACACTCGCACGCCTTCGTTCGTGTATTGGATAGAGGTTTTCGTAAATTCTTGTTTTTCAAGACATGGACTGAGTTTGAGCTGGGGCAGTTTGACTTTAAGCAAGAAGTCTTAGAAACACGTTTTGTTTTCGAATTTTAGTAGTTCCTTTCGTAGTATGAAGACATTTTGGTTATATTGGTGGCTACTTCAGAGTTATTGTTGTGAAGAATCTTGTTAGATTTTGAAACATGTAAAACCTGACACAAGTGTTGCATGGTAGGATTTCGATATGCAACCTTGGAATGGAGGATAGGTGCTGATAGGCTGGGATCTAGTTAAATGCGATTGAATGTAGAGAGAGAATTTGGTGTATTTACTGTACGACAAATTCTAGTTGGAGGTTTCGGTAAATTTGCAACAAGTTTGTACTTAAATGAATTGCTAACTTTGTTGTGCGCAACAAAAGTGGTTGTGGTGCTTCACAAAATGTTATTCAGATGTAACGACAGACACATGCAGGGAGATGATACAACGATTACCATCCTTCTAAACTCTGAAATTACTGGCTGGCGGCGCGGTATCTTATGATTAATCATACCGATGCCTTAGATATTAAAGATGCCAAGTGAAGGAAAATAGATGCAAGGTGTTGATACAAGTCTGTCCTAAACCAGGGCGTAATGGTAGATACGGACAGCAGTCTGGTTATTTTTATAAAAACCTACCAAAAGAAAAAAACTCAAGACTCAAATTATTCCTTGTTTAAACGTGCGAGAGGCCGGCTGGTTCTTGATGCTGAGGATATTGCTGGAATCGTGTGTACCCATCACCGAAATGCGCTTATGTTTCGGATGAAATCACACAGGCAGTGTTATAGATTCAATTGATGAAGGATGTTAGGATCTTTGTTAGACAAGTACGAGGCGAGCAGCACTGATGATACAATCGAACCGTCTCCCGCTCCCCCCCCTCTCCCCCCCAAAATTACACAAGGGATCTTTAGGGTTTAATTCTATTCATTGCATTAATTTTTATTTAACAACTGACGGGAAGGAGCAGTGTGTGATAATCCCGTATTCAAAGGTAATGTTCTTACCTAAGGCAAAAAAATTAAAAATAAAAACTAAAAGACAATGGATATAAGCACATATCAAAAAATAAAAATAATGTAGACGTCAGTCCACTGCAACGCTTCTAAAAAAATTCGTATACGTCAATGAGCCATTACATTATGACCACCCCCAGCCTAGAGAAATGAGCGCGCCCGGAGACCGAAAGGCAGCGCAAGTATAGTTCACAGAACAGTGTACATATAACCCGAGAACCGGCTTTCGTTTAGTAGAGTGTTCGGAGTCAGAATAGGAAAAGCTGCCGATTTATTAGAGTTTGATAAAGGACAAATTGTGATGGAACGGCGTTTCGGAACTACGATCTCGGAAACGGCGCTGCTTGTAGGTTGTTCGCGTACCGTTGTTGTGAGTACTTATCAAAAGTAGTGAACAAATGGCCAAACGACGAACCGTCGTCCAGCAGTGTGTTTTCCGCAGCTCATTGACGCCAGAGGAGAACGGAGAGTGTCGCGCATTGTTCACAGCGACCGCAGGGCCGCAGTGCGACAAATCACTCGCATCTACAACAGTGGTAATCAGGGCAATGTGTCACAGCACAGATTTCATCGCAGCCTTCTGCGCATGGGCCTCCGTAGCCAAAGATCCATCCAGGTCCCCATGCTCACAGCATGTCATCGTCCATAACCCATGAAATGGGCCCAAGATCATCGAGATTGGACCGTGGATGATTGGAAGAACGTGGCCTGGTCTGAAGAATCCAGATTCTTGGTGCATCAAGTAGATGGCCAAGCGCGGATACGCCGATTTCCAACGGAGGCTATTGCACCGGGAAGCACTGTTGGGCGGAAACGGGCTGGTGGTGGCGGTGATATGATGTGGGCGATGTTTTCTTGAGACACTCTGTGCCCTATTATCCCAATAACAAAATCCCTGACAGCTGTCAGATACCTGAACATCGTTGCGGACCAAGTTCATGCATTAAGAGCAACTGTGTTCCCTACTGGTGATGGGCATTACCAACAGAATAATGTGCCATTCCACACTGCCAGAATCATCAAGGAGTGGTTCGAGGAACATGCTGGTGGTTTTCTGTTAAGGCCGTGGTTTCCAAATTCACCTGATATGAACCCAACCGAACATTCACCTTGGAAAAGCGGTTTGGCGCTAAATCAGTACCACCCCAAAATGTACGGGAACTGGAGGACCTGCTATTGACATTTTAGTACCTGATACCCCAGGATACCTATCGCCACTTCATCGAATCAATGCCTCGCCGAGTGGCCTCTGTTTTGCGGTTAAAGGGAGTTCCACAACGTTTAGGTAGGTGGTCATAATGTAATGGCTCATCAGTGTATATACACTGAAGTGCCAGAAAAACTGGTACAGACGAGTTTATGCAAAATACATAGCAACGTCACATATGCGCGTACTCGGCTGCGTCCGCCAGTGCGTATATAAAGCGGTACACATCCTTGCCAGCTGTCAGAGCTATTTTCGGCATGAGAATGACAAGTAATAACGATTTAAGCGATTTTCAATGCGGTGTCATAGTTGGCACTCGTGAGATGGGCCATAGTACTTCGGAGGTAGAAACGAAGTTCGGATTTTCACGGACGACCATTGCAAAGGTGTACCGTGACTACAAGAATTCCGGCAAAACCTCCAATCTACGATACCAGTGTGGTTGTAAAAAGACATTGGGGGAACGTGACAATCGTCGGCTGTCAAGAATCGTTTCACGTGATAGGCGTGAAACGATTCTTCGCAGGCATCATCGGAATTCAATGCTGGAGCCTCAACAAGTATCAGAAGCCCATAGCCTGCACGATATGGGCTTTGGGAGCCGACGCCTAATTCGAGTCCCCTTGATGGGTGCACGACACGGAGCTATGCGCCTCGCTTGGGCACGGCAACACCGCCACTGGACACCTGATGACAGGAAACAAGTAGCCGGGTCTGACGAGTCGCGTTTCCAACTGTATCGGGCAGATGGAAGTATTCGTGTGTGGCACAAACCTTATGAAGCCATGAATCCCGCCTGTCAACAGGAAACTGTACCGACTGGTGGGGTGTCCGTAATGTTATGGGGCGTGTTTAGCTGGACTTCTCTGGGGCACCTGGTACGTCTACAAACGTCTGTGACCGGCCAACCCTATGTGCGCATCCTTTCTGACGAGGTACACCAGTTCATGTCCTGCATTCATGCTGATGGGTTGGGCCTGTTCCAACAGGACAATGCACCTCCACACAAGTGTCAGAACGCCACATTATGGTTAGAGGAGCATTCATCTGAGTTTGGGGTGTTGCCATTTTCACCCAAGTCCCCAGATCTGAACGTGATAGAACACATTTGGGATGCCATGCAACGCGCTATCGAACACAAGAATCCGAGACCTCGGAATACACCCGATTTATGGAGCACTCTGCAGGAAGTACGGTGTGCATTGCCTACAGCATATTTCCAGAAGCTAGTGGAGTCCATGCCCCGTCGTATTTCTGCAGCCCTGCGCTCTCGTGGTGGACCTACCAAGTATTAGACTGGTATACCAGTTTTTCTGGCACTTCAGTGTATATCTGACTCTCCATCAACGCAGGGTTGCCTGTCGTCTTGTTTCATCGAGATAACACTAGGACACATACGGCTAGAATCACCCAGAAATTTCAAGGACTTGTCGATATTCTACCGCAACGAGGTATGAACTGCAACAGGCTCAAATTGCAACAGTTCTGACAGAATAACTTAAATAGGCATGATGCGCCGTACCTAAGGACGCCAATGATTATATGACTCCCTGCCATAATTTTTAACTACGTGTGTGTGAAATTGTGGGGAATTCCTGAGTTATTTACTATCAGCATGTAATCTTCCTGTGTATGAACTGAATTTGCGCTTTTATTTTATAACTATGATATTGACCCCTCCAACGGAATGCTGTCGTCCAGCAGCAACGTCACATGTTATACGTCACAAGGTCGTTATATATCTGATGTACGCGTTGTACGCCTAATTTCGGGGCAAAGTTCAACCGCAAGTACACAAACGTCTGTCAAAGTGAACCATGCAGGTAGGCCAGTTACGCATAGTTTTTCTGTGTGAGTTCAAAGTCGGATATTTCTTGAACATGGCAACCACAAGAATCAATGAGACGTTTGGGTAGGGTACTATGAATGAACGCACCATACGCTGATGGCTCACGAAATTCCAAGCACTAGACACGTTCGTTGCAAATGTGCCTCGTGGTCATTCAGCAGTAACTGTAGCAGGTGAGGACCAGAAGAATACCGTCGACGCTGACCCATGGTGAGGTGTGAAGTTTCATGTGTATCATTTGACAGTTGTCCAGTACCTGGCTGTGTCTGCGAAGGTGAAGAAGCTGGATGTCTGTGTACGACACGAATTAACAGCACCTAACAAGACACGTCATCTGGAGGTGGGCATTTCCGTCCTAGCCAGACACAGAAGGGCGGAAGACATGCATCGGGTCTCAACTTCCAATGAAAAGTGGATCCTCTACGACAAACGTAAGCGATCAGCACAGTAGTTGGATACCACAGAGTCACATGAACACTATCCCAGGACAACTAAGTATTGTCCAAAGCCAGAGAAACAATGTACAAAGCCTCTCCGACACCCGCGTTGTGCTAGTTCTCGTATGATGGTCTGCTGCCGGCTCGATCCATTAATAATCTCTTCGACTAATTGAGACCGCCAGGTCAGACCTCTGTTGTGCTAAAGTGCAGCAAGATAGAGAAAATGCTCCATATCACGTGGACAGTTTTCGTCAACATGTATGGTATCCTTCAAATGCACAACACAGGCCAACATGTCTCCCAAAGAAACGTCAAACAAATCCACCTGTTGGACAACGAAACTCCACCGCACTCTGCAACATTCGTCAGAACTTTCTGCCGATTATCCCCTCCTCCTGCATCTGGATCGTTTACTGGCAGAGTAGATCTTCCCAAACAACCGAACAGTGTGTTAGGGCGTTGCCTTCTTTGCCTCACAGACTTCGGATTTTTATTGCCCTGGGATTCACAGTGTTCTCCAAGGAAGAGGGATAAACACGGAGGGTTCATCGTTACAGCATCTTTCACCATGGGCGAATATGTGAATACTTTCACAGAAAAGTGTTGATCGAATCTGTGAAAGTATTCATATATTCGTCAATGGTGAAAGATGCTGAAACGATGAAACACCCGTGTTTATCCTTCTTCCTTGGAGAACACTTTTGGCCCAGGTCACGCCCACCAACTATGCTTGTACCCACTGAACTTCATTTGGACTTTGCCGATTATTGCACATGCGCATTAACTGCTATGTGTCTTGTAAAGTATATAGGATACTCACTTCTGTACTCACTGCTGCACTGTTTCTGAGGATGACGCCGTTGTGGCGTTGAAAGTTCTTAAACATATTTATTTTAATTGTACATAGTTTTTTATCATTAAAGTGTATCGTGCAGGAGACGGCATTCGTTTTCGACTTAATAGTCAGTGGATTACCTTGAACAACATTTAAACACTGACACTTCGAGATCAATGGCGTACCGAGGATTTCTTTATAAGGTTGTCCCAAAATATTGGGAACCGATAAAAGTATCACCACCATATTAAAGTGCGTTTTCAATGATTCGTAAAATGCATACTTACAAACATAATTATGCAAATATACTTAAAAATCTGCAGCCAAAAACAAAGATTGAAGGACCAAGTGATACCTCATGGGGAGGTCCCCGGCCCCTGGGCCACCTCCACCGAGTGCGTCACTGCTTCTCATAGCCCCCAATTACTATTACGACCTTTTTCGTCTATTTGCGTATTGAAAAGTTTTGGCGAAAGGCCATATGTCGCTAAACAACGGCATAACTCATTCACTTTACGCAGAGGTCGGCTCAGACATTGGGTCGCCAAACCTCAGTCCATTGGAAATACCTGATGACACAGAGTGGTTTTGTATGACTATGCATGAATGTACAGTTTTTCGCCGTTCGTAAAAAATGCGGAGCAAAGTAGGATACTAATTTCATTTCATGTGACCTTGCAATTTTCTCTTTTGCTTCATTTCAAATTTTAGTTGCTTAACATTCATTCAATACAGATGTTTTTACATGTGTTTTTAATTCTTGCGTATGAAGAAAAAATTACATTTTACCTCAATAGCTTTTTACTTCTGATGCATCAATAACCCAGAAAAATATTATACATAACAATCAGTTGAAAAAATATTTTGTTGAACCATTTTGCAAATTCATGTTTTTGTTTTTTTTAGAATATAGGATCCATTGTTATTGACAAATGTACGCGAAAAGAAAAACTGCGTCCTTTATCAGTAATTTGGAAACAAGGTACTCATTGCGCGCTTGTAGGCGTACTCTTACTGATGTGGTCATCAATTTTCTCATACAACTTTCCATTAGTTGTTATACTGAGCCAGACCCTATCATATCGCTATCAGTAGTCGTACTCTTACTGATGTGGTCATTTATTTTCTCATACAGCACGCCTTTCGTTGTTATACTGAGTTATACCCTATCATATTTTCTCTAGGATTTGGCTGCCTGAAGCATTTTAACGAAGGGTTCAGAGTTGGAAACGGATCAAAAATTTTAGACCCGGACCCGAACTGGACCTGACCCGGACAAATCTGCTCTGAACTACGGTCCTAGGTTCTATAGAAATTACATGAATGTATTACGGAAACGTGTAATTTACTCACTTGCTTACAGGAAGTGTGATGTTTTCAAACACATCAATAAGAGTTTAAAAGTCCCTCTGCAGTAATATTAAGCCTGTTCCGCTTAATTTTGATGGTGCTACAGTCAAAATTTTTTAATTAAGTAACTTTTGCATGCTTAATTTCAGTTTTTGCTGTTTTCTTGATAACATATCAAGCTTCAGAATATGTTTCACAGCAGCACTAATTTTCACAGGCTTGTGATGAGTTGAAAGTTTCTAAAATGTGGATCTTAGTTTCATCATTGTCCATTAGAAGGAAGGAACACTCATGAAATCAACATTCACACTTTGGAAACTTTCAACTCATCACAAGCTTGTGAAAATTGGTGTTGCTGTGAAATATATTCTGATTTCTTAATGAGACGAAACAACTTATAGCATTTACTCTTCCCCTTTTTGGTCTTCAATAAGAACGCATTTGTTGGCCTCGACACCTTTTTTCTGTTTCCTTAATGTTAAATTCATCCATATTAACAAATAAAGAACTAATTCCGACACGACATGCAATGGAACAAGATGTTAGCGCGTCAAAGGAAAACCTCTGAATGCTCAATGCAAAAGATGCGATGAGAAAAGTAACTCTCAGTCTTACAATGTCACATGTGAGGTATGAGAGAATGAATCAGTATAGAAGCAGGCGACATGTATTTGCCTGTATCTTGCTCCGGACAATCGCACTGGAAAAACGCAAAGTATCGTTTTACGTTATGGTAGAGTCGGTCGGTGGAAATTTTCTTTAATGTAACAAAGAGACGGCAATATGTTTTGTATGCCAAATCATTTTTCACTCGGCTGGCACCAGCATCGAGCACAAAATTCCACAGTACTAATTTTTTTGAAATATTGTTTTCTTTTCAAAAATAAAACGGAAATAAAACAGGGTCGAAATCGGGCCAGGAACACCTTGGCCAGACTCGTTTGACCCGCTGACCGGTGACCCGTTTCCATCTCTGCAAGTGTTCTCTTATCTATTATTAAATTTCTGTCATCATTCGATATGTAGCTGCAAATGGCTATTTGTTTTCCTCAGGAAATGGTTCAGCTGCTGCATTACAGCCGAGTAGTATATTTTGGACAGCTCAAAGTACTAATAAATAGCAAGTGATTATGTTAGGAGAGTGCAACTTATGGTGAATTGAATCTCTACTGACGGGACAGAAGTTCAGCAGCAAAATTTCCCTTGCACCAAATCAAGACACTGACCATTTCTGCACCCATAGATGCGAATAGGAATGTCCTATCATGGGAAGAAATATTTCCTCAGAAATTCTGTAACAATGTTTGAATTTAATATTATATCAGCATAAAATTCAGAACAATCTCTTTTAATTTCCTTTGAGAATTTTTTCCTCGGCCGCAAATGAAGAATTTCTTCTTAGGGGGTCTTACGTACAGAAAGTTTTAAGATCAGCATAACTTCCAAATTTATTCTCATTGTTTCGGTATCAGGCAATTTGACATTTGATTCTTCGCGTTTTTTGAGCCTCGCCGAGGAATTTCGAGGGATAATTAATTCATGAAAGAGTATTGGACTGCATTGGTGGCTCCATTTGACTTTTGACTTATCATAAGCTTCATTATTTCTTCGATTTCTATCTTTCTTCCACTTTTCTTTTGAGGTGGCTGAATCTCTGTTCCTTCTAATTATTAAATGTTCGGGAGTTTTAATTCAGCATTGACACTTGATATCACGAAAGCTGTGGCTCGTCGCAGTATGATTCATTCTAGAGCTTTAGTTTCACAGTTTCTTTGTATTTAATGATCCGATCCTGTGCATAGGTTATTGATTCTGACGCTTTCGACATCATTATAGTCATTATCTAGTAACACGCTTCCATCTCTTCGAAAAAATCTCCTCATTATTTTGAATCTTAACAATTAAAACTTAACTTAATGCAAAATGCAGTATTAACTTTCTTTGAAGAGCCTAAAGAATCAAATAATGAGCTTCAGCAGCTAAGAAATGTGTTTTGTTTCGAACCAAGACTAACTCAAGAAAATAAAAATCTTTAAAAAAACGAACAAAACAGAACTTTCATACTTCTTTATCACCCCATAATGGAATTGAAAAAACGATATATTTTTTCGAGATCAGTATCTATTAAAGGCTGACTATTCGTTTATACTTGAAACTTCATCAGAGCCGCTCCAAAGAACACGCTATGATAAACAAACAAAATACACATGATCTCAGTAAAACCGATAAATTTCTGTAGACAGTATTACTTTAAATATAAAACGAAATATTTTTTATAATTTAAAATACAGAAACTCAAAAGGGAAAATATTGGTGAAACTGTATCAAAAACTACGTACTTAAAATGAAACGCCAATGTTTGCTTAATCACAGACACTGATTCTTGGCTATTTTGTTCATGACATCAGGCGTTACATACAGAACGACGTATGTGCTTTTTTTAAATGTGTATGTAATACAACATAATTCCTTAACGTTTCTTAGTGCATGCTCATTTCAATGACGATGATAGAATGACTCATTAGAACAGTAAACAGTAACCTATCTTGTAGGTGAGTTACATATAATTCTAAATTTATGGCACTATGTCAATTTCAATTTTTCAAAGTAATCTGGTTCGGAGAGCAAAATTTATCCGGTTTCATATCCACTGATATCCAGATACTATGCATATAACAGATGCATTTTCAGTGTCTCGGGAGCACATGAACCGTGTTTCATACATACCAAGTTTAAGTTATTCTTATCGTCATTATCAATCTTTCTTTATTCGCAGACTGATGATGACCACCTGAAATCTCTAGTATTCTACGCAACGCTCAATTTTCAACGGTACGGCTTCTTTTATTAGGCACTTCAATTATGGTTCCAACATTGCTTCTAATTTCAGCCATTCATATTCCATACCAGCGCGTTCTGCTAAGTTTCGGACTATTTCGCATTTTGTTAAGCATTTACGTTGTCAAACACTTGGCCGCTGTTTATGCAATATGTATATCCGATTTCGGCCTTACACTGGTCACGATGCTTGTAAAACATTTTAGCCCGTCTTTTGTAAAAAAGATCGTGCTTATGTTATCGGTTTGTCCGTCCGTCCGTCTGTGGATACCATATCTCTGCAACTAATAGTCCGATTAAAAAAAAAATTTTACCTTTCGATTCTATTTATGTCGAAGATTATTTTAGGTACAGTCACTTTTCAAGTTACGCATAGATTCACAGCTAGAGGGCGTAAAAGTAAATTGAGTTTTCCCCGATATCTCTGCTTCTAAATCTCCGATTTGAAAACTTCTTTCTGTACCGGATACAGCTTCAGATGGAAAATGCTTTGCATATAATTTCTAATATTTGGTAAAGAATGGTTTGGCCACCAGAAGGCGCAAGTGTTTATTTCTGCTTCTGATGTATTTGCTGCAAAATGAGCTCCTGAAAAACTCGATTGAAAAAATTCTTCTGTGGACCGATACCGCTCACATCGCAAAACCTTTTGAGAATACTTTCTTCATAAAATAATGCATGGCTTTTCCACCAGGGGACGTAGATGCATATCTTATTTTTCTCAATATCTCTGCTTCTAAGAGTCCGTTTTGGAAAAAGTATTTCTTTATTGAAGAGCGTTTCCACTGCGAAATGCTTCTCACATATTTTCAAATTTTTCTTAACGTACAAGTCTGCCAGCAGAAGGCATAAGTTCACGTTTTGGTTTACAGCAATATCTGCGGGACTAAAAACTCAATTGATAAACTTCTTTCTTCGGTCAGATACTACCTAACTATGCGTGCGTATTATCTTCACCAAAAACGCACAATTTCGCCGCTAGGGTGCGCAAATGCTTAATCTGTTTTTCTTAATATTTCTGCTTGTACGTGTGCGATTTAAAAATTCTTTCAACACCGAATGCCATTTATATTGTAGAACACTTTAGGCTAATATATGCGGAATTTTGTAGTTCACAGTTCCGTCGGTAGGTAGTGTTTATGTACTTCTGTTTCCAGTTGTATCTCCGCTTCTAAAAATCCTAGTAAGAAATTTCTTTTTTTTTTTTTTTTTTTTGATTGGAGGTTTAACGACCACCGTGAGCAACTCAATGGGCTATAAGCAGTCGCCCGTCCCTAATTTAGGGTCACTGGTTCCAGGGAAGGGAGAGAGCCAGTGCCGTAAGACAAACACAACATCCATGCCTCACCGGGATTCGAACCCGGACCCCGTTCGGACGAATAATCAGAGGCCATCGCTTAGACCACTGCGCCACCGGGGCGGCGAAATTTCTTTTTCACTGTATGCCATTCGCTACAATAGATATATGGAGCATTATCGTCTTTAAGTAATGCACAGCTTTCCCGCTAGGAGACGTAAAGGTCAAAACCTATTCCTCACTATCTCCGCTTCCAAGAAATGTATCTGGAAAGTTCTTTTTCCTTAGCCAAGCTTTTTCGTGAAGAATATTTTTCGCCTATTTGCAACTTTTCCGTTATGCAACATTTTCCCGCTAGAAGGCATAGAGTTATATAATGTTTCATTCTCTCGTATATTTCTTCTTTTAACTGTTCGGTTTGAAAATCTTTTTGACTCTGACACCTTCCTTGTGCCATGAGAAACTTTTTTGTGCGCCATTTGTTAATCTTCGTAACATGCTTTTTAGCCGCGGGTGGAACTAAGCAGATGTTTCTGTTTCTGGATGTTTTATCAATTGTTGAAACCGGTTGATTGTTCTCCTAACTGGTTCTATTAACTTTGAACAGCTTTGATAAACGTAATTTGCGTCAGAACGGATTCAAAAGACGTGCTCGTTACAACCGATAATTCGGTGTCATCTTACTTGTTTATTTTTTGTTTCATAAACTTCTTTTCTTTTATTCCGTGCTTCTTGAAGATAAATATCTTGCCATTTATTTCAGTTTGTTAGTCTTCGCAAATCTATTTTAGCTGTGGTCCATATGTGAGATACTTGCAGTGATTATCAGTAGCAGATACAGTAGGTAACAAATGCTGCCTTTTGACACATAATCTTAATTATTTCTTAAAATCAGTTTTTGAACAAAATGCTCTCCACCCGAATTCCATTCGACAGTTAATCCCTTCGTTAATGACATCCCCAGTTTATGTTCACCCTCATTTGTACCCTACATTCTCCTAAAATATTTAGAGTAAAACCTCTGAACGACACTTGAGCGCTTCTTTTTCAATATGAATCTTCAAATTCATCAAAAGTGCCAGTCCCTCAGAATCACCTTTGCTTATAAAAAAAATTGTGAAGTTCTTCACTATATTTTGCTGCATCTGTAAAGTTCTTAATGTCGCACACACATCTTCTGCAACTCCGTCCACGACCTCTTCTTCAGCTCCTTCTTTTGTCTCTTCGACCATGTCATTTTGACGCCATGCAGCTCCATGTCGTTTGCAACGCCATACAAATTGCAGGGTCGCTGCACACGTACAAATTATGCAAATGATTGCATTTGCAGCCCAATCGCACAAACGGCGCTCGGGTAATAAGCGGACAACCAGCGCGTGAGGCCATCAGTCCAGACGTCGTCACGACCGCAAGAAGTGAGTGGTTCTGCAGTAACCGTGTCTGGAGAACGAACAAGCGGTGCCAATGCCGCTAAGTCTCCCTCCTACGCCATTTCGTCAAACGGATGAGTTTACGAGAGGTGTCATCGTTGGTCTTCGTACCGCCGGATGGTCCTTGCGTTGTATTGCGGAAGAAACGCTACGTGATGCCACAACCGTCGGTCGCATTTGGAGACAGTGGTCTCAGGAAGGATCTGTGCAACGTCGTAGGGGGATCGGAGCACAGAGACGGACGTCCGAGCGCACTGATCGTTGCATCCGACGTCATGCCGTGGTGGACACACATTGGATGCTCCGACGCGGCTAGTGTCGCGACGATTGGCTGCGCCTGGTTTGCTGTCCAGCCGTCCGTTGCGAAGACTACCCTTAACAGCGAGGTTTCGACATCACCGCTTGGCTTGGTGTCACTTCAGAGCTGCGTGGGGTGCCAAATGGAACAGTATGGTGTTCAGTGATGAATGGCGGTTCTGTCTCACCACCGATGATCGCCGTGTAAGAGTCTGGAGGAGACGTGGCCAACGAGAAGATTCCTCAGCCATTGTGGAGCGCCACACGGCCCGGCAACGTGTAATCATAGTGTGGGGTGCTATCAGCGCCAACAGCCGCTCACCGCTGGTACGCATTACAGGCATTTGACGGCATGCCAGTATGTTGACGAGGTGCTGCGGCCCGTGGCACTACCGTATCTGCAGGGCATCCCAAACGCCGTTTTTCAACTAGATAACACCCGGCCACATACTGCTCGGATCAGCCTGAATGCTTTACATGGTGTGCGGATGCTTCCGTGACCAGCACGATCCCCCGACCTCTCGCCCATCGAGAATCTGTGGGACACAATTGGACGTCGGTCGAGTACCCCCCCCCGCTCCCAAATGAAGATAAACTGTTGACTCGGATCAACACCACATGGTCCACAATACCCCTGGACTCTGTTCGGACTCTCATTACTTCGATGCCACGTCGGATTCAACGCTGTATCGCCCAAAATGGGGGCCACACTCCTTATTGATCATCCTGTATATTCGGCCACTGGAGCCTAGTCTGTATGTGACAATTAAGTAATTTGTTCATTCCTTCATGGTATGGCATTTTCTTTGTCAGGCAGTGTATATATGGTGTTTATTCTGCGGAAAGGGAAAATACTCCTCACGAAAGAGAAAATGAATATACTTGTTTGAATCTGGCATCTGTGACGTATATCTCTGATTTAACCTTTCCTTTTAAGTTTTCATTCTTATGAAAGTTGCATCACGTCTCCGTTAGATTTTGAACGGAACGTCATTTCTCCGAATTTCCTTATACTTTTTCGGCAACAACTGAGTGTGAGTCACAAATAAATTAACAAGTTAGTAAAATCATGCAACTCATTGATTATGATACGCTTTCCAACATACCAGAAATTATTACCCAAGTTATGTGGATAATGGCTATGGAATAAATCTCGCTCCTGTGTCTTGACCTTTTACCCCATTTCGATGATATTCAACAGAGCCGTGTTCACTATACCTCCGGAACTGTATGATAAAGTTTTGTTGCAATAGAAGCAGTTTTACGCAAGTTATGAGAATAATGGCTGTGGAATAAATCTGGCTTTTGTGCAATGACCTTTGACCCCATTTTGTTGATATTCAACAGAACCGGTTCCCCATACCTCCGGAACAACATGATAAAGTTTTGTCGCAATCCAAGCATTTTAGGTAAGTTATGATGGACAAGGGCAATGGAATGGATCACACTCCAGTGTCCTGACCTTTGACCCCATTCCGCCCATTTTCAATAGGGTTCGTCCCCAGGTGTTTCCTTACCACTTACTAAAATTTAATCGAAATTGAACCATTTGTACGCAAGTTATGATGCATAAGGGCAATGGAATATATCCCGCTCTTATGCCCTGCCTGACCTTTGACCCCATTTCGCCCATTTTAAATAGGGCTCGTGCCCAGGTGGTTCCCTACCACATACTAAAATTTCATCGAAGTCAAACCACTATCACGTGAGTTATCGTGCGGACGGACGGACAAAGCTGGAGCATATACGCTTCTTCAACCTACGGTTGGAAAGCGTGAAAAAGCTACATCGAGAGTCAAATAATGTGTGCATGTGGTGGTGGTACGCTGAAAGTGCTTTACATATTGCATTTTGACGCAGATTATCTTGATAATATGTACATTGAAATAACTTTCTGTACGAATTTGGTTTTGTGATAACAACGAAGATCTGTAAAATGTTCAAAGAAGAATTGTGATTACAAGTGTAATTCGACAAGCAGGAATCAAATAAACCGTTGTAAGTTATATTTCTTGTTATATCGACCCCCGAAACTGTTGGTGGTAATACAAGTGCTGTGTTAAACATTTAATAATATCTCAACATACGAACCTAAAACGTTTCAAACACAATCGAAACATTATACACTGAAGCGCAATTGAATAAGAGACAGATGGCGTTATGCAAATGTGGCGCTGTGGGCGGCCCTGTAAACGGAAACGACATGACGTATACAGCGATCCGACAATATAAGGAGTGATGCGACGGGAGTCAGTAAGAGTCGGACGCAGTATGGGTAAGACGAAGGATCTAAGCGCATTTGATCGTGGGCAAATTGTCGGGGCCCGATGAATGGGTCACTCTATCTCGGAAGTCGTGCAGGCCCTGGGATTTTCACGAGCCACTGTGTCACGGGTGCACCGTGAGTACATCGAATCCGGTAAAACCATTCCTGCAAGGGCCAACTGCAGTGGACAACAGCGTGTGGATCAGGGTCATCATCGGCTAACTTGCATTGTAACAGCGGATAGACGGGCCACAGTGCAAGAAATCACTCGGCAATTTAACGCTGGTGCACAAAAACGTGTAAGCAGCTACACCATCCAGAACCATTTCCTTGCTATGGGGCACAGTAGCCATCGTCCCACGAGGGTACCGCTGCTGACCGCACATCACACGGTGCAAAGATTAGCATGGGAGCGGGAACATCGCCACTGGACCCTAGACATGTGGAAAAATGTTGTCTGGACTGATGAGTCGAGATTCACGTAGGTACATGCGGATGGCAGGATACGAGTACGGCTCACACCACATGAAGCAATGGATCCTTCTTGCCAGCATGGTACTCTTCAAGCTGGTGGGGGTGGCATTCTCGTCTGGGGACTGTTTACGTGGACTGAAATGGGAAGCCTGGTACGTGTGACATTGTCCCTTACAGGTCAACGCTACCGGAATATCCTGGACGACCATTTGCTCACGTTTGTGCGTCTTCAACATCCCACTGGGAACCTCATCTTGCAAAAGACAATGCGCCGTGCCATCGCTCCCGAATTGTATCCGAATGGTTGGATGAACACTCCACCGACGTGACCTCGCTTCCTTGGCTAGCTAGGTCACATCCGGGATGCCATCGAGAGAGATGACCTCCCTTTATGAAATCTTCGTGAACTGTGGGAGCTTGTTCAGGGGTCGTATATCCGTATGGCTTCCCAACGCTTCCGGTGTCTGGTCGAGTCCATGTCGAGACGAATCGCCACCGTCATCAGGGTGAAAGGTGGTTCTACACGTTACTAGACAGGTATCTATAATTCAATTGCTCTTCAGTGTACATCATATTTCTTTTTCAGGAACAATCTGAGTAGGATAGGGGTATGCAGAACCAAGACTTTCAATTTCTTTGCGTCCAGGGGTTTGTATCATAGAAGATAACTGAAAAAAATACAGAATATTGTCTGCCTACAGATACGATATCTTCTCTTTGTTTTATAACTTTTCAGAACATATTCACAAAATTTGGAAGTTTGTGGGCGTTCAATCAGTGAACTTGGGTGGTTTCATTTTTTCTGTAGTTTATTTAGGTGTGCTAAATTCGTACGCTCTTCAAATTTGTACGCATTGTTTGTTAGCCAACATGGACCGTCGACTTTGCCATATGCTTTAGAGTTCACTAAAGAAACTTCTTGTCGAGAGAAAGAGAGAGGGGGGGGGGGGGGGTAAGGGGAGAGAAAACGAGATCACCTTGATCTAGGTAGACGAAATTTTTTTTTGCAGAAGCGATTAAACAATTTGTCTGGTTGTAAAATTTAAGGGCGACCCACTTTCGAGAACAAAGGGAGCACCAGTGACTGCTGTCAACACCGTGTGGTGTCTATGATGCGCTCTGAATGAGTTCTCCTTGGAACGAAGTAATGAGATCTGTGTTGCCGCTGTCGAAAGCAATAGCACGCTCTTTTGTCTGGAACCATTAACGCATGACTCTGCAGACGTTTACTTCCCTCCCTGTCTAGCCGGATTTCGACTCCCGGAAACAACTTCATCAAATTTCAGCAGGCAGACTTAATTCTGCCTTTTCACTCCTATTTATACCTGTAATACGGTATATCTTCTTTCTTTTTCCTTACAGCTAGGTAACGATGACAGCGTTCCCTGCAAAGGTATTATTCAAAAGTGAAAGTGAGGTCAGAAGAAATAAATTCCAGCTATAGAAAAGGGAAGGAATAATACGCACAAAGATGAGCTTATGGTAAAACCTGGCCATATGGAGTGAGACAGAAGTATGCTGGAAAGCGCAAATGTATGTTTTTCTACACTTCAAAGATCTTCATGAGTGTCCAAGTCTAAGAGTTTCCTCATTCAAAATCACCATGGTTACTGTTTCCACGAAAGGAAGAGAGCCAGAACATTAGGCAAAATACAGCATACATACTTTACCTAGGATTCAAATCTAGTCCTAACAAAATGTCTGTGGCATCCATCTTAACAACTTCACAATCCTGCTAAAAGTATGGATTCTAGAATTGTACAGAAATGTCTGTTTTATACACAGCAAACCTTATATTAAAACCCTGTTGATTTAAGAAGAGTATCTCACAGGCACGATGAAATTGTTCCTCTGAGATATATTATGAGCGGCTTCCAAATTCATTATCTTCAAATGCTGATTCTGCTTAAATTGGTAAATAAGGATAAAGTTGCATTTTAGAAAATTTGCTATTTAATTACTAGAAACATTCACCCCATAGATGAAGATTTTTCAACCAGCTCAAAGAGGAAGTCTAAGCACTAGCATTTCCATCGCATTTCCTCATGATGTAGAAAAGGATTAAAATAAAGGATGTGTTCATTTTTCCATTTTGCTATACTCCTAGCTGTTGGACTGGAAAATTTTGATTTTTTCGCATTGCCTAGAAGAAATTACGAAATCATAGTTGAAGTAAAGAAAATGTGCCATTTAATGTTACATCTCATGCTGTAGCGATACTTCTTTTTGCCCGACGTATTGGAAGGCTCTGCTTGCATTGCATTGATATAGCCTTGAAAAATGTTATCAACGTATGCTTAGCTTATCTGAAGAGCAATTTTCCTGCTAAGTGGGGCCATTTCAAATTTTGAAATTTGTGTTCTTCACAGTATCCCTATTTGTCGAAGATGAATATCAAAAAGACAACATTGTTTGAAGGGATGGCGACTATTTCTTCATTGTTAAATATCCTACCATTTCCAAAATAAAATTACTTTTCTTGGTATCCAAATTTTCTGGCTAAATGGCACAGATGTAAATTTACATTTGCTACGATCTTTTGTTTATAATACATAAACAGCGAAACTTCTTTTTGGATCTGTTGCCAGGAAATATGCCTACGATATTTTGAATTTGTATTCATTTCATTTCATTTATTTTTTACTTAGGGATTGAATCTTGTCTTTAGCCCCAAGTTTGTGGCCATTGATTACTTGGTGCTACAGAACGCTGGGAAGGCACGCCGCTCTTGTCTCGTCCGAGGCTCGGTGCCTGTTTAACACGTACAACTAGCCAAAATCCAAGTCTTCTAACCACTCGGCAGTCGGGGCGGCCCTATGATCTTCAATATATTTTCTAGTTTTTCCTGGCTCAGAATTCTCACACAAAATGGCTCAAAGATATACACTGGCGGAAAGTGAAAAAAGAACACCAAGAAGGAATTGGTGGACGATCATGAAATTTACATATATTAATGGGGTCGAACTTACGTAGGTGTGATGTTAATTTCGGGACCAACCGGTGAGCGCTTACGCCACAGCACGGCATAATATGCAAATTATCGTCGGTGGTATTTAAGGAGTATGGCGAAGTGAATGTAATCAGTCGTCGGCGTACGGACACGTGCGAAGACCCTGAAGAAGCTGCAATGCCTGGACATGGAAGACGTGTACGATTTCAGCAGTTATCGGACTTTGAGCGAGGTCGTCTAGTCGGACTCTGCGAGGCCGGGTGGTCGTATCGTCGTACTGCGGAGCGAATTGGACGGTAAGTATCGGTGGTGGTACGATGGTGGCGTAGATGGTGCGAGGAACATTCCCACACGAGAAGACGTGGAACCGGGAGTCACAGATGGACTGATGAGCGGACCGATCGACGCATAAGAAGAGCGGCGTTGTCAAGCAGAACTTCCGCTGCGACGCAAATCCGAGCTGCCGTGGCACCTGAGGTGACTGTGCGAACAATCCGCAACCGTCTACTGGATGCAGGACTACGTGCATGTGTGCCTCTGGCATGTGTACCTCTGACTCCAGCCCACCGTCAGGAACGGCTGCAGTGGTGTCGCCAACGTCTCCACTGGAGAACGCAATGGCGATCTGTCGTGCTCAGCGATGAAAGCAGATTCTGCTTGGGAGCCTCTGATGGCCGTATGCGTGTTCGCAGACGCACAGGGGAGCGTCTCCACCCTTCTTGCATCCGCTAGCGACACACAGGGCCTACACCTGGTCTTCTGGTGTGGGGAGCGATCAGCTATCACTCCCGTACACAACTAGTGTTTGTACCGGGTACGTTAAATAGCACCTCCTACATCAACAACATCATTCAGCCCGTTGTTGTGCCATTTGTAAGGTCGGTCCATCGTGGTGTTTTCCAGCAAGATAACGCACGCCCACACGCGGCACGTGCAACGCAACATGCACTTCAGGGTGTGAAAAAACTTCCATGGCCTGCACGTTCACCAGATTTGTCCCCCATTGAGCTCGTGTGGGATTTTATGGGACAACGACTTATCCGGTCTCCACGGCCAGCAACGACCATCCCCGATTTACGCGTCCAGGTTGAGGATGCTTGGAACTCAATACCCCAAACTTACATCCAACATCTGTACGACAGACTCCATGCCGGAATTGCACAGTGTGACGCAGTTCATGGCGGTTCAACCTCGTACTAACCATGTTACATGGAAATGTTATTTTTCAGTTTACCAGCAAATACAGCTGTATTTTGCCATAATGTTTTGATCACGTTATCCTCTGTAATCCGTTATTAGGCTGTATAAATTTCGTTGGTATCAGACGTCTCCTTCTTGGTGTTCCTTTTTCACTTTCCGCCAGTGTATTTGCATTTCATCGCGATGTTAAACAGGAGTTGAAAAACCTCTAATTGAATTAAGTACAGAGAGTTATGACCAATATTTCCCACTATTTTTATAGGTCAGAGTTGTCAGGAACTATTTTGTAGCTGGATAAAGCACGATCTGTTTGCTGTAGCTGAACACGTGGGGCTAATACACTCATCGTCAAAGAAATAGTTGCACGCAGAAGGCAGCAACTGACAGGAATGGAACTTGTTGGGTAGGTTTGACATCGTGAGACATGCACATAATTCAAGTATCACGCGCGGCCGCGCATGTGACACCAGCAAGGAGGGGTCGTAGCACTGTACCTGACCGGCTATATAAGGTCGTCCGGTTGCGCGTGCTTACCATTCTGACTCATGCTGTTGTGTTGGTTGCATCCTCTGCAAGTGAAGTATGCCTCGGAGAAAAGTTCGGAAGCAATTCGAGCAGTTGAAGGAGTTCGACAGGGGCCGTATCGTCGGGCTCCGGGAAGCGGGATGGTCTTATCGCCATATTGCGCGCAATACCGGGTCGCGCGGATATCACCATAGCACGCTGTTGGCGGCAGTGAATAGAACAATACACGCACGTCGCAAATAGCAGTATGAGAACCTCAAATTGCTATTTGCGGCGTCCGTGATCGTACGTTGACTCGAACAAAATTTCCCAGTATTTATCGCTGATGTTACAAGGTTAAATCAAAAAGTAAAGACAATTTGTGAATTAAACTGATGGAGCAAGCGACAGCAGCCGACCAACGTTAACACGTGATAACAGCAGTTAGACAAGGTTGCACATGCAGCGTGCAACATCGCAGCTCACTCTGACTCCGACGGTGTTCGAGTAAACCTTGATATTTCTCTTTCCGATTGCACTGCTGTGGAATAGCATGCCGTAATAAGGTTTCTTTGTACTGAAGGAGTTAAGCCTGGTGAAATTTACAGAAGAGCGGTAGCACGGCATGGTAATAAGTGTATGGGTTAGAGAAAAGTTTACAAATGGGTAGAAAGGTCTCAATATGGCAAGAAAAGTTGTTACTGACAGCGTGCCCGTCAAAGTCACGAACTCAAAACCATGTCGATCATGTGAACTTTCTTATTTAAGAAGACCGGCGTATACTGTGTCCGCTGTGGATGATATATTAGACATAAATTATGGTTCTGTGCATGAGGAATTAGGATACTAGGAAGTGTGTGTATCAGACGAGTCCCGGAACTTTTGACCCCATCAACACAAATAACAGCGTATAGATATTTTTAACGAGTTCCTGCAGCGTTATGAAGAAGATACAGGTTTACTGTAAAGGATTCTCACCGGGAACGAAACCTAGGTGCAACGTTTAGACCCTGAAATCTAGAGACAAAATATGGATTATGTGTATACAAAATATGGATTACGATTCCGTATGAAGCTTTGCAGGATCTAGTGTTTTTCGTGTTGGTGTTGGTGGTACTTTCTGTTGTCTTTGGATGAGATTTATCAGAGATTTAGGTAAAAATGCCGCTGTTACTTCGTACATTTATAGTCAGTTTGCTTTTTCTTGTGCCATTGTTTTCATACGTGTGATTATAGTCTTGCTAGAAACGGATTACTGTTTTATCTTCTTTACCTGTTCGAAGGAACCGTTGTACACACCTTTTACTTTCCTCTTAAAAATTTCTCATTTGTTTGATTTCACTCATTCGGTCTTTCTTGAGTTTGGGTTCCGTGCTGGTATGAACTTTATTGATGCTCTTTGGAGTCTCCTCCTTGTTGTTTCTGCAGATATTGGCCTTAGTTAACTATTTTGCCACACTGAAGAGAACTTGCAGAGCATACTGTTGTGTCTGTTGTTGTAGATTTTCTATGCAGTCTATGTGTATGCATTTAGTTTTTTGGTCGCTAAGGATCTGTTGTCCCTCTGGAGGGTAACTTTTTCCATTCCGTTGCATTGAACGTATGCGTGAACCAGTGGTGAGTAGGTGACTTAGTTCGGACGTACTCTTAATATGACGGTTTCCCGATTCACATCCTAAGATTCATGTTCTTTCTTATCATTTATTTGGTATCCGCACTGGCATCAGCCTTTTTGGTGCTCCGTGAATTCTGAATTTTCTCTCAAAGATTAGTCGGCACTTTGTTGCCTTTTGTGCATTTGTGCAGCCTTTGTGTTGGCGCTTGTGTGGGTGCGCGCGTCTTAGTCGCTAAGATTTATATGCCTCTGGAGCGGAATTCTGTTCTTTCATTGCACTGAGGGTACTAGTGAACCAGTGATGAATAATGGAGCTCATATTAGAAGTTCTCTTATACTATGAGTGGCCACTTTATTACGACCACCCCCTCAGTACTTCGTTGGGCCACCTTTTGCCTTTAACACTGGGTCGATTCTTCGTGGCATGGACTCCACGAGATGTTGATAGGTGGTTTGTGGAATCTGAGACCATGCTTGACGAATAGCACTTTCCAGGAATGTGAGATTGCAGGGTTGTGGATCCAACTGTCTAATGGCTCGTTCAACTTCATCCCACAAATTCTCAATGGGGTTGAGATCTGGAGATTGTGGGGGCCACCTAAGCAAGGTAAACTCACCGGCATGTTCCTGAAACCAATCCTGTACAATACGAGCACTATGGCAGGACGCATTATCTTATTGAAAGTAACCATCGTCATTGGGATAAAACATCCACATGACAGGATGCACTTAGTCCGCAACGATGTTTAGATATGATGTGCGAGTCAGACGTTGATCAACACGAATTAAAGGGTCCAAAGCATGCCAGGAAAGCTTTCCCCAAACCATAACGTTGCCACCACCAGCTTGAAGGGTTGTAGCAATGCATTTGGGGTCCATGCTTTCGTGCTGTTTCCGCCAAATTCTCACTCGGCCATCGGCTTGGTACAACTGAAAACGTGATTCATCGGACCACATAATTTGTTTCCAATTATCGACTGTCCAATCCTTGTGCTCCTGTGCGAACTGGAGACGTTTTATCTTGTTAACTGCAGACACCAAAGGTGTTCGAACAGGCCTTCGGGTGCCATATCAGATCCGATGCAGTGTACGGCGACCGGTGCGTGAAGAGATCATTTGAGGGGATCCTTGATTAAGATGGTCTGTAATTTGCTGCACTGTTGCCCTTCTGCTGTCTGTTACCAGTCTGGACACTCTCCGTTCCGTCCGAGCAGTCATTAGTTGATGACGACCACACGTTGCACGTAGAGACCCAGTTCTTTGGCTTACAGTCCAGTCTTTAAACACTTTAATAACAGCTGCTCTGGAACATTTCACGAATGCGGCTGTTTCGGTGATACTCGCTCCATGGCTCCGAGCTCCTACAATCATCCCACGTTGAAAGTCCGTCAAATCGCATTTTTTACCCAATTCGTCACCCAAAAATCACTTCTTCTACTGCCGCAAGCACTAAGCTTTCCCTTTTTATACTAGCCCCGCCCTCTGGCGGCAACAGCGTGCAGCCATAGCTCATTTGCTTAAAACTGTCAGGTGGTCATAATACAGTGGCCACTCGGTGTGTAAAGGCTTTGTAGTAGACCAATTCAGGTTTATTACCATTCTGATGAAACGCGTGGATTCTTTTCCCTACAGAAGAGCTTTCATTCTATTCGTTGCGATTTCTGCTCTAATAAAAAATGGAGGACTTTTCCCATTTGTATTTTTTCGGTAATTTGCATTCATCTAGCCATGAAATTATTGTTAGCGTGTAGAGAGTATTTAGGCAATTCTGTGTATGCTGTCTTATTTTGCTCTCTCTCGAACTTTAATCCCTAATGTGGAGGAATTTTCCTTATTTCGTACCCAGTATTTGTACTACTTCTGTTCTTGTACTGGACATACCATAGTTATTGCATTTCGTTTCTCATACTTCCAGCTACGTACAGAATAAGACATTTAAGCTATTTGTGTTCTTTCTACCAACATTCACTTCCGTGGAAAATAATCTGCTCAAAAGGTTAGGGATATAACGATTTCAAAGTTTAGGTGCATGTTGACGCATGTGTTGTGAGGTCAGTTGAGTAGGTTTAACGACTATCTTGAGCAACTCTAAGGGCTGTAAGCACTCGCCCATCCCTAATCCAGGGCCACTTGTTCCACGGGAACGTGCAAGGCTACTGCCGTAAGACAAGTACGCCACCCATGCCTTATCGTCGTCCAAGCTCTGACCCAGTTTAGACGATTGGTCAGAGACCTACGCCTCTGACCACATGCCGATCGGGGCGGCTAACTGGGTCTTCTAAGCAGTCAAAGTGCTGAAATGTGTCATAACGATGTTCGTCGGTAAACGCATCTGTTAGAGTAAGAACAATGCATAGAAGTGATCTGACTGCTGCAATACGGCCATTGGGATGCTAGAACTTGGACTCAGACAAATAGATGTTGTAGAAGTTCTTCAATATACACTGCCTGGCCACAAAAAAAGTCGCGATGAAAATGGAAACATGCAAATACCGAGGAGAGCATGATTCATGAAGAATTTCGAATATTTGGATAATTATGCGGGCAATACAACCTTTAAATGGAACGATATGAGCGTGCAGCTCATCAGTTCTAAGCGATCATGGCGGAAGTCGTTATACACAGTCGCGGAAAAGATGTGACAGAGTCACAAAGGGCCAAATTATTGGCCTATGGTAAGGGCAGAAGACCTGCAAGGAGATTGCTGAAATAACTGGCACCGGATTATTAACTGTTCAACGCATTTCTAAATCGTGGAATGATGGCGGTGAAGCATCAACTTTGCGGAAAATGTGTGGTCGAAAAACAGTCCTGAATAATCGTGACCGAAGATCATTAAAACGCTTAGTGAAATCGCATCGCAGAAAAACGACACTAGAACTCACAACCATGTTCAATAGTGAAAGCAAGACCATTTCCACTAGCACCATGAGACGGGAACTTAAAGGACTGGGATTAAACAGCTGTGGAGCAAAAAGGAAACCACTGGTTAGTAAGAGTATTTGGAAAAAAAACTCCAATTCGCCACGGAACATAAAGATTGGACTGCTGAAAAATGGGGGAGAGTCATGTGGTGTGATGAGTTGAGGTATACTCTGTTCCAACATGATGGACGTATACGGTTTCGAAGGGAACCGCATGAATGAGGTATTGGACCCTTCCTGTACTGTACCCACTGTACAGGCATCAGGAGGAAATGTTGTGATCTGGGGTTGCTTCTGTTCGGCTGGTCAAGGTGCTGCAACACTATGCAGCAATAAAATGAAGTCACCGGAGTATCTCAGCATACTGAATGACCACCTTATTCCATCAATGGAATTTTTCTTCCATGAAGGCAATGGCCTGTTATAGGATGATAATGCCACGATTCATCGAGCTAAAATTGTGGAAGATTGGTTCAAGGAGTACTAGGCATCATTCGCACACTTCAGTTGGGCACCACAAAGTCCTGACCTCAACCTTATTGAGGGTCTGTGGGATATACTGAAAAGGAATCTAAGTAGTAATTCCACTCTTCAGTCATCAACCAAGGATCTTGGCGAAATGTTACTGCAAAGCTGGCCACAAATCGGTGGGGAGACAGTTCATAAACTCATAGACATTATGCCAAGAAGAATGCGTGCTGTAATTTGTGCTAAAGGTGGTCCCAGAAATATTAACATGCACGACTTTTAATTTGGCCAGGAAGTGTACTAAAGTGTGTTAAGTCGATTTCACGTACATTTCCGGGAGCAAGGCAGTGTCACAGAACGATGTAAGTGAGGTCTTTCAGAGACAATTGAAGACCTCCCTTATGTCATTCTGTGACAGTGTCACAGAACGTTGATCTTGCCGGCAAATTGCGCCCCGGCAAGATTTGTATCACAGCATAAACGCTTACAGAAACCACATGATGCCCAGCCACCAGATATCTAAGGCTCTGAAAAGTGTCACTGACGTCGCGGTAAGTGATCGAACGGTCAGTAATCGACTGCAAAAGGAATGTCTGGGGCCGAGACGTCCGTTGTGCCGAATAGCAAGAAAAGATGTGAGTGGACACGATAACACCTATTGTAGCAAGAAGATTGGGAAATAATCCTATACTGCTATGTGTCCAGATTTGGCTTACATTACGATAGTCAGCAACTTCTAGCCTCCAAAGCCTCGCGAACGTGCTGTAGTCTGCCTTTGTGCCAACCTGTGCATCCTTTTTGCGGCGGTTCGGTCATTATGTGGGGAAGTGTCTGCTTTGATGACCGCACAGGACACACGAACGATAGCGTGTACCAATGAGACATCACAAGAACTGCAACTTTTTTCCAATGTGCGATAAGCTAGTTTTCATTTCGTGAATAATAATGTCGACTCATCGAGCTCGCATCATTGTTCGTTAGCTTGAAGATCTAGGTATCCCCACTTTTTCTTCTACCTGCGGCATTCCCCATTTACCGCTACTGATCTTAATCCCGTTAAACATGTCTGTGTTGCCCTGGAAAGGACCTTGGACAGGCATCACCCGCCCTCTACTACACTTTCATAACCTTGTGACCTTTTGTATCTTTTGTGGGCGGCATTACCCCGACGCCAACTGAATCATCTATATCGATGCAATATTTTACGGCCAGACGAAACATAAACTGAAGTCAACTTACGATAACTTTTTATTGGCCCAGCAATATTTCAGTAGATCCAACATATAAAACACATCAAGTAAACTTCACATTTATCTTAGCGATCGAACGTCTACACACACACATCCACCGATCAACTGCCGTATCGTCCTTTATAACTACCGTTCTTATCACATTCATACGTCACCTTCTCTGACCTCAAATGTGTTGCCAACCTCATTCTTGTGAGAGAGAAGATATCACGTTAAGTTTGGAAAGTATAAAGGAGAACAAACTCAGATTTACATAGGAAAAGGAACTAAAAATGAAAGTTATATTACACTTTACGTCACACATCTCATGTGCAGTTTACCACGGAGGTTCCAAGAGGTTGTTAGGTACCAAAGAGGTGTCACAACATACTATCTTACCAAACTAAACTTCGTGAGTTTCACATTCCTTCTGAGTTAATAAGATTTTCTCTCGTTTGAATGTCGAAAGAGAACGATGGTACTCCTTTGTCTAAACATTTCATGTATGTTCTGGGTTTTAAATTTTATATTATTCCAAATTAAACGCACACAATTGCTTTTCGTACTGTATCTCCTTTTTCCCGTAATATCCGTATCCTCGTTTGAGCAGTTTTTATCATAATCCCGTAACGGAAGCTCGTGACTTTGGGGTGAAGGAAGATCAGATCTTAAGCCCATGAAAGATGCTCACGAGAAATTCTTATATTTTAAAGAAAGCTTTTGTGTTATGTAAGAAGTTCGATTTCATTAGCATTTTCCCCGGGAAGTTCCTTTTTATTTAACTTAAATTTTTCATGAATATATTGACTTTCTGATTTCCGGAACTTTTTTATTTCTTATGTTTTATGAAACGTTTTATATTTTTTATTTGTGTAGTTTATATCATCTATGACGTAGAAGTCTTTTCGTACTTCTAGGTTATTTTAAAAACATAACCATAAGATGAAATAGTTCCTAAATTAAACCTTAACGGCCAGACGAAACATGTAAACAACAGAAGTCAAACTTATGGAAAAGATGCTTTATTCAGGATGTAGCACTTCCATAACAAATCATAACATCACATAGTACTTCGCATTAAACTCTCCACACACCACACAGCTCTACACAGATCTTAACACAACGCTCAACTTGCAACACTTCTCCAAGCCACGCTCCTTAAGCAACAGTTTAGTCGTCGTTTTTATCTCTCATTCTTATCTTATATCAGACATACGTCACATTCATTCAACCTCAATTATGTTGCCAACAGTATTCGTTTGAGAGAAAAGATATTACGTTAAGAGTGAAGTATAGCTGAGAATAAACTCAAGATTTACATAGGGAAAGAAACTAAAAAAGAAAGTCAATTTAGAATATACGTCACACGTCATGTAAGTACTTCCTCAGTTAATGCCAACACATTTTTGTGTAAACGAAACTTCGTGATTCCCCAAAGTCGGTTTGATGACAATGATAAAAGAACAGTTCCGAAATATTAATTGTGTTTCTAAACCTAAGTTTTTACAAATGCTTCGTTATACTAAAGGAACTATTCTGACCTTGGTATAACGGCATATAGTATGCTTTTTATTTACAGGAAAGTTCTTTGTTAGTACCCTTAATTCTTCTTGATCATGTAAGACTTTATTCTTTTATTCGTATTTTTTGCTGGCAATTTATTGATGCCCGTTTTTCTTTTTCTTTACAGGAGAGGTACTGGGTATCTGCGCTGGAATCTTACAACACAATGCATTGGCTTTCATCGGGATGTATGCAGTAAAGTCGACATATCAAAGGAAAGGCATAGGAATCAAGATATGGAAAGCTGTCATGAATCGCATTGGCGACAGAAATGCTGGAGTCAATCCCGTTCCTTCCCAGTTGACAAACTACCGTGACCGAGCAGGATTTTCTATCCAAACGTCATGGTGTTCAGCAGTTTGTTCGTCTCCCACTGTTGTGACGAAAAACCTTGTTTCTCACATTCCCGGCATTACTGTGAAGCAGCTGTTTGTAGATGATTCCTTAATGGAAGATGTCACCCATTACGACACCGAAATACACGGATTTTCCCGATCAAAGATGATACCATTGGTGGTAACAGAAGAGGAATCTGTAACCGTGGTAGCAGCTAGAGATAATCTCACATGTGGCTACGGAAATATCCGTCGATGCATTACGGGTGATGCCATTGTTGGCCCCCTATATGCGGACAGTTTAGAGATTGCAGAAGTAATACTAATGCACCTTGTAGATGCTTTCCCCTTGTCACGAAGCCACGGTGTACGAATGATGATAATTGATGCTAATCCTGAAGCTCTGACTCTTATTGACAAAATAGGACTGGTGAAAAAGCAAGGAATTGCACGGCTTTACAATAAAGAAGACGTACATGCCAATTTCAGCCGTATTTTTGGCCAACACAATCTTAATTTCGCAGTTTTCTAATGCAAAGTATCAATTACTGACGGACGGGTGATTTTCTCTCTGGACGTCCTTCAAAAATCTTGACAGCAACGACTGAAATCGGCGATGTGCAAATACCCTCTTATATCTGATTTTCTTTTGGAATTCGTAGACAAGTGACAGAAAAAGGCCTATATTAGGAAGTTTATTTTATGCTTTCAATTGTGAAATGGTCGTTATTTGTGAATGCTGAAATCTTTAGTACATTTTTGATTGTGTGTTACAAATGGTTTGGATTTGAGTGAGAAGTACTGACTATTAATGTACTGTAATTTTTAAATGGCATCCCAATTGATTAGGTTTCCTCTTGGACGTAGACTATTGAAGAATTCTAATTTCTTGCGATTAGATTCTAACAATTTTTTATTCTATCTTATTCACTATTCGTGAACAATTCCACATGTATCCTAAGCTAACATTTCGCATATGAAATAGATAACATAACCAGAAGGTAAACATATAACTAACACACAAACAAACACGCGCTCGTGGCACTCACACGTTAATCACAAAGACAGCTGATAATTAAGGTCTTTTTTCTTTTTTATTCTGAAAACTCCGCCTCTGTGGCTTGTTGCAACTCTTCATTGTTTCAGAAACGTGTGCTGCAGTTTCAGAGGCATGGAATAACTCCAGGATGATGCAAAAACTCCACAGACAGAGCACAAGCTTGTGATTGAATATGGAATCTCCTGTGCGATTAGCTAAGTGATTGAATATGGAATCGCCTGTGCGATTCCATATTCAGTCACTTACCGATGCTTCCCCTTTGCGATATCACCAGACATGACTGAATTACTGATTGACGCAAAGAACTGATATCTCATCACAATGAAATGAAATCCGATAGCTGTCTTGCGTTTTTACACTGTCGTAAGATGTTACAATATTGAAAAGTACACTTAGGGCTTTAATAATGAAGGCTCTATGTACATAGAGTTCATGTGCTTTAAATAATCAAAACATATAACTACAGCTGGTTCCGAGTGTCTTTTCGTACGGAGAACAAACCATGATACCATGATTCGCTGTGAAAAGTATGCTATACTACGAGCAACAGTGGAATAACAGATATCTAAACTTAAGTAAACTATTAATATAACTCCTTAATATTTTGTAAGTGTAGCTAAAGCAAAGAGAGAGAGAGAGAGAGAGAGAGAGAGAGAGAGAGAGAGAGAGAGAGAGAGAGAGAAAGAGCGGGCGAGGGAGAAAGAAAACAGGAAATTATAGCATATGAAATGACACGTGTCATATGAAATGAAGATGACACCTGAAACTAGACGAAAGTTTAACTTTCGTCTGGTCCTATGGGATAGAAGCTGAGCATTCTGAATCTCAATTTACCATGGGGAGTATCGAGGTGATAAATTCCGTTAGAGTTTTCTGTAATGGTTATCAGTGATATTCAGTACAAAGCTCTCTTTACCGCTTGGAGTTTTTTTTCCAAATCCCACGTGCGGCATCTGTACACTGATGAACCATTACATTATAACCACCCCCAGCATAGCAAACTGAGCGCACCTGGAGACCACACAGTGGCGCAGGTGAAGTTTACAGAGCAGTATCTATACAAACGAGGACCGACTTTCGGTTAGCAGAGTGTTCGGAGTCAGAATGAGAAAAGCTGCAGATTAATCGGAGTTTGATAAAGGACAAATTGTGATGGCACGGAGACTCGGAACTGCCATCTCGGAAACGGCGTGGCTTGTGGGTTGTTCACGTGCCGCTGTAGTGAGTACGTATCAAAAGTGGTGCACAGATGGCCAAACGACGAAACGTCGTTCAGCCATGTGTCGTCCGCAGTTCATTGATGCGGACGACACCCGGCTAGACTTCATGAACTCGTTTTGAAAAGGTGGCGATTAAAAGTAAAAGTAAGACTAGAAAAGGGAAGAATTTCGATAAGAGGAGGTCCCAGGAGCCAAAGGGGAGCGGAGACTATCGCGCATTGGTTCACAGCGACCGCAGGGCCACAATGCGACAAATCACCAGCAGCTACAACAGTGGTGATCAGAGAAATGTGTCACAGCACACAGTTCATTGCAGCCTTCTGCGCATGGGCTTGCGTAGCCGAAGACCCAGCCGAGTCCCCATGCACACTGCACGTCATCGCCAACAACGCATGAAATGGGCCTAAGATCATCCAGATTGGACGTGGATGATTAGAAGAAAGTGGCCTGGTCTGAAGAATCAAGATTCCTGGTGCGTCATGCAGACGGCCGAGCACGGATACGCCGATTACCAACAGAGGCTAGGGCTCCTGGATGCACTGTTGGACGGAAACAGGCCGGAGGCGACGGAGTTAGGCTGTGGGCGATGTTTTCTTGAGACACTCTTTGCCCTATTAACCCAATAGCACAATCCCTGACAGCTGTCAGGTATCTTAACATCTTTGCGGACCAAATTCCCCCATTCATGGCAAATGTGTTCCCTGCTGGTGAGGGCCATTACCAACAGGATGATGTGCCATGCCACAATGCCAGAATCGTCAAGGAGTGGTTCGAGGAACATGCTGGTGACTTTCTGTTAATGACGTGGCTTCCAAATTTACCTGACATGAACCCAATCGAACATTTGTTGTTCGACTTCGAAAAACGGGTTCACGCTAATTCCCTACAACCCCGAAATGTACGGATACCGGAGAGCCTGCTGTTGACATTATGGTACCAGACACCCCAGGATATCTATCGCCACCTCATCGAATCGATGCCTCGCCAAGTGGCCGCTGTTTTGAGGGCTAAAGAGGGTCCTACAGCTTATTAGGTAGGTAGTCATAATGTAATGGCTCATCGGTGTATATCTATCAAAGGTTAAGCTCACATGCCTCAGTCATCTTTTCTGGTAAGGAAGTCTCCCGAATATGCATGAGAGAATTGAAAAAAAAAAAAGCTCCAAGGGGCAAAAGAATATCAGAGATGCGTTCTTGTTGGTCACTTCTTACTGCTGCATCTGTTTGTAAATATATGATGTCACGCTGAGAAATTGAAAACTTAAAAAACAAGTTAGTAAAATCATGCAATGCATTGATCATGATACGCTTTCCAACATACTAGAAATCATTACTCAAGTTATGAGGATAATGGCCGTGGAATAAATCGCGCTCGACTGTGTCCTGACCTTCGACCCCATTTCGACTATATTCAACAAAACCGGTTCAGTATACCTCCGGAACAACATACTAAAGCTTTGTCGCAATAGAAGCATTTTTACGTAATTTATGACGCAAAGGGCAATGGAATGGACCCCGCACCTCTGTCCTGACCTTTGACCCCATTTCGCCCATTTTCAATAGGGTTCGTCCCCAGGTGGTTCCCTACCACATTCTTAAATTTCATCGAAATCGAACCATTTTTACGCGAGTTATCGTGCGGACGGACAGACAGACAGACGGACAAAGGTGGAACACATACGTTTCTTCAACCTACATTTGGAAAGCGTTAAAAGGGGAGAGAAAGAAGAGTACATAACTCAAAATCTTTGATACGTAAAACTATTTCGTATGCTATGGGCAATGACGACTCATGCTCTGAGATGGAAACGGATAACAGGTCCCTATTTCATTTAGGGTCAAGATTTCGATGGCCTTGTGTGACCCTTTTTTTACGCTTTCCAACCGTAGGTTGAAGAAGCGTATATGCTGCAGCTTTGTCCGTCTGTCCGTCCGCACGATAACTCGCATAAAAATGGTTCGATTTCGATGCAATTTTAGTATGTGGTAGGGGACCACCTGGGGACGTACCCTATTGAAAATGGGTGAAGTGGGGGTCAAAGGTCAGGACATCGAGCGGGATGCATTCCATTGCCCTCATGCGTCATAACTTCGTAAATTTGGTTCAATTTCGATGAAATTTTAGTATATGGTAGGGGACCACCTGGCGACAAACCCTATTGAAATGGGTGAAATAGGGTCAAAGGTCAGGACATAGGATTGCGATCCATTCCATTGCCCTTATGCGTTATAACTTACGTAAAAATGCTTCGATTGATACAAAACTTTATCATGTTGTTCCGGAAGTATACTTTACCGGTTCTGTTGAATATCATCGAAATGGAGTCAAAGGTCAGGTCATAGGAGCGAGATTTATTCTACAGCCATTATCCTCATAACTTGAGTAATAACTTGAGTAATTATTTCTGGTATGTTGGAAAGCGTATCATGATCAATGCATTGCGTGATTTTACTAACTTGTCTAAGGTTTTATTTTTCAAATGAAATAAGTCTGTACACATGATACTCAAAACAAATCAGGAGATTATTTGGTGCAAGATACAATATCTGGCTCTGCTTTCTCGAAGTTTCTTTCGTCGTGTAAAGACAAACACAAGTCCCTAATATTTTAATCAGTCGAAAACCAAACAATTCTTCTGTTTCCATATACTAGAGTATGTCAAATGTTCGTCCCGTTTAGGGATAAAAAGTTTATTAATGCAAGAAATCCATACAGCTCACCTCATTCTGCAAAGTACAGGCAGGACGGGCTATACGCCTGCAAAGTACAGGTAGGACGGGCTATACCCCTGCAAAGTATAGTCCGTTGTTTTCTGTAGCCTTATGCCAACATTCCACCAGAGACACGACCCCACGTCGGTATCACACGGCAGGTTTCGAGGACAGAAACATTTTCTGATGCCAGATTCTACATCCACCACTGAAGCGAAGGGTCGTCATTTTAGAAAATGGGCCATGCAGGAAAACAGATAGCAGTCGAATGCACAAGTTCCGGACTGTATGGAGGGATGAAGAAGGATCTCAACCCGTCCCAATTCCTTTAGTTTTCGGCTAACCACTCTGGAGGAGTGACTTATGGCATTATCCACTTGCAACAATGCTCACGTCCTATTGATGAGCGCTGGATAACGCTGGATCAGAGCATCATGGACTCGCTGCAATTGTTTGGCATAGAAGTTCTCGTCCACAGCCTGACCATTTGGCACGAGTTCCCTGTGCACAGGACCCCCATAATTCCATCAAATGCACAGCATGACTGTTTTACCAAATCACTTCCTCTGCACCACTGGCTGTTCTTCCTAGTATGGTCTCAGCCACTGGTTCCCAGTGGTAGGATAACGCAAGAATATCCACTTTCATCCCGTGTGACGATACAACGTCAAAAACTATTGTACTGTGGATCGACAGAAATCTGCGACAGACAACAACAAGTTGTTTTGCCTGCTGGGATGTCAGTTTATGGAAAACCATTTGATGACACCTTGAGAAGAAACTAAGCTAGTGCAGGAAACGAACGATGGTGGATTGGGAAGACCCCACTTCAGCTGCCAATTGTCGTGCACTGGCAATTAGTTCGCATTCACAACTCCGACTAGGATGTTAGTGTTGCTGATCATTGGGCGTTCTGATCTTGCCTTGTCTTTGAGGCTGATGTCCTCAGCATTGATACGCTGAAACCATTTTCGTGCAGTGCTGCTGCCCACTGTTTTCTCGTCTTCATCTACTCATTTCATCAATAATCGCGTATAAGAACCCAAACAGTACGTTTATCGACCTACATCCTCTGCTCGCCTCATAGAGCAATGTGCCTCCGTGCCAAATGCACGTCATGAGCCTCGTGTGTTCCACGCAGTCGTGGTACCCAGTCGACGCTGGCGCACTTTTTCTATGGGAAAGGACGCTCAACATATGTAGCTCAAAACGAGACAAACTTTTGTCTCACTCTCGTACACTAAGTGCTTACTGAATTACGACCACCCTTATGCAAAGTGAGTTACACCAGGCATTGACGTAACGAGGAGGATTGCGTGGACTGTAGCGTAAAATAACTTATATAAGAGGCTGATGGTTCAGTTTAAAGCAAAATTACTGACTTTATGGATAAAACGAAGGATTTATTGGAGTTTATGAAAGGACAAATTTTCAGCTCACAAGGGATTAATGCGTCCATTTCAAAAACGGCCACTCTTATGGGTTGTCCGAGGGCATCCATGTTTAACGTGCACCATGATTAGTGCCAAAATTACGGAACAACCAACTAGAGACACAACTGTAATGGGAAGCGAACGGTGAATCACAAAGTTGAATGACGGCTGCGTCGTCCTTATACAGGGCAATCGGTGCAGCACACGTTTGCAAATGACAGCCCATTACAATATACTGTAGTTCACCCAGAAACAATATCTCGCGCTACTGTGACTCGCACGCTGGTACAGATGGACTACAAGAGCAAACGTCCTATAAGCCACCATCACCTAACAACAGTCTAATCGACGTAAATGATTCTCCAGTCGACAACAGCATGCCTATTGGACGATGGAAGATTGGAAGCATTTGTGCTAATGCAATGAATCACAATATGCACTCCATTTGGCCGATGGTTGAGTTCGTATTTGGGATCAACAGCATTAGGCTATGCATGGCATCGAATATCAAAGCATTAGGTATGATATGGATAATGTTTAGATATGGAAAATGCTTAGCTGGCGGAAACCGAAATCTTTGGTGCGTGTGGACAAAAGTATGGACTGCGGTCACAGCCAGGGATTGTTGCGTACCATGTACAGTATAATTTGACGGTGCTGATAGGAGCCATCTCAAATGACCAAGAAAATTGCTTGCTCTCAATCCGATAGAACATCTGAGGTATGAAGCAAAAAGGAGCGCCGGGTGAGGAAGTTGAACACACCACCCCTCTTAACACCGGAGCTGTGGACCGCTTGGTTGTATAATAGATCCTGACAGAACTGTACTGACTTTTCGTGAGGTCGATGCCACGCTGAGTGGAGGCCGTTCACCCAGCAAGAGGAGGACCAGCAAAATATTAGCTAGGGGGTCGTAATTCAGAGATCACTCAGAGTACAAATAAATCAGAAAATAGAAGAAACAGTTAAACAAAAATGATGATCCTAGTTTTGTTATTGCGCAGTTGTTTAATATACGTCTGCATTTCTGCATACAGCAATGGAGGTGAGTGATTCAGAGTTAAGAAGTGAAATGCGTTATGCGATTAAAGTTTGCTATCGTTTGAGTAAAACGGCTCCAGAAACAGTTGATTTAATGAAAAACCTTATGAACATAAATATTTGGGTGAGTCAATGATTTTTAGATGGCACTATGATTTCAAACAATGGCATTCGTCGGCAGAACTCGCTCCTAGGCCTGGTTGACCTGAAAGTGTTGTTATGGAGCGTATTGTTAACACTGTTTGGGCAATCCTGCAAAGAAGATCGAGGAATGACGTGTGAAGACATAGCGGCGTCAACTAATATTTGAAAACCGTCGGCATTCGGCATTCCACGCGACAAATTAATGCTGCATCATATGTTTCAGATGGGTACCTCATCACCTGACGAGAGAACAATTGTTAGCCAGAGTTCAGGTGTGTCATGAGTGGAAACGAATTACTGCAAAGGATCCAAACTTTCTAAACACAATAATAACTGCCGATGAAATATGGGTGCACTATTTCGACCCCCTCACGAAGCGCGCAACGAGTGTCTGGAAACACACAAGCGCGCCTGTCTGTTTTCAGACACCCATTCAGTTGCCCACAGTTTTCGCTAACTAACCCCCCTAAAAAGAATATAGGGATTTTAATGCACTAAATTACTTCATCTTTTGTCTGGAAATCAGTTTCTTAAATTTGATTAGAGCAAAAGGTTGTCAGTATGAATTCAGTACATGCGCAACCGCGGTGCTTAACAATGTTTTCACAGTTTTAACCGAAATCAGAAGGATAAATCCTATCCCGGAGAAGACGGTTCCAAATGTCAAAGCTAACATGTTCTGTAATTTCATTAGTAATTGATCCCTTATTTTGGTGCTTTAGATAGGCTATGTAAAATTCAACTTTTCTGCAGCAATTTCCTTCTCGCAGAAGTGTTATTTAAATTATTACAAGTATTATAAGAGTTTCTTTCTATAGAGTGACTCTAATAAATTGGCCCCTCAGCGTATATCTTATGCATACATAAAAATTTGCTTTATAACCACCAGATGTTCTACAAAAAAGATTTGGTTAATTATTCTTTAAGTTACTGAATCTTTGGGAGCTTTTGCAAGTATACAAAGCTTCACGTAATGTGCTTGAATGAGCGTCATTGTCTATTTAAGAAAAGGAGTCAGCATGAGTCTGCTTCCACCGCAGGGCCGCCCAGAAGGTGTGTGGGTTAGCGAGAATTTTTTTGCGGATGCATTGATGCATTGCAGTAAAGTTTGCTACCAATGAAATTGACAAGCTTTTCATTGGGGTTCAGAAAAGAAGTTATAAAGCCCTCCCTTCGGACACTTGTTTCATTGTCGAGCCCTATCCAAGGTGCCCGTGGTCATAGCTATTGTATAAATACCTACAGAGGCCATGGTCAATACTAAAAAAGATCACATTCTAGGAATGCAGTGAATACAGCTTAAAGAGTTCAAGACAGCGACTGTTGGACAATAAGCAAATACGTAAGTACTTTTTCTCTACCAATAACTGTAAATCGTCATCGTTAGATCAGTATACCTCATATGGATCCGTGAATTATGTGATAAATTTTTTTCTTGAAGTTTAATGACCACTGTGAGCAACTTTATGGGCTATAAGCAGTTGCCCGTCCCTAATTTAGGGGATTGATTCCAAGGAATGGAGAAGGCCAGTATCGTAGGACAGACACAACATCCACGCCTCACCGGGATTCGGACCCGGACCCATCTCGGACAAGTGATCAGAAATCAGCGCTTAGACGACTGTGCAATCTAGGCGCTGGCTGTATTACTTATATAAAATTGCTGTTTTATTCATAGACCAGCGGTCATAAAATACAAAATGGCAAGTAAAGTTCATAAATGATCACAAGTTTATTCCAGAATTATTTTTTACGTTCATTTCAGGAAAATCATTAATTATGTTGTAATACGTATTTTTACGTATTATATATACTATTGACAGTAATGCCAAATTATATGTAGATAACCTTTCTTTAGTCAATGTAATTCTAAAACAGATTTTTTATTAACTTCAGTTTAGAGAAACTTCGCTCTGCTGTGGCGGTAGAAACTGAAATTGTCAGTAACATTCTTAAAGCTGTACTGAAATTCGGAAATGAGTGGCCAATTTTATATATCATGTTTAAATTTTAATGTTGTTGCATGCAATAAATTATCATCACAGCAGAAAATATTAAAAGATATCTTAATTTTATCAGATAAATCGCTACCACTTAAGTCGTCGTTATCTCCGTCCCTTAAATGCGATATCTAGATCCATACAATGCTTCTTAAACTCTTCTTCTTTCGAAATTTCAATACTGGACTATTATGAAGAAAACCGAAAATAGAAGTGTGGTGCTCAATTTCTTCAAATCTTTCCTCAACTGAAACTATACTTTGATCTATGAGTATAATGGGCACAAAATAATTTCTTTAGTAACACTGGATAACAAAGATTACATTAATAATTTCTTATAGATTTCGAAGGGCTGAACACGAATATGACAATGAAAATGCATAATTTGCTACGGTTTGTGAGAGATCTGCAATAGTTTCTTATAAACACACCAAACAAAAAATTAGTCTTCCCTAACAGAAATGACAGTAGGAAGTTACAGGTTGTACAGAGGGTGCTCTGATAGCATTGTTGGGAGATAAATAGCACTGACGTGGTCTACAAGATTATTTCTGTCTCGTGCAGTGGTGAAGAGCAACGTGTGTTGAATTTAGTCTGCAATATGGGTCGTAAGACAGAAGTTACTGAGTGTCAAAAAGGAGCCATCGTGTTTGTCCGTGCCCACAGGCACAAAGTGAATGAAGTCGCCCAATTTGTTGGTGTGTCAGTGAGTCTACAAACAGTGGTGTAATTCGCAGTCAACTGAAAATCGGCGACGTAACTGTGGCCGGAAAACGATTCTCACCAATAGGGACCGTCGTCATGTTTCACGCCAAATAACTGCAAATCGGTTTCAAACCAGGCAAAAATTGCTCCAAACAGTCAACGAAAGAGTCCATTCCAACCAATTTCCGAAAGGACATTGCGACGAGAACTGCATGCGATGGGAATCTGGAGCAGAATACCAGAGAAGAGGCCTCTTTTAACAGCAAGTCACAAAGTCGCACGTTATCAATGGGCTCGGAGGCACCAAAACTTTACTGTGGAGGATTGGAAACGAGTAATTTGGTCTGATGAGTCTCGTTTTTGTTTGTACTCCAACGATGGAAGGCGACGAGTGCATCGTAGGCTCAAAGAAGCCTTTAATCCTGATTGTGTCGAAAGTGTTGTTCAAGGTCGAGGAGGTTCTGTGATGTTTTGGGGATGTTTTTCGTACCACGAAATGGGCCCTCTCGTTGCAGTGAAGATGAATTTAAACCAGCGTGCGTACCTCCGCATTCTGAATGACGAAGTGTTACCCTTTGCCTTACATCTTCAGGAGCAGCATCACTTTGCCACTCCTGTCTTCCAAGACGACAATTGCCGTGTGCACAGGGCTAAAACTGTGTCTGAGTGGCACGACGAGCAATCGGCAACAATGTCTCCCCTCGACTGGTCCACCAAATCCCCAGATTTGAATCCTATTGAAAATCTGTGGGATCATTTGGAACAGAAGGTGAAACGCCGGAATGGACACCCACGTACTCTGGCGGAACTTCGGGACCAATTGACGCACGAGTGGCTGAAAATCGATGTTCAATACATCCACAACCTCGTGGAGTCTCTACCACACCGGCTTCATGCTGTTATCAGTGCAAGAGGCGCCGTCACCCGTTATTAGGTAAGTTCTGACAGGGGTGACGAATTTTTTGTCCGGTGTGCTTACGTACTTACCACATGTATCGGTAAATGTCTGCTTCTACGTCAGACGTCGCTTTCCCTGTTGCTTGTATAGCTGCTCAGTATCATCTATTGAGAGCGTCCAACAGCAATTAGCCAACATAGAAATGGAATACTTTCGCTGGTATCGTTTCTCCATCGTTGCATTCCTGATGGAAACGTTCACCGTGCTCATCACTAACCGTGTCGCAGTTGTCGATGAAGAAATCCAAGTAGGAATGGAGCAAGTGTATCTTTATGGACATACTGCAGCCAAGTTTGTGATACAGAGACAACATGTCTTCAACCAGTTCTTGTAGTTTTCTGCCCTGACATTTCCGAGGAAGTTAGTTGTCACCAGACGATACGTGTCCCAAGCTTTTTTCTCATCACCTTGTAGCAGGTTGCCGAACATCTCGTCAATGAAGAGCTCTCAGATCTGAGGACCCACAAAAACTCCCTCTTTAATTTTCGCTTCGCTGAGTCCAGGGAATTTGTCAGCCAAGTACTTGAAGGCTGATCCAGTCTGGTCGATAGCTTTTACGAAGTTCTTTTACCAAACCGAGTTTGATGTGTAAGGGCGGTAGTATAATTTTTTGCATTTCTGCCAGTGCTGGGTGTTGCACATTATTCTCTCAGACCTTCAGAGATTTCCTCGCTGGCCAGTCTCTCTTCACGTAGTGCAAATTCCTTGCTCGGCTGTCCCATTCACACAAAAAAACAGCAGTTCTTCGTATATCCCAGCTGCAGACCCACCAACACAGACACTACCTTCAAATCACCACAGAGATTCCAGCCGTACTTGACAGTCCAACAGCTGTTTTAGGTTTTCGTAGGTTTCTTTCATATAGACAGCGTATCCGACTGGAACAGATTGAAGTTTGCAGCGAAACCGCTTTGAGATTCAATTTCGACGTATCTGTGAATAGCCGCGATTCGTGCTGGTCATATTTGATTCTAAGGGCATTCACCAGGCAATCTATATCGTAGCAGAACACAAGTTTATATTCTTTTCAGAAGTAAGGAGCAAACTGCTAACGGCGAGTGGGAAACGAAGTCCCTCGGACACTTTCCATTGTAGAAGTCTTGATCCCACTAACTCCGCTTTGGCCTTGGACAGGTCCAGATATCGAACAAGATCGTTCATTTCAACTTGTGCGAGAATGTGTTTCGCAGATGACGCACCGTGGGCGACATATGGATCCTCATTAGACGCCGAAGGCTCTGGAGAACCCGACATAAGTTCGTCTCTGTCCCCATCGTCCTTTCAATCGATGGAAAATTCTTTCGGAGGTTCAGGAACAGGAAGTCCTTTGCCGTGCAGAACTGGTCGGATAGCAGCTGGTACATTCGGGTACGCTACAGTCAACTTCTTTTTCTTCGTGATGCCTCCCGATACAGGTTGTACCACGCAGAAGTAGCAGTCATTTACATGATTGCTTGGCTCCCTTCAAACCATAGGAATAGCAAACGGTATCAATACTTCACCGCTTTTCAGCCACTTTGGAAAATTTCGAGCATACATACCGCAGGATGTGTGTGGGGCCCATGCCTTGTCCTGTTCCCCGATTTTGCATTCGAAATAAAGCATATGCTTTTTTCACTATCCTTTTTCTGGCTTGCAAACTTCACTTCCCGGCAAATATATAACAAAAGTCATTTGGACTATTTACACAGTTACGAGGCATCACTACTGCTGGATTTACACTGCAGGGATCACTTGTGTACATGACGCAGGAGTAAATGGAATCCATGTAGTGTAAATCCAGGAGTAGTGATGCCTCGTAACTGTGTTAATAGTCTATAGCCCGGGAAGCAGCACAAGCACTTGCTCGCCCTGCAGGACGCCTTCTTCTTGTTTTTGATTGGAGGTTGATTGATTGATTGATTGGAGGTTTAACGACCACCGTGAGCAACTCAATGGGCTATAAGCAGTTGCCCGTCCCTAATTTAGGGCCACTGGCTCCAGGGAAGAGTGAGATCCAGTGCTGTAAGACAAAAACGACACCCATGCCTCACTGGAATTCGAACCCGGACCCTTTCAGACGAATGACCAGAGGACATCGCTAAGACCACTGCGCCACCGGGGTGGCCCTGCAAGACTTCAGTTTACACTAATGATTGCATCATCTTACGTCAGCAATGTCATGACTCAACGGCCTTGCATCGGACAAATGATGCGACAGGTCCCGGGGGTGGTGTATATGATGGGCTGATGCAATACGACGCAATATATTGTGGACTGAGTCTCTCCTAAGCCAGAGCCATTCGGCAGATTTTATTGTCATTTTCGTGTTCAGCACGTTGAAATCAGTAAAGATTCGCTATTTTCATTTCAGAGGCAAATTGTGTGTTGTCCAGTATAATTAGTTTCTAGATCTTTTGAACGTAAATCTTTCCCTTCATAGTCATGCAGACGTTTTCGTTTTCTTGTTCTGATTTCCTTATGTGTTACTGGAAATCCTTTTTGTTGCATACTTAATGGGTCGTTTCTTTCGATTTACGAAAAGCATTTTCTCTGACATTCTCAAAAACATTTTTAATCCTTTTAAAAGCGTAATAGCCAAACTTACATCTCAGCACCGCTTTCCTATTTTCTGTTTCTATCTCATAGTGCCCTAGTTTTCAGAACCTCAGGTATAACAATTCTCTCTCTTTCTCGAAATTAAAAGTATAATCACTTTGCATTAAATATACAAAAAGCATCAAAATTATGTATTATTTAAGGGAATGAAATCAAGTGAGACTACCGTTTCAATTGTTACTACAATCAATATTTTCATATTCAAAATTGCACTACACTTTGTTTTTTGCAGTATTGTTTACGACAGTTTGAACACACTCAAAGACGAAAAGTTAACAGAATACATTCGGAGACCCCAGGCTATCGGAATCCAGGACAATTGGCTAGCTAAATTTAGGTGTATTCAGACGTTCCCGTATTCCATACAAATAAGGTATCATTCGCTTCATTCTACAGGTGGTTCAAAATTATTTTGTTTCATTCTGCACACTTTGTTTCTATCTTAACAATTTTTTGTGCCTATGATGAGCGGGGTCCTTCTAAGGGCAGGGCCCCCTGAGGCTCGAGGCCCGGGGCAAGAACCCCGCATACCCGCGTCTGAGGGCGGCCTTATCGCACCGAATAGCGTAAATGTATGTTTCAACGTTATTTTCAGGAAGGCATGAAATATTAACTTTAATTATTCTTCCAACTGAAGTTTGAAGATGAAAATTTGAAAGAACCTATGTATTTTCTCATTTTACTGTTCATAAACCGTGGATTGTAGAATAAGTACTCATTATGTAGTAGTGTTTGCTTATTGATTTGTTTATAACGCAACTTAAATATTGTGTAGTTGTGACGCCTTTATACCACTTTATTCCCCTTCGGTTAGATATGTGTATGAGAAATCCATTTCTGTGTATCACCAACGCTGCTCGGAAAGTTGTATTTGCAAATATGTTGCATTAATAAAATTTGTTCTTTTCGCCCTTGATTTACGTTTTAGTCTCTTATAATAACAAACATTAATGTATTGGGGGTGACCGGAAAGTAATGTCGTTTATTGGGGGGCCAAGTTTGGGTAGAAGCTTTGAGGTATTTATGTACGTTAAAGGTAAAGTAAGTGTATGTACTACAAGTGAATGAGGTGTTTTCGTCTTCCAGATTTGCAGAACAAAATGAGTGACATAAAACCCGAGAACAGCCATGTTTCTCATTATATGCTGTACGAATTTCACAAGGGGAACAATGCAACCGTGGCCACCAATAACATTTGCGCTGTTTATCCGAATGCGTTAAATGTCCGCAAGTTTCAGCGTTGGTTCGTTCACTTTCGGTCGGGCAATTTTGACCTCTCTGATGCCCTTCGTGCAGGAAAACCCATGGAGCTGGACAATGACTTGCTGCGTGCAGCGGTTGAGGCAGATTCTCTTCAAACCATTGATGAATTATCCCAATATCTTAATGCATCATGGTCTACTGTTCAAGAGCATCTGCAACAGATCGGGAAGATCTATAGACAAGGAGTTTCGGTCCCACATCAACTTTCACCTAACAACAAAGCCCAGCGTTCCACTATCTGCAACTCTGCTCAGCCGACAGGAAAAGGATTCATTTCTTCATCGAATTGTCACTGGAGATGAAAAGTGGGTTCTTTACGTGAACAACAAACGCAAAAAACAGTGGCTTTCTCCAGGTCAGACACCAGTTCCTACGCCAAAACCAGACCTACACCCCAAAAAGGTTTTTCTCTGTGTTTGGTGGACTACTGCTGACATACCTCACTTTGAGCTCTTGGAACTCGGACAGACCGTAACGGCAGACCTCTATTGTCAACAACTGGACCGTTTGAAGCAAGCACTTACTGTAAAGCGTCCGGCACTGGCCAACAGAAAAGGTGACATCCTCCAGCATGACAACGCGAGACTTCACACGGCGAGACGGCAGACGATCAGGGAAATTGGCTGGGAAGTTCTGCCCGATCCCCTATATTCCCCTGACGTTGAACCATCTGATTACTATTTGTTCAGATCTCTGCAGCACTTTCTTAATGGGAAAAGATCCCACAATATTGATGATGTCAAAATGGGGCTCTCGGATTTCTTTGCATCACAGCCAACGTCTTTTTATAAAGACGGCATTGAAATTTTGGTTTCACAATGGGCAAGTCTGATCGATAGTGATGGCGATTATATAATTGATTAAGAAATAAATTTCTTCTGTTAAGAACAGTGTTTCTCTTCTTTTCCAAAAACGACATTACGTTCTGGTCTTCCCAATACTAATGAATACTGTAAAGATACTAAATGTCTCACAAATCTTGAAATATATAAATTCAGATGTGGGTTAAAGTACTACAAAAATCCTGGTAGTGCAACGCTTGTGGCATTTTTTTCATTTTGAAAATTCTGTTTTCCAGAGCAAATATCAGAAAAATAAAAACATTTAGGAACAGCTTTTCCCGAAAATCAAGAAGTTTCACATTTTAAATTCGATGTAGTTGCGAAAGAAGAATTTGGATGTGCACCTCTTTTACTTTTCTTCGAATTTTAACTTTCGGAGCTGGTATACTATAAAATTGTAAGTTTGAGGAGACGAGGTAAGGGGATTATCTACTCCTTTTATGTAATACTTTCCTTGGAAAAGAAACGTGTAAGTCATTAACGCAGTTCGGTATTCAATAGCATGCTAACGATACTCTTGGAAATTTTTGAATGTTTCTATGTGTGCAATATTTTATTCTGCATTTGACGTGTCACCAAATTTTAGAAGGACTGGGACAAATTTTAGAAAAATTAAGATGGCACAAGCTGATTCGTTCATTCTTCGTTACCTCAAAGGAAACACGTTGATGCTTACCACATATACAATTTTCATTGACAACGAGAGATATTTGGTTGCAATATATATATTTTGCGAACGGTTAAAGCAATAACAGATCAGTGTCTTTCATTGGGGAAAATATAGCACAAAAACAATATTGGTTAATAATTATCAGAAAGAGTACCAAATAAGTCAGCCTAGTACAGGGATCGGCAAACTATGGACCGCCGCCTCTTTTTGTACTGTCCGCGAGCTGTAAGAATGGATTTTACATTTTCAAATTCTTTAAAATTTCAAAGTCTTTAAAATGTCAAAGTACGCGCTGTAACGGAGCTGGCGACCGACGAGTTGAGGAGTTGCGAGATACGACCGTATGCGGCGCTCCTATAGCTTCGCATTCGGTGGCCTCTGCTGTAACGCCACGCAGTTGTAATTCGGCAGCGTTTCCAGTGCCACGTGTATCGCTGTTCAGAGACATTTTGTTCTCGTTTGATTACCCTTGCATATCCACCATGTCACTGTCAAAACCACGAAAGAAGAGAAAAGTGGATATCTGTATTTGGCAGCGCTTACCCTGTGTGAAAAGACATTTTCAAAGATGAAATAAGTAAAAACTCAATACAGGTCAACATTAACAGATGACCATTTGTAATCCATTTTAATGATAGGGAGTACTGACTTTGAAACCCAATTTGGCGAAATGTTATCCCCCCCCCCCACACACACACAAAGAAAACAATTCCATTCATCTCATTAGTAACGGTGTATTTCAAACAATTGTAGCCTTTTTTTAGTGTACTTATTATTATTAATACGTTATATTTTCTTCAATGAATTTGCGAAAACGTGTTTTTTTTTATTTAAGTAGGCCTACCTACTTAAATAAAAAGAAAGAAAAAATAAATGCCTACGTAAATGCCCCTGAGTTTGCCTCTTGATTCGCAGAGCCTAAAGTATTTACTATTTGGCCCCTTACAAAAAATGTTTGCTGACCCCTGGTCTAGTAGAACAGGGCTAGTAACTTTAATGCAGTAACATCCTCACAACTAATGTCACCTAACAAGCTGCCAAAAAACTGACTTCGGTAAAGTAATAATATTCACCGAGTGATCATTAATTATGTCCACCTCTATCAAAAATGGATGCAGCCCGTTGACCACGTTATTTCCGAAAGAGCGCGATTAACCATCCGACGTAGCGAATATAAAGTGTGAGTGGAGCAGTAGGTAGTAAAATTCGGGTAGTGATGGGTAAACGGAAGGATTTGTCGGACTTTGAGAAAGGATAGATTGCGGAAGCTCGCAGAGCGGGTGCCCCGATTTCTCAAAACGGCGGAACTGGTGGGTTGTTCGCGAGCTGCGGTGGTTAAAGTGCATCAGAATTGGAGACTCCGCTCATTATGTTAAGGACAGCGAAATATTGATGTGAGGGGGGAGCGCCGGATCCGACGACTCGTAGAGGCCAACAGACGCAGTACTGTTCAACAGTTGACTACTCGATACAACAGAGGTTAACCCGGAACAGTATCTTTCATGATAATGCGTCGCACGCTCGCACGTATCAGCTATAACGACAGACGACCTCGACGACATCCTCTCCTAATGACGGTTCATCGGCGCACAAGACTTGCCTGGTGCAAAGATCATGCAAGTTGCAGCTTGGATGACAGGAAAAAAAGGTGTGCTGGTCTGACGAGTCGCGTTTTTAACTCCACTGCATGGAAGATCGTGCACGTATTTAGCTCACACAACTTCAGAAACTCGATCCGTCCTGCATGGTCTTCACAGTTCAAGCCGGTGGAGGCTGCTGCATAGTGTGGGGCATGTTTACCTGGCAGGAACTCATACCCTTTGTGCATATAACACAACGTAGGACTGGCACCCACTATCGTGAATTGCTTGCTGATTCTGTACACCCAGAAATGTTGCATTTTTTCCTGAATGGCGACGGTCTTCCAAGATAAAAATGCGCAATGCCACGGGTTCAATGTTGCTCAGGAATCGTTTGAGGGACAAAGGTCAGACTTCCTGCATATCGATTGGCTTCCGAACTCCCCGATATCAATCTCTCAGAGCACTTGTGGGATACTATGGAAGGGCATATCAAGCGTCTGGATACACTAATCATCTCCATACCTGCATTGAAGGCAGCATTACACAGAGCTTGGTCGGCCATATCTTCCAACTGCTTCCGGTATCTTATTGAATTTACGCCATGTCGCAGAGCTGCTGTACTGAGGGCAAAAGGAGGACCTACGAAGTATTAGGTAGATGGTCATAATTCAGTGATCATTCAGTGCAATATTGAATGAAAATCCTCGCGGAAGTTAATATTCTTTGTGTGAGAGTACAAAAAAATAAACATTTCCACAATAAATTCGCCGCCCCGGTGTCCAAGTAGCTTGAAGCACAGACTTCTGGCTGATTATTCCAATTGAGATCAAGTGTACGTACCAAGCTGATGCACAGGGAATGGTTTTGCGTTACAGCTCTGTATCTATCCTTTGTTTACGCTTTCCAACCGTAGGTTGAAGAAGCGTATATGCTCCAGCTTTCTCCGTCCGTCTGCCTGTCGGCACGATAACTCGCGTAAAAATGGATCGATTTCGATGAAATTTTAGTATGTGGTAGGGGACCACCTGGGGACAAACCTTAACGAAAATGGGTGAAGTGGGGTCAAAGTTCAGGACATAGGAGCGGAATGCATTCCATTGCCTTTATGCGTCATAACGTGCGTAAAAATGGTTCGATTTCGATGAAATTTTGTTATGTGGTAGGGGACCACTGGGGACAATCTTATGACGTCACAATCTCTTACTTTAGATGTTGGCGCGCGGTCACGCCACCTGTCTCATTACGTCACGCATTGTGTGTGAATCCTATTAAAGTTTTATGACGGCACACTCTTGCGAGCAGATGGCCGCGATTCCCATCTGCCTCATTACGTCACGCGTTCTGTGCGTATGTCCGTCCGCACGAAAACTCGCGTAAAAATCGTTCGATTTCGATGAACTTTTAATATGTGGAAGGGGATCACCTGGGAAGGAAACCTATTGAAAGTAAACAAAATGGGGTGAAAGGTTATTACATGGGAGTGGAATCTATTTCCCTGCTCTTATGTGTCATAACTAAAGTAAAAAAGGTTCGATTTCGATGAAAGTTTAGTATGTGTTACCACCTGGGAACAAACCCTTTGGAAAATGGGCGAAATGGGGTCGAAGGTCAGGACATAGGAGCGGAATCACTTCCATCGTCATTATGCGTCATAACTTACGTAAAAATTCTTCGATTTGGATGAAATGTTAGTATGTTGTAGGGGCCTGCCCGGGGACGAATCCTATTGAAAATGGGCGAAATGGGGTCAAAGGTTAGGACACAGGAGCGGAATCTATTCCATAGCCTTTATGCATCATAACTTACGCAAAAATGCTTCCATTACGACAAAACTTTAGTATGTTGTTCCGGAGGTATATTGAACCGATTCTGTTGTATATCATAGAAATGGGGTCAAAGGTCAGGGCACAGAAGCGAGATTTATTCCACAGCCAATATCCTCATAACTTGAGTAATGATTTCTGGGATGCTGGAAAGCGTATTATGATCAATGCATTGCATGATTTTACTAACTTCTTTTGTATCCATAAGACCAAAATTAGTAACGTGCAACTTCTTAGATTCTCACACGAGTCGTCAAAATTAAAAAAAAAAAAAAAAAAAAAACTATGAGGAAACGTTCATTCGCAGTTATTTAAAGGGGCACTGAAAGTTTCACTTCAATTTATGCATATTTCTAAGCTTAAAAAAATCCATGCTTTTGGTTGGGTGCCAGTTTGCAGGTGCTGACTTAAATATCAAGCATCACAACCTGCTGCATAATTTTTTATGCTCCTGAAGGTCATATAATTAGATTTCTGAACTAGCAGAACTAGCAAGGTATTCCACTGCGGATTTGGAAAAGATTTCTTCAGCTTCCAGGGAAAACCTTGAGATAGCAAATGAAACATCAACAATACAAATGTAACAGAAATATTCCAAGCAATACATTTATGGAAAGTGGAAACATTTCTTTAAAAAAGTACAGCAACAAGCTGGTGAAGAGCAAAGAAATATATTTTGGAAATTTTTCAGAATGTTAAGCGATCTTTCTTTAAGCCTAATGCTGATATTTTTCTTCCTTCTCGTAATGATCTCTCTGATCAAACTCAAACTCTTTAGCATAGCAGTGAAAGTTCTTTTCACTCTGGGGTGCAGAAAGTTGTCATTAAAATGACAAGAAATGGCAAAAAAAATGTCAGATGCGATTCCATATTATACACTGCTGGCCACCCAACAGGCAACACCAAGAAATACACGAGATAGCAAAGCCAGATTTACTGGACATATAACAACAGTTACAAAGATAAAACGATTGAGCTTACAGGCCTGTGCGACTTGCGGAACACGCAGACATCAATAGTTCATGTGGTCCCATGGCTAGCAATAACGGCCGCTACACGTCGCGGCATCGAACGAAAGAGGCTTTGGATGTGGGCTTGGGGTATGTCGGTCCAGGCTGCTTCCACACGTTGCCACAGTTCATCAGGCGTAGCCGCGGGTGGTGCTTGCCGGGCCACTCGGTTGCCGATCAGCGACCAGACGTGTTCGATGGGCGACATATCGGGAGAACGTGCGGGCCACGGCAGCGGTTACACCTGGTGGGCCGTGAAGAATTGTTGCACGATGTGTGCCACGTGCGGGCGCGCATTGTCCAGTTGAAACGTGGCCGATAGCAGGTCCCGCAGGTAAGGGAGGACTACAGACTCCAATACGTCGGAGATGTAGTGGTGGCTGTTGAGTGTACTGGCGATGCGTACCAGAGGGGTGCGGGTGTCATATCCAATTACGCCCCAAACCATAACGCCAGGCTACGGACCGGTATGGCGATGCATAATGCAGGCGCCATACAGTCTCTCGCCGTGGTGCCGCCACACGCTGATCCGACCATCGTGGTGTTGCAGGCAGAAGCGGCATTCGTCGGAGAAGACAATGTCTTGCCATTCCGTAGTCAAGGTGCGGCGTTCAACGGCCCACTGCTGCCGCACTCGCCGGTGGTGTAACGTCAATGGTAATAGGAGCAATAGGCGCCATGCGACAAGTCCCCGCTCCTGCAGACGACGTCATACGGTACGTGCTAACACAGGTTGTTGCGCAACACACCCTAATTCCTGCGCTAACGTTCGTGATGTGGCGGTGCGTGCTGTCAATGCCCGCCACACAACATGCCGGTTCTCTCGTTCGGTGGTGTGCCGCGGCTGCGGAAATCTCTGACGTCGGTCCGTCCGTCCCTCCTGCAACCACCGAATCTATACTCGCCTCACTGTGGCTGGATGTCGTCCCACACGGGTGCCGATGTTTCGGTGCGATAAACAGCGGTCGCGATAAGCCACTGTTCGTCCTCTGTCGAACTCCGAAACGTACTGGAATGACTGCCGTATTCTGCGACGAGGCATCAGGAAGAGTCCCACGCACAGGTCAAGCAGCATAAAACACTTCCACTACTTACACTCCGCCTTCTGGGCACCCTTTCTATAGAGCTTCTCGGTGGCGTGCCGGACGCACATGATTTGCATATGCCCTGCAATGCTAATCGTTTGCATGTCCTTACGCGGGCGACGCATGCTGCGAATTTCAGGCCAATCGGATGCTTCCTTCTTGGTGTTGCATTTTGGGTGGCCAGCAGTGTATTTGCAGAAATACGGCACCGACGCAAAAATTTCATAGCAATTCGCTCCTTTATTATTATTATTATTATAATTATTATGTTTTCTCGCAGCTAAAACTATCCAGAGGGGAAGTGACCATCATTCTTGAGCATGAAAATTAGTAATTGGTATTATATGGGTACCTAACTTTGATGTAAATGGTACCAAATTTTTCTGATAACTAGAGATTCTAGCACAAAGGCCTATTTAGGTTAAGGTGTCAATAGCCCCGGCTAATGGAGAAACTTAAGTTGGTTTTCTATAGCAGCGTTTCATTTTTTACCATTTACAATTTAAGGGACTAATTGAGCATCGAAGGCCAGCAAAAATCAGTACTCACCAGTACAGATCCACTTGTTCAGAGGAAGAGAGAAACAGATACAGCTGTATAAACGACTACAACATTCAGATTTTACGTGCCCTTTGATCTGCCGTGTAGATACTAAGCTAATGCAGAAAATATTTAGGGCGGAAATAAAGTTAAAATTTGATGAAAAACTGTAATTTTACGAAAACATGAAACAAAATAAAAAACGAGAGAAAAAAATTTGAACGAAATCTGTTCATGGCTTTGTGTACAGATATCACTATGGGCTCATTCGCTGGTATCTAAAATTTATATCCGGAAGGCATTCGTAGGGATAAAAAGGAAAACACGTAACAGCAAGTAGACACGTTCAGCATGTAAAGAAACACAATCATAAGAGTAATAAACATTTTGTAACAACAGGCAAATGTGTACACATATTGCGTATATAGGGTCGCATCCGCAATTGTTGCCAAGGTGAGATGTAAGAATGTGACCTAAAAGTGTGATCACCTTGTACGGAGAGACAACTCTCATGAGGACGATACATACTCATCACCAGGTTATTGATGAACTCTGGAAACAAAGAATTCCATTCGTCGATGTGGGCGGTGTGTAGCTCGGGAAGTGTTCTGGAAGCGGCTGACGAGCTGCTGCGTGTCGTCCCAGAACAACCCAAGCATGCTCCATAGAGTACAGATCCGGAGACATGTATAGCAATAGGCCGAATAGCCTCGCTTTGCAGGGAATCATCGACAAGGTGAGCCTTGTGCGGGTGAGAATTATCATCCATTAAAAAGAACTGAGGGCCAACAGCTCCCCGAAGAATTCTGACAGAGAGCACTAGGATCTCGTCCCTATATTCACTTTGCCTCCTGCGAACACGTGGAGTAGTGTGCGGACGTTGAATATAACCCCACTCCACACAAGCAGACGACCGCCTCTGGAGGAATCCCGTTCGCGGACGTTTGTAAAATCGTTACGGTTTCCGTGTTCCCTCCACAAAAAATACCGACGAGAATCCGTTTGTAGACTTAATCGTGAATTGTCTGTAAAAAAGAAAACCAGCCCACTCATCTGGATTTCTGGAACGTTATTGCGTGCACCAGTTCAAGCGAGCTCTCGTGTAAGATGCGGTCCGTGGGACACAAACCGTGGGTCTCCTAGCATAAAGGTCAATTGTTTTAAACCTTCGATATACCGCTTGCCTTGATACCGCAGTCATAGTGGCAGCGGAGAGTTCCGCAGAAAATCGCCGGGCTGTACAGAACTTACGACGTCGTGTGGTTAAACCGACATAACGGTTCTCACGAGGTGTCGTACGTCTTGGACGACCTTGCCCAGTCCTCCGTGACACCCCACTGGTGTTGCTGAATTGTTGCCGTAACTGTGAAAACACTCTGGTGTGAATATTCGAGTCTCTTGCGACCTGGGCCTGAGGTTAGCATGCTTCTAGTCGTTATATCGCTCGCCACTGTACAGCGTCGGATATACGTGCATGCCAAACACACACACACACACACACACAATAACATTTGCCGCCACAGAAACGTTTCTTACACACCCTATCAACGAGAAATGTCTCTCCGTTGGCTTTAAGTATGTGACTCAATTTACACTGCTGGCCACCCAAAAGGCAACACTAAGAAGGAAGCATCCGACTGGCCTGAAATTCGCAGCATGCGTCAAGCGCGAGAGGACATGCAAACGAATAGCATTGCACGGCATATGCAAATCATGTGCGCCCAGCACGCCACCGAGAAGCACTATAAGAAGGGTGCACAGATGGCGGGGTGTAAGTAGTGGAAGTGTGTTGTGCTGCCGGATCTGTGCGTGGGAAGCTTCCTGAAGCCTCGTTGCAGAATACGGCAGTCATTCCAGAACGTTTTGGATTTCGATAGAGAAAGAATGGTGGCTTACCGCGACAGCAGTTCATCGTACCGAGACATCGGCGCCCAAGTGGGACGACATCCAGCCACAGTGAGGCAAGTATGGATTCGGTGGGTGCAGAAGGGACGGACGGACCAATGTGAGCGATTGTCGCAGCAACGGCACACCACCGAACGAGAGGACCGGCATGTTGTGTGGCGGACATTGACGGCTCGCACCGCCACATCACGAACGTTAGCGCAGGATTTAAGGTGTGTTGCGCAAAAACCTGTGTCAGCACGTACCGTTAGACGTCGTCTGCAGGAGCGGGGACTTGTCACACTGCGCCCATTGCTCCGATGACCATTGACGTTACACTACCGGCGAGTGCGGCAGCAGTGGGCCGTTGAACGCCGCACCTGGACTACGGAATGGCACGGCATTGTTCTCTCCGACGAATCCCGCTTCTGCCTGCAACACCACGATGGTCGGATAAGCGTGTGGCGGCACCGCGGCAAGAGACAGTATGACGCCTGCATTATGCATTGCCATACCGGTCCGTCGCCTGGCGTTATGGTTTGGAGAATAATTGGATATGACACCCGCACCCTTCTGGTACGCATCGCCGGTACACGCAACAGCCACCACACCATCTCCGACGTTTTGGAGCATGTAGTCCTCCAGTACCTGCAGGACATGCCAGCGGCCACGTTTCAACAGGACAATGCGCGCCCGCACGTGGCACGCATCGTGCAACAATTCTTCACGGCCCACCAGGTGTCACTGCTGCCGTGGCCCGCCTGTTCTCTCGATATGTCGGCCATGGAACACGTCTGGTCGCTGATCGGCAACCGAGTGGCCCGGTAAGCAGCACCCGTTATGAACTGTGGCAACGTGTGGAAGCAGCCTGGACCAACACACCACAAGCCCATATCCAAAGCCTCTTTCGTTCGATGCCGCGGCGTGTAGCGGCCGTTATTGCCAGCCATGGGTGTACTAACTATAAATCTGGCTTTGCTATCTCGTGTCCTTCTTGGTGTTGCATTTTGGGTGGCCAGCAGGGTAGTTACCAGTTACTCTTGACGTTGTCTTGACGTTTGAGTCTAGATTAGAGACCACGTACGAATTTTTTCTTTTTGGAACGTTTTAAACACACACTTTGATCAGTAATATCGAATGAGTCCTGATATCAAGATTACAGATTTCAGCAAATGTAAACAACGAACGTTTTGCTATGGGGTAAAGAAATAAGCAAATATTATACAACGCAGCACAGGCACAACAATACGAGGAGATTTAGATCATTTCACAAACGGACGACACTTCGGCAGAACACTTCTTTCCTTATTTTCATTTTTTTCTGCAGCCACCGATAGCCGTTTATCTCTGCGAAATATGTACGTTAAAAAGTTAAATCCTGACAATTGGTAGTGCAAATACCAAATGCAAGCAATGTCTCTGTAACGTAGAAAAGCCTAGGAGCAACAACAGCGCAACCGCGACCTGGTACGCCACGTAAAGTAACAGTGCGGGACCATCGAGTGCTGAAGCCGGTGGTGAGACAAAATCGCCTGTTCTCAATTGCAACATTCATCACCGAGTTTCACAATGCCTCTGAAAGCAACTTCAACACCATAATGGTACGTCGAGAGCTGAAGGGAATGGGTATCCATGGCCGAAGAGCCTCTCACAAATCTAACATAAGCTAGATCAACGCCAAGAGTCCGTTGGAATGGTGTAAAGCTCTGCGCCACTGGACTCCGGAGCAGTGGAAAAGCGTTGTCTGTACAGCTGAATCACGCTTGATAATTTGCGCCAACCGTGATACTTGGTGGAGAAGGCATCATGTTGTGGAGTGTTTTTCATGGTTTGTGCTGTGCCCCACAGTTTCAATGCCCAGGAATCTCAACGCTGAGGCTTATAATAATTCTCGATAATTCTGTGCTCCCAACATTATGGCAACAGTTCGGCGAAGGCCCTTTTCGTTACCAGCAGAATAATTCCCCCATTCACGAAGCTAGGTCCGTCCAGTAACGGCTTGAACACATGGGTTAGGAAGAACGTGACTGATCTGCACAGAGCCCCAATCTCAATCCTATGAAACACTTTTAGGATGTATTGGCACGCAGACTGCGAGCCATGCCGAACCGCCTGACATCGATCGGTGACCGACCTGACCAACCGGGAGTAATATATATATGTACACGGTCGAGTCAGCTTATTGTGACTACCAGCTAAAATCCAGAGTAGCTGCGGTGTGCAGCGCGGTCAGCTGCTAGACGGGCTGGTAGTAACTCAATAAGGTGCTGGAAGGTGTTTACAGGTATATGGAGCCATCATGACTGTAGTGCTTTTGACAGATGCTGGAGGGTGCGTGGTGGAGGATCCATAGAGCGAACAACACGATCGAGGTGGTCCCACAGATGCTCAATTGGGTTTAAGTCTGGGGAATTAGGCGGTCAGGCAAGTACTTTGAAGTCTTCATCGTGCTCTTCCAACCACTATCAGACATTTCTAAATGTGTGACACGTCGCATTGTCGTGCTAGAAGATCCTATCCGCTCCAGGGAATACAATTAGTATGTATGGGTGTACGTGGCCTTCAAGGATGGATTCATAACGAATTCGGTCCATAGTGCCTTCCACAGGTATGAGTGGACCCAGAGAATGCCACGAAAACATTCCCCAGACCATAAGGCTGCCCCCACCAGCTTGTGTTCTGCCAGCAGTGGTTGAAGAGTGTTTGTTCTCTGATGTTTCTCGCTTTATACACCAACGTCCATCCGTTCGATGAAGCAGGAAACGTGACTAATCGGAGAAGGCAATCTTTTGCCAATCAGCGAAGGTCCAATTCCAATACTGCCGTGCAAACGCAAGCCTTTTCTGCCGATGAACCTTCGTTGGCATAGGTGCAGTGGCCATCTGTCTGCATCGGAGCTCCATACGCAGCAGGGTTCGCTAAACTCTCGTGTTAGACACACTTCCGGTAGCCCTCTTGTTCATTCGGCCAGTGAGTTGCTCCACTGTAGCGTGTCGATCCGCCCTCACGCACGTCGAAGCCGACGTTCACTTCTCACATGAATGGCACGTGGTGCTTTGCAGTTTGCACGTCGCTTATTCGCAATGGTGTCATTTCTCCAATCACGATACACTTTAACCACATCAGCACGCAAACAGTTTACAAACTGCGCTGTTTCAGAAATACTGCTACCCTTGGCCCGATAGTCGGTAATCATTCCTTTTTGCAAATCTGATTAATCTGTCCTTTCATGCATGACAGCAACGTGTGATATGTTTTCAGAATGCCTACAGCACAGTTTATATACCCTCCAACCCAGCTCACGACACGTGCCTTCTTTCATTGGCTTGTTAACGACAAAAGTAGGAGGTGGTCATAATAATGTGACTCGACTGTGTATATGAATGTACTGTGTGTATCTGTTTTTTCAGAGAATGCTGGCATGAATGACCGCTGATGTGCACTGAGATTAAATAAAAACATTACCCTTTTACATAAGAAAGACAAATTTTATGATCATTTTAAGACATACAGAAACCGATAACTACCAAATCTAGAACTAAGACGTACCGTAAAATAATTGATAACGAAAATATTAAATTTATATGACTATCTGCAGAAAGGAATTTTGTTAATTTAGCCGTCGTCGGAATAATGAATTTTAAGAGAACATTTATTTCCTTCATCTGATGAATGAAGGACAAAAGCATTCTTTCGGGGGGTGCAGACCTTCCCTGTATATGCGTCACTGGGCAGAGAAAACTCTCAATTGCTCTTTATGCTAATAAGATCGGTACCCCCTGGTAAAAAAAAAAAAAGAAAGAAAGAAACGGTAAGTGCATGCTAAATCTTAGTTCTCTTTATATTTATCCGTTACCGAAAAAAAAAATACAACTTTTAAAATGAAATGAAATAAAATGAATGAAATGTTTCTGCCCCTCTTTTACTGAGGAGCAGAAACCGATCCAGTTTTTACTAGTTTTGAAAGGGAATGATGCTATCTTGGTTTTCATTAAAAAATTATAATATGTAGTGCTGCCATCTCTTAAACTGAAGGAGAAGTAAAGAATTTGTAGAGGTATTATGGTGCTGCCATCTCTTATATTTAATGCAAGACAGGTGGGTCATGCAAATACTGATTAACTGATTACTTTGATACAAGGAATAGCACCTGAAAACATAATTTAAACGTGCGCTTAATGTTATAAAAATCCAGGGCGGATTGCCTATTGGATACCAAAATATTTCACGTTGGGCACTGACTGCTTTTCTCTCTTTTTTAAAATTATTTTCAAGCACCTGGGCACGAAGCCGCTTTTATTTCTGAGATCAGGGGCACAGTGATAGCCCCCGCAGTCCGGGGTGAGGGACTCGTAGTTAAAAAGGCATCTAGCCTCAGCAGAAAGATTTAACAATCTTTTTTGCGAAAACTCCATATGAAACTTGTTAAAGAAATAGCCAACAATATTAAGGCAGCTGTGAATGAAGAATTAAAAAGAAAAGCAATTTTCGTTTTTTTATTTCAGTAAATGAGTAAAATCTTTAGAAATTATTTTCGTTGCTTCATTTCGTAAAAACTGAATGACTGGAAAGCAGCTATTCATACAACTTGAACCCCTTTTCACAGCCCTTGCAATAGTTTCTATGCATGTATGCTAACAAGAGAATGTGAAAGAAATTTCCGTTCAATGAGTGGAATTTTATACCAATGTAGATAAGGTGTTATGTCGTACAGTTGTTTGCATATAACTTCGTATTCTTCAGAATATAAAATACTAAAATGAGTTCTTCGCGGGAATGAAAAATCAGATACAGAGTCAAAATAATTTTTTTTTTTTTTTTTGCTATGTGCAAAATATCGTGGCATTATATTCCAGAGTATATAATTTAAGTAGTTTTACTTTTTTTGTGCTACAGTTCTTAATCGTTACTTAGTTATTTGCTTATTTGTGTTGTGACATTTCGTATAAATCGGAAAAGTCATTAACCACTGTCACACGACAGGGGTATGTTTTGTGTGTGTAATCGTGTGGCATTTCAAAGAAGATGGCCTTAGTTCTTCGAAATAATAAATTTTTCATGATATGAATAAGTTTGACCCAAGTATTTTGTAGTTATTTTGCATCGGCATAAGACCAAGGCAATCATTTTAAATGCAACGTACGCATTTGCAGTGGCGCCTATTAGGGGGGGGGGGGTAAGAAAAAATCCTTACCTATTTTAAGGCTGTCAAACATTTTAGTAAATGTACAAGATACTAAAACACACAAAAAAAATTGAAACAATAAATCTTTAATATCTTATTATTTTTTAAAATGCTTTAAAGAAAAGGTTTCGTCTATTTTAGTGTTTTAAATTGATCAAAAATGTGGCTATACCGACGGTGGGGGGCGGGGGTGGGGGCTCGAGCCTTCCTTATGGGCGCCATTGCGCATTTGTGTTTTACGCAATGAAGTGGAATAATTTTGATTTTATGAAAAACACTTGTAGGTTCCAAAGAATTTGATCTATTAAAATGCCCGCAAAGCCTTCTTAATAATCATCATCATCATCATTGTCAACCATTATCAATCCACTGCTGGACGAAGGTCTCCCCAAGTTTCCTCCACAACGGTCTGTCTTGTGCCAGTCTCCTCCATGTCACCCCTGCATACTTTCGAATTTCATCCACCCATCTCCCATGTGGTCTTCTTCTGGGTCTTTTCCTGTCCCTTGGAATCCAATCTAAAATTTCGGCTGTCCATCGATGATCCGTCCTTCTGGCAGTATGTCCAGCCCATTGCCATTTCAGGGATTTAACTCTGATCATGATGTCTTCCACTCTTGTCATTTTTCGGATCCACGTGTTCCTCTTCTTATCTCTCCTGGTTACACCAAGCATGCACCTCTCCATGCTGCTTTGAGTTGTCTGCAGCCTTTGTATGTCTCTTTTAGTTAAGGTCCACGTCTCTGCACCATACGTAAGCACTGGAAGGATGCATTGATCAAACACTTTTCTTTTAAGACATAATGGCATATTGCTCTTGAAAATTATGCTGTTTCTTCCAAAAGCTCTCCAGGCAAGTTTTGTACGCCGATTAATTTCTTCACCAATGTGACCCTCACTTGATATCTGCTGTCCAAGATAAACGTACGTGTCTGTTATCTCCAGCTTTTCTCCATCAATCGATAAATCTTCATTTCTTGTAAAAGCATTGAACATCACTTTTGTCTTCTGAAAGTTCATTTTTAATCCCACTTCTTTACTCTTGTCAGCAAGTTCCTGGATCATACTCTGCAGCTCTGATGGGGTAGTTGCAAAAATGACTATGTCATCAGCAAAACGAAGGTGGGTTAGATAATCTCCATTAATCTTTATCCCCTTGTTTTCCCAGCTCAGCGACTGAAAAACACCCTCCAATGTGGCATTAAAGAGCTTCGGAGATATGGTGTCACCTTGTCTCACTCCCTTTCCAATTTTTATGTGTATTGTATTTTCAAACAGCCTAATCTTTGCACTTGCATTTTCATAGATGTTATTAATAATATTAATGTATGCATCTTCAATACCGCAGGTTTTCAGAGCCATTGTAACTGCTGATTGTTTCACCGAATCAAAGGCTTTTTCATAATCGATAAAAGCCATGCACAATGGAAGTTCATATTCCCTCGCTCTTTCAATTAGTTCTCTCAGCACGTGGATATGATCTATTGTGCTGTAGCCACTCCTGAATCCAGCTTGTTCTCTCGGTTGAGCCATGTCCAGTGTTACCTTCAAGCGGTGTGAAAGAACTTTAGTGAAGATTTTATAAACTACTGATAGGAGGCTGATAGGTCTGTAGTTTCCGAGATCCTCAATGTCACCTTTCTTATGTAGCAGGATCATTGTAGCGGTGTTCCAATCCTCAGGAATCTTTCCTTCATTAAGGCATCGAGTGAAAATTTGGGCGAGTACTGTTTCGATTTCTCCACTTGCTTCTTGTATGATGTCTACAGTAATTCCATCTTCTCCTGGAGCTTTTCCCCGCTTCATGTTCTTGATTGCATGTGCAACTTCTGCTGGAAGGACTGGAGGAACTCTGGTACTGGTATCTTTCATGATGTCTGGAGTGCATATATCATCCCTTTCATATAATTTGGAGTAGAAATCTTTCACTCTTCTCAAAATTTCGCCTCTATTTCTTGTTACAGAACCATCTTCTTTTCTCAGTGCCATAATCTGTTTTCTTCCCTTACTGAGATGTCCCTTTGCTATCTTTAGCCTTTGGTTGTTTTCAATTGCTTTCCTCACTAGTTCACAGTTGAATTTCCTTACGTCTTCAGTGATACTTTTTCTTACTGTCTTGCATAGCTCTATATATTCCACTTTGGAAGTCACATCTTCTTTAGTTGTCCTCATCTCTCTTCTTTTTTGCATCAACATTTTGGTTTTTCCTGATAATTTGTTCACATGCAACTTGTTCTTAGACCCAGCTAATTTTGTTGCTGTTTCCATAAGAGCTTTGGTTACTTTTCTGTTAACTTCAGAGATGTCCACTTCTTCCGATGTTAGGCCTTCTAAAGCAGAGAACCTGTTCTTCAGTTCCAACTTGAAGGTATTATGGTGTTTTTTAAGGTTGGTTATGTCAATAGATTTTGTTTGTCTTATGAGCTTGCCACGTTCAAGTTTAGTGTTGAGGTGCATCTTACATCTCACCAATCTATGGTCACTACCTGTGTTGAACTTGTTTAGCACACTGCAGTCTTCTATGACGAATTTTTTGTTACACATAATAAAATCAATTTCACTTGTCGTCCCATTTGGATGTCTCCATGTCCATTTCCTGTGTGGCTTTTTCTTGAAGAAGGAGTTCAAGATGAAAAACCCTTCTGCCTCTGCAAACTCAACGAGAGTATTTCCACGCTGGTTTCTGTTGCCATGACCGAATTTGCCTACTGAAGTTTCATTCTGTTGCCGTTGCCCTATTTTTGCATTGAAATCTCCCATAATTATTTTCAAGTGCTGCTTACCTTTATTATTTAGATGACAAATTTCCTCATAAAATTCTTCAATTTCTTCTTCAGCATGACTTGTGGTGGGTGCATAAGTTTGAATAATCTGAGCCTGGTATCTTTTCGAGAGTTGGATAACAAGTCGTGCAGCTCTGTCAGAGGAACTTTCAACTTCTACAACTTTATCCTTCAGTTTCTTGTTTATTATAAATCCAACACCACTAGTTCTGCCAGTATCTGTCCCACGATAGTAGAAGAGATGTCCACTTTTCAGTTCGATGAGATCTCCTTTTCTCCTTACCTCACTTAGCCCCACGATGTCCCACTTGATCCTTTGTAGTTCCTCTTCCAATTCAAGAAGCCTTGAATCAGAAGATAGGGAGCGTCCATTGTAAGTAGCCAAGGTCAGCATCAGATGGCAGCCTAGTCCGGTCCTCCGGGGATTCTTAGCACCCTCTGCCTTCATGTCGCACTGGCCGCTGCCTTGGCAAGGTACATTCCAGCTGCCGGAGACTGAGGGCCAAGATTTAAGTTGTGGAATCATTTTGGAGGGGTTTGGCCATAACTCACCACGCTGGCCAAGCGGGTTGGTGCGTGTGGGATAGCATTTCCTCTAATCCCGATGATATAGTTATACCGCTATTGGCGGTCGTCAGAGCTCCTTTAGTGGGAACAGGATGTACCACGAGAAGGCGGGGTTGACATTTGTCAAGGAGAGGCTGTGATGTTACGCATCACCTGACCTTACATCCCTTCTTAATAATATGGAAGTTAAAAGTTTCAGTAAGCGAAAGCAAATGAATTTTCCCAAAAGAGCCTCGAAATATTTTTGCCGGGGAAGGGGTCCCGGTGCGCCACTGTCTGAAATCATTACCAGCTGCGTGATACCTGTCGAAAATTTGGTGCAAATACGAAGAAAATATAATACATTGTTAGAAACTACCTGAAGATAAGCCCTCTTGAAAATATGGGAAAGAGAGCGATAAAGCGAGAACAATGAAACTTAATTACTTTTATTCTATTGAATGTCAGAATTGAAAGCATCCATTACACATTCGTGCTGACGTTTTGAAAAGTGTTTCATATCCTACGCATCGCGTAATTTTTCTTATCAATTGAGCACATACCCGGATTTTCGAGAATGTTTTAAAGGTTTTTCCTAATCCATACTACCTACGATGCAGAAATTCACTACTAGTTAAAATTTCCCCCGCCCCGACCTTGTAGACCACTGTTTCAAAAAAACACAAAACAAAAAAAAAACATTTAAAAATTTGTTTTCTTATTTGTGATGCAATGCTACCGAAAAGTACAACTGAACTGGAGTGGGCCCCTTTTCAGAAATTTTACCTTTTATGTTTGTAAATATCAGTCAGACATTGTACTCGTGTTAGGTAACCAAGGAACTTCGTCTGGTTTTCGGTAGAGTTCACTGCAATGACTTCTTTTACTTTTCTTCTTTGTTTTGTTTTGTTTGGGGATTTAAAGAACACCGTAGGCTAGAAGCAGTCGCCCGTCCCTAATTTAGGGTTACTGGTACCAGGGAAGAAAAAGAGTCAGTGTCGTATGAAAAACGCAACATCCATGCCTCATCGGCGGGTTCGAACCCGGAACCAACTTGGACAAATGGTCAGAAGCCATCGCTTGACCACCGGAGAAGCTTAACCATCGCTTAGACCAACATGATGTTTCTCGCCTTATACACCAACGTCCATCCGTTCGATGAAGCAGGAAACGTGACTCATCGGAGAAGGCAATCTTTTGCCAATCAGCAAAGGTCCAATTCCGATACTGCCGTGCAAACGCAAGCTTTTTCTGCCGATGAACCTTCGTTAGCATAGGTTCAGTGGCCATCTGTCTGCATCGGAACCCCATACGCAGCAGGGTTCGCTGAAATCTCGTGTTAGACACACTTCCGGTAGCCCCCTGGTTCATTCGGCCAGTGAGTTGCTCCACTGTAGCGTGTCGATCCGCCCTCGTCCTGTTTTTTTTGTTTGTTTTTTTGCAGTGGTTTGCAGACCGCAATTTTTGGTGTGCCTCATAAGGCACAGATACGCGTCACTCAATCGCTGCGCTCTACCTTGGTGCGTACTCTTTTTTTATGACTTGCTCAGAGAGTATTTTTCATCGACTACTAAATACAATGACAAATATATATATATTTGTCATTATATTGTACTAAATATTTAGAAAATAATTAAAAATATATGATATTTGTCATTATATTGTACTAAATATTTAGAAAATAATTAAAAATATATGATATTTGTCATTATATTCTGAATATTTAACATTCGGGGAAAAATACAATCTGAACAAACCATTCAACAATTAGACACTTCAAAAATCCGAATCGTTTTTTTCAATTTCTTTATATTTTATCTTACTTTCATTTTTTTCATTTTTGCACGTTTACTTCCTGTGTCAAACGGTGAGATATTTGTATCGAAAAGTCCGTCCGCCTGTGGCGATGATTTCTGTACACCTATTAGTCGGATTTGATAAAGACTTATTATTTTTCTTTTTTAGTAGCTTAAACTATGTGAACGATGCTTCATATTCTTATTTTGTTTTTCCGACGCAAAACTGTGCTGCTAGAGACCGCAAAGAAACATGGTCATTTACCCCGACATTTTTTTTATTCCATGTCACTGCTTCTAAAATTCCTTTTTTTTTTTCTTTTTTTACAGAAAATTTTCCACCATGAAAAACGATTTTCAGCACATTTCCCACTTTGAGTAATGCACAGTTTTACCGTTAGGGGAGAAAACATATATTTTTGCGCCTAAAACAATGTTTCTGAAAATCGTTTTGGGGTCGGAGAACTTCCATTATAAGGTATATTTTGATTATATTTTTTTCTATTTCGTAATGCGCAGCTCTATACCTAGAAGTCGTTCATGGGTATTTCTTTTTGCCTGATTAGAAAAATCCATTTGAGGATTTTTTTTTAACTCCGCTCGCCTTTGTAATCAATAAGCTGCTGACGACACACGGCTGGACGACGGTTTGTCGTTTGGCCATCTGTGCACCACTTTTGCTACGTACTCACTGCAGCGGCACGTGAACAAACCACAAGCCGCGCCGTTTCCGAGATGGCAATTCCTAGGCGCCGTGCTACCACAATTTGTCCTTTATCAAACTCCGATAAATCGGCTGCTTTTCCCTTTCTGACTTCGAACACTCTATTAACCGAAAGTCGGTCCTTGGGTTGTCTATATACTGTGCCGTGAACCTCACCTGCACCACCGTTCAGTCTCCAGGCGCACTCATTTCTCTAGGCAAGGGTGTTTATAATGGAATGGCTCATCGAGGTAACGCATATTCTATTTCTCTGATTATCCTCGCTTCTACTAGTCTGATTTGAAAAATCCCTTTTTTTTCGGATAGTGTCTACTACGAGATTTTCCATCTCGTAGTAGACACTCATATTTCCATTTGTCACCAAAGCTTTGCCTCTGACATTCAGAATAAAAAGACTTCATTTCTTCCTAGGTGGCATATTTGTCTAAAGCACTCGGTTTCTAATCGTTCTTCTGATACAGGCCGGGGTAGGAGTCCCAAATGGACCACAGGGGTGTTTTTGTTTGATAACACTAGTTCTTTCCCTTCCCTGAAAAACTGGCATCCTTAAATTAGAGAGGGATCATTGCTTATAGTCTTAGAGTTGCCTATGGTGGCCTTTTAATATCCCCCTCAAAAAAATAACAAGCAAAAAGCTTATCCAGAAAAACATACTGTGACCAGTATTAACGTACGTTCTGTACTTCTAGTGATGCACAACGTTTTGCTAGTGGGAGTAAATTTATATTGAAATACAGAAGAAAATAATAATTTTAATATCAAAGAATAAAAGAATAAACTTAGCATTAAAATAAATAAGTAATGAAAGTATAAATTTAATATCAGAGTAAATGAAGAACCAATTTCGATTTATTATTGAGAAGTGATTCCTTTACTTACAAATATTTTAATAGACTTTACATTTAGATATATTAACTGAAGTATTATAATTCCCTTCCCATCACCGCAACACATACCACTGTCTCTACCCAGTTGAAATACCGAACTCGAAAACGTAGAGGTGTTGCGTTTACTCCATGTGATTTTTTTTTTCCTGCTGACGTTTTAATTCTTCTTAATAGAGTTCAGGAAAGGAGAGGATCACAGAGTGAGATGAAAGACATGGAAGTTAATATCTAGATGGAGCTCGCTTTCGCTATCTATACAATACTTTGCAAAAAAAAAAAAGTAAGAAGTGCGGATCGTAATAGCAAAATTTTATTTGAGAGTTTAGCACGACCACCGTGAGCAACTCGATGGGCATAGGCAGTCACCGTCTCTAATTTAAACTCACTGGTTGCAGGAAGGGGAGAGAGCCAGTGCCGTAAGACAAACACAAAATCCATGCCTCACCGGAATTCGAACCCCCATCCATCTCGAACGAATAGCCAGAATCCTGAGCCAGCGGGGCGGCAATAGCAAAAAATACTAGCGCCAGTAAAAATACAGTGCTGACAGGCGCATGATCTGAACAATAGTCATTCTTGGGCGGGTGAAATTGTGTTCTCCAGTAACGCATTATGTGAAAATTGAACTGCTTGAACCGTGTTTATCGGTTACTGACAATATGTTTAGGAAATAAATACGATGTTTCACATTTAACAGGGTCTTGAATACCATTTGTACAACGCTTGGGTTGGATTATTCCGTTATTGGTAATACATAACACATGCATATGCCGCAAAAGAAAAAAACAAGAAAGTTGACACCGAATTTTCGGGTGTAATAAGCACGGTTTTTGAATCCGTTCTGACGCAAACTAAATTTATCAAAGCTATTCAAAGTCAATGGAACCGGTATGGAAAACAATAGATCTGACCAAAGAAAGAAGATTTTCGATTGGGTCTTTAATCCCTCAGATATTGCTGTAAACGGAATCGTGAGCTTACGAACTCTTAGAAACAGAGTTATCGACAGAAATAAGATGTGACTTTACATCCCCTGGTGGGAAAACCATGCATTATTTTAAAACCGTATAAGCGATATCAGTCAAAGAAAAAAAAATTAGTCGAGTTTTCAGGAGCCCAGATTTTGCAACAAATACTTCAGAAGCAGAAATTAACACATATGACCCCTGGGGGCTAAACCATTCTTTACCAAACATTAGAAAGTATGTGAAAAATATTTTCCATCAGGTCTTGTATGCGATACAGGAAGAATTTTTCAAATCAGAGCTTTAGGAGCAGAAATAACGCAGAAAACGCAATTTACCTTGTGCCCCTAGCGGAAAGTGTATGATTTACTTGGAAATTTTGAATTTATAGGAAAAACATTTCGCATCGGAAACACTATCCAACAAAGAAGGAATTTTTCAAATCGTACTCTTAGAAGTAGAGATATTGACAAAAATAAGATATACCTCTACGCTCCCTGGCCTAGAAACCATGCATTTTTTCAAGAAGAAAATTTTCCTAAAAGGTTTGTCGACATGAGTAGTATCGGTCTACAGACGACGTTTTTATCAATCGAGAATTTAGGAGATCATATTTTGCTGCAAATACAACAGAAGCGGAAATTAAGATTTACGCCCCCTGGTGGCCAAACTATTTTTTTACAAAAATTAGAAATTATGTGCAAACGATTTCCCATCAGGAGCTGTATCCGGTGCAGAAAGAATTTTTCAAATCGGAGATTTAGAAGCAGAGATATCGGGGGAAACGCAATTTACCGCTACGCCTCCTAGCGGAAAGTCTATGAATTGCTTGAAAATTTTGAAATTTTTTTTTTTTTTGATTGAAAGTTTAAGGACCACCGTGAGCAACTCAATGGGCTATAAGTAGTCGCCCGTCCCTAATTTAGGGTCACTGGTTCCAGGGAAGGGAGAGAGCCAGTGCCGTAAGACAAACACAACATCCATGCCTGACCGGGATTCGAACCCGGACCCCTTACGGACGAATGATCAGAGGGCAGCGCCTTAGACCACTGCGCCACCGGGGAGGCAAAAATTTTTTTTTTTCTTTTTTTTTGAAATTATATGAAAAACATGTCACACGGAAAACACTATCCAACAAAGAAGGAATTTTTTAAAATGGGACTCCTGGAAGTAGAGATATTGACAAAAATATGATGTACATCTACGCCCCCTGGCGGAGAAACGGTGGAATATTTACGCCCCCTGGTGGCCAAATTATTTTTTACAAAAATTTGAAATTATGTGCAAACGATTTCCTATCAGGACCTGTATCCGGTGCAGAAAGAATTTTTCAAATCGGAGATTTAGGAGGAGAGATATAGCGGGAAACGCAATTCACCGCTACGCCCCGTAACGGAAAGTCCATGAATTACTTGAAAATTTTGAAATTATATGAAACACATGTCACACGGAAAACACTATCCAACAAAGAAGGACTTTTTTAAATCGGACTCCTAGAAGTAGAGATATTGACAAAAATAAGATGTACATCTACGCCCCTGGCGTAGAAACCACGCACTATTTTAAGAAGAAAATGTTTCTAAAAGGTTTGTCGACATGAGTAGTATCGGTCAACAAACGACGTTTTTTTCAATCGAGAATTTAGAAGCTCATATTTTGCTGCAAATTCAACAGAAGCGGAAATTAAGATTTACGCCCCCTGGTGGCCAAACTATTTTTTTACAAAAATTAGAAATTATGTGCAAACGATCTCCTATCAGGAGCTGTATCCGGTGCAAAAAGAATTTTTCAAATCGGAGATTTAGAAGCAGAGATATCGGGGGAAACGCAATTTACCGCTACGCCTCCTAGCGGAAAGTCTATGAATTGCTTGAAAATTTTGAAATTTTTTTTTTTTTTTTTTTGATTGAAAGTTTAACGACCACCGTGAGCAACTCAATGGGCTATAAGTAGTCGCCCGTCCCTAATTTAGGGTCACTGGTTCCAGGGAAGGGAGAGAGCCAGTGCCGTAAGACAAACACAACATCCATGCCTGACCGGGATTCGAACCCGGACCCCTTACGGACGAATGATCAGAGGGCAGCGCCTTAGACCACTGCGCCACCGGGGCGGCAAAAATTTTTTTTTTCTTTTTTTTTGAAATTATATGAAAAACATGTCACACGGAAAACACTATCCAACAAAGAAGGAATTTTTTAAAATGGGACTCCTGGAAGTAGAGATATTGACAAAAATATGATGTACATCTACGCCCCCTGGCGGAGAAACGGTGGAATATTTACGCCCCCTGGTGGCCAAATTATTTTTTACAAAAATTTGAAATTATGTGCAAACGATTTCTTATCAGGACCTGTATCCGGTGCAGAAAGAATTTTTCAAATCGGAGATTTAGGAGAAGAGTTATCGGAAAAAATGTTATTTACTTTTACGCCCCCTAGCGGAAAATCTATGCGTAATTTGAAAAAATAACTATATCTAAAATACTCTTCGACATAAATGGAATCGAAAGATATAATTTTTTTTCAATCGAATGTTTAGAAGCAAATATGTGGAATAAAACGTATTTTTGAATTGGTCATCATCTGCATTTACCCCTCTACCGGCATCATCTGCTTGTATGCCCTCTACCGACGAAATAAAGTATCATCATTTGTATATTTCAAGCTTCCCAATGCAAAAAGAATTTTTCAAATCGGACTAATAGTTGCTGAGATATTGTTGGTACAGACGGACGGACAAACCGATAACAGAAGCACGATCTTTTTTTACAAAAGACGTGCTAAAAACCAGTTCTTTGATTTCAGTATTTCTTTTGCAAACGAGTACGGGAAATGTCAACGAAACTAAAACAGCATTACTGAACTAAATTTAAATTGCCAAATTTTGTTTTAAGACAAGTAAGAAAACATTGTATGATGCAGTGATAAAAGTCAGCTTATTTTTGAAGTCAATTGCCTTGTTTTATGCCTCCATAGAAGTCATCAGCACCAGATGTTGTGAAGTTGTTTAACTTCAGCGCGTTAAATACCATGACTGTTGTTGGCATTTTTTAAATTTAGGAAAAAACTAGATACGTGCATTTTCGTTCCTGACAAGAAGGAAATATTTTAGCCGTTGGTTCCAAAGCAGCATTTCACAATAAATGAGATCATTGTTATTTAACACAACATATGAAAACACTTCCTTATTACTCCGTAATCCACAGTTCTCTGGGCTTGAGACACCCTGTTACTTCCATAGTTAACATCCAACTCAAAACATGCATACTACGAAATTCAACACACAAAAACACAAATTATCACTGTTAGGACATTCACAATTCGTAAAACAATAGACCTGCCCTGGTTATTATTTTAATCTCTCAATTTCGCTGGCTGCTCGATGTGTCTGTAGCAACTGTGACGTGCCTGCCCAGCAGGACGCACACGACATAAAGGCAGATAGCAGTCAGAACGAACGTCCTCGTAGCTCAATTGGTAGAGTGACTTGTTCCGGAATGAGGGGACCCGGGTTCGAGCCCCGGCGTGGACAAAAATGACGGAGAAATTTACTTCGTTATACAACCCAAGATCAGGACTGTTCGTTGAATATATCATCTTGTCATTCCTGTTTGTTTGAGATTATGTCTTGTTAGTGTGTTATTCAAACCACTGTCGTGAGTCATAGATTCGCCAAAAATATTTTAATACAGCGATGCATTGTTGCGGACAGTCCATATTTAAGAGCGCCACAAATGAGCACATCCAGTTCGGAAATCCTCACCGTCCAAAACAACAGTAAAATCATAATAAATTTTAGCCTTTTCTAGCTAAAATCAACAACGGTGTTGTCGGGGTGGGGTGTTTGTAGGGTTGGTAAGAAAGAAATGAGCGCAACGAACTTGCATGTCTTTTATTTTATTTATTTCTCACAAAGCTGACTAATATGTAACATTTTGTTGAAGACAGGACAATGGTACGAGTAGTACGATATGTAAGACTTACATGCTACACTTATATCTCTAGAGAACGTTAAGTCTATCGTGGTATTCTTAAAAGTTGTGTAGTCAGTTGGATCCGTGGCCAACACCAATCTAAACTTGTCGTTCAGAAGTTGTTTCAGACGATCGTTCGACGCCTCAATGTTAAAGTCCCCGGTGAGCAGAAGCGGTATGTCGGTATTGTTCTGACATGCTCTGTGTAGTAAAGCATTAGTTGAAAGAGAAACATCTCGATGTAGTTGAGTAGTGTCTGTGGATGAATATAGACTGACACTAGAACGGATTTCAATTGGTTGGGTATCTCAACTTTCACTAGTACGCCTTCGCCAACATGAAAATCCTGTAGAAAATTGAATCCAGAATACTTGGGTATTGGCCGTCGTGGAACGGGTCTAGCGACATGAGCCCTGCACGTTTTCTGATTCTTGAAGACGGCCGTGCCACCGCAGAGTCCACTACGATTCTTCTTGCCAGTGCCACGACTCTGTTGGTCGTCGTCATCGCCGTGTCTGTCGCACTCTTTGGACTCAATGTATTTGAAGCCGGGTATGTCGACGGTTTTGTCTTTATCCATCCAAGTCTCCATGAGTGCCAAGTAGTCGGAGCGTGATACGTGAAGCCGTTACTCTTACTAAACGTTGGCACCTTTCCTTGCTTTATTGATATCCAGCAGTTTGAGCACAACATAAACTGTTGAACGTCTTCATCTGTGAATTCCTGTTGTAAGTAATTGCAACATGGGCTGCATTGGGCCGTTTTAAATCATTTTGGAACCGTATGCGAAAACAAACTCCACAAACAAAACCCAACTTGTTACCATAGAACGACTTTTCAAAGTGCTTCGTCGCCAGACGCCAATGGGTTATAAACGCTAAATATTGATTCTCAAAAGTCTCATCTGCTTGTATTTCATTTCGTCGCGTTCCATCTCACTGTCGGCATCCACTGACTGTGAAGTGGCGTTAGGCGTTGCGGAGTCTCCTTGACTGGTACTCGCCTCAACTTGTCAACGCTGTCTCATCCTTCGCATTCGTTCTGCTGCTGTCATAGCGCCCTTTTTGGATTCCTCATTTATTCTTCTTTCATTTTGTAAGTGTTTACGATAGGCATTTATCTTCTTGTTTTGAAGATATTTCGACATTTTTGAAATTTTAACGGAAATTTGTCCAAGTTCAACATTTCGTCACTGTATATGTTTTCAAGTTCTTTCACAATTGCCACTATGAGTGTTTTATTTTATAGTACTCGTGGAGCTCTGTTAAACGACACCTCACACAAGGTCTTACGCGTTCCCGAGCTATACTAATTTTGCCGCGCGGCGAACCGGTAATTTTCCACTCCAACTTGGCAACCGCCTTATGGCGGCGTGTAACGTCACGCGCTCAAGGCTAATGTCGTATTATATTCTTTCACCCTTGCTTTTTTACAGCTTGTATTGCTTATTTCGATATGCGTTATAGTTTTAAAGTTATTAAGATTTGTCTGGTATACACAAAATCGTAACATCGACTTTCCCATAGTTTCCCCCATACCGGATCCGCGGGGTAAGGAGTTTTCCGTCAAAACAATGTTACACCGAGCCCATGGAACTGAGTGGTTTCGCTCGTTGTACGTCTTACTGTTTGAAATCCTTAACGTAAAAATGTTAGCTTTATTTTAAATTATAAAATTATGAACTTTAAAATGACATGATAATAGTATTTGTTTTAATTTATTTTCACAACAAAGAATGAAAAAACGATATACACTCATCGTCAAAAAAATAATTGCACCCAGAAGGATGTGTCGGATTTCAAGGCTATTCAGGATAAAGGTAAGGGTTACCAGGAACCGTAAGAACCGTAAATGATTAAACATTGAGACTGATATGGGTAATATTTATTGAGCTACACGCCACTAAGTAGTGTCTCTTAGTATGGCGTCGGGCAGCCATGTTTGCTCACACACCATGCCAGACGTCTCGGCATGGAGTTGTACAGGTACCTAATGGTGTCCTACAATAAGCCATCCCATGCAGCTTGAATATTCTCACACAGTTCCTGCAGATTGTGTGGTAGGGGTGGAGTGTGGAATAACGCGTCCAATAGCATCCCACACAATTTCAATCTGCGATAGGTCTGGCGATAGGGCTGACCATAGCAGAGTGTCAGTGATTTGAAGGCAAGTTCTGAAGACAGCAGTAGTATGCGGACGAGCGTTTTCCTGTTGGAAAATCGCACTGGAGTGAGTGTTCAGAAAAGCTATGTGCACTGGTTTCAGGACCTCATTAACGTAACGTTGGGCTGTAAATGTGCATGTAATAAACCCAAAAAGTGATCTGACATCGTAGGCAATTGCATCCCACACCATGACACTAGGCCTTCTGGACGTGTGAAGCTCGACAACAAACCGTTCATCTTGGCGCTGACCACGGTGCTTCCACACACGGATTCGTTGGTCGTCTCCTCCAAGGCAAAAGCAGGACTCGTCACTGAAGATCACCCGCTGCTATTCTGAGTGGCTCCTTGACTGTCTGGCACGACACCATTTGTTTTTGGCGACGATGTAATGGTTTTAAGGGCAGTCGTCGTATCAGTCTGCGTTCTCGTAGTCCAATGTCGTGCAGCCGTCTGACAATGGCGCTGGCACTAATCGAACGATACATGGAGGGCGCCATTGCTCGCTGAATATCCGCAATCGTGGCTGTTGGGTCATTCAGCGCATGTCAGACAACCCGTGCGCCGATCCTCTCTCTCCGTGGTTCGTCTAGGTCTCCCAAACCCTTCCTGTCGCTTCTGCGTGCCTTGTTCTATCCACTGCCGCCAACAGCGTGCTATGGTGATATCCGCACGACCGGTATGGCGCGCAATACAGCGATAAGGCGATCTCGCTTCCTGGAGCCCGAGGATGCGGCCCCGCACAAACTCCTGCAACTGCTCGAATTGCTTCCAAACTTTACTCCGAGGCATACTTCACTTGCAAAGGATGCAACCAACACAACAGCACGAGTTAGAATGGCAAGCACGCGCAACGGGACGACCATATGCACAGTCATGCACAGCGCTACGACCCATCCTTGCTGGCGTCACATGCGCGGCCGAGCGTGATACCTGAATCATTTGCATGTCTCACGATGTCAAACCTACCCACCAAGTTTCATTCCTGTCTTTTGTTTCCTTCTGGGTGCAACTATGTCTTTGACGGTGAGTGTATTTACTCGTTCAAAGAAAGGAAATCATAAAAATATATACTATACAAAAATGATGTAAAGCTAAAACAAAGTGTTAACAAGGAAGCCAGAACATAACTTTAGGTGCATTTCTTTCCAAAGATAACTCACAACTGTGACCGTTGTACAGATTTAAAGAAGATGCCTCCAAGGGTTCTTTTTATTACAATTGAAACACTATAACTTTGTTCTTCGACAAAATGGAAAATGTAGATGATAGGCCATATTACTTTCGGACTTCAGAATGTTGATCGCCACATTCTAACACCCAAGTAATTCCTGTTTTTTAAGAAAGGATAAAGGCTTCATTTTACTTAGGATCTTATTATTAGTTTTGGGACAAAATCTGAGCTGATTTTTATGATTACTGCTACCCCCTGCCATCAGTGAAGAATGTGAACTCACGTATATAGACAACTAGCACGCCACTTTGGACCATAACAGTTTTCTTGGTAGGCGGACGATGAAAGGCCTAAATATTTAAACGGCAAAACTTATTGAGACGGCCAGGGACACTCTAGTCCTGTCAAAACAGATATATGTTTTATCGACAGAAAGTGTTTCAAGAAATGAGTAACACTAATTTTTTTTTACTGTTCACAGAGGTATTCTCTCCTAAAGAAGTAGATATATCGCTACGTAATGTTTTCAGAATTCTTAAAATGATCTTGTGGTAGGAACTTCTGAAACTGGACTGACTTCTGAAGGAAATTCAGATTTCTCTTTCAAAAGGTTGGGCTATATTTTAATTCAATAACAGGCAAAAAATACTTATGAGAAACGAAAACACAGACTGTCAATATTACACAAGAAAGCCATGTGCTTTTTTTATAGATCGTTGCTATTATACAAAACGGAACAACGCGATTTTTTTTACACTTTACATTTACCTGAGTTTCTAACTTTGACAATGAAGCAAACAAAAGAACCTCAAGGCTATGCTGTTGAGTATCTGTTCACTGCATCACTCTTTCTTCCTCATCAGTATTCCTGCTGACGTATGCTCATGATTTTGCTAAATTCGTTTTGCTTGGGTAGCTTAACGACCACATAAAACTTTCAAGGACTATCACGCGTAGCATTTCATTGTATACCTGCCAAGTTTTAATGAATAGAAACTCTTGTCAAATGCTGCAGAAGTTTCCATGCATAACATAATTCCTGTAATAATACTCTTAGGATATTCAATACAAATCGACAGATGTTTTTAAACCGTCAGCCCTTTAACTGGTAATTTCTTCCACGAAGTCGTAGGCTTTTGCGTAGGTACTTAGTTTTATATCTGCGTAAGTGTATATACCTTCATCCGATGAAATCACGGTCAGTGGGTATTCTCCTGATCCAGGACGAATCAAAAGGTCTAATCAGCAGGCAGCATTCTGTTTCACGTATAATATCGTCAAGAACATTTTACAATACACAAATGGAAAACGAGTGTTTAAAGTGCTTCCCCGTGATTTTTTGGCCCTCCGAACCTTTTCTCAGTATTATCCGTGTCCAAGACAGTACGGAAACTAACCGTTTTTCAATTTTTATCGTCTCAGAATGCCACTCCAAAGACAATTATTGGCAAAAAGGATTCACCTCCGCGTGTTGTGTGATTTCATTCGGTTAGGTTCATCTTTCGTTTGTATATGAAAACTAAAGGTGATACCTTTTTGTGTTTGAAATAATTTTATGTACTTCCATGCCCTGATTTATATGGCTTCTATATTAATCAGAGAATGTACAGGTACATAAAGTTACATAGATGTTCATGAATTCCAGTGCTTGAAAGAAGAACGAAAGAAAAACACAAAAACATTCTGGCAAAGACTTTTCGATTACCTTGATATCACGCAAACTACAGAGGGTGAGTCAAAAGTTTTGCAATACTTGCATAAACGCATGGGCTGCGGCGGGTATGTCACGTGTTTAAACTAGTTCAAATCGAGCACTGCAGTCAGTCGAAAGGGATATAAAGTGGTAGTCGTTGCCGTGAACAGCATTGCATATCGTCGTTCTGTCAGTGGTTGGGACGCCGAAAAGATGAACAACCACAACCGGCTAATTAGGGAACTTTTGCTTTACGAGTTTGAGAACTAGGCCATAAAGCTGCTCAAGCAACACGCAACATTTGTCATGCGAAAGGGGAAGGCTCCGTGGATCACAGCATCGCAACGAGATGGTTCAAGAAATTTTGCTCATAGGACAGAGACCTCAACGATCAGCCAAGGTCAGGTAGGCCGCGAACCGTGGATTTGGAGGCCGTGCGCCAGGCCGTAGACGCAAATCCAACAACCAACACTCAGAGATTATCAGGCGAGCTGGGCATATCACAGACCACCGTGGTTCGTCACCTTCAGGACCTCGGCAAGGTCTACAAAAGCTACCGGATTGTCCCTCACGAACTGACGCTAGCTGAAGCAGACCGCCGAGTGGAAGTGTGCACGAAACTCCTAGAAAACCCCTCGCGATGTACGTTTCATCAAAAGAATTGTTACGTGCGATGAAAATTGGGTCTGGTTCCGTAATCCTAACACACTGTAATCCAACAGGTTCAGGAAGCTGGCCTGGGCTCACCACGGGCAGTGGTTGAGCCCAGGCCAGCTTCCTGAACCTGTTGCCAAACGTCGGCGCTACGAGCACAAGGTGATGCTGTGCGTCGGGTGGTATTTCGAGTGGATAATCCGTTACGAATTTGTTTCAGACGGTCGCACCATCAACGCCAACCTCTACCCTGAACAACTGGAGCGGATGTATGCTGTTTTGAAGGAGAAGTACACGGCACTGGTGAACAGAAAGTGCGCTCTTCTACAGCAGGACAACGCTTGGTCTCATACCGCGCGAACTACCCGAGCAAAACTACAGGAACTTGAGCGCATCGAAGTGATCCCACACCCAGCATATAGTCCGGACCTTGCCCCGTCGAATTTTACTTGCTCCGGTCCATGGCCCACTTTTTCGCGGGGGCACTTTAACAACCAGGAGGAGGTGGCAACTGGAGTGAATTCGCCTCGAAGGACAAAAACTGGTACCCCTGCGGAATCGAAGAACTGGCAGACAGATGGATAGAGACGGAGCAACACGATGGCCTATACTTTGAATGCTAGTCGGCTTTCGTCGTAAAGGTACGTATGAAGACATAAAGTGATCCAAATATTGCAAAACTTTCGACTCACGCTCTGTAGATTGTCTTTCTTTCATGTTGACCTCTGTCCAGTACATGTGTACGTTGTAGTCGTGCCATACCTGTGCTAAAGGGCAACTTGCAAGTGAAAATGGCAACCCCGATGGCAGAGTGGTCTCAGGCACTGGCTTCTGACCCTTCGTCCGATATAGGTCGGGGTTCGAGTCTGAATGAGGCATAGTTTCTGTATTTGTCCGATGGCACTAGCTTTACTATTTCCCTTGCAGCAATGGATCTAAATTAGGGACGAACGACAGCTTATAACGTTCGGAATTGCTCATAGTGGTCGTTAAACCCCAAAACAACAACAATAAGTAAAAATGAGTTCACAATTAAGACAGTGCAAAAAGTTCATTTACTGGCGTAAGTTAATAAATACGTAGATGCAAAGCTTTCACATCCAACGGTGAGATTTTCCAAGGCAGACAACGCACAAACACTGGGCAATACAGAATAGTGTAAACCGCACTGGGGTTCAAATTCAAATATGACTAGTTTCATTTGAGTTAAAGAATTAAATAAGGTCAACTTATATCAAAATAAAAAATACTAGCCAATTGCAGCTTGTAAATAATCTTTAGTAAAGAAATAAGTAGCAAATCAAAATAGTAAATGAAGTAATGGCAAATCAAAATAAATTGATGAAAATAGTAAAAGAAATAATCACAAGAATAAACTACAATAAAACATGTTTAAAATATAGTTGGAGTAAAGCCCCCAAGAAGATTCATCCAAATTGAGGGCAACCGCAAAATATACCAAGACATTGCACAAATGTGGTGTGAACAGGATTTCCATGGTTTCCTTAGTCACAGTTCCGTTTGATGTGGTGCAAGGCGCAACACATCAAATCGGCTCCTCACGGATGTCCACATTTAATGATATACCGTATTTCAATTTTACAAGCACAACCATAATTTTTTTTAAGATTGCCACTTAAAGTATATTAATGTACAATTTTAAAATGAAAATTTCACACTCAAAAGCAATTATTATTACATCAGAGCTCGCCTTAACTGTAGAAATTTGAGTTTCATTCAAATTAATAATTTGTCCGTGAAGATTCTAAATAAAGGTGGATACCATTCGAATCTCCTGAACAAAATAAACACGACGGTTACTTTTCAGTGTAGAAAGATATGTTGTCGTCATCTTTACACTGTTTTCATTAGGAGTATGAAGTAGTATTCAATGAATATCACACCCAGTTTTAATGAAACCTGCTTTCCATGCGAGTCTGAGCGGCTGTAACACTAATGATATCTGCATACCTCAGAAAACACCATGGAAACATTCGATGATTTAGCACTGGGAAGTATCTAACGAAGAAAACGAACAGTTCGGGGCTAACGAAATTTTGTTCATTGGCCCTGCGGCTTTGTTTCACTGCAAAAAATGCTGGAGCGTGAGAAATGAAGGCAAAAAAATTGCAATACAAATTTAGCTAAACGTTAGATTTTGAAGAATTATTATGTGAATTATTAACTGGGAAAAAGATCCAATTTTCTTTCAACAACAAATTCACGCTGACGGCTAATACAGCTCTGCCACATTAAGTAGTCCCAGCAAAAACAGTCTTGCTGGGCCAGCACTCAAGCCAGCACTGGCAGCCAGCTGTGAAAGCAGTCGTCCAGCACTATGATGCCGCTGCCCAAAAGTTTATGAAATGTCCCGGCGGCAGTTCGGGCCAACAGCTAGCACCTCTCTGTGCGGAAATAGGCACATGCGATATTTCCCGGAGAAAGTCCGAGTACTAAACCATTACCTGTGGCAAAAAAAAAATGATATTATCTATTGCCGACTGCAGCTACCCAGGCATGAATCTCATACTGGAAGATGAGCAAAAGATATACAAATGATCAAACATGCTACAAACTTAGGAGCAAGACATGCTATTGACACTGGAGATGAACAATGTTACAGATAAAATACAGTCTTGAGGGATGTCTTGGTCATAAGAGAAAGTTGCCGAGAGTGCGTTTCTCAGGCGACACCTGACGACTAAAAAGAACCGACAACGAACACGGGAGAAGATTTCAATTTAACCTATACTAGCGAAGGTTATGTAGAATACCGGGCAGTCACGCGCGGACTTAGATCTTCTGGGTATAAGAACAGAAGGATACTATATGTGCTGCCTTCGTCCAACGCCTCCCTCACGGACGTTTCAAGGGGGAGAAAATGGTCATGAGATAAACAACGACGACGGAAGTTGCTTTGTAATGATGAAAGGATGTTGCGATTTTCAAAGTAATGAATTCATCCGGCATAAAATATGCGTTCTATGACAGCGCACAGACAACTAGTGAGTGCAGCAGGGCGACAGCTTTAGGGAAGCTTCGGATCTTTGTAGGGCTTTCGGAAATGCAAGACGAAGGCCAAGATCCTGGGAAACGATGCAAAATCAAATCCTGTTGAAGAGAAAGAGATTTTCCTGAGACGACTGTCACGGATGCTATAGGATCTGATAGTGCACAGATGTAGAACCACCCTCAAATCCCCATTGTAAAGGGATCGTTACAGGAAGTTTGTGCATATAGGACCTAGAGAGGACAGCTGATGACATTCTTCCTCAGACTTTACCAGCAAGAAATATGGCTGGATATACACTGCAGTTGAAAACATCAGCAAAAGCTTTACGCAGACAATATGCAGTATCCGTATACCTGCGCCCGTTATTCTTTAGAATGATGATCTGATGAGAACTGTTCTTTCCAGGGACCTTGCGTATCTGTTCCAAGAAGTTCTTTGAACTTGAACATTTATTAGTTTGTGACACATACCGGATCCATGATTTCCTCTTTCTGCGTTTACATACTAACCTAGCATACTATTTTACACGTTTAAAAGAAGCCACATTAAGTCGGTCAGGTAATGCCTGAACAAAGCCCAGGCGTTAGGCTGCGCTCTCTTAGCTGCAATGCACTCATACTTCCACCAAGGTTTAGCGTTTAATGGCGGTGTTGCGAAGTCTTAAGAACACCTATATGTACTCAGAAATATTAACATCTGCCGCTTCGATCCACTCCTAAGTCACCATGTTACAAAAATAGTACAACGGACAGTGTGCATACACCCCATCATACCCGATTGATTTTTTCATAGCGGAGGGCTAGAAGGAGGGGAGGATACACACTCTGAATATGAAAGAACAATGGCAAATTGATCACTGCCATGGAGGTCATCGCGCCTTCCAGGATCAATGGGCGTACACCGACGGTAAACTCAAGCTCAGATAGATTGCCGAAAAGCTAAAGTGGGATTAGTGCAAGTATGTGATAGTTTCGGTATTAGGGAGGAACAGAGAGCACGAGAACAGAAGAGACACTACCAGACGACTCGTTTTAGCAGTGTCCAAAGTAACCCAGGGAGTTTTGAGGCCATCAAAATCACTCAAGAGGAGAATTGGTAACAGATACAAGCAATCTATCCTCTCTAATTCAAGGTTCCAGGGATGGGAGAGACACCGTGTCGTAATACGTACAAGCAACCCATGTATGCCTCTCACAGGATTCGAATTGGGCCAATATTTGGAAGCCAGCGCCTCGTACCACTTAGCCACTAGGGTATCCACATTGTCTTTCTTGAACTCCCTGTAACCTCTTACTGAAGACACATCAGATTATCAGAGTTTCGTTTCTTGAAGACAGAGAGTCACTGATGAATACGACGAGAACAGTTGCTGCATCTCGTCAGACCTCGACAAGAAGCCAAGGCAGTTCCACTCAGTAATGAAAATCATAATGTGTAAAAAATGAAAGAAAAAAAAATAAAGAAAAAAGCAAGGAAGAACCAGAAAAACTCAGGCATTTAGAAATACTCAGATTCCATTGGCTCCAGGAATTCCTGAGCATTCCTCAGCGGGAGGGATGAACTGGAAGATGATGTCACAATGAGGACTTCGACGTAATCGTCAGTTCGTGGATTATTGGTGATTTCGTCAACAATGTTGCGTGCTTGTTCTTACTTTTCCCGCTGCTCGCCGCAGTCAGTATTTCTAATGACATCGCAGGAACGAGCACCTTTACGCGATGCATTAGGTGTTCCCTGAGTATGAATCTCAGTCCTTCCAAGGCAGAAAGACTAGCTGCATAAATGTTCTGGAATGAGTGCGGATAGTTCTGTGGCTCTTCAGTTTGTGTTACTACGGTTTTCGTGATTGCCACTACAAAAGACATATGAACGCTAACTTGAAGTTTCAGGAGCGATTCTGTGCCTAATTTGAACAAGACACTGTATTGATTGATTTTCGAGCCACATTTGACACTGCTTGGATCAGAGCCGTAACTAGAACGGGGGAGAAGAGGTGGCTACCCCGGACGCAGGTCAAGAAAGGGCGCAGAAATCACTGTTGGGACTGCGATTACAATTAGAACTGAAACTTTTGCACAAGTTTTTGGCACAGTTAAAATTAGAATCTCCTTCTCAAAATGTTCAGGAGTTGTTAGTTGCTCAAATTCAGTAATGAAGGCATTGTTCTATAGTCCATCCAACTGAAGAAGAACCATGTCCCCCATTCTACACCAATGAGGCCCCCAATACTTCTTTAGTTGGATGGACTATACGTGCGTTGCAAGATAAGCATGTTGTTTACATTTTTTAAGATTCTCTGGAGGGTATTCAGTCTTTATTGTGTTTGCATGCCGCGACTGTCAGATACATTCGGTCCGCTTGATCCGGTGCCGAGGGTCCGAACTCCGAAGCAGTTGCGAAAAGCTGCAAAAACAATCACATTTTGATTGTGCCTTTTTTACGTCTAGTTTCGTTAGAACTTAGAAATGCATTTTTACGCCTAGTTTCGTTAGAACTTAGAAATGCATTTTTACGCCTAGTTTCGTTAGAAAGTCTTTGTAGTACTGTTATATTTTTGAAATTGTATCAGCTTTTTGCTGTCTTCAATTTAAAGCTATTTTTCTTGAAAATTCTTATCTGTTGTTTGTGCTCGCTTAGATCTTAGATTTTCAATGTTATTTTTTGTTATTTTGGTGTGTGTGTGTGTGTGTGAGAGAGAGAGAGAGAGAGAGAGAGAGAGAGAGAGAGAGAGAGAGAGAGAGAGAGAGAGAGAGAGAGAGAGAAAAAAGAGAGACATAGAGAGAGAGAGAGAAAAATAGAGATACAGAGATAGAGAGAGTGAAAGACAGAGATAGAGAGAGTGAAAGAGAGAGATAGAGAGAGAGTGAAAGTGAGAGAGAGAGAGAGAGTGAAAGAGAGAGAGAGTGATAGAGATAGAGACAGAGAGGCAGGTTGGGGGCAATATTTTGCGGTTCGCACCGGGCGCAGAAATGCCTAGTGACGCCCTTGCTTTGATGACTCAGTGTGTTCTCCTTCGCAGTTGTCGCCATGCCCGGCGTCATCAGTACAGGTTGGTAAAGCATGGTCAACGGCGCCACAGCGTCTACACCGACCTGCATTGTGGTAGGACTTCTGGAGCGACAGTTCTGCCTACACTTGAAGTATTCGGATAATTACGTATATATAGACATAGCTCATGATTAAGATATCTTGCCTTGATGGAAGTAGGCAGGGATGTGGTTTCGAAATTCAAAAATAGTTTTTGAGATGGTAACCTAGGCTGATGACTTTACCTGCACCGTCTTAGTGTAGACCTCGCAGGGAAATGCGGAACTCTCTCGAATAGTTTGGGATTAATAGGATCCCTGACGGCGTTCCGACAGCTAGACCGTCAGTCACCGGAAACCACAGTCTTCCACTCGGACAGATTCGGTCTAGAGACCTGTGGGGATCTGCCTACCCCACGGGACCGGTACCTTACACCCTTCTGTCACAACCCGTGTGTGCGACGTGCTATGGGCAGTTGGGGCAAGCAACTTTTCAAAAATATCCCATCTCGTGGCCGGGAGATCGCCCGCCAACGCGAGTTTTTGGGACAAAAGTCCTTTATTTAGTATCTAAACAAAAATTACACTCACATTACACTACGAGGTCTCATGCACCCCTCTCACAAATATTCAGGCACTGAAAACACATTGTTCATACAGAAATATTTACATAGTCCACAGCGCTAGGGCCAGTGCTGTGGTGATGACCCTGCGCCAGGGTCATCAAAAATACCTTGGTCAATAGAACCAAAAGCTCAATGTCGAGAGCAACGTACCTCCGAGGGTACAACCATCTGTCAACCATAGTTGACCCGGCTCTTCCTTTGCTCAAGTTCCCTAATAAGACTAGGGCATGTCTTACTGAAGCTGGAGTGAGAGACGTCCAGATTCAGGCGGAACTTGGCATTCGCAGCAGTGCAATTGCTGCACTTCGGTGCGGCTGCACACTGGTGGTGCTGGTGCCCAACTTCACCGCAATTGCCGCACCTTGCTTCTGACTCGGGGCAGTTGCCTCGGAAATGACCGAAGCCATTACACCGAAAGCACCTGACCTCCCTCAAAAATTCCTTTAGGCGGAGCACTGACCAACCCACGTTCAGTGTCTTCCGCCTCACCAAGTGCTTGAAGGCCTTGGGCTCCACGTCTGCCACCCAGTGGACCCTACCTCCTTTGCCTTTGATGGAAAAACAGGCTTTAAACCCATTCTCGAGTTCTGGGTTCTGCCCGCAAACCGCCTCCTGGAACTCTTTCCCTGAGAGATCCCCATCGACCCCATAGACTATCAACCGGGGGTGTCTCTTTCGTGGGGCCGTGGGGAGTGTGCAAACCTTGGTCAGCTGATTGCTTCTCAACTCCTGAGCAAGGCGGTCGAGCTCCCCGGGATGGGAACACTCAACCGCGACCCCTCCTTTCCTAATGCTCCGAATGCTCTTGACCCCTATCTACAGTTTAGTTGGGTTGACTGCAGTTTTCAGGGTCTTCTTCGTGTCCTCTGAGGACGCACTCTCGACTGTCGGGTAAACCAAAAGCACGTGTCTCCTGTCTCCCGACTTTTCCTTATTCTTTTTATTCTCTATCGGGGCGGGCGAGGACCCTTTCGCCGTGCTAGCCCCTTTCCTAGCCACTTCGGCGTAGCAAACCACTTTGGCGTCGGCTTTGCAGCTCGACTCCCTGCCGAACGGACAGCCTGCCTTCAATATAGGCCACCCGATCGGCTTGCTCGTAACAAGCCTTATTGATACTCTGCAGGGCCGCTTTCACCTTTTCTCTCCCTGAGGAAGGGACCCGCGAGTCCTTGAGAACGGACTCTACTTCCCCAATGAGGGTGAAAATACAGCTCATGAAAGCCTCAGGTGTTAGCACAGGGGGTGTCCTGGGATGCTGTTAGCCTTCCAAAGGTGTCTCTGGAGGACCAGCGGACGACACCTCAGGAGCCCGAGAGGGTTCGGGCTGGGGTGGTGTTTTACCCTTCCTTGCCATGGGTGGAGGTGGCAAGGGCGTGCTTACACCACAAGCTGACTGAGAAGGCTCAGTCGAGGCTCCCTTCGTGGGTGTAGCGGATTTTGAGCCCTTCGCTGGGGGAAGCGTCTTTGATGGTTTCCTCCTGGCATTGGGCTCCACCTTTCGGCTGTTCTTGGAGGTGGGGCTAAACCCTTTAGCACTGCCGACAGGGCTTGGTAGTGCTTCGGCCGCTACCTTCTGCGTCCGGGTTGACCCGGACGATTTGGGGGCTGACCCCTTAGGTTTCACTTTACCCTTCTGGGTAGTTGACATCTCTGTGGGAGAGATGAAAATACACAAATTTCTTCTAAGTTCTGAGTGGGCACCCTGGGGTTCTCCCACTCAAGTCTAACCTTAGAATCCGGGCGCTTGGGCTTTGGGCTGACAAGGGATCAAAGAGTCCCTTCGTCAGCGGGACCGAAACGACGTCGACGTACCCGAATCTGATGCCAGAGTCTCTATGTGGGCTGAATGGAACTTCGCCCTTACAAGGGCGATTTCACTAAGTCCCGTCACTGCTCTGAATAACTGGTATTGTATATTGGAACTTTTCTAGAAAAGAAAAATCGCGAGATCGGGATGAAACCCCGTCTCGCGGATGAAATCGTCAATTCAGCTAAGCAGTGCAGTATAGCTCAACCAACACACGCATAGAACTCTCACCCGGTCGGCATCAGAACGACCGGTCTTTTGAGATGGTAGAGACTTACCATCCCGCTTAAAAACAATACAACGCACACCAATGATATGTTGTGATCTCAGCTCTTCGAGAAATTCATCGTCGTTGCACTGAAGCAAGCAACGAGAAAAAGCAACGATTCGCGAAGAATTCAGGTCGTGGCCAAGGGTCACCACTGACAGAAATACAGCTACCAGGATAACTTCAAGAGAAATGAGCTGTGTCTCGGATTTGACATAACAACAGGAAAATATCCAGATTGGTGTTTTTAATGCTTTAAGGACAGCCAGCAATTGACTGAAGAGCTTTGTTGATATAAAATGATGTCTTTTATTCGAAAGCTGTGAGACTTATAAGGAGCGGAAAATGAAGAAAAGTGCACTTTAAGTGTAAGGGTTATGTTTCTTAGTTGCAGAATCAGGATGTGAACACGCACACACATCTTGTATACTCCACTTGGGTTTAGTTCTCTGTGGAAAAACTGAAAGACCTAATGAACCAATGAAGTAGAAAAGAAAGTCGTCTGATGAGCTCCACAAGGGACAGCCGGGTTTCGCAAGCCTGGAGGACACAGGACATGGCTCTGGGGTTAATCAGCAGATGTAGTGTATTGGTAGGGAAGACATGTGTTCAGCGTGTACCTCGACTTTCTTGTGTTTCAGTAACATTTCTTTAACGTGACCGCATTACTGCCATGCTAATACCTTGTAATGTAACGTAAAGCCGTTAAACCTGGGCTCCACTCGCCCACAGACGTCTTCACTGATTAGGAGTGGGTTATTTCTTAGCCACTCGTTGAAGGTGTAGCAGGGAGAAAAAGACTTCCCCTTCTCCACTTTATGGGTCACCGCGCACGGCAAACATGCCAGTTGACCTATCTAACCAAGCTCGGTAAAAAGGAATAAAATAAAGGAAAGGAAGGAAAGAAAACAAAGAACCAAACTCTCCGGACTGTATGGAGACGTCAGGTGAAAATTGCAAAGCTACTTCTGCAAAATGCCAGATATAGAAAGGTTTTTCAGTTTTTCTTGACACAAAGTTATCTTATTAGAAGGTATGTATTATGATCTGCATAAGACTCAGAAGCTATGCCTGTAGAAGCCGAGCTAAAAATAAAATATTTTTTCATTTACTAATATAGCTGCAAGAATTGGAAATGTTTCTATCACGTTTTCTAGCTTTTTAAAGCGCGAGTTTCTTGTTCTGTTATGAAAATTTATCTATACATCAATCACAATACCTGTGCTAATACATGACGCATTAGAAAATCTATTATTGCGTAAGAATAGCTTTAAACATGACACAGATTATCTCCGTATTGTTAGGATTTCGAGTTGCTGTTTTTATGGTAAGTGGATAAACATACGGTCATTTTAAAAGTTTTGCAATCTGTACTCCTGTCTAAAGCCCAAACATTTATGTAACAAAATACATTTAGAGACGTTAGAAATTATCTTCATTCTGCCTTTTTGCAGTTGCCTAATATTTGCGGGAGTGTGTTCTTGTCAGCCGGCCTTCGTTGTTGATGGGTCTAATAACACAGGTCACCTCATTAGACACTCCTTAATACAAGTGAAGGATTTCCGGCATATACTCTGGGAACAAGTCAAAGTCTGGTGGTCTCATGTCAGGACTGTAAGGCAGGGAGGAAAGGAAGCACTTATTCTTACTTCTGCGTAATGTGAAATACTGTACTTGCAACATAGGCCTTACGTTATCATTCAAAATAAAATCACTGGCAGCGAGAATCAGACCTTTTGTGAAGAATTTTCGGGTGCAAAAAGTGTTGCAGAATGCATTATGCTGCTATCTGAGTCTACCAGCAGGCACTCACTCTGTCGCTGCTACTCTATGTTTTCATAAGCTGTTATTATATAGAGGTTAACTTTCGATTATTGATGACGACGTTTTATTCGACGCGCAGATGATGAATGCTTCCACTATGAGGGCAGCCTTTTCAGTTCTGGTTTGAAATATCGTATCCATGTGTCAGTTATGACAACGGTTCTTTTCATGAACTGTTCACTTTCTGTCTCAAATTATGCATAATTCTTCTGCGATCCTCTGGCGAATTACTTTCTGGTCTTTTGTCATGCGCTGTGTGGCCCATTCGGCAGCAACTTTCACCATTTGCAAAGTTTTGGTCAGGATTCTGAAAGCAAAAATGGTTGGCACGTGTGCATTATGTGCAATTTATTCATGTTTTGTCCGACGATCAAGGAAGCGATATGCCCTCCAGGACATTGCGGTGCGATCCGATACATCACCATCAGAAACGTGAAGAAAAGCTTTGTGAATTTCGGTTGTTGTTTCTTTTTTTTTTCTATGTAAGAATTCGATTTTCATGTGCGAATGCTAGCCATTGTGTGAAATCTGACCCGAGTCATTTCCATACTCTATTTTACAGTCCTGTTTTGTGGACCAAGAAGAAATAAAACTGCAAATGGGGCTCTCAAAGTCTCATCTGGATAAAACTAACGTAAATACTGGATAGATTGTTTCATTAAACGCAGGATGTACAGGGTGGTCGAAGAGTCCCCTAGGAGTTTCTATTGACAACTGTACAAAAACGAACTGATCTACAGCAGTGCGGTTTGCGGCATTTGAAAGAGTAAATATTCGAGTTTTTAACGCCATCTCTTTCCAACAGATGGCGTTATGTGCACGCAAATACCGACGCCGACTGCAAAACAACTGAAAATGTCGCCGCCGCAGGAGAAAGCAATGTGCGTGCGTTCGTTTTTTGAGACGAAGTCTGTGATTACGATACAAAGAAATTACCGTCGGACACATGGGAAAGATCCACCGAGTGATTTCAGTATCAGAGGGTGGCAGAAGATATTCTTGGATACTGGTAGCGTCCTGGACCGGCAAAGCAGTGGCAGAGCATACAGGAAGTTTTCTCTCGCAGTCCTAGCAAGTCCACGCAAAGGGCCTCTTTACAACTGAATGTTCCACGATCTACATTGATGGTAGTGCTTCACAAACGCCTGAAACTAACCGCATACAAAGCGCAACTCCTACACCAGATTAAACCAAACGATGGACCTCGGCGTTTAGCATTCGCTTGGGATATGTTGTAGCGGCTGGAAGTTGATGAACGTTTTCTACGCCGTATAATGTTTTCGGATGAGGCACCCTTTTACGTGCACGAAAATATAAATGCTCAGAACGTTCGTATATGAGGTAGGGAAACTCACATTCAGTCAGGGAGCACGTCGAGCACAGTTCAAAGTGAATGTTTGGTGTGGGCTCATGCATAATCGTGTAATTGGGCCATTCTTCTTCTCCGAGCCCACAGTGCAAATAAATAATTACCTGGACATGCTTCAGAATTTTACGGTTCCTCAACTACAGGATTTGCAACCAAAACGTTATGCTGCAACAAAATGGCGCTCCCCCACATTGGGGACTTGACGTTCGTGTACATCAGAACCGTGAATTTCCTGACAGATAGATAGGCAGAGATGGTCCAATTCCTTGGCCACCCCGGTCCCCGGATATCACTCCTTCAAACTTCTTCCTCTGGGGCTATGTCAAAGACATGGTTTACCGGGAAAGATTAAGCAGCCTTCAGGAGTTCAAACAGCGCATTGTAGCAGTGTTTGATAGAATCGATCCTGACATGTTGGAGCGCACATGGCAAAGGAATTGAATACGACTGGATGTGTTACGTGCCAGCAAAGGCGCACATGTAGAGGTGTATTAAGGTAAGATTATTAAACTCGAATATTTACTCTTCCAAATGCCGCAAACCGCATTGCTGTAGATCTGTTCGTTTTTGTACAGTTGTCAATCGAAACCCCTAGGGGATTTTTCGACCACCCTGTATAACTTTTGAAGTGATCCTCGTGTACAATACTCTTTTTTTTTAAAAAATATGGGTTTAACGCCACCGTAAACAACTCAGTGGGTTATAAAAAGTCGTCCGGTTCCAGGGAAATGAGAAAGCAAGTGCCATCAGACAAACATAACATGCAAGCCTTGCCGAGATTTAAGCCAGGACCCATCTCTGACGAATGGTCAGATGCTTAGACCACTGCGGTACAGGATCAGCTACTTTATATTCACTTTTTCTAGTCTGCACGAGTATTGTTTACGAGCTTTAACCATACCAAGATAATTCTCATATTTTCTGATTTTCCGTATGCACATTTTTGGTGTGATGCCAGGTTAGTGGACTTCTAATGTGATGCTCGAATAAAAAAAATGAGGATATGATGTTCGCATCAAAACAAATTAAAATGGTATACCGAGGTCTTCACAATTTTCAGAAAACTACTGACCACCATCTTAAAATTCCTTAAAATACCTTTACGATAAGAAATTTCTGATTCCTCCCAAAATATTCATTACATCTCAAAAGTTGGTCTCATCCTTGTTCTATTTTCGTCATGATTCCTTAACAATTGTCAGTCACTTCGCAAAAATCCAAGTACTAAAATTGACATTTCAGTAAAAACACAGCTTCATTTGGTAGTGTTCTGCTTCAAAATAATAATAATAATAATAATAATACAAAATTTACAGCTGACGATTATCCGTGTGTTGTTTATCTGGTCATGATTTTATTTTTTCAGATTCATAAAAGTTCGCTCTATAAATATATACAAACAATAAATATAAAAGAGGATGCATCAGTATATGAAACTCATGGTAGCTGACGCCCTCTGAAGTTTATCAAATTTCCTTGGGTATTGGATCAACTACCCTCCCCCGCTACAGTGTACCGCTTGCTATATATACTGTAGTATGTGTGCCAGGCATGATTCAATCTTAAACTGGTAAAGCTTTCTCAATCACGTAATAAGATTCTTTAAAATGTAAAAAAAAAAAAAAAAGGATTTATCGGGTACTAAAAAAGAAGCAAGCGAAACGAAATGGAATTATTGAATGATTTAGAAGGATTCGAAAATGTCTACGACGAAAGCTTTAGTTAGTGGCAACAAAGTGATTCACAAGAACTGGGATTACAATACCGTAAGAGCGATACAGATTATATATAATTTATGACTTCCGAAGATACATAAGATTGGTAACCCTTTCCGTCCTATAATCAACAAATCGGCTCAGCTACACATAAGTTGGCCAAGTTTCTATCTTCAAAACTATCCACCTTAACGGCTTCTTCGAACAAAACATCTGTAAAAAATTTCATTGAGTTTGTCAGTCGACTAAAACGACATCCGCTAAAGGATCAGTTCATGTTATCCTTCGATGTGAATTCCATGTTTACAAGTATCCCTCTGAATGGAGCCCTCGAATCTTTGAAAGCTAGTCTCACTGAACATCCTTCCAGCCAACCGGAAGTAGAAGATATTTTGAGACTAGTGGAAATTTGTACCAGACAAAACAGTTTTGTTTTTCGTGGAAGATTTTTCCAACAGACGGAAGGCCTTGCAATGGGTAGCCCACTGTCGCCTATTTTATGCGAAATCTATATGCGTCACTTTGAGGAAAAACTCTTTCAGCTGGTTACATTTGACTTATGGATTCGATATGTAGATGATACCTTTGTTCTCTGGAACGGCATAAATTCGGAAATACCTAAATTAGTTGAACTTATCAATTCAATTGATCCTTATATACAGTTTACATATGAGACTGAAAATAATGGCTGCTTACCATTCCTTGACGTCCTTGTGTCACGCTCTGAAGGATCCTTTATAACAACAGTTTATCGAAAACAATTTGCTGTTTCCTTACCCCCACATGCAAAATCAAATCACCCATGGAAACAGAAAGTCTCTGCCTTCTATGCATACGTATATCGTGCAATACATATATGCTCAACTGAGGATTCCTTCCAGAAAGAGCTTGAGATTCTTAAACGAATTGCTATACACAGAGGATATACCCATTCCATTATAGACAAAGCTGTCAAAAAATTAAAAAAAACCGAAGCCTGTCTGCTCACTCACGCCAATAGACAACCCAATACGACATAATTGGGTGGTTGTCCCATTTGCTCCACAGATTTGCTTCAGAATTTCAAAAATCCTCAAGAGTTTTAATTTCAAAGTTATTTTCAAACCCATAAACAAGATAAATTTTTACGGATCAAAAGACTACGTCGAGGACATAAATTCATGGGGAATTTATCAGATACCTTGTGAATGTGGACTTTCATATATGGGACAGACCCGCAGGGCTTTAAATTTCCTTGTGAAGGAACACAAGACCTACGTACGGAACTGTGAACTAAAAAAGTCATTATAGTCCAACATTGTCACGCAAATAACCACAAATTTTTGTTTGAAAACGCTACGCTCATTGATAAACCTGATTCGACTATCAAGCTTAATGTATTAGAAGCTTTCCACATATACCGGAACTCTTCGCAGCTTGTCAACGACATGACGTCGACTCCATTTCTTTCAAGCGCGTGGAAACAACTCACCAAAAACCATGACCGTCAGAACTCTGATGATGTCACAAAGATTTGAATGTTTACGCTCCATTCGTCCTGATGATGCCGAGCCATTAGCTCTGCGAAACTATAGTCGATATATAATAAACCTTTGATTGTGGTAAACGTTGGTATTTTTATTTTATTTTAGCGATACAGATGTCGGGACCGCTGCTGCGAATCAGCCCGAAGAAGAAAAGATGGAAAAAGAAAATATTAAACTGCATCAGTGACAGCACCAACAGAGCCTTGTCCTGTGTCAATACTTGGTTAGTGTATAAGAGTCAGTGGCACTTTGAATAACGATATCATAGCATAGAAGAAAATTCGAACTTAATTAGGAAACACCTAAGAAATTATTGAAGAAACCAAGTAGCATTACCGATTATCTAATTAATTAATACAAAAACTGTTGTAAGTGACTAAATATGACTTTCGAATTTCCATTTTTTAATTACATAAATGTATATACACTGATGAGCCATTACATTATGACCACCCCCAGCCTAGAGAAATGAGCGCGCCTGGAGAACGAACGGTGGCGCAGGTGAAGTTCACAGACCAGTATATATATAACCCGAGGACCGGTTTTAGGTTAGTAGAGTATTCGGAGTCAGAATGAGAAAAGCTTCCGATTTATTGAAGTTTGATTAAGGGCAAATTCTGATGGCACGACCTCTCGGAACTACGATCTCGGAAACGGCGCGGCATGTGTGTTGTTCACGTGCCGATGTAGTGAATACGTATCAAAAGTGGTGCACAGATGGCTAAATGACGAACCGTCGTCCAGTCGTGTGTCTTCCGCCGCTCATTGATGCCAGAGGGGGAGCAGAGACTGTCTCGCATTATTCGCAGCGACTGCAAGGCCACAGTGCGACAAATAACCCGCAGCTACAACAGTGGTGATCAGGGCAATGTGTCACAGCACACAGTTCATCGCAGCCTTCTGCGCATGGGCCTGCGTAGCCTAAGACCCAACGGGTCCCCATGCTCACTACATATCAACGCCAGCAACAGATGAAATGGGCCGAAGATAATCGAGAATGGACCGTGGATGATTGGAAGAAAGTGGCCTGGTCTGACACATCAAAATTACTGGTGCATCACGTAGACGGCCGAGCGCTAATTCGCCGATTACAAACGGAGACTATGGCACCTGGAAGCATTGTTGGGAGGAAACAGGCCGGCGGCGGCAGTGTTATGACGAGGGCAATGTCTTCTTGGGACACTTTAGGCCCCATTATCGCAATAGCACAATTTCTGACAGCTGTCAGGTACCTGAACATCGTTGCAGACCAAGTTCACCCATTCATGGCAACTGTGTTCCTTTGCTGGTGACTTTCTGTTAATACCCTGGCCTCTATATTCAGCTGACATGAACCCAATCGAACAATTGTGGTTAGACTTGGAAAAGCGGGTTCGTGCTAAATCCCCCCCGAAATGTACCGGAACTGGAGGTCCTGCTGTAGACATTATGGTACCAGATACCTCAGGATACCCATCGCCACCTCATCAAATCGATGCCCCTCCGAGTAGTTGCTGTTTTGCGGCCTAAAGGGTGTCCTACAGCTTATTAGGTAGGTGGTCATAATGTAATGGCTCATTGCTGTATGTGTAATGGATTAGTGAATAAATAACATATTTATGTGTGTGTGTGTGTGTGTGTGTGTGTGTGTGTTTGTGGTGTATGACAACAAAATACGTTTTGGAAAATATCCTGTTAACACAACAAATCCGTATTGGAGCAAATACACAAGAAGGATGCGGAAATTTTGTGAACTGTTATACCCATGGCTTTTTCATGGAACAGTATAAATAACCCTCTCTTGTTTTCACTCAGACCCAGTAAAACACTAGTTTCTCCTACAACTTATTTGCATATGGGCCAAATAAGAATTACACCAGTAAATAAACCCTAACCCGTTGTTAGGTATCGTGAAGTAAGTTCCATGGGAAGAAACCCCATTGGAGATAAACAAAAAAGAAATACCTATTAACTCCATATAAAAAACGTAATTTGCAAAACCCTTTTTAAACAAAATTCATATAGAAATATGCAATTTCTTCAATCCTTCCTATTTATTCCAATATGGATTTGCTGTGTTAATCGGTGATTTTTAAAAATATTTTGTTGTCATTGTCATAAATGTGTTAAAACTGATTATTTATTTTAGTTTGCTTGCCGCTCTTGAAAATCATTTTCAGCAGATTCTGCGCGGTAGTTTTCAATGGTTTTGCTGTTTCTGTAGGGATCTTTTTTACCAGTCTCGCATGCATGTGTGTGTGTGTGTGTGTGTGTGTGTGTGTGTATGCATTCCCTACACAATATTAACCAGTTAACCCGGATAATCGAAATTACTCTGTAAACGATGACCGATAAATTCTTTCGCAAAATAACATTTCAAAAACGCATATGGCTTCAGCTACAGAAAGCCATTTTCACTTTTCATTCAGGGTGGCGGTGTTCCTTATAAAAAAGAAAATCTTAGCAGTCGTTTGAGAGCTCGCCGAAAGTCCTGCTGTGAAGATAAATGACTATAGAAATCGATGTATCATTTCATTTTTCCTGTAGAAACGAAAACGAACGTGCGCAGACATCAAACAAGTGTGTTTTATTCTTTGCTGCAGGAAGTAATTTCTATGCAAATGCTGCCTGTTGCAGATGTCATGTCATAAATTATGTTAATTCAGTAGGGACAAGTATAATGCTTCGTTTCTTTCCATTTCCTTATGAATATGTCGAAATTTCCGTTTCATCTTGAATTTTCTGCAATGATACGTTAGCACATTTAATGAACACGCACACAAAAAGATACTTATTTTGAATTTATTTACCATTTAATTAACTTTCTTTATTTTTTAATTTTTCTCGAAATACAGACCCCATCCGTATATTTATTCAACACATGAAAAGCTTTTTCTGAATTCATATATGGGGTCCTTACATCCGTTAGCCTCCTTCTTGACATTGATTTTCTGCAGCAATAGGATTAACGCACAATTATCATAAAGAAATTTGACGAAGGTGCGGCGTTTTATTTTCACATCGTTAGTTACAGAGTACGACCATGTAGTTGCAACATTAGATAAAAGGTTTTATTTAATCAGTCCTGCGACAGAGCAATTAAGAAGTTAGCTGCACGAACTGAAAAATTTTGTTCAAATAACGGGTAAAACTGCAAATGCGGTTTTCTTAGGAATTACTTTACCCTCTTCCCCGAAACCCTAAATTTTGGATTGTAAAATATCATCCACTGATAATGAAAGGCATTACACAACAAACAAAACAGGTATTAATCGTCACACGGTGATTGTAAGTTCACAAATACTTCCTTTGAACGAGAAGTGAAACACGTCTTTCACTATTAAGCCATTTTTTGTGCAGGAGTATTTCTAATGACAGAGATGATTTTTAGTACTTCCTTCGACAGGACCAATGCCTTTTCCTTAATATTCCATACAACAGAACCATATCTTAGCAAAATAAATTTTAAAACTGGCACAGCTTGCCTCTGGAACCTCGATTATTTAGCACAACAAAACAATGTAAAACTAGATCCTTTCTTTTTCAATTTAATCGTCTCAATAGTTAGATAAGAAATAATTAAATACATTAATGAATTCGCCCATCTGTCTTTCATGAGTATAAACATTTCAATCAAACAGTTATTCATGGCTTGAAAGTAGCTCGTTATTTTAATCAAATGATCACTCGTCTTTCATGATATAATCAAATACTTCAACCAAATAGTCACCAATTTGTTATAAGAATAATTAGATTTCATTTAAATGATTCCTCATCTTTCGTAAGGGTAACTAATTATTTACAATAAAAACTCATCTTTTCATAATAAAACTTTATTCTGCACAAACCAAACAGCAAAACTAATAACACTGGACAACAAGTTTTGACTTTTTGTGTGTATCTGAGATAAAACTAAGTTACCTTTATGTTGTTTGCGCTGCCGAATATGAAAATGGCGGTTAAAACACCAGATTAGTTGTAGCTTTTGAAATATCTATAAAATAATTTACACATTTGCATGTATGTACATACCATATGATAATTCTCATAGACGAAATGATTTACAGCGACGGCGCTTTGCCTGTCACTTGCAATGAGTTTCTGGAGCATATTTCACAAAGGTCTAACAAAAGTCTGCTAGTATTTCTGCATTCCATTTCCCTTGGTACCTTTTTCGAGCGTAATAATGTCCTGATGAAACAGTTACACGTACTGGTCACTGACAGCACCGCAGTTAGCCGGGAAGTGTTCCAAATTAAAGTGTAAAATGTGCGATTCCAATGATATGTTGCACCATAGGCTCTCGTAGCGCTGCAAGAGGGTTTTTACAATTCTGGTAATTGACAGCCTTATTGTTTCCTAGAAAGTTTGTGGCCACTTGCTGGAAATCATTCCAAGCTAACTTTCCATCACCTGTGAGGATATCATCAAAACTCGTATCTCGCAAGAGCTCACGTATCTGTGGTCCGACAAATACACCTTCCTTGATTTTTGTCTTACTAAAGTTTGGAAATGTATCCCGAAGGTGCAAAAATCCTGCCCCATTTCTATCAATGGCTTTTACAAAATTCTTCATTAGTCCAAGTTCAATGTGGAGAGAAGGGAGCAAGATCTTGTTAGATTCTATAAGTAGTTCCTTAAGTACATTTTTTCCCCCGGTTGAAGTTGTTGTTGTGAGAGCCAATCCTTTTTCTTGTAGTGGGAAGTCCTGGTACGGCTGTCCCAGAGAGAGAGGAAACAGCAAAACGTTGAGTAACCTGCTGTATCCCCATCAAGATGGCAATGACCTTCAGGTCACTACAAATCTGCCACTTGTCATAGTTGATGGCGAGTAACAGTTGTTTCACGGTGTTGTACGTTTTTTCCATGTGGACTGCATGCCTGAGTGCAACAGATGGTAAAACGTTGCCACAATAGCGCAGCACAGCTTTTAAGCTCAACTCGAACGAATCAGTAAACAGCCTTAAATCGTCGTCTTTGTAGTCGATTTGTGGTGCTGCCATCAGGCACACTCTATCAACGCAAGCAATCAAGTTATCTGTCATTTCGAAAAATGGAAGCAGATCCTTTTGCCCAGCACGAAACACAAACACATGCACATTCTCTTCTAGAAGATTCCATTACTGTAGTCTGGATCACAACAGCTCTGTTTTACTTTTTGGCAATTCCAGATCTCTCACTAGATGATTTTATGTAGCTGTGAAGACTCTTCAATATGCACGAAATCAAGATCTATTGATGTAGATGCTTTCACAGGTGACAGATGCTTACTGGCCTTACTTTCTTCACCATCATCCAGAGTATAAGAATCTGGTGATCCTTCTCTTTGAGGCACTGGGCGCACAGCATAGAGGATATTTGGATAGGTCAAAGGCTGGTTTTCTTTCTTAGAAATACCATGTCTAATTGGAGAAGTCATGCAAAAGTAACAGTCATTAAGATGGTTTGTCCGTTCCCTTAACACCACTGGAACCGCAAAGCACATCGATTGCGTCCTTTTCGGTTCAACCAGAAGCGCAGATTGACAACACACGTACTGTATGTGTGGGGCCTAATATAGGTCCTGGTCACCTATCTTACAACCAAAATGAAGTCTGTAAGCTTTCTTTATCGTCAGTGTAATGGGTCGCCTTTGTGACGCAAAGTAATTTCACCTGAAATACAACAAACATTATCCGCACTGTTCGCACATTAACGAGGCATCTTTAACGACACGTCTGCGCCCACAGAATCCACAACACAAATGATGACAAGGAGGAAATGTGGTTGCAATGACTTCTACAGATTGCGTCATCTAGTTGCTGCTCAAAAGGTTATTTGTCTCGTGGGAAATCACGCGCTCAAAAGGTTATCTGTGTCGTAGGGAATCACGTCACGCGCTCAGCATATCGGACTTCCGGTGCAGACCATCCACTTCCACTGACCCCCTCCCGTCCCCGTATCTTGAAAACTAGAGCTAATTCGTGATTTTTAAGTTCATATTCGTGATCAGCATGTCAAAATTAGTTGAAAGTAACTACTTTTGTCTCAGATACATTTTGGCTGTTGTCCAGTGTAATTAATATAAAAGCATATTTACAACTCTTAATACATCTCGCAAGAGATGTATGCTTTAAAATGGCGAAAACGCATTGCTTCTTTACTTGGCAATAATGATGATGACAAGTTAGCTTCTTGATTTTTAACTGTTAGTATTATTTTTTTTATTTCGACTTCACTTTTCTTATTTATTGGCCATTAAGAATTCCAGGATGTTGAGATACTGAGATGCTGTATAACGTCTTGTGGCTTGCTTGCTTGATGACGGAATCACTCCTCAGTGTTTCACGGATCATTCGTATTTCAGCAATTTATTTGACATCATCATCATCATCATTGTCAACCATTATCAATCCACTGCTGGACGAAGGTCTCCCCAAGTTTCCTCCACAACGGTCTGTCTTGTGCCAGTCTCCTCCATGTCACCCCTGCATACTTTCGAATTTCATCCACCCATCTCCCATGTGGTCTTCTTCTGGGTCTTTTCCTGTCCCTTGGAATCCAATCTAAAATTTCGGCTGTCCATCGATGATCTGTCCTTCTGGCAGTATGTCCAGCCCATTGCCATTTCAGGGATTTAACTCTGATCATGATGTCTTCCACTCTTGTCATTTTTCGGATCCACGAGTTCCTCTTCTTATCTCTCCTGGTTACACCAAGTATGCACCTCTCCATGCTTCTTTGAGTTGTCTGCAGCCTTTGTATGTCTCTTTTAGTTAAGGTCCACGTCTCTGCACCATACGTAAGCACTGGAAGGATGCATTGATCAAACACTTTTCTTTTAAGACATAATGGCATATTGCTCTTGAAAATTATGCTGTTTCTTCCAAAAGCTCTCCAGGCAAGTTTTGTACGCCGATTAATTTCTTCATCAATGTGACCCTCACTTGATATCTGCTGTCCAAGATAAACGTACGTGTCTGTTATCTCCAGCTTTTCTCCATCATTTGACATATAATATTTGACATATAATTAGACAAATACATTGTCCATTTACAATATCCCATAATGGAACCAATTTCTAGTCGTTAGTAATCACTCTAACAATCTGCCCAAGGACGCATCAAAGTGGATTAAGTCAGAAATCGTGATACCTAGCTACTTTTACAATAGAAGTCAATGGGTTTGAATTCCACAATATCTCTACAGCCAGAGTTTTATTAGATTTCATTTGCATGTGTTAAAAGCTCTGTTTCGGAAAACGAAAAATGTAAAGAGAAATCTTACGTGATATCCTACTTTCATTACTTCTTCTACATGGATGGGTAGCCATGGGTGATAATATTGTGGTCAAGTGAAAGAATAACGGAATGATAGTTCGAAATTTTACAACAGTTTCCATGTGTACGTAACTAAAATGCAAAAAAGTGTCTAATTTATAGAAATGAAAAATCAGGAATGAGTATAGACGATTTTCATCGAACGTTACAAATTTAAACAAAACGTGATTCACAGTAGAGATGAGCTCGGGCCCGGGCTCACCTACGGAAACCGGGCCCATATTATCGCTCGGGTTCCTAATCGGGTTCACCCGGCGTAATATTGGGAGCCATGGGGGTGTCGAGTGGATTGTGATTCTGCGATTCCCTGATTTAGGGATGACGCAGCTTCAGGATCCACTGACGGAGCGTTGTGTTTCACACAGCAAATTTTCCTTTGGGAGTCAAAGGGTCCGCTGTGTGCCGCAATATTTTTATGAACGTCTAGATTTAAAATAAAAAGCATAAATGAACAGATTTGCTAAGTTCCGGTTCCAAAAGTTATATATATTCTCCAAATAATCTAGGGTTGAGCACACATATTGTAGTTAACGACACACTCATCATAGAACTTAGACAAAATTAACAAACAAAAACAATTTATTGGTTATGATTTGGCATAATAATAAATATACGCTCATGATATTAGCAAAATGATTGACGACTCTCTAACAGGAACCTGTACTCAATTAATTATTTGCTTATAATAATATTAACTCTATGTGTGGACTGATCCGATGAAGATTTTATGAGGGGACACCAAAGAAAGAATAGGATGGATTTTCTACCTTAACATCCGAATCTGGCCTAGATATCGCGCTGCTGACCACTCCTGATCCGGGAGAATTCTCGTTCGGTGGGTATTAACTTCCATCCGCAGCTGCGACCGTCGTATGGGCCCTAATAGTCCTTACTGGGGATCCGTTCATCCTGAAACCTCGGTTGCGATCTTATATCAGCAGCTTGGAAAATTGTATGCAGCCTCCTAGGTGACAGTCATGGAGGACAGTGCGCGCGATGCACGCCGCGAAACCACCAAAGGTAAAAGTAACTCGTGTAAAAACTGTAAACGTGAAGTCACCCGTGTTGAACGTAAAAGTAAAGTAAAGTGACGAAGTTCTTCTCTTCCCTTGTAAAAATTTCGACGACCCCCATGAAGACCCACAGTACCTCAAAATATACCATCATCCAATCACTAGCTGGCAAACGCAAGCCTCCCTGAATTAAATTCCCCAGTGTAAATCTTACTGGTCAGAGAATTAACATTTTGTTCTTCCATTCGTTAGAGGGTCAAGATTCCTACCCGTTCCAGTGAAAATTCTGAGAACCGTTCAAGTTAAGTTAAGTTACCCCCGTGATACTACCACCGGCCATAAATCCTTACCCCAATTAAACTGTTAGCCCCGGTTCCGAAAAGTTTCAGATCTGCCCAACACGCATTGTGGAAGCTAGACACGGCGGACACGTCTATTGCCCCAATAAAACATACTAAAAAGTCAGCTCGCCGATGGCTGTCGCCAGCGTTTTCTTACAATGTCGGTCCGTCCAGTGCCGCTAACGCTGTCTAGCTAATCTTTCGCTATGCGACGCCTTGTGCTGGGAGAGGGGGGACTGAGAGAAAAAAAAAGAAAAGATTCATCCGAACGAAAGTATATGGCAAAATAAAACGTACTCTTTCTTCAAAAAATACATGAATTAATAAAAATGAATAAATAAATAAATAAATGAATAAATAAAATAATAATTAAGTAATTAAATAAATAAATAAACTAGGGAATTGATTTTCGACCTAAATGTGCAGCGCTCGAGTCCGGCCGCTGTCACACCCAGACCGTCTCCGGCGGGCTTAGGATTCATTAAGAGCCGTAAATCCAGGCCCGGGCTTGGCATTACACATGTTGAATTTCATTACTGAATTCTTTATATATATCTAATTTCGTTGTTTATAAGTTACCTTCACAAAAAACTAATTAAAAAATAATTCCCTGGATATTACTGTTATAAACTGGTTACCAAAAATTAAAGAATTTCTAGTTTTAAGTGCACTGGTGCTGCCACTACTAGATCTGTATCTTGGTAAATAACAGTTTGATAAAAATAGAGTACATAGAAGTAAAACCTATGAAATTAAAGATTATCAAATGCACACAATCTTATCATAGCATCTTTTCCATATTATAAGCTCCCTGACAGTTAACGTTGAGAATACGACTCAATCAAAAAGAACGAATTCATGTAAAAATTGTTTCACTGGATATATTTTTATGTTATGGTGACTGGTTTCAAAGCAGGAAACTGTAGGGTGAAGTAACATTTACAGAGAGGTATTGATTTCAAGAAATACCCTCCATATCTTTAAACTTCAATATTCTTGTAATATAATGACAATGCTGCATAAACACTGTGTGATTTAGATGGTCCTTTGATGCGTAGAGTTTTGCTTCTATCCTGCATTTTTATCAAACTGCTATTTCTCGAGCTACAGAGCTTGTAGTGACATAAAATCCTTAATTTTTGGAAGCCAGTGTACTTGTTATGTCGTAACCGTAGAGAATAGAGATGCTTTCACCACTGACTGATGCTCAGTTAATACACCATTCGTGTGTGTAGTGATGAAAGGAGTCGTTACGTGGGGCGGTAAAAAGCGAATGCGAAGTGAATTGTTGCTGGCTGACGAGCAGAGAGACAAAACATGAAATGCACGGGGGTGTCCTCAAGTGTCAAAGGCTCAGCAGAGAACAGCATGCCCTTTCTCCTGACACCCCTTCTCCCCTTCCGTACGGCGCATTCTACAACCGCTTTGTTGTGATTTATGAGACACCAGCCAGCTGTGGATATCAAGGTAAATAAACAGGATGCGCTGACCCTGGTAGCACTATCACGTAACTTTAGGTTGTGGTTTCGGTTTCGGTTAGTAGCTGCCTAACGAAATCGAAACGACAACCTAAAATAACGCAATATTGTGACAGTCCTGTCAGGGTCAACGTTCTCTTTATTTACCTTGTTAACCACAGCTGAGCTACACAAGGGCATTCTAACTTTGTAGGTCCAACAAGCAGCATTTTCAATAGATCACGAGCATGAGTGAGATGAGTGTAAACGATATAAAGAAAAAAACTGATGCTGGAGAGTTTGCCACCGTACCGAACAAGCGAGGGAAGTCAGAGATACGGAAATATTTCAAAGGAATAATAGATTCAAAAACCAATGAAAAAAATCGATTATTTTCAATGTGTGAGGTGTAAAGGAATCTGGGCGTACAAATATTCCACAGGATCCAGCAGACTTACTGACAAGCTGAAAAATGCAGCAAACAGTCTAGTTCAGGCTCGGTTGAAAAATTCTTGTTTAAAGGTAGAGGAAACGCGTCGGCTGCAGTAAAAGCGAAAGTTCTAAAAAGCTGTGTTATATTGTGCACTGAAGACATTCGACCTTTTGATATTGCCGAAGGTAAAAGCTTCCTTGACTTAGCTCAATGTTTGATTGATGTTGGTGCTTCTGAGAGCAAAGTGATGGCTGAACATGTGCTAATACATCGCAGTACGGTATCTAAACATATTAAAAGTTCAGCTGAATCTGTACGTATAGAATACGTTATACAAGTAAGCGCAGTCATCCAGAAATAAGGCGGTGCAATTATAACAGATATGTGGACAACCCCTTATCGTATCGAAGCATATGTGTCCATCACCTGCCATTTCGTAGATAACGATTTCGCTTTATTAACAACAGTGGCATTTTCGCAAGTTTCCAAAACAGGGGAAAACTAACAAACTGAAATTTTGCAGTCCCTGGAAAATGTTGGGTTTGATTGTTCAGTTCTGGATGAAAATATTGTGTTTGTAACGGATGAAGGAGCCAACATAATTTCAGCGTTACGATGTTTCCGCCGGTTGACGTGTACATGCCACGCACTTAACACTGCTTTAAAACACAGCTTTATGGAGACAACTGAGAAATTACCTGAAATGAAAGTACCTATGGAAGTTGTAAATCGTTAGTTACGTACTTAAAGAAATCAAGTACTGTGTCAGCGTTAAAAAAAATGGTCTACCGAGAAGTGAAAACTCGGTGGAATAACTTGTGCGCAATGTTACAATCAGTGTATGAACAATCAAGTGACATCAGTGACATTTTGGGTAAAAAAAAAAAAAATGAAACACATCGCATGGGAGGAAGAAATGCTGGCTTATTGACGGTTGTAATACCGTTTTTGAAAAAGTTTCAAGAGGCAAATATTCAACTGGAGGGAGAATTTTGTCCAACTTTTCATTTGGTGTTCTTATGGTATCACCACTTCTGGAAGCACTGCAACCTTTCTCCAACGGATTCAGAAGTGGAAAGGGTGTTAAAAACAAAAATTCAAAAATCTCTCTATTCTGAAAAAAAGCAATTGCTGCTGCTGTTTTAGAAATTTCGCGACACTCTTACTTTCCTAGCTCGCAGCGCAAAACGTATTGAACACAAATATATGAAATTTACATCGCTTGTAGAGAATTGTGTGGAGAACACGGCTGAAATAAACCGTTTCTCGATTCTAGCGATACTTCAAGAGCTATTGCATTTCAAATTTAAGTTAAGCAAATAAGTGCTATCAGGTCGCGTTCCGGACAGACTAACAGCAACAGAACCACGAAACTTTGTAGGCATGTAGTGCCATGACCGAAGTTTTGCACTTCGTCGCCCCTTTTTTTGAATTTCTATTTAGTTTACGCGAAATTAAATTTCTACATTTCACAAAATTCTCTATTTCGCAAAAGGATACATTAAAAAAAACGGATATATGGCAAACTATAAATCATAACGCTTCGAAATTTTTACACAGATAATTGTTATGCATATGTTTTGTTGGTAAAGCTATCTCAGTTGTTTAAGGTGGACGTCATGTAATTTTGTTTCCTACACTTCCAATGGAAAAACTTCTGTACACATTTTCTTCACAATTATTCCCAAGGATCAAAATTTGAACATCGATTAAAATAGCTTCATTTTATAACTTGGAATACTTAATATTTTCTAAAACATGACCATAATTATGCAATCCAACATTTGTTTGTCTACTGACGTCATCTAAGTACATGTCGCGCCATTTTTTTCTGGACAATTAATGTGTTCCCAAGGATGAAAATTTGAACATCGATTAAAACAGCTTCATTTTATGACTTGGAATACTTGATATTTTCTAAAACATAACCATAACTATGTAATCCAACATTTGTTTGTCTACTGACGTCATCAAAGTACAGGTCGCGCCATCTTTTTTCTGGTTCCAACACCACCAAAGGAAAAGTTATTGATTTTTTATATAATAATGGTTATGTTATAGAAAATATTAAGTATTCCAAGTTATAATATGAAGTTATTTTAATCGATGTTCAAATTTTCATCCTTGGGAACACACTAATTGTGAAGAAAATGTGTACAAAAGTTTTTCCATTGGAAGTATGGGAAGCAAAATTACTTGACGTCCACCTTAACGGTTTAGCATAACAGTTTACAGAAATGCTTTTTGGACCGCTTTTGTTTTCCTTAGTGGTAAATTTAGTAAGTGATCGTAGCAAGCCTAGAGGCGCAGCCCCTAGCGGTTAAAAACTAAACTGGTTATCAGGGATTTGCATAAAATTGCAACGTTTCTTCACCCGAACTGTAAGTCACTGAGAATGCTAACGGAGGCTGAAAGGAAATATGTGCATTTGCAAGCACGAGCATTACTGGAACAAAATAATGAGCTTTCCCATGAGGGAGAGGAAGAGAATGAGACATTGCTGAAGAAATCGAGTCAATCGACTTCCGGGAAAAAAAAATCAACAGGCTTATTTGAAGATTTGCCAGATGAGTTTGAAATTCACGGTCCTGCCTGATCCAGATGAAATTTGTAAGTATGTGTAATACACACCTTTAAGTTGTGAATTTGTTACCGTGGTGGAAGAATTCTCAATTTCCTAAGCTATCTGCCATTGCGAGACGTGTACTATGTATACCATCCAGTAGTTCTGCAAGCGAGAGAGTGTTTAGTGCAGCAGGTCAAGTTTTAAATGCGATTCTTTCTTTGTAGAGTTTTGGAAGGCTTAAACGGTAAGCAATTTTCATGATGAACTTGCTGGAAACTGACTAGCTGATGACCATTAACCTGTACCGTCCAATTGCGGATTCCACAGGGTTAAGCGAACTCTCTCGAAATTGATAGTGACGGCGTTGCGAGTAATCCTGCCAGGATCCGACATTCCCCATCCGGACAAAATCGGTCCGTAGAATTGCAGCTTGCTGCCACCCCCATGGGCCGGCACTTCTCACCTCTCCGTCATGAACCGGGTGTGCGTGCCATTTTGGCAGGGGACAGAAAAGAAATTTCTCTACCCCTGACTGGGAGAATCAATTGCTGGCGCGAACTGTTTGGGGCGTCTGCCCTTTATTCAAACAGATAGATACAAGCATATTTATTTACACTGAGGAACCCATCTCCGCGTAGGAAACAAATCCTTTGCTCAATGGGCCCTCTCACACTGAAAAATATTTAAATATTTACATTGTTATTTACATTGCCACAGGACTAGGGTCAGTTCTGTGGTGATGACGACTCTGGGTTTGAGTTATCGGTTTCTCTTCTCGGTTTCGTCAATATTCTTTCTTCTTTCTTCTTCGGTCACCCCTCAATTAGGTAGACCGCCTGTTCCTCTTTGAGGTGCTTGATCATCTCGAAGAGACCCTGTCGCGCTCTTGGGTACGCGGGCAGGATCGAGAGGTCCCTCGTTTTTGCCAATTCTGGCACTAATGTTGCTCTCTTCCCTGCCAGAGAAGCACATTCTAGAATCATGTGTGCGACATCTGCAGTCTGGGCCCCGCACATGCACACTCGCTCCCTAACCGCAAATCTGCGGAAGTACTCCGGCGACACGCCGTGCCCGGTTAGTACCTGGTTGAGGAGGCCATTACTCTTAATGCGCCTTATCGAGATTCGGGGGAATATACGGCTTGTTCTTCTACCCGTGTCCCCCTCATCCCATCTCTGTTGCCACTCCATCAATGTGGCTGTTTTCAGTTGCGTCCGCACGCTTTGCAACGGCGTTCGCATCTGAAAATCTATACCTTCTTTACCAGTAGCTTCCTTCGCTAGCTGGTCTGCACGTTCATTTCCAACTGTACCGACATGACTTCGGATCCAGTGGAAGGTAACCCTCTTACTCTCCATTGACTTGAATAGCGCTTTTATCTCTCTGACAATAGGAGTCTTACTCCCGAACTGACCAAACGCTTTTATCTCTCTGACAATAGGAGTCTTACTCCCGAACTTACCAAGCGCTTTCAGGGCTGCTTGGCTATCAGAGAATATGCTATAAGCCCCTTCGCTGTTGATAGACAGCACCCAACGCAGTGCTTCTCAGATCGCCAATAACTCTGCTTGAAAGACAGAGGAATTAGGCGATAGTTTCATTCGCTCCGCGTGCGTCTCGTTGCCATCCGAGATCACGCAGAAACCTGCGCCAACACTACCATCTATTTTCGAACCGTCGTGAACAGTTCCTTCCCCTGTCCTGTGGGGAGAGCTTTGTCCCAGGCCAGACAAAGCTCATTAGCTGGGTGTCAAGTCCAGTCCATTCTCATCAGTTCTACCTCGGACGACCGGCACTGGTGTCCCAGGAATGAAACATCGTCCCCATAGCGGAGGGCCTGCATTACTGCTTCCCTCGCTACGACCAGGTACGCCGGTTCACACCCAGCCAGCACTTGGAGCGCTGCTGTGGAGGTCGTGCGGAAACACCTCGTCATACCCAATAGCGCCCTGCGCTAAATTTGGTTTATACCATTTCTCATTCTAACGGTATCTGACCACCAGGCGGGACACGCATATGTTAATATGCGTTCCACACCTCGCTTATAGAGCACCTTTTTAGTTGGCCCAGTCAGCCGCATTCCGTTGATCTTATTTAGAATGCTGGTGCATCTGTCCTTCCAGAAGCGAAAACGCGGTAGGCCCGACAATCTGGTGTCAAGGATGACTCCTAGGTACGGCATCTCTCTCACCGCTTTAATAGTGTGCCCATTGAAGCGACACTTTGGTGGGGTGACCATTTCCTCCTTCTTTGCTATTAGCATTAGTGTCGTCTTTTCGGGAGCGAAGCAGAGCTTACACTACTTGCTCCAACTATCTAGCTGTGAGAGAGCGGTGTACACCTTCCGCTCAATCACGTGCCTACCAGATGTTGACACTATTAGCATTAGGTCATCTGCGTAGGCCTACAGCTGCACCCCGTCTTCCAGTGGAAGCGTAAGTGCAGTATCTGCAACCACATTCCACCACAAGGGGCCCGAGTATGAGCCCTGGGGGCACCCTTTGGTGTACTCCCTGCTGTAGGTCTTATCTCCGACCTCAAACTCTACTCTTCTATGCGAGAGAAAATCGCTTATAAGCAGGAACAGATTCCTGGAGATGCCAAGTCTTTTAAGACGGTCTAACACCAGTGGCCACCAGACGTTGTTGAAATCGCCCCGCACATCCCACGAGACGAGACAGGTGTGCTTTCCCTGTGCTCGATTTTGCTTTACCTGCTTAGTAAGGCTGACCAGCCAGCGCTTGGCCGGTACACCTCTCCGGCGTGAAACCGAATTGGCGGCTGGAGAGCTTACCTAGGCCGACTAGGTAATGGGTAGCTCGGAGCACAAGGACCTTTTCCAGCACCTTACTCCATGCTGTTAACAGGCAAATCGGCCTGTAGGCAGCGGGGTCTGCTCGGCTCTTGTTTTCTTTGCTGAAGAGGACGAGCAGCGCAGTCTTCCACAAAGATGGGAAGCAACCTCGTTCCAGGCATTTTTTCAATAGGGCAGCGAAGTACCCAGGGTTGGCTAGAAACGCCTCTCTGATGACCGAGAGGTCCAACCCATCTATGCCTGGTGCCTTGCCTTTGTTTAGGCTGTTAATTGCAGCACCTATCTCCGCCTCCGTGAAGGACGGGTCGTCAACCGTGTCTGGTGGATCTCTGCAGCGTTCTCTGATCGATGTTTGATCCGGGGAGTCCCCGTCTCCTCATCGGTCGGGAAGTGGTGGTTTAAGAGCACTTCCACTGTGTCTTGCAGAGTGGCGGTGTTGGTGCCACTCTCTGTTCTGACGGATGCCAGTAACAGTGGGCCGGTGATCGAGCCCTTTGCCACCTTTTACGGTATCCCAAAGGGATTACCGACAGGGGTTGTCTTACACAACTGTCTCCAGTGCTCTCTCTTCGATGCTATCATTGCTTTACGATACATAGCGTTGAAGAGATTATATTCCCTTTCAGGCGTTCCCTCCTGTCTGGGTCAAATCTCTCGCGTTGCATTCTTCGTCTGCTGCGTCTGGCCTTCCCTCGCAGAAGGCTCAGGTTTTCCGACCACCAGGGAAGCAGGGGTCTTGCCCTTCCCCCCGCTTTTCTGCAACCTTCAAAAGTCGCTACTATCTCTTTGGTAAGATTACCGAGATATTCATTTAGATCTTCTACCTCATCGAGTCGAGATCTGCTGTACATCTGTCTCTTAGCAGATCTGATAGTCGGCCTTGGAGTTCCGACCATCTGAGGTTCCGGGCGTCAAACCTAGACTTGGGTTTTTTTTCCAATTTTCTCAAACCCTATCGTGATTGTTATAGCAAGGTGATCGCTGCAACTCACATCGTCCAGCACCTGCCACTTCTGGGGGAAGTTGAGGACCGATGTCCTCGTGAGGGTGAGGTCAACCCACGACGTCCCAGTGGAAGCTTGGAACGTGGGAATACTGTCAGGGTCGTTCCTGATCGTCAGATCTGAAGAAATGACGAAGCCAAGGAATTCACTACCTCGCCCATCTTCATCTTGGTCTTCCCAGAGGGGACTTTTCGCGTTAAAATCGCCTGCAATGATAGTCTCGTGTTGCGGGTGGGAATCCAGCAACCGAGAGATAGTATTCAGCACGTCTGAGAGAACACCTGATGGTGAACAATATGTATTAACAAGCAAGATTTTTCTGTTACTGCTCTCAATGCCCAATGCCACCACATTGGATGTGCATTCAAGCTCCAGAGCTCCCAGATCTGGATCAAGAACGACTGTGGCTACCATTGGTTTTTCGCATTGAGAGTAGTACCTCCGTGAGGAGTTGGGAAACCCCGCTACCCTACCATGGGAGTGGTACGGTTCCTGCAACAGCAGGATTTTCGCAGCGACTTCACTGGCAGTTTTAAGAATCTGCCCTGTTGCGGCTCTCGCATGGTGAGCGTTGAGCTGGAGTACTCTAAGACTGGTGCTTGTCCTTAGCCGATCAACCATAGTTAATTCGGCTTCTCTGCTGCTCCAACTCCCTAATCAGAGAGGGACAAGTCTTGCTGAAGCTAGAATGGGCTGTTTACAGCTTCAGTTTAAACCGCATGTTCGCGGAAGTGCAGTTGTTGCACTTCGGAGCAGCAGTGCAGTCTTTGTGTCGGTGACCTGTCTCACCGCACTGTCCACACTTTTCCTCTACTTCCTTGCAACCACTCCTGAAGTGGCCGAAGCCGTTGCACCAGAAGCATCGGACTTCTCTAACAAACTCTTTCAAGCGCAGGATCGACCAACCCAAGTTGAGTCATCATCGCTTGATCAGTAATCTGTAGGCCAGGGGTTCGGCTTCCACCACCCAGTGGGCCTTACCCCCTTTGGCCTTAATGACGAATTTCGCCGAAAAATCCCCTTCGAGGTCCGGGTTTTACTCTTTAACTCCGGCCTCGAAGTCCTCTCGCGAGACCTCCCCGTCTACGTCATAAACGATCAGACGCGGGAGTCGCTTTTGAGGGGGTTTAGAGTGGGTGCAATCCTTGGTCAGGGGATTGCTCCGCAGCTCGCCTTCCAGCTTAGCGATGTCTTCGCTCTTTGAACACTCCACCGCCACCCCTCCATTTCGTACCTTACGTACGCCTTTGACCCCTATCTGCAGTTTTGCTGGCTGCACTGCGGATAGGAGTGTTGCCTTTACGTCATCAGACGTCTTGCCCTTATCGGTGGGATAGATAAAGAGTACGTGTCTCCTATCTGACACCACCTTTTTTACCACCTTTGCTTTGGGTTCCGGCACAGACCGTTGCGCCTTCGTGGCACCCATTTTGGCTACGGCGGCGTAGGACATGGGTCCTACTGAGGGGGGGGGGGCTATGGCGCTCCACCCTCGCCTCAAGCTTGCCCTCCAGCTTTGAGGTCAGCATCCTTTGCTGTGTGCAGGCGTGTTGAATTTTCTTCAACACCGCCGCGATCTTGCTCGCCGCAGCCTTGCTTACCGTCTTGGGTAGTGAGCCCAAGACCATTCCAATCTCTTCCACACAGCCATCCAACAGGGTTATAAACTCCCTGGTGTCCCCTACCAGGGAAGTCTCAACCCCTGATTGACTTTCGGATTGGGCTCCGAGGTCACCACCGGTGTGGCCTTTGGTGACCGGGAGGTACCGGATTTAGGAGAGGATTTCTCCATAGCCTGGACCTCCTAGGGTTTCACCCTGGTGGATAAAGCTGTGTTTTGCTTTGATTTCAAAGCAATTTTGGGGAGGCCCCCTTCAACATCACTCCCTTTTGGGAGGTTTGCATCTCTGTGTAAGAGATGCAAAGTTTTTCTGAGTACTGAGTGGGCACCCTGGGGTTCTCCCACTCAGGAAAACGCTAGAAAACCCGGGCGCGCGAGCTTTGGCCCAGTGACGGATCAAAGAGTCCTATTACTGGCCGAACCGGCACGACGTCGACGTACTCGCTATTCGTCACAAACGAGTTTGCGGTCAGTTGGGACTTCGCCCTGACAAGGGCGTTTTTATTCTAAGTCCCGAACTGAACTGACTGCACCGAAACACTTTCAGTTCGAAAAAAATAAAAAAAAAAAAGTTTTGCGAGAAAGGATGGAATCCTCTCTCGCGGGGTGAGCGGTGCTCACTTTTCACAGACGCAACTGAAAAACTCACAATCAAACTCGCAAAACTCGCTCCCCGGCTCGATGACGAATCGGCCGGTCCTGGAAACTGTACACACATAGAATAATATCATGGGTATTAATACACTATTAAGTGCAAATCTTTGTTTATGTTACAAATTGCAGAATAATCTGGTCTGCAATGCTCATACGTTCTTTTTTTTTTTTTCGAAGTTTTTTACATGCTTTTTTATTCTGTACTACATCACTGTAACCTGACTTTACCACTTAGCATATATGTAAATTATATTGCAAAGTTTAGCATTCTATAGTCAAAATTTAAAACACGTGCGACTGTCTGTAAAGAATTGTACGTTTTGTAATGCAATTTATTCAAAATAAAAGTAAATTTAGAAATCCAAAAGAAATAACGAATTGAATATTTTGTGTTTCTAAAATATTTTCTTATCTTCAGCTTTTGGCAAAATTACTGATTCCCCTGGTATAGTCGAATGGCATGTGCATCGATTATTTATTTATTTTCTAGTCCACATTTTAGAACATTTGCTTTTATGCGTAGTGTTTCGAAGAACATTTTAATATTATGAAGTGGATTAACTGAAGTAAACTTCTTAAACTAATCCTTGATTGGGCCATAGCTTTGGCCTGTGCATAATGCAAGCCTTGCTAAGCAAAATTTTCTGAGAACCCGGGACCAGGCTAGCCCGGACTTAGCAAACCCATGTAATCAAAGAAAGCGGGCTGGGCCCGGGCTCCTAAAATTGAGCCCGAACTCATCTCTACTTTACAGAGCATACGAAGTACTACCTTATCAGTTTGTTAAATTTGTGCAGAGGTCAGTACAGTGAAAATGATGCTAGGATATTTACTGAACTTAAGTATAAACCTAGCCAATGCAGTGTTCTGAGTTGCAGCAGTCATCCCTCGCACTATTATTATACTTCCAGTCAGACTACTGAGAGCAAAAGGTTTTAATTGTTTTGGAATTAAGATAAAGATATTTACGTTGACCACGTTTTGGACTCTATACATGATTCGTTTTATATTATCCTGCACTTATTTATGGAATGTCAGATGTACAAATTAAACTTCTGCTATTCTTTTAGTCTCTTGAATTGCAGATAAAGTAGTTTATGCATTTATGATGCTTTAGATCAGCGTCGTCATAAACTATTAACTATATAGTAACCCCGATTTACGCTGTTTTAGCAGTGTTATGCACACCGAAGCGAGCGCGCGCGTGTGTGTGTTTGTTATGTCTGAATAGCATATAAGGAAACACAGTTTTACCCTAAACTTGTTTTGGTACACGATTGATTAATTCCCATTTAGTTTCCTGAAACTTGTTTTGGTACACGATTGATTAATTCCCATTTAGTTTGCATCAGTCTCGAGAGAGTTTTTGGAATTTATTCTTTGCTTTTGTTCTGCACCGTCTCTATGTTTGAGGCTCTGTCCTTCTCGCCTTTTCTCTGCGATACCTCCCTCTGTTTTCTCCTATTTGCCTTTTACATTTCCAATTTTTCCTTTACATTTCTTCTACGTCACATATCGCTTTTTTTTAGTGGAGGTTTAACGACCACCGTAAGCGACTAAGGGGGCTATAAGCAGGCACCCGTCTTTAATTTGAGGTCACTGGTTACAGGGAAGGGTGAGAGCTAGTGCCGTAAAACAAAAACACCATTCATGCCTAACTCGGAATTCGAACCCTTACCCATCTCGGAGGAATGGTCAGAAGCCAGCTTTTAAATTATTTCCCATTGAAATTCCCCCCCCCCCGCGTCAAAAATAAGAAATAGGTCTTTATTTTGGAGGTGCTCCTCTGTGTCTGTCGACTTCACCTTCTGTGCTTCGGACGCAATGCTTCAACACAGCTCAAAAAATTTAAGGGATATTGCCGTAGTGACCGCGTATAAACAGACACATGATTGATTGGTATCGAGAAAGATTAATGTGACACCTCCGAGCATGAAACATGACAAGACAGACAACACACTACATGAGCCATTCGAGCAAATTCATTGCAGTATTGCAGCAATATACAACATGTGGTATTGAAGTTACATATAAAAAAATGGAGGAAAGCTGTGCTTACTGACCTCTAGTAGGGTGCATGGTTATTAGCGCCAGTGAAAATACTGGTGCATCCGTGAGGCATAGAAAACAAAAGATTATCAAGCAGTCCTAGGAAAATTCTCCACCACTCCTCGCCGAGGACTTGATGCACCTACTGAGGGTCATGAAACGGGGACGGGGTATCTGTAACACTTCTACCAAGAGTGTCCCACGCGTGCTCAATGACCCGGAGAGCACGAAGGAAAGTACAAACGCTGGATGGATGACCACCTCCTGAAGCATGTTTCCCACCAGGTGGGATCGATGCGTACCTGCGATTTCGTCCTTGAAGAGGAACGTATCCCAAACTGCTGCGTCATAGGGCGCAATAATAGGTCGCAGGATCTCGTCTCGACATCTTACATCCGTCAGGAGTTCATTCGGCATGACGTAGAGGTCTGTATGGCCGCTGATGCTGAAGCCCGCCCACACAAGGAATCCACCACCACCGAAGACATCTCTTTCACGAAAGCTTTTCCTGCTTTCCGTGTTCTTCGTTCTTACCAAAGAAGGACTCAAGGATTATAGGACTGCACGTTGAACTGGGACTCATCCGTTGAAAGAGCATAGCGGTACTCTTAATGTTCCATGACGATAGTCTTCAGCCTATTCTGTACGAGATCTCAGAAACCGTATGGGCGAGATGCAGTACCAAGAAGCAGAACATAAGATGGTACAGCAATGAGAACAGATGATGACGATGGAGGAGGTCATTCCTTTGGTAATTCCTGTAAAGTGCGTTGCATTCCTGGCTCGGTGACTAAGACAAGGGGAAGAGTACAGTGGAAATATTTTTAAAAAGTTTGTTAAACAGGCCTTATTTCCCCTCCCTCACTTCAAACAGACATTAAGCTATGAATATTTACTCTGATTGTGGTTAAGAAAAATGCCTCTGTGGATTCTGAGTAGACCAAACAGGCGATAAAATATTTCCACTAATCGAATTAGCAAAAACATTAAGGAATAGTCCTGCTCATATAGGATTTTCTAAGGAATAGGTGAAGATCCCAACGGGTGAGCACGCTCTAGTTGGTATTTTTGACGGACAGTTTGGAATTTCTGAAAATTAGATCGAAAATGTTATTTTTAAAATTGTAGCTTCACGAATTGCATAATCAATATGGGTCTCCAATACGATCGTTTCCATTATGATTCCGAGGTATTTGGACAGACTCTCCGATTATTTTAATTATACTTGGGTGATCAAATGTATAACCTGAGAACATAAGTTTGGATTTTAGTGCAATTTATTGCAATTTTCCAGCAAGCAAATATTAATGATAAAATAATCAGATTTTGTATTAAATTTTTCAATTTTTTGGGAAACAGAATTAAGTTTCAGGTAAAACTGTGTTTCCTTATATGCTATTCAGACATAACACACAGACACACGCGCGCACACACACACACACACACGCACACACACACAGGGAAAATTCGTGAAAATCTAAAGCCTACGGAAAAGCACAAATACCTTCTTAAAAGTAAAATAGAAAAAGGCTAAAATGTTTAGTTAGAAAGCTAATTTTTAGTGAAATTTAGAAAGCATTTGCGACTATAATAAGACATATTCACGATTTATTCCGGAACACAGCTCATGAAAATGTGGAAGCTTAAGATTTCATTGAATTGAATGTATTTCACTCAAAAGAGGAACACTGTCGATAAATTTAAAAAAGAAACATTTTCGTTTTTCTCTCCAAACCTACTTCAGTGCTATTTATTTCGGGCTCTCATTTGATTTAAAATTCATTTTAATAATCGATTTAGGGAGCTCTTGCGCAAGCATTTCCGATAATATTTTGTTTCATTAAATATATCCATATATTTCATTGCATTTTGTTTTTGAATTTTGAGAGGAAACGTAAAGTGCCTGGAATTCCAAAACAATTGCTGTGAAAATAGTTTTGTACTATCAAGAGTGTTTGTTGAATGAGTTTTATTTCATCAATTTTGATGTCTTAATTTCTCTATTTTGGCATGCGGAAATTTGAATAAAGGTCTCCTGATGTATGTTGTAGTTTCTCAATCGCTGTTTAAACATTCAGTAATTGTAAAGGGCTCAGTTTTGATAGTCGAATGTCCAAGAGCTCCTTCGATTGATGACGAAGCTTAATCCGAAGAAAGCATAACGGACTCTGTGCTTCTTCGATAATGGGGAAAAAACGAGGGCAGTTTATCTAATTCAAACTTGTTGATGAGAAATAGAATTTTCATGTTAACATCTGCAGCGAGAATGAAACACAAATTGGTTATTTTTGAGGTACCATACTACACACATTTGAAACAGATAAAACACCAACAGCAAACCGCGTTTTACCCAGGTTCTACAGTGGAGAAATGCTATCCGCTTGCAAAAGAAAGTGTCCATTCTGGAAGGGAAATCCAACTTAAAGTGATATTTTATTTGGAAATCCTGCCACACACTTATACTGCATTCAAGATTGTTTCATCGGCTTACTATTTATTTTGGTCTCTCTCATATAACCTTAGTAGCAAAATATTAAGAAACATCAAAGCTGCTGTGTCCGAATTTTTCGTTCAAAAAGCCCGTAATATTCCGTAAATTGGGAGACGAAAATTTGCTATGTGGTGTAACACAGATGAGAAACATTTTAATATTCTTCAGCAAAACAAATTCCTGTTTCTTTGATGATTGATCAATTTTTTCAGTGCCCCTAATAAAATAAAAGAAATAAACAAACTGTTTGCATTAGGCGGTTGGGACAATGAAATGTATTCTTAGATTGTGTAAAGGGTAAGACAAAACAAAGATAAGAAAAGCATAAGTTGAAACAAGGATGAGAAAAACATATGTTGAAAACGTTGCATAACAAGATTCGATGGAACTACACTGCTGGCCGCCCAAAATGCAACACCAAGAAGGACACGACATAGCAAAGCCAGATTTACTGGACACATAACAACAGATACAAAGATGAAACGACTGAGCTTACAGGCCCGTGCGACTTGCGGAACACGCAGACATCAATAGTTCGTGTGGTCCCCATGGCTGGCAATAACGACCGCTACGCGCCGCGGCATCGAACGAAAGAGGCTTTGAATGCGGGTTTGGGGTATGTCGGTACAGGCTGCTTCCACGCATTGCCCCAGTTCATCAGGCGTAGCCGCGGGTGGTGCTTGCCGGGCCACTCGGTTGCCGATCAGCGACCATACGTGTTCGATGGGCGACATATCGGGAGAACAGGCGGGCCAAGGCAGCAGTGACACCCGGTGGGCCATGAAGAATTGTTGCACGATACGTGACACGTGCGGGCACGCATTGTCCTGTTGAAACGTGGCCGCTGGCAGGTCCTGCAGGTAAGGGAGGACTACAGGCTCCAAAACGTCGTAGATGTAGCGGTGGCTGTTGAGTGTACCAGCGATGCGTACCAGAAGGGTACGGGTGTCATATCCAACTGCGCCCCAAACCATAATGCCAGGCGACGGACCGGTATGGCGATGCATAACGCAGATGTCATACAGTCTCTCGCCGGGGTGCCGTCACACGCGGATCCGACCATCGTGGTTTTTTCAGGCAGAAGCGAGATTCGTCGGAGAAGACAATTTCGTGCCATTCCGTAGTCCAGGTGCGGTGTTATTTTTTTTTTATTGGAGGTTTAACGACTACCGTGAGCAACTAAATGGGCTATAAGCAGTCGCCCGTCCCTAATTTAGGGTCACTGGTTCCAGGGAAGGGAGGGAACTAGTGCCGTAAGACAAACACAACATCCATGCCTCACCGGGATTCGAACCCGGACCCCTTACGGACAAATAATCAGAGGCCATCGCCTTAGACCACTGCGCTACCGGGGCGGCGGTGCGGCGTTAAACGGCCGACTGCCGCCACACTCGCCGGTGGTGTAACGTCAATGGTAATCGGAGCAATGGGCGCCGTGCGACAAGTCCCCGCTCCTGCAGACGACGTCGAACGGTACGTGCTGACACAAGTTGTTGAGCAACACACCCTAATTCCTGTGCTAACGTTCGTAATGTGGCGGTGCGAGCCGTCAATGCCCGCCGCACAACATGCCGGTCGTCTCGTTCGGTGGTGTGCCGCGGCTGCGGCAATCGCTCACGTCGGTCCGTCCGTCCCTCCTGCACCCACCGAATCCATACTCGCCTCACTGTGGCTGGATGTCGTCCCACACGGGCGCCGATGTCTCGGTACGATAAACTGCTGTCGCGATATCCCACGATTCATCCTCTGTCGGACTCCGAAACGTGCTGGAATGACTGCCGTATTCTGCGACGAGGCATCAGGAAGCTTCCCACGCACAGGTCCGGCAGCCCAACCCACTTCCACTATTTACACCCCGCCCTCTGTGCACCCTTCTTATAGTGCTTCTCGGTGGCGTTCCGGGCGCACATGATTTGCGTATGCCCTGCAATGCTAATCGTTTGCATGGCCTCTCGCGGGCGAAGCATGCTGCAAATTTCAGGCCAATCGGATGCTTCCTTCTTTAGTGTTGCATTTTGGGTGGCCAGCAGTGTATTTGTCTGAGAGAGACGTCTTTAACGAGGAAACATAAAGAAGGTACTAAAGTGCAGATAAAAAAAAACAGCTGAATTTTAGATGTATGGGCATGTGTGGGGCTAACACGAGGATACTCTGAATACTGAAGATCATGGTGACAGAAATGAGTTCAAAGCTTAAAACATCGAAAAAAGGAAGCAGATGAATTTGAAATACATACGTGCATACGTGCTGTATATAAGGGCAGACTAACTGACGGATGATTAAGAAAGGTAAAGGTGCAAAGTTCCAAGGTTGTTAATGCATATCAGAAAGATTAAAACATACGTAGGAGGAAAATCAGTAGATAGTGAATATGAATGAAGCACTCATAGCCGAAAGAAGGAAGCATATCCCTTAAGCGAACGGTTGATTTGAAGAGGAATAAGAAAGAAGTCTTTTTCCTTAAGGAACATATGCATCAACTGGAAACTTAAAACGAAATACGCTGGTAAACATCAGCATTTGAACTAAGCGCAGTGCCTGGTAGACTTTAAATATATATAATGCTATTTCACCAAAGAATTTTAAAAACATTTAAGTAAGGGATCGCAATAGATAGTCAGTCCATAAAATTGTTTTTCGCTTAAGGTGGACGTCAAGTAATTTTGCTTCCTATACTTCCAATGGAAAAACTTCTGTATACATTTTCTTCACAATTAATGCGTTCCTAAGTATGAAAATTTGAACATCGATTAAAATAGCTTCATTTTATAACTTGAAATATTTAATATTTTCTAAAACATAACCATAATTATGCAATCCAACATTTGTTTGTCTACCGACGTCCTCAAAGTACAGGTCGCGCCATCTTTTTTCTGGTTTCAACACTACCAAAGGAAAAGTTATTGTTTTTTAATATAATTATGGTTATGTTTGAGAAAATATTAAGTATTCCAAGTTATAATATGAAGTTATTTTAATCGATGTTCAAATTTTCATCATTGGGAACACACTAATTGTGAAAGAAATGTGTACAAAAGTTTTTCCATTGGAAGTATAGGAAACAAAATTACTTGACGTCCACCTTAAAGGAGGAAAAAAATCTGGATTACACGTCTCATGATACAATTCAAGAAACTGCTACAATTATAATACTGTTACTTTTATATAAATTAAAAATATTTAGAAAACCAAAAATCTATTCAACGCTTTCGATAACGTACTTCTACTGTTTCACGACGGATGACACTTCTCTACATAAACCATTCACGCATAATGACCAGCATATGTCATTTACCGAAAATAACATCACCTGCTTTCTTTAACTTCCACAGTGATACATTATATTTATACAAAATTTCAAGTATCCAATCATATTTTGAGATTTGTTCATTTGATAAAGAAGATCTATAAAAATTCCCTCTAGTTTTCTTAAGCAGCAGTTTAGCTTTGAAGTTTGCTTTTGATTTTATAAAAAATGGGCTTCTCAGTATGAAAGTAGTACATAATTTCTTGATTCACTGGTAAGTATTAAAATATAGTTATTTTCTCTCGTTTTCCTTGATCAATTATTTTTTTTCCTTGATCAGTTATTCAATTTAAAGACACTTTTGAGTATCTATATTTTCCCCTGTTAACTACCTAAATCAGATTTTACAAATCCTTTTACGTTCACCGTTAAAATATTTTCATGTACTTACAAGGAATGCTTAATGTCTCAGAGTACGGTCAGTTGTCCGGAAGAGATTGATTAAAAACTCGGAGTCGGTGATTTTCATGTAGTGATATGTCATGACATGGATGTATGATGCAACGCCGTTTCTGCATCTGCAGGAACTTCAGCAAGGGGTACATAACATCAAAAACATCGCTGATATTTCCATACTGAATGCGGAGCGGTAGACTGAAGTGACACGCATCCCGGCTTGTACAATGGGTAATGAAAGCGATTTAGATTAGTAAAATACATGTAGATGCTTATATTTTCAAGTATTTCAGTTATATTTGCATAAGTGTGTGGGGTTGTTTTCCTTATTGAATCTGTCAATCGTCGTAGACCTATTTAAATGAATGGAACGTTCTGTCGTAACATTTCAACTTCGCCCTTGGAAATTTGGCGCTGTCTGCTATATTTAGAATGCCAGCGTTGCTTAGTTCGTCATTTCGTCACCAGAACGTCATATCCGTGTTCCTTCGAAAGGGATTGTCCTTCGTCCCTACTTTGTTTTATACACATCCGTCACTTCTACTCGCGAGAAATCGCATAATTCGGAATTATTGATTTGGAGAAGGATTATGCACCACCTGTGTAAACATTCGCACACTTGTTATTTAAAACACAACTGACTTTTTTAATTATACGTAGTTTAGATAAATCTTCACCATAGAATTCTTATTTCATGAGTTATATTTGAATTAGAACATGCTCTCTCGTGACAAAAAGCGTAACGTACGTTTTGCAGGCATCTCTTAATCATTGATGATGTAATTTATGTGATTCCTCGAACCAATACTTGTGAATTTGGCTTCATTCACGTCATTTCATTTTCTTAGTTTTTGTCTTGTCACCACAAATAAGCAAATATCCAATTCAGTAAAGAGTAGACCAATAGGAATAGTTTGAGTAGCTGATGATCTATTCGACAAAAAAAGATGCAAATATCCAGTTCATTAAATAGAATCAGAGCAGGAATAGTTCAGTAGGAAATGAGAGCAGATCAGAGCAGGAATAGTTCAGTCTGTCCCTAAAAACCCGAAATATCAGATCTGCTAAATGGAACAACTACAAGAATTGTGTATTGTCTTGAAAACTAGTCAGCACAAGACACACAACCCAGGTAGCACAGCCTTTCAATTTAACGTAGGCCCAATACTGAGCCACCATCTTCTATTCCTAAAAGGCGGTGGCTCAGTATTGGGCCAACGTTATATTGCAAGGCTATGCTACCATGGAATTATTCATGATGAGAAAAAAAGAAAGATATATTATTGAAAGTTGTGTAAGGGGAAAACGTGAAAAACTCTAGATTTGGATAATAAATTGATATATCCAGATGTTACTTCGCTCTTTTTCCAAAGTTTTGAATATTACTGGTGTGCAAAAGTTTCGCCGATTTCAGGAGAAAATAGACAGGAACAATCAGGAAACCAGTACACATTTATTCAACGAAATATTGGCCGTTAGCATCAATGACATTTTGCCATTTTTCAGGCAACAAATGAATGCCCCTGTGAGAGAAGGTCTCGGGTTTTGAGCTGAGAAGCGCAGTGACGAAACGTTTCAGCTCTGGAACTTTGGTGAACTGTTGTCGGGCTAGGGCATGTTGCATAGAGCGAAACAGATAAAAGTCTGAGGGTGCAATGTCCGGGAAGTAAGCCGGGTGCGGTAAAACCTCCCAGTGTAACTGTTCAAGGGTTGATTTCGTGGTGGCACCGACATGTGGTCTGGCATTATCGTGTAACAGGATGACTGGGCGGCGTCCTTTACCTATCCATGAGCGTTTTTGCTCGATTACGGCGTTCAGTTTCATCAACTGATCGCTATATCATTGTGCAGTGATTGTTTCGCCCGGTTTCAACGATTCGAAGTGCAGCACTCCATGCATATCCCACAACACACACAACGGTACCGTTTTCTCGTGGATATCCTGTTTCGCAGCGGATGCTGATGACTGGTCTGGGTCAATCCAGGATCGTTTGCGCTCAGGGTTGTCGCAATACACCCATTTTTCATCCCCGGGGACAACCTTCCACAAGAAATTCTTCTCTTGAAACCTCTTCAGCAACGATATGCAGATGCACGATCGTTGACCAATATTACGCTCCGTTTGAGTATGAAGAACCCACTTACCAACCTTCTGGATCTTCCCCAAGGTCTGTAGACGCCAAACCACCGTCGACTGAGCCACTTTCAAACGTTTCGCCAGTTGCGTGGTCGATTGTGTGGCATCCTCTTGCAACAGCGATTTCAGCTTCTCGTCTGCGAGTTCCTGCAGTCTACCTGCACGTGGCTTATCTTCCAAGCTTAGATCACCTTTCTTAAACCTGGCAAACCATTCTCGACACTTCCGCTCACCCATAACCGTTTCGCCATATGCCTGACATATTGAACCGTATGTTTCACTTGCACTTTTCCCTAAATTGAACATGAATAACAAACAGTGCTGCAAACGAACTTTATCGACCGCCATGATTGGCTTCATTTACGAACTGACAGCACGGGTCGCAGGCCGGTTAGACCCCTACAGCGCCCGCTAGCGGGGGCGGCGGAAACTTTTACATACACCTAATAAAATGAATAAAGTTAGATTTCCCCCGAGCGAGATTTTTACTAGATGAAAATCATTGTCGGTCATCTGGAAAGGATCTGATGTTAGATCTCAAAGAAAGCGATTACTGTGTCTTGATATAACGTTTCCAGATAGTAAAGTGGTACTTCAGAAATGTTTCTTTAGAATAACATACACGCTACAGAAGGAAGCGGTTTCGCATTTGTAACTGTATGGCAACTTGAGTTATCGAGTTTTTTCCATTGTGGAGAGGGTGAACGGATACACTTAAAATAAAGAACAAGAACTCTGTTGAGTCTCTTTCATGAATTTACTTGCCTTTCTTTCTTGATAGTTTACGGTGAAATCCAGAGAAGTCCTCGAACTGGTTACGTGATTTTATTGTTACTTATGTGGTTTTAGTTAAATACTGTATATGAACCTACCAGTTAGCAACTAAACATCTTTCAGGAAATTTCAACAATCATCACTTTGATGTTTTATTCTCTATCTTCTTTTTGGTTTTGAAATGTATTGATATATCTTTAGGTGTAATTTATTTGATATTTGATATTTTACTCTGTATCGTCTAAAATAAATTTACGTAAAATGCAATTCAAAACTTGGAACTTGTTGAGACACATTTTCCTATACCATCTGCTAAAGTTCTGAACATAAGTTGAGTGCCTACTGTTTTACGTATACCCTCTTATTATTTCTTTAGGAAAAGAAACACTCCTATACGGTGAAATTATTGAAGTAACAGTAACAGTTAAATGTGAGAACTAAGCACGAGGATTGTTGATTCATACAAAATAGACGTAGAACATTTAAACTTACGTCATCATTTATTTATAAAAATTTAAAAATACTGATACTTAAATATAATAAGTCATTTCTCTGATCCACAGATAGTTTTCCAAAATTTGATTAAAACGGGCAAAAAGGCAGCAAAATTGTGGTGTGTGAGAATACGGTGCAGGTACAAGTATGTCAGTTGACCCCATCTTTTTTTGTACGTCAGTCAAAAACAAGCATATACGTATGATCACTATGTCCGTCCGTCCCTCCGTCTGTGGACAATATACATCTCTGCACCTGTTAGGTCGATTTGAAATGTTCTTTTTGCATTGGGTAGGCTGAACTACCAGAACGATTACCATTGCCTGTCTTTTTCCGATGCAAAACTTTGCTGCTAGGTGGCGTAAGGACAGATGCTATTGAATTCAAAATATATTTTACACCATATGATCAGACCCGATTAAAAAGAAATCATTTTTTCTTCGATACGTTTCACTACGAAAACCATTCTCCGTACGCCCTGTTACTACATATACCCTGACACTACAGGTTCTTTTCCGAATAATGCCCAGTTTTTCCGGTTGAGAGTGCAAATACATATTGCATATTTCACAAAATCTCTGCATCTAAAATTCAGATTTGAAAAAATATATATATTTTTGAATTGGATAGCGTTCATGGTAAAGAAATTTATGGATACAATTCCGAATTTTTCATAACGCACAATTTCGCCACTTCGGAGTATAAGAATATACACTGACGGAAAACAAAATCCCATCACCAAGAAGGGGATGTGTTAGATAAACGACAGTTGGTAGGCGGTGAGAGTACACCTGTAAGATGACGTCTATGCAAATTTCGCGCTTGGCGCAGACGTGTGGCGCTAGTAGCGCCGCTCGGAACATGCAAAGCAAGTTTGCTGTAAATACGCGCTGTCACGTTCGTGAGCGTTAGTTATCGTTGAGATTCGACGTAGGGTGTTGATGTTAGTCAAGAATGCCTTTAATCAGACGAAGAAGCCATTATCAACAGCTCACGGAGTTTTAACGAGGTCGTGTAATAGGGCTACGAGAAGGTGGATTTTCTTTCCGCAATATTGCAGAACGACTTGGCAGGAATGTAGCCACTGTGCAAGATTGTTGGCAGCGGTGGTCAAGGAAAGGTACTGCCTCAAGAAGACCGGGTTCCGGCCGGCCACGTGGCACTACTGAGAGGAAAGACCGCCGTGTATACAGGGTAATAAAGCATATCATGGTACGTAAAGTAGAACCAAAATTCCTAACGTAAACTTTTCTTATTTCTAAAGAGTTTACCGTGTGACGTAACACATCCCTGACGTGATGTAAGAATGATTTGGATGAGATGATATCACACCAGCAGATGTGTTCTTTGTTGCTATGACAACAAAACAAAGTGATATACGCCTGCACTGCGCGCGTGTAATTGATGACGTCACATTTACGAAAACACGAAAAGCTAAGCGTGACGTCACAAACATTTGTTTCTCGGTTGTTGCTATGACGACTTAAAAAGTGATTCACGTCATCGCAACTTAGCCGTTTATATATTCGGATTATAAGAAAAGTAGGAGGAAATCTAACCAAAGGAGGTATTTGTAAACTGCGCAAGACGTATCAGAAGACTCAGTCAATTCAAAACCCAGGTGAAAAAGGCAGGAAAAGGTGCACAACAGCATCGTGATAGAAGAATTAAGAGACTGTGTTTAAGTGTTAGAAGAAATTATCTAAATCAATTAAATATGAACTGTCTCAGTGTGGTTTGAAGATGAGTGCTGGGACTGTTAGACGCATACTCAAAGACTTAGTTCAAATCCTAGAATTGCAAAGAAAAGGCCATTTCTATCTCCCAAACAAAGAAGGAAGAGATTAGAATGGGCTAAAAATTATGTTAATTGGTCTGAGGAACAATGGGGCAGAGTCATCTGGAGTGATGTGACCAAAATATCTATATTTGGTAGTGATGGAATAAAGTATGTAAGAAAAAGAAATGGAGACGATCCTGAATGCATTACCATTACCATGAAGCATCCATTTAGTGCCATGATCTGAGGTAGTATGAGAGAAAAAGGTGTGAGTAGAATTTGTATAAAACGCTTGGTTCACTCCATGGCACGCCTTTGTAAGGCTGTGATTACAGCAAAAGGTTTCCCGACTAAGTACTAACAGAAATGCTAAGAATTTGTGAAATACGTTTTATCATGGTTTTCTGGGAATAACCTCTTTTAAAATGCAATTTTTAAACTAAAGTGTGCTCCATTACATTCTGCATTAAATTATCTTTCTAATTACATATAATTTCATGGTATTATTCTTAAAAAGATTAATGTTATGAGATATCAAACCTCAGAAATACAGATTTTCTAAAAGGTTTCCATAATCTTGCCCAGAGTGTACATTACGTTCATTGACTTCTAAGAATATTTTTTTTTTCATTTCTACCGCTGGACAATTCTATGTTCAATATTCTTGGATTAGTTTTTTCCTTTCTCTGTTTCAGTTTAATTGCTGGTAATCTTCCTGGTTACGTTCTACCCTGTGATGCCATAAGCAAATTCATTGTTTTCTGTGAGGCCATAAGCAAATGTGTTGTTTCCTGTGAGGCCATATGGTTTTAGGAAAGGTTTCTCCTACCTAATCACAGTTAAACTTTTCAAGATGTCTTCCAGAAATAATTGCCACGTAGCAACTACGAGTCTACGCTTACGCTACCTAAAGGGAAATTTTGAAATCAGAAAAAGAGAACAACTTGAAATAAAAATCGAGGTCATACTTAACTGTATTTGATATAAAAAGAAGTTTTGCAGTGCAGGATACAAGAGAGAGGAAACAGCTCTACTTCAGACTCATTGCAACAGCTTCCTTTGCATGCTTGGCGTCACACGAAACAACTCATTTGCATATGGCCTCACAGGAAACAACACATTTGCTTATTGCCTCACAGGAAACAACACATTTGCTTATGGCCTCACAGAAAACAATGCATTTGCTTATGGCATCACAGGGTATAACGTAACCAGGAAGATTACCAGCAATTAAACTGAAACAGAGAAAGGAAAAAACTAATCCAAGAATATTGAACATAGAATTGTCCAGCTGTAGAAATGAAAAATAAAATATTCTTAGAAGTCAATGAACGTAATGTACACTCTGGACAAAATTATGGAAACCTTTTAGAAAATCTGTATTTCTGAGGTTTGATATCTCATAACATCAATCTTTTTAAGAATAATACCATGAAATTATATATAATTAGAAAGATAATTTAATGCAGAATGTAATGAAGCACACTTTAGTTTAAAAATTGCATTTTAAAAAAGTTATTCCCAGAAAACCATGATAAAACGTATTTCACAAATTCTTAGCATTTCTGTTAGTACTTAGTCGGGAAACCTTTTGCTGTAATCACAGCCTTACAAAGGCGTGCCATGGAGTGAACCAAGCGTTTTATACAAATTCTACTCACACCTTTTGCTCTCATACTACCTCAGATCATGGCACTAAATGGATGCTTCATGGTAATGGTAATGCATTCAGGATCGTCTCCATTTCTTTTTCTTACATACTTTATTCCATCACTACCAAATATAGATATTTTGGTCACATCACTCCAGATGACTCTTCCCCATTGTTCCTCAGACCAATTAACATAATTTTTAGCCCATTCTAATCTCTTCCTTCTTTGTTTGGGAGATAGAAATGGCCTTTTCTTTGCAATTCTAGGATTTGAACTAAGTCTTTGAGTATGCGTCTAACAGTCCCAGCACTCATCTTCAAACCACACTGAGACAGTTCATATTTAATTGATTTAGATGATTTCTTCTAACACTTAAACACAGTCTCTTAATTCTTCTATCACGACATGCTGTTGTGCACCTTTTCCTGCCTTTTTCACCTTGGTTTTGAATTGACTGAGTGTTCTGATACTTCTTGCGCAGTTTACAAATACCTCCTTTGGTTAGATTTTCTCCTAATTTTCTTATAATCCGAATATATAAACGGCTAAGTTGCGATGACGTGGATCACTTTTTAAGTCGTCATAGCAACAACCGAGAAACAAATGTTTGTGACGTCACGCTTAGCTTTTCGTGTTTTCGTAAATGTGACGTCATCAATTACACGCGCGCAGTGCAGGCGTATATCACTTTGTTTTGTTGTCATAGCAACAAAGAACACATCTGCTGGTGTGATATCATCTCATCCAAATCATTCTTACATCACGTCAGAGATGTGTTACGTCACACGGTCAACTCTTTAGAAATAAGAAAAGTTTACGTTAGGAATTTTGGTTCTACTTTACATACCCATGATATGCTTTATTACGCTGTTTGACAGAAAAAGACGAATATTTATATTCCGGTGTTCACACCGTGTTATCCGCAATCGTTCCTGCTTAATGTTTTGTTTATATCTTTTTGCTTTCGTTCGAAGTTAGAGGGGTTTTCTTTCGAGTGCGATGGAAGTGGAAGCATACGCTTCTAAGTTGTAAGATATTTTTCAAGATTATTATTCTTTCATACATTTTATTTTCCTCCTAAAATATTTAATGGCCTTTAATATTTATTAAATTTATTAATTTTAATACGTACTTGCGACGATGTGGATCATTTTTGTTTCAGTAAGGCAAGGACGAACGTTAGTGTTCTTCGCGAACTTGACTGTTGTTTTAAACCTCGCCTATGTCACGTCAAAAAAGAAATTTAACCCGTTTCATTAGATGAAGATATTGAAGATAAACGCTGCAAAGCCAATTACGATCGAGGAAATCGCGAAAAACGCGCTGCAGTCGAAAATCAAGAAATTAACCGCTGGAATGCCGAACATTCCAGAAAAAAGAGACAAGAATGTAATGCAGTTGAAAGAAATTCTGAATTTCGACGTTTGCGTGATCGTCGTACTAATATTACGTATAACGAAGTAAATTTCTCCGTCATTTTTGTCCACGTCGGGGCTCGAACCCGGGTCCCCTCATTCCGGAATAAGTCACTCTATCAATTGAGCTACGCGGACGTTCGTTGTTGCTGCTATCTGCCTTTATGTCGTGAGCGTCCTGCTGGGCAAGCACGTCACATCTCCCCCCGCCGAAAGAGGGCCGGGGGCATGGCCCACGGGTCAGCCGTGACCATGAATCTTCGGATGCAGCCATCCGCTGTAAAACGTACTTGAGAACTCCCTGTCAATCTAGTGTGTGGAATGCAACGTCACACACATTTGTTTTATTTTTCGAAGCGCTGAAGAAGGGATTCTCTTGGTCCTGCTGGGCAAGCACGTCACAGACGCCGGAACATATTGAAGCTGAATCTCAGCGCATGAGAAATGCTCATATTGCAGAGGCACAAAATATGATCCCCGAACAAAGGAATGAACGCTGCGCTCGAGAGGTTCAGAGGATATTAACGAACCGACAACAACAAACAAATGCTACACGTCATGTGGCTTTAAACGCTATAGACGATGCAAAGGCTGTAGGGAGACACTCCTATGGCACTCTCATATGGTGATCAAAGTTGGGCCATTGACATTCCATTGCAACATAGACCAACGTCTTTACTAAATGTTGTTAACCAATGTACAAATCCACGGTGAAGGGTTGCACAAATGCAGTACTATCAACATCGTATTTCGATCCGTGACGAATTCAATTCATTATTAAGCGCAGGAAAACTTACGCAGCAATACGTTGTTGATGCGTATGTAAAAATGGAAGCTAATAGACTGAATTACATACGACAAAATCAGTCTCAGTTAAGGGTCGAAAAGTGTAAAGGTCTAATGGACCAAATTCAGAATGCTGGAAATGATGAGTTTCTTCCTGGAAAAGCTCTTATTTTGCCATCATCATTTCAAGGTAGTCCACGAAATATGATGCAAAATTATCAGGATGCAATGGCGATAGTAAGAAAGTATGGCAAGCCTGATCTTTTCCTTACTATGACTTGCAACCCGAAATGGGAAGAAATTACTGAACAGTTGAACGGCCAATCTGTCGAAAACCGTCCAGATTTAGTTGCAAGTCTCCCAATTTAAGTTGAAAGAATTAATGGACGTTATAACCAAAAGGCATATTTTTGGAGTTCCAGTGGCCAAAGTTCATGTAATCGATTTCCAAAAAAGAGGATTCATGTAATCGATTTCCAAAAAAAGATAGTGAAAGAAGAGGACAAACCAACATTGCCTGAGAAAACTGACTAACTTGTATCGGCAGAACTTCCAGATAGAAAGAATTTACCAGTTTTACATGCAACTGTTGCGAAACATATGGTTCATGGCCCGTGTGGTGAAAGTAATCACAATTCACCCTATATGGAAGATGGCAAATGTGACCAGCAATTTCCAAAGTTTTTCCAAAATGAAACAGTAGCTAACAAAGGCGGGTATAGTTTTTATCGCCGTAGAAAGAATGGTGTAACCACAACTATACATGGTAAAATTATTGATAACAGCTGAACTGTCCCTTACAATCCGTATCTTTTGTTAAAGTACCATTGCCACATTAATGCCAAGGTGTGCGCTACTGTAAAAAGCGTGAAATACCTTTTCAAGTGCGTATACAAAGGTCATGACTGAGCAACTGTGCATATAACAGAGCACAACACCAAATACGACGAAGTAAAAAGTCATGTTGATTCCCGATACGATAGCGCACCTGAGGCAAAGTGGCGAATACTTGGTTATGATATGCATCAGCAATCTCATACAATAGTTAGATTACCTGTTCACCTTCCTTAAGAACATAACATTACCTTTAATCTGGAGCGTTTAAAAAATGATCGAAATGCAGTTGTTCATAAAGCTCAAAGAGATACAATGCTGACAGCATGGTTCAAACTAAATGAGGTCAATGATGCGCGATCCATTTCATATAGCGGCATGCCAAGACATTATGTGTTCAATCGAAAAGAAAGACAATGAGTCCAACGAAAACGTGGTGGAGATAATGTGATTGGAAGAATGTATTCAATCAACTTTGGCTCTGATCCAGAAAGACAATGTTTGAGACTACTGCTAATAAATAGGTCTGGAGCGAAAAGCTTTACAGATCTAAGAACAGTCAATGGAATTCTATATGATACCTTCTAAGAAGCTGCATTGCAGAAAGGTTTAATTAAGAATGATGAAATATGGGAGCAAACCTTAGATGCAGCATTAGTTTGCAGCATGCCTCGTCACAACGAGATTTATTTTCATACATTCTTATCTTTGTTTTATTATCCAATGCACACGAATTGTTTGAAAAATATAAATCCCATCCTTAGGATGATTTTGCACAAAAACAAAACATTGGACATACTGAGGATTGTGAACATTGCTTGAATTTGACCCTTCAAGAGATTAACGACACTCTCAAAGCTAACAACAGCTCATGCGATAAACATAATCTTTTTTTTTTTTTCTTTTTTTTTTTTTTTTGGTTGGAGGTTTAACGTCCGCCGTGAGCAACTCAATGGGCTATAAGCAGTAGCCCGTCCCTAATTTAGGGTCTCTGGTTCCAGAGAAGGGAGAGAGTCAGTGCCGTAAGACAAACACAACATCCATGCCTCACCGGGATTCGAACCCGGACCCCTTCCGGACGAATCATCGCTTAGACCACTGCTCCACCGGGGTGGCAAATATAATCTTCCAATTCCATCAAGTAACATTCTTTAAAATAAGGATGTTTATTTCGACAGTGCTGCAGAACGACAAAAAGCTACAGAAATGGCAAATAATTTAAATGCAGAGAAAAAAGCAGCGTATCACAGTATTATGTCAGCAACCACTAATGATGGTCTTATTCATAGATGTTTTTTCCTTGATGGCCCGGGGTCGCAAGAAAAACTTATTTGTATAAAACCCTCCTCAGCACTATCCGTGGAGAAGGAAACATACCTTTGCCTGTTGCATCCACATGAATCTTTGCTAATCTGTTAGAAGGTGGAAAACATGCTTTAACCAATTCAAGTTAGTGCCACCGTTAAACGAAACGCCTGCGTTGGATATAAAGATTAATCCCACCAACGCCGAAATCATTCGATCTGCGAAAGCCATCATTTGGGACGAAGTTATAACGGCCCCAGGTACTGCTTTACTCGCAGTTGACCGAATACTGAAAGATATTATAAAAAATCAGAAACCTTTTGGTGGCAACGTCCTTTTAATTGGAGGAGATTTTAGACAAACTCTCAGTGTTGCCAAACATGGTGACAGAACCAAAATACTCGAAGCCAGCATCAAATTCAACCAACTATGGGAGAAGTTTTAGATTTTAAGACTCAAAAGTAATGTTCGATCTGTTGATTCATCATTCAGTGAATGGCTTTTACGACTTGGCGATGGTGCCCATGAAACAGCTGATGGCCTACCAGAGAAAAATTATAGAGATACCTACACATATTTTATGTGATGGTGATGTAGCCAAAATTTTTGTTGAGAACTTGAAAATTTCTGATTTTAAAACATTTGCAAAGAAAGCCATTCTGTGTCCCAAAAACTCTGATGTTGACAAATTAAATGAGAATGTTCATGATCTCTTAGAGGGGACAGCAAGCACATGCTTAAGCTCTGATTCAATTGATGCCGATGGCGAAGAAAATACTGAACGGTATTATCCTACAGAGTTTTTAAATGAGCAAACTCCATCAGGAATTTCACCACAGACTGAAATTGAGGACTGGAGTTATTATCATGCTCCTGAGAAACCTCAATACACAACGAGGTGTATCTAATGAAACAAGACTGATAATTAAAGAACTAAAACCAAATTTAATCATTGCAGAAGTACTCACAGGCTCAGCATGTGGCAAAACTGTTTTTATTCCACGAATTGACCTCGCACCTACTGATATAGACCTCCCATTCACATTACGACGACAATTCCCTGTAAAACTCGCGTTTTCTATGACCATTAATAAGTCTCAAGGTCAAACACTGGACAAAGTAGGTTTCTACCTTCCTGAACCACTGTTTAGCCATGGACAACTTTATGTTGCATTGTCAAGAGTTCGACGGTTTGATGATGTCACAGTTAAAGTAGTCCATGGGCCAGAACAAGGAAAACTACTTCCAGATTCCGAAAAGATATTTACAAAAAATATAGTGTACGAAGATATTTTCCAACGTCGTTAATAAACGCTTGAATACCAATAAGTTATTTCTAGAACCGTTGTATTTTTATCTCAACGGGCTTTACAGCTAGTTTCCCCATAAGTGCATACTTCGTCACACGAAGTTAGTATTTTACATCGCTTTCTAAGTGACCAGACAACTCTTCCGCTCTGTTTGTCATTCTACTAAGTTACGCAGCTTATTAAATTATCAAGGAACAGAAAAATCCGTGAAAAAACCGGTTGCCAACTTGATGACACTTACACAACTGAACAGAAGTTCTATTATTAGATCTGATACCTAGAAATGAGAGCTGACTCATACTAACACCTAACTTATTCCATTTTGTGTCTTAATAACACCTGACTGGCTCTCAAAACAAGAGGTCTCATTGGTCAGTTTTGAGTTAAGGAAATCCACTTCTTGTTACATAAAACAGTTGTATTTTCCCTTTTTTTTTGTTGTTGTTATTTGGCTATAACTTTTGATAGCATAAAGACAATTTAACACAGTTTGTGGCATTGCATTCTGCATTAAATTATCTTTCTAATAATGTGTTAGTCATACAATGTTATGGTACTATTCTAAAAACGACTGATGTTATGTGACATCAATCCTCAGAAATACAAATTTTACAAAAGGTTTCCACAACTTTGGCCACTAGTATAAGTAATACCACAAATGAATGCACATCATATAAAGCAAAAGACTGTAGCTATGAGCTGAATACATTACATAAGAACAAAAAATAGGGCTATGATGAAGAAATTTGTTTGAAACCTTTAATCGAAGCACCTGAAGTATTAAAAAGCTGATCAGAAGGGCGAAATTTCAGAGAAAGTATCATGGAATACAATTCTGCTCTATTCTTTGCATATTTTGAAGCTCAGATGAACACACTTCGTATATAGGGACACTGTATTCTTAGAATACACGGTCAAATTTATTCTACGTACCCAATGTACTCTAAGTCGCGACACAAACCTGAGTACGCACAGTTTTCGTTCGATTAATAGTCATAAAAAATCCCGGAAATGGGCCATTATATATTCTTTGATTAATGCGTCTTCATTCTAAAAATCAACGCGTAACTGTTTATTTAATGAACTTTCAGCACTGCTAGACAAGCGCACATTACTCTCAGTCCAGCTACTGCTTCTCTCTCTTCCTTTTCGGGAAAAATCATTTTCTTAAAACTATTATTTCCATAAAATTATTTTTTAGATTGCATAAATATTAAATCTATTTACTTGTCTGAAGTCTACAATTCGCTTTTTCAGTTTCTTCCGAGAAATATTTGAACTTCCAGGAAAAAGACCTTCTCTGTTTTCTGAAGAAAGATAAACAGAAGCCGCAATCCATTATTATGTCGGCTATCAACACAAGACAGAAGGAAAAGGAAATCGATTGATAATGCACCATCATCCACTATTCGCCTCGGGTGCTCCATCATCTTTATTCCTAGCTGTCTTTTCGACATATGAACGGAGTCTGTATTCCTATACAGATGACTTGATTCTTACTGTTCTGGTGCATAAAACCATACTGTCGGGAATGCTGAATTGTTCTGCCTAAATGCCAAAGAAAAATGGTATTTTTATTCATGTCACAAAGTTAAAAATGCAATTTTTTAGACAAAGGAATTGCACCTGGTATTTTATAATAACATCACTCATGAAACTGCTTATCATTCTACGAAACGTTAAAAATAACGATCGATAAGTTTTTTAAATAGTAATTACATATAATTTTCCAATGCTTATGTACAGAAAGGAGATCAAATATAAATTAAATATATGTACGTTTACACATGCCAAAATCCTGCATGAATTAAAACTGAGGTATCAAGTTATGTAGTCTTTTCGAAGGCACAGTAATAATCCTTGCAGCACCGTTCCTAAAAGTTAAAGAAAAATTTTTTCGTGAAAACCAGATCTCTTCCCGAAGGCAACATATTTTTCATATAATGTAAGTCTGTTTATGGAAAACAAAATAATTTTAATAAACGTCACGTACCTTTTACGAAAGTAATATGCTTTTTACAAAAACCACGAATTCTTTTCTTGAAATAACACACTTTCCTTGCAGCCATGCTAATTTCCTGAAGCAAAATACATTTTATAAATATCACGGATTCTTTTTTTACGACAATACATTTCGCGAAGTGTTTAGTTCATTATCTAAACCGTGTACTTTTCATGAAGGCTACTTGGCCCTTTCTTAAGACATAATTCTTATGAGCGTCATCTGCTCCATTCCAAAGATGTGACTATACAAAGTTGCACAGTTATTACATATCGATGTAGGCCGCATGCTGAACTCACAACAATATCATGACAATTTTCTTATTATTGTTTTCAATTAATCAATAATTATTGCAACCCTTCAAAGTGGGAAATTCCTTGCACACACGTGTATAAATAACTTCCATTTCTATCCAGTGCTTCAAAATGGAGTAAAATTTTAAACTTATTTAAAAAAACAATGCGTTATTATAGAATTTTCATAAAACACTCAGTTAAGTAGACAATGCCTTGATAATACGTTTGCTATTCTTTTTAAATAATTTATTGCACTTATTTTTCTTTCAGCCTGGTCCATTGATTCTTCGTCACTGCAGTCCGTCTGGTGCTATTGTATTGACTGCAGTGTAAAATCCCCGAGCACACGTACTCGATTCAATACTTCTCACAGAAGTTCCGATGAAGACAAATGGAGTACAAAAGTAACAACCAAAGCCACAGTATCAGAGAAATATTCTATGGAAGCTTTTAATAAAAAAAAAATGCAAATTGATGCCGGGGAACAGTACACGTTAACAACGTCTATAAACACCCGATACACATCAGCAGACGTGCTCACAACCGGAAGGAAGTAAACATCGGAAAAACACCGTACATTATAAGCATTTTCTATTCAGGAAATAGTAATACTATACTAGTGATCCGATTTATTGGCGTAGGAAAAAGGCACATAAGCCTTTCCAAGCTTTCGCACATCAACCAGATGCCTTTTCCAAGGAAGTAAGACAGAAACTGCAAACTGAATAATAGAACGCTTTAACAATTTGAACGCCGAACTTGACAATAAATATGACTTGACAATATACATTTATTGTCAAGTGAAGTTCCCGCGTTCGAATTGTTAAAGCGTTCTATTATTCAGTTTGCAGTTTCTGTCTAACTTCCTTGGAAAAGCCATCTGGTTGATGTGCAAAAGCTTGGAAAAGCTTATGTTCCTTTTTCCTACGCCAATAAATCGGATCACTAGTATAGTATTACTATTTCTTGAATAGAACATGCTTATAATGTACGGTGTTTTTCCGATGTTTTACTTCCTTCCGGTTGTGAGCACGTCTGCTGATGTGTATCGGGTGTTTATAGACGTTGTTAACGGGGTTTCTCTCTGATTGGAGGTTTAACGACCACTGTGAGAAACTCAATGGGCTATAAGCAGTAGCCCGTCCCTAATTTAGGATGGCTGGTTCCATGGAAGTGAGAGAGCCAGTGCCGTAAGACAAAAACAACATTCATGCCTCACCGAGATTCGAACCCAGCCCCTTCACGGACAAATGGTCATAAGCCAGCGCTTAGACCACTGCCTTCAAAATAAACCTTTATTAGTCTAAAAGCAAGGTGCATGTGATACGCTTCAGTCACATGAGACTGCATTAAAAGAGACGAGGCCAAGAAGTCTCAACTCAAAAGAAAGGAGGAAAGAAAACTGGTAACATCAGAACAAGATTAAAATATATACAGATAAAAAAGGAACACAGAAAACAAAAACAAAAAACACACACATTACAAAACCCAAACCCCAGAGTGAGGGAAGAAAACACATTCCAAAGACTAGTACATAGCAGCGCGAACACAAAAGTGACAGGTAAAAAACACAACAACAATACAACACAACACAAATTGACTGACACTGCAAGACAGCGACAGGAGAAACAAAACTGTACTTCTGAAAACATGCAGCAGCGGCCAAAACATTAGTACAAGAAGAACATAAAAAACAAAAAACCGTACACATAAAGAGGAGTGTTAACCAACCGCTATAACTAAAAACGAAATACGAAGTACAAGAAGAACATAAAAAACAAAAAAACGTACACATAAAGAGGAGTGTTAACCAACCGCTATAACTAAAAACGAAATACGAAGTGACGCATGTATGTCAGAAGGAACACTGTACAGAAGAATACATGATAATAAGGGGAAAAACCGCTGCATCACACAAAATAAATGTAGCCAAACAGGCACACGAGGATCACAAAAAAAAAATCGCACTCAATTCAAATTTCATACTCAAAACAAGAAGTCGCGCTTTGACAAACCCCGGAAGCCGACGTGGCGCTATAGAGAGAATCACGCGGAAACAAGATCACATAGCACCATAACACATTGAAAACAACACAAAGTACGCCCAGTCGTGCACGGCAACAGAAAGCTGGGCCGAGAAAAAATACAATATTACAGGAAAAACTCAGACAGGAGAAACACGAAGCAAGACGTAGAACCCTAGCTTGAGTGCAAAGAAACACAAAAACGAAAACACAAAAAGTGCACCTAAAACATAATCAAAGACAAAACTGCCTCAACTGACTACTTCACTACACATGTAGTCGCATACAGTCAAGAAAAAAATACAAGAGGCACAGTAAAAAAAAATGAGCATAAGGCAAATAGTGCGTTGACCAACTCCTTGGGTCAACGTAACCCAATAGACAAGATACGCACGAGAAGCACACTGTATAGAAAACGAGAGATAAGGCTGAGTACTCAATGGAAAAACACAACGAGACCAGCAGGGCCACACTAAGTAATTCAAAGTTCATAAAAAAAAAAGCAAAACAAGTGAACATGAAACACAGGGCATGAGAAAAAAAAAGGATCCCTAAACTGCGGAGCCAACTGAAACACGAAAGTAGAACATACACAAACAAGTAAAAACCAAGATTATCACATTAGCAGTATAGGTAAAATACATTCACAGAATTAAAAAAATCACACAGGAGCAGAGCGAGTAGGACAGCCGCCATCCGAACAACTAAAACAAAACACGTGCAAAAAGCAAGAGCAATTACAAAAACACGAGAATACCACATACAGGAAACACAGTACAAAAAAGAAGATCAGAAACAACAACAAACAAACAAGCACAAAAGAAACACAACACGCCAAAACATTTTTGCAAAACTAGACAACACAGACTAGCCCAACGGAAAACAACAACACCGAACAAGCATCACACTATACCAAACAATAACACTGATCCCAAACAATTGATGGCCAACCAGTACAACAAAACACCACAAGAAATGCGTCGACCAACAACTGTGGCCGACGAAAACATAGAAAGCAAGCCCACAATATTACATAGACAAACAACTCAACAAAAATACCGACACAAAAAACAATAACCGATTGCACAGCACCACCAAGAACCAGAAAAAAAAATACACACAGAACACAGGAACACAAATGCCCACGGACTCCGGACAGAAAAAAAATCAAAGCAACTAGCTGTAAAACATCCAATCACAGAGCAAAACGGCAAGAAAAATCAGGCAAAGAGGCAGATGCCGCCAGTAAGAGGAAAAGTATAGAAAAGCACTATCCAAGAAAGAATATACCGACCAGTAGAATGAGCTAACAAAGCACAGGGGAAAAAACAACAAAAAGACCGGAATCTCAAGGAAGCAAAACAGTACAACATTACCAAAAGGCCATCAAAAACAAGAAAAGGAAAACGGTAAAAAATTTAAAAGGAAAAACAACAGGATCAGAGGAAAAGAATGAATACAAGGGAAAAAAACCTGCAGCTCAATCAAAAACCGAACAAGACAACAACCCGGAAAAGCAAAAACCAACAAAGTGAAGAAACCAGTACACTAAAACAAATAGAAGAAAAAAACTGATCAAACGAATTCAATCAACCCATGCTCAACCCGAAACCATTGGGCCGCCCCGGTGGCGCAGTGGTCTAAGGCGCTGGCCTCTGATCATTCGTCCGTAAGGGGTCTGGGTTCGAATCCCGGTCAGGCATGGATGTTGTGTTTGTCTTACGGCACTGGCTCTCTCCCTTCCCTGGAACCAGTGACCCTAAATTAGGGACGGGCGACTGTTTATAGCTCACGGTGGTCGTTAAACCTCCAATCAAAAAAAAAAAAAAAACATGGGAGATGGGGGGACCAGATCGAGAAGAAAGCAGGAACTGCCTGCCGGGCCAGAGCTACCTCGTACTCAAGTTGGATGACGGACTTGATCGAGGAACGAAACCTACGGCACAGAAAAACTCTCGCAGGATGATATCGACAAAGAGCAGGCCGATTAACACTGGTATGATAGTATAAATAAATAGTCAGTTTGGCCTGCAAAATTAAAAACGCGCAAACTGGATTGTGAACAGCAGCGGAAGGATGATGACGGCGAAGAAAATAGTAATGTGAAACAGAGTGAAAGGAAGGACAGACCTTGGAGAGAAGAGCAAACATCAATGAAAAAAGAGGCTGTAAAACTAAACAGGAGTCATATGCGTGATGAACATCACCGAGCGTTGAACAAAAAAAACACTAGGGAGAAGACAGGCGACCAAAACGATGAAGAGTCCGTGGTGTGAGCAAGCGACAATGAAGATGGAGCCAATGAATATCAGTAGCTTTTGGGGAAGCCAGAGAAGTGTGTTAATCGATCCATGTCTGAGAGGTTTCATCAGGTGGCATAAAAGGAATAGCGAGAGGTGTTCTAAAATAAGTAAGAAAGTGGCGGTACAAGAGTTTTGCAGTAACTTGATGCACCAGAAAGGGAACATCATTCAAATAAACCAGAAAAGGAAGGCAAGGGGACGCCGAAGAAGAAACAATTAACCCATAAGAATTCACGAGGGACGGGTAAAGGCGTTGAAGCTGAATATGAAGCAACCGGAGTTGGGCGCGATGTAAGGGAGTGTCAGCAAGAGAGGGGTCGACTTGGGAAAGAGACTTCCAGCGGAGAGAAGCATCTACAAGCTGGGATACCTGTACCACGCCACTGGCGAACCAGGTGGAGAAGCACAAGTTCGGTGAAGAGGGAGAACGGAGTGCATAAGAGTAAAAGAGAGGTGCCGCAAGCAGATCATTAGTTGTGGTAGGTGGGAGACGGACGGGACATAAGGAATGCCAGAGGGAAAAGAAGGTGCGATAAGTATCGGGAAAGTGATCTGGAATGAGGGGGAACAGATCCATACGGAGGAAAGTAGCGAGAATGAGAAACGGACTGCGAGGGAAAAGTAAAGTATCAACAATAGTAATCGATGAAATCTGAGGATGAGAAAAAGAACGGAGAAAGGTCTGAGGATGAGAAAAAAGAACGGAGAAAGGTCTGAAGATGAATAGCATTAGATTTTTGAAAAAGATCTGGGAGGGCAAGACCTCCAAAGGACAGAGGAAGGACGAGAGTAGAACGATGAACCCAGTGAACTTTATTCCAGATGAAATCAGTAATCAAACGTTGAGCGGATTGGAGAAAAACGGGCGGGGGAAAATAAGCGAACCACGAATGTGTCAGAATGGGAAGAAGAAAGGAAGAAACCAGATGTGCTCTGCTAAAAAAGGACAAAAAAGGTTTGAACCGGCAAAAAGGAGCAAGACGGCGATTGAGCTGCTGAACCAAAGGAATCCATGTGGCATCAGCAACCGCCACGGGATTTCCAACGTACACACCAAGAAGTTTAATGACCGAGGATGACCAACGGGCACCCCAAGGGCGATCTCCGTGTGCCACCCACGATCCGGCCCACAGACCGACAGATTTAGACAGATTAAGTTCGGAACCGGAAATTGAAGCATACTCACGATAAGCAGAAAGGACAACACCGAAAGAACGTTCAGTGCGAAGAAAGAGAGTGAGGTCATTAGCATATGCAGACAACACTATGCGGTGGTGACGAGTAGGAGCAATACTGCGAGGAATCACAGAAACAAACGAGAACGCAGACAAATTAAGAGAGGTTCAAATGCAAGCGTAAAAAGTTGACCCGAAAGGGGACAACCCTGCCGGATTCCGTTGTCAAAGGGGGTGGTAGCTGTCATGAATGTGGAAGTGCGAATACGGAAAGAAGAGTGAGAGTAAAGATTAATAAGAGCTTGACACAAAGGAGTAAGAAAGCCAAAATGACGAAGAACAGCAAAGAGATAAGAATGATTAATGGAGTCAAAAGCTTGTTTCTGATCAATATTAAAAATTGCGAGAGGTTCGGAAAGATGGGAAGCAAGAAAATATAAGTTGCGAATGGTGGAAATGTTGGTAGTAATCGAACGGGAGGGAATAGTGTAAGTTTGATCGGGGTAGATTAAATGCTGCGAGACGGGATTGAGGCGAAAAGCGAGAATTTTAGCAAAGGTTTTGTAGTCAGTATTAAGAATAGAGATAGGACGCCAGTTAGAAAAAAGACCAAGGTTTCCGGTTTTGGGGATGAGACGGAGAATAGCAAAAGTGAAATCTGAAGACTGAAAATTTGAAGAAGTAAAAACGGCATTAAAACATGCAACCAGAAGCGGGAGGAGAGAAGGAAGAAATTTCTTATAAAATGAGAGCGGAAGACCGTCCGCGCCAGGGGAAGAACGGTCATTCAGACTGGAAATTGCAGAGCGGACTTCAGAAGGAGAGATAGGAGAAACAAGAGAATAAAAAAAAACAATGTGGAACCTGAGGGAGGACATGAAGAAGAATGGAGGTATCTGCAGGAGAAAGGAGTCGGTGTTGAAAACGATCAGAATAATGGGAAAAAGTAAGTTCACAGATACGATAAGGGTCGGTAACTGTAGATCCGTCAGGTAGTGCAAGAAAGGAAATTGTGTTGCTTTTAACATGATACTCCTCAAGGGACTTCAAACTAGAAAAGGGGTCGTCGTGAAACCGCAAGTGAGTGAATTTCAGACGAGTAAGGGCTGATGAAGCAAAAGTAAACAGAATACGACGAAGTTGAGCTTGAAACACGGGAAAAGAAGGGTCAGAAGGAGAAATAGTCCGCAACTTATGACGGAGAACATCAATATCTTGAAAGCGAGAAGTACGGGAAGAGAAAGAAAACTGACGTGCGAAAGAAATAATCGAAATTTTCGTGGAAAGCCACAGAGCCACTGGGTCGTCAGACGAAGAAAGTTGTTGCACAGAAGACGAGATCATAGAGCTAATTTCAGCACAGAAAACAGGATCAGTTAAAACTGAATCGTCGAGCCACCAGACTGGGGAAGCGGGAACAGAGGAAGAATGCAAAAAAAGTTTTAAAAGAACGGGGCGATGATCTGACGAAACGGAAGGATGATGAGTAACTGGAACTAGAGAGGAATGGAGAAAACTGGAAACATAGAATCTATCTAGGCGTGCTGCGACACAGCGTGAAGCAACCGGGGGAACCAGGAAAATTCCTTGGACCGGGGATGGAGGGAACGGAAAGCATCAATCAAATCAAAATTAACAACTAGTTGAGTGAGATTGGAAACAAGGTCGGAACGGCTTTCGGTTGAACCATCTCTGTCAAAACCGGGTTGCAAAGGGCAATTGAAATCGCCTGCAACAATGACTGTATAATTTGGATGGAGGGTCGAAAAAATAGAAGAAAGATGTTGGAGGAGAGTTTCTGCATCCGCAGCAGATTGCGGAATATGGATATTGAAAACATGAATACGTTTAGAACCATAACAAAAAGAAATATGTTGAAAAGAACCCAGCAGACTCTGTGACTCAACAAGATCAGAAAGGGAAGAATGAAAACGTACACGAAATGCTATAGCGGTACCAGACCTGAGATGGGTCCGGTAATTATGATAAAAAATGTACGGCCAGCGTCTCCAGCGGGAACACCCCGCATCCAAGGAACAGTTCGCCTCCTAGAGGAGGAGGATATTAGCCCCCAGGTAACGAACGTCCTCGAAAACCAAAGCATTCGCCGCAGAAGACGCAAGCCCTCTACAATTAAAGCTAAGTAGTGTTAACAAGTATAATGAATTCAGCTTTCACTACTAATTATAATGAATTCATCTTCTTCTATGCTAATGCTTCTTCTAATGCTTGTTGTTTGTTATAACATGAATAAACTTTCCTGCTAGTAGTGTAGTAATAATAATAAACAAGCTTTTAACTGCTAGTAATGTTGTAGTAGCAATTAAGATGAATAAAGTCTTATGCTGGTTGTTAATATTAATCAACTAATGAAATTAACCTAACAGCCAGACAGAGATCTGACAAAACTATGAACTGAGAAAGACGTACTTACTGAGACAATCTTTTATTTGGTAAACTTCTGGCTCTCACATAAACGAAGATCTCTTTACACACGAAACTAAGCTCTCACGCACATAAACAACCGCTCTCTCTATACAACAACAGCTCTCTGACACATAAACAACAGCTCACTTCGTACAACAACAGCTCTCTCTGCGCACATCAACAAAAAGCTCTCCTCCACATAAACAAACGCTCTTTCACGTATCGTTGAACGCACCTATTTATACTGGCTACCACCACGTCATGACTTACACTCATTGCCAGATCTCATTCAGCGGGAGAAATAACATCTCGTTCAGTAAGAAGATAATTTACATAGTAAAATAAAATAACCAGAGATAGTAAAAATCAAAAGGAAAGTGAATCTAGAGTATACGTTACACAAGGACGTCACTGGTAGGTTGCATCCAGCCTTCCAGTTCAGCCCTCAAAATCTTGAGTAGGTAGCCCAGGCGGCGAGCATATTGCTCAGTCCCACCAGGCAAAGTAACATTAGTTATAAATGCACGGAACTGGTTTAGCTGTGCAATCATTTCAGGCAGCAAGTGAAGCTTATTCTTAATGCAAGGTAGTGTGATCAACTTCGCCTTACGCGGGCGAGTGGTCAATGCATACAGATCAGATTAGGTAAGAGGGTGCAAAGGCACCGCAAGTTCTTGAAACATAGTAGAAATGTCAAGAAGTGTAGGAGAAGGAGAATCATCGTCAGAGTCAACCATTGCAGTGTCATCAGGATCAGGGGCGACCGTGTCCATAACATCATCATCCTGGAGACATGCGAATCGGTTCGAAACTAGTAATTCAGAATTTGGCTCATGATGGCTAGGTGAACCCGAGGTAGAATGGGCTGTTTTCTTGGACCGTAGACGTTGAGACGAACGGGAAGAGCGAGTAGAAACACCAGGTGAGCTGGGGCGTTTACGCTGTGATTTAGGTGCAGACACTTCCAGCGATGGAAAATCCTCATTGGAGGGCTCCAAACCATCCAGTACGACGACAGGAACCGGCAGGGAAGGAACGACTGGAGAAACAGCAGGCAAAATTGATGAAGGTAGAATGTGAGCAGGTGCCTAAGCGGCCTGCACAACATCCTCAGGGGCAGCGGCCACCGGAACTGTAGTAGCTAATGAAGAATCAGATCTAGCACCAGGAGTAGCATGAGGACAAGCAGAAGCGAGATGACCTTCCCCTTTACAGCGGAAGCACTGGACCCCTGCAAAAAGATTAAAAATGTACGTCCGGGTATCAGTGACTAATTCCAGAGTTGCAGGGCGTTCCGCAATTGACTGAGAAGTTGGAAAAATAACCCGGTACTGGCGGCGCCCACCCTGCACATGTTTCAGGGGGGAATCACGGGCTGTAGCTGGAAGAATCTTGGTCACTCCCACAACACGACCCATCGTGTTGAGGGCGTCAATCGACAGAGAATCAGAAACAGCCGTTCGTACAGGAGAGAGGGTCACCGTAACTGGTCTTTGGGCTGCAGCGACAGGTTGTAGATGAAAGGACCCAATATCAACCCCATGAACTATAATTAAATCTACTGCTTGCTGGTGGGTGAAGTGAACAACCACTCCTCCACCCAAGCGAATAATGGACACAATGCTTTCGGCTGGAACGACCTTCGACACAGCATGCAGATACTGGGGGAGGGGGTGTCACGCAAAGCAGGAAAGAAAACACTTAATAATAAGGCAGACGACAATTGCTTACCTTGCGGTGAATCACTTGGAAGAATAATTTTCAACGCCGAAGCTACACGTTTGAAATGTGGTGCAGAATCACTAGAAATATATGAGGTACTTCCCACAGCTTGTGCGAACGACGTTGAAGTAGAACTAGCAGAACCAGGAATATTAGACGCAGCCGGCACACGGATGGCCAGAAGCACAGTCTCTGGAAGTCCAGCAGCACTAGTCGACGCAACATTCCCCGAAGAAGACACAGAACTATGAAGCGAAGACATATCAGCAATCGACGAAGCAGCTGTAGACGACAGTGACTTATTCACAGTGGTAGTGGACATTCTCGACCACTGGCCCACCAAAACTCATGCGTCGTAACTGACGACACACGAAAATAAAAAAATAAAAAAATGAGCACCCACTCGGCACTCAGCCTCACTGCTCGTACGTAAAGCGAGGGTACGAAACACTGCAACCAAAACATAAAACGACGAAATACCACAAAAAGAACAAGTAAACAAACGAACGTTGACTTCTACGCAGGAGCCGAAAAAATGCGACTTGTCTGTTCAACGACCACTGCGCCACCGGGGCGGCCAACAGTTGGTCGTAGACATATACAGTACTTATTATTGGTAAAAGTATCGGAGTATAGCATAGAATTCTGTCGAGGCAGTTTCTTTACCGTGGTTAGTATCTGCATAAAGATAGAAACTCTAAATTTTCATACTCCCCCCCCCCTTCAGCAAACAATATTCATTTAGAAAAATTGCGCTGCTTGCTAATTAGTCTAAAGAAAGCAACCCTGTTTTTCTGGCTGCAAAGGTCACTGAGAGATATGAGCTTAAGAGATATGAATGAATTTATTTAATTGCGAGGAGTTTTACGAACACTGTGAGCAACTCAATGCGTTGTGAGAAGTCACCCGTCCCTAATTTAGATCCACTGGCTCTAAGGAAGGGAGAGAACCAGTGCTGTAAGACAAACATAGCATCCATGCCTCACCAGGATTCGAACCCAGACCCATCTCGGAAGAATGATCAGATGCCAGCGCATAAACCATTGCGCCACCCGAGGGGGAGGGCAGAGACAATAATTACGAACATGTGTCGCGTGCAGCTTTGTATTTTATATGTGAATCGGAAGTACAAATTTGCGTTAACGTCCAAGAAAGTACACTTAACCCTTTAAGCAGCTGATGTTCCAGAACCAAATGGTGTCCAAAATTTTCTGCGCTTCTTAAACAGAAATAGTTACATATAGCGGCCGGGTTTTACGAAAGCTGGTTGTTTTCACGGCAAAACAATTCCTCTCCTTTCAGCTTTTAACGGCCAGAGACCTGTCACTGGTGGAAGTGCCCTCTTCTAGTCCTTCTTTCTCTGCTCCGTGACCCAACACATGATAGGGAATCTATGACCCAAAACATGGTCTCCATGATCCAAGAAACGATGCTAGTCCACCCGACACGAATATCATGCCACTGGGTAGAACAATTTATTCAAACATGTTCTCTATCTTTTGTCGAGTTTGTCGCCATTGTTATAGCTCTTTTAGCAGATGAACAGCCAGAAAGAATTAGTGTTGATAATCCGGCTAAATTATCAGTTTAAATAACAAAGATAAAGGGAAACAACGATTTTTAGAGTTCAGGTTTGCATTCCAACCGTGTTCAGCCCACATTTAGAAAGGGAACACATTCATTTGAGCTTATTTCAGCCCATTTTGTTAACCCCGAGTTAATTCGTTCCAGCCAGTTAGAGGGTTAATGCTCCCTCATTGGCCGCTGAAATTAATATCCGTGAAGTGCAACAACAACGTTGTAGCGAATGTCAAACATCATACATATAGCGGATAAACGTGCTATTACTCCACTAAATACAGGGCTTCACGCAACGTATGTTCGTTATTCATATCAGCAACATCTCAGCGACCTTTGCAGCTGGTTGCTTTGGTTGCGACGTACTAACTGTCCCTTCAGCCTAATTAGCACGTCGTGCAACTTTCCCCAAATGGATATTGCTCGCTGCAGGAGCCGTATAAAAATCTAGATTTCACTTTAATGCAAATACCACACACGGCAATGAAATTGCCATGACACAATTCCACGCTTCATTTTGATACCTTTTCCGAATAGGAAGTATACGTCTATGACCAACCTCTGAAGAAATAAACGCCGGTTACAATGTTTATGAAACACTAGGTGCACACTTGTGCCCCAAATTCTGGAAACCTTTCGGAAAATCTGTATTTCTGAGGTTTGATTTCTCATAGCATTAGTCCTTTTTAGAAAAACAAAACAAAATTATACATCACTAGAATAATAATTTAATGCAAAATATAATGCAGCATACTTTATTGAAAAAATTGCATTTTAAAATAAGTTATACACGGAAAACCACGATAAAGAGTATTTTATAGCTTCTCACCATTTCTGTCAGTGTTTAGACTGGAAACCATTTTTACAACGGCATCCCATGGAGTGAACCAAACGTTTTAGTTGATAAGGTTTGTGACGTATATTCTAATTTAACTTTCATTTTTAGCTCCTTTTCTTATGTAGATTTGAGTTTGTTCTCCTTTACACTTTTCAAAGTTAACGTTATGTCTTTTCCCTCAAACGAGGATACTGTTTGGCAACACCCTGAGGTCGGAATAAGAGCGACGTATGCGTGTGCGTGGCCGGAAAAGAACTATAGATAAAAAGGCAATGCAGCGATTGTTTAAAGAGAGATGTTGGATGGTAAACGTTAATGCTTCTTTTGGATACGCGACTGCTTAGTTGCCGCTTGAGTATTTGTGAAGGTCACGTGTTCCACTTTAATAACAGTGTTGGGTTCTAGTGGATATTAATTCTAGTTCCAGTGTTGTGTAGTTAATTGATTGTGTATATTAATCCAAGTTTTCGTGATCTCACCTTGTTGAAGTGCACATAATCAAGTGCCTATTGGCAGCAATAAAGGATTAGCTGTAAGTAACAACTTCCTGACTTTATTTGAGTGACTCGTATTTTTTTTTTTTTTAGTTGGAGGTTTAACTACCACCGTGAGCAACTCAATCGACTATAAGCAATCGCCCGTCCCTAATTTAGGGTCACTGGTTCTAGGAAAGGGAGAGAGCCAGTGCCGTAAGACAAACACAACATCCATGCCTCACCGGGATTCGAATCCGGACCCCGCTCGGACGAATGATCAGAGGCCATCGCTTAGACCACTGCGCCACCGGGGCGGCACTCGTATTTCACTATAGGTGAAGTTTGATTTATATAGTGTTTTAGTAAGTCAGCTACACACAAACGCTACAGGTTTTATATTGTAAAATTAAAATTATATGATTGCTTCTATCAATTGTGCTTTATTCCTTCGTTGCTTCTGACTAATAAGTTTCTTTAATCGGTTCCACAGATTTTCTATACTGTATATAGGCTTCATGATCCTGGAAAAGTTCACGTGCTAAAGACTTCAGTTTTCTTTTCTTTCCTTTTTTTTTTTTGATTGGATATTTAACGAGCACCGTGAGCAACTCAGTGGGCTATAAGCAGTCGCCCGTCCCTAATTTAGGGTCACTGGTTCCAGGAAAAGGAAAGAGCTAGCGACGTAAGAGAAACACAACATTCATGTCTTACCGGGATTCGACCCCGGAGTCATCTCAGACGAATGGTCAGAAGCCATTGCTTAGACCACTGCACCACCGGGGCGGCGTTTCAGTTTTGGCTCAAGTATGTTAGTTATGCATTTTTTGCCATTTAAAGTACTATTAATCACACAAATTCTGCTCACGCCTTTTTGCTGTCATACTACCTCAGATCATAACGCTAACTGGATGCTTCATGATAGCTGTAATGCATTCAGGAAGCAAATCTTCCCCATTTCTTCTTCTTACATGCTTTATTCAATCATTACTAAATATAAATATTCTAGTATCATCACTCCAGATGACTCTGTCGCATTGTTCTTCAGGTTAATCCACACGGTTTTTAGCACATCCTAATCTTTTCCTTCTTTGTTTGGGAGATAGAAATGGCTTTTTCCTTGTTATTCTAGAATTTAAACCGAAGTCTATGCGTCTAACAGTCCTGGCACTCATCTTCAAACCACATTAAGACAATTCATTTTTAATTGACTCAGACGATTTTCTTCTGTCACTTTAAACTGCCTTTTAATTCGTCTATCACCATATGCTGTTGCGCATCTATTCTTGTGTTTACCGGTTTGGTTTTGTATCGACTAAGTCTACCACTTTCACAGTTTAGAAATACCTCCTTTGGTTAGATTCCCACCTTATTTTCTTATGATTTTCTCCTAAACGTAGCCTTCTTCACTCAAAGTTAGTATTTTACATCGCTTTCTAGATGACCAGACAACTCTCTCACTCTGGTTGTCAGCTTACTAAGTTATCCAGTAATTGAAAAATCAAACTTGGCCAACTTGATGACACTCACACAACTTAATATGAGTTCTGTTATTAGCTCTGATACCTAGAAATGAGAGCTGGCACCTTATTAATTCCATGCTGTGTCATAATAACACCTGACTGGCTCTGAAAATAAGAGGTCTCATTGGTCAATTTTGAGTTAAGGAAATCCACTTCTTATTACACCAGGCAATTGTGTTATCTTTTTCTGGTTATTTCACTATAACTTTTGGTAGTATAAAGATACTTCAACACAGTTTGTTGCATTACATTCTGCATTAAATTATCTTTCTAATGTTATATATTTTTTTATGGTATTATACTAAAACATACTAAAAATTTGTATTTCTACGATGTCAAACCTTTGAAATACAAATTTTCGAAAAGGTATCCTCAATTTTGGCCACTAGTGTATGTATATGAAAAATAAAAAATGATGTATTATTATAATTTAATCTACTAAGTCTGGAAGGAACGAATTATTCGCATTTTGATAAGGTATCGAGGAAATTTTATTTATATCGGATAGGTACAAACGCTTTCCCTACATTTCTCTTTTTCGAATGAAAAGGGTTTCTTCTAAGAGGGATAAATGCCTGTTTCTGTATTGTATGTCTTTACCCTTAGAGGAAGTACTAGAGAAACTGTTTGTTCATTTATTTATTTAAGTTTTGGTCTGGGAAGACGCATTCTCGTCCAACATTTTTCTTACATCAAAAATGCAGGTTCTCAGCAAAAAAAGCGTCTGTGTTTCTTTGCATTTTTGTCAGGATATCTTTACTTTCGAGAGACAGCAAAAAGTTCTCTGTGGAGCGCTTAAATTCAGACACAACCAAGATTTGTTGGGTTTTCTTAATGCAAACGTTTCCTTTTATTCGAGTGTATTATGTTGAAAAAAACGCACATCGTTTTCTATCTGAAAACACACTACCCCTCTAAAAAGTTTTACGGTACTCCATATTTTCGAGTGCTGGGAACTTTCAAAATTTGAACCTTTATGTAAAAAGGCTTTGATATCGAGGTCCTTGTAGAAAATGCTTTTTATTAATGCATTCTGTTCGATGCACGCTTTTAATTTTCGGAAACTTGAATTGTGCACAACTGTATTTAAAGAAATATAATCCTTGGATTTTCAGCATTTAAGTACTGATGTTTCGAGTTTTAATCTGCCTTTAAATTTGCCACCAGGGAAAAAATCATTTTTTTTGACACATGACAAGCCTCAACAGAGCATAAACATCAATGGAACGGATTAATTATTCACTTTTCCAAAAAAAGAGGAGATTCGTAACTTTTTTAGCACGTCTTTTGTTAAAAAAGATCGAGCTTATGTTACCGGTTTGTCCGTCCGTCCGTCTGTACCCACGATATCTCTGCAACTATTAGTCCGATTTGAAAAATTATTTTTCATTGGGAAGCTTGAAATATACGAATGATGATCCTTCATTTCGTTTTTCTTTTACGATGTGCAATTTCACCGCTAGAGGGCGTAAATGCAGATGATGTCGAATTCAAAAATATGTTTTACTCCACATATTTGCTTCTAAACATCCGATGGAAAAAATTATTTTATCTTTCGATTCCGTTTACGTCGAAGAGTATTTTAGATATAATTACTTTTTCAAATTACAAATAGATTTTTCGCTAGGGGGCGTAAAATAAATTACAGTTTTCGTGATAACTCTTCTTCTAAAATTCCGATCGGAAATTTTTTTCTTCAGCGGATACACCTCCTGATGGAAAATCTTTTGCATGTAATTTCAAATTTTTGGTAAATAATACTTTGGCCACCAGGGGGCGTAAGTGTTAACTTTTGCTTCTGATGTATTTGCCATAAAATCTTAGCTTCTAAAATCTCGATTGAAAAAATTCTTTCGTTTACTGATGTCACTCACATTGATAAACCTTTTCGGAATATTTTCTTCTTAAAATATTCCACAGTTTCTCCGCCAGGGTGGGCGTATCTTAGTTTTGTCAATATCTCTACATCTAGGAGTCCGATTTGAAAAATTCTTTCTGTGTTGGATAGCGCTTCCAGTGTGACATGTTTTTCATATAATTTCAAAATTTTCAAGTAATTCATAGACTTTCCGCTAGGGGGCGTAGAGGTAAATGGCGTTTCCCACTATATCTCTGCTTCTAAGTCTCTGATTTGAAAAATTATTTCTGCACCGGATACAGCTCCTGATGAGAAACCGTTTGCACATAATTTCTAATTTTTGTAAAAAATGGTTTGGCCACCAGGTGGCGTAAGTCTTAATTTCCGCTTCTGATGTATTTGCAGGAAAATATGAGCTTCTAAATTCTCGATTGAAAAAAACGTCGTTTGTGGACCGATACTACTCATGTCGACAAACCTTTTAGAAATATTTTGTTTTTAAAATAATGCATCATTTCTACGCCAGGGGGCGTACATGCACATCTTATTTTTGTCAATATCTCTACTTCTAGGAGTCTGATTTGAAAAATTCCTTCTTTGTTGGACAGTGTTTCCGATGCGAAATGTTTTCCCTATAAATTCAAAATTTTCAAGTAAATTATAGACTTTCCGCTAGGGGGCACAAAGGTAAATTGCGTTTTCTGCGTTATTTCTGCTTCTAAAACTCCGATTTGAAAAATTCTTCCTGTAACGCATACAAGACCTGATGGAAAATATTTTTCAAATAATTTCTAATGTTTGGTAGAGAATGGTTTGGCCACCAGTGGGCATAAGTGTTAGTTTCTGCTTCTGATGTATTTGTAGCAAAATCTGGGCTCCTGAAAACTCGACTAAATATTTTTTCTTGGACCGATACCGCTCATATGGAAAAACCTTTTGATAATACTTTCTTCCTAAAATAATGCATGGTTTTCCCACCAAGGGACGTAAAGTCACATCTTATTTTTGTCGATATCTCTGTTTCTAAGAGTCCGATTTGAAAAATTCTTTCTGTGTTGGAGAGCGTTTCCGGTGCAAAATGTTTCTCATATAAATTCATTTTTTCTTAACGCACAAGTCTGCAACCAGAGGGCGTAAGCTCACGATTCCGTTTACAGCAATATCTGAGGGATTAAAAATTTGATTGAAAAACTTGTTTCTTCCGTGAGATACTTATGTTTTCCATACCGGTTCCATTGACTTTGAATAGCTTTGATAAATTTAATTTGCATCAGAACAGATTCAAAAGACGTGCTTATTACACCCGATAATTCGGTGTTATCTTTCTTGTTTCTTATAGCAATAAAATACCTTCTGAGTTAACACTCATTCTCCGAAGAACTTAAAATTTTTTAAGACTGCACAGCTCTGGAGAGAGTATCGCACCTTCGCCGGACTTTCATTTCAGTTTTCGTATTACTAAGACACCCAGGACAATCTTTTCCTGTAGTTAAGTGCTTTAAATAAATTTATCATCTCATTTGACAAGTAGTCTCAGACATGAGTGTCTGTTATCAGGATATGTGTAGCTGCTTTAAAGAGGTGAGCAAATTCACTAGCTATATCCGGCTGATGAATCATCTTAAATACAGGTGATTGAAATGCGATTCCGGATTCTGTAAAATCTTTCCATTAAAAAAGGAGCATATCAAAAATGCAAACTTCAACAGGGCAGATAAATTTTTTTAAGGTAATGCATCTCGCAATGTATCAAAGTACTTGATCTATAGACAGATTATAATAAATTATATACATGATCTGTAGACGATGAACGCTCATTTTGTTTCCATCTACATGTTATGCAACACATTGAGTTTTTATCTTTATAGACCACAAATTCCTGTCTTTAATTTATCGATGGTGGACAACAAACAAAAGTTTTGTTTGATGGAGTAATGAGATACAAACGTAGAAGGATTTAAATCAGGTGAACGAAATAAATACATAACTTACACTGTCAATTGTTATGTGTTGCAATACTTGTAATTTCTAGCGGCGAAGGGCCCGATGTTTTCTAATATATCTTCATACAGTTCGCTGCGATATATTGAATACAAGACTAGAAAGACGCAACAATTGCATTTAAACCACCGTGCTTTCTTTAAATTTTAACACTATTATAAAAGTAGTTGGTCCAATATGTAACAAAGATTGGTCTCGCGTACCTCTTTCTGAACCTTTGTTGAGTAGTAATGACCAAATCTCTCGCACCCGACGCAAGTACACGAAATGATCCTCGATTTGAGAAGTTTTGAACAGGCAGGTTTTAAATTAGAACCCTGTGTGGAACTGAACAGCAACCGAAATGGTTTTAAAGAAAACCTTTTGTTTTTAGTTTTTCTCTCCAGGTATAGTTAGATAATGTTTTTGTAGCTGAAGATTTAATGGAGATCTTTTTGAGTCATCCTGTACTTCCCTCCTTGGAAATCATGCTGTTGTTTCGGATTTTAATGACCACCATGAGTAAATATAAGGGCTATAAGAAGTATTCTGTCACTAATTTCGGGCCAATGTTTCCAAGGAGTTGACAGCGGCAGCTCCCATGCCCTTTCGGTACTCAAACCCGGGCATGCGAAGACTGGCCAAAAACCTATGCTTGTCACAACGCGGCCACCGGGGCGGTTTTGGAGATATGGTGTCATATGTTGAGCAATGGTGTCATAAGTTGAGTCGAAAATCGGGAGACAGAGAACTGATTCTCTCTCTATGAAAGTGCAACTGTAAAGTACTCTGAGAGTGCGCCACATACGATGGTAACAGTTGCTGGGTGCATGTCTATGCTAGCCATGAAAAACAAAATTCCGTTGTTTCATCTTTTTTCCTGTGATATTTCACCTTTGTTAGACACCAAATAAAACGATCTACTGATATATTTCTTATTTTCGAAGGTACCCTTAATGCAGAGTTAGCAGTACTGCCTGTCATTAGAGACACCATTCTTTACATTTGACAATTGTTGTTTTTCTGCGTTTTTTTCCACACCCAAGTGACTTCCAGGATAGGAATAGTCACACATTTCCAAATTCGAGTTATAACTTCAAGGTATGGGGCAGAACAAGAGCCGGACACTCATATGATACACAGAGCTTTTAACCTAGAACCTTTACGTGGGATCGTATGTTTCCGATATGTGTCAAGCGATGAAAAATTAATTCGGTGTTGTAGAAGTACAAACACTTAGCCTAGATGACAAAATGAATTTTCAAATTTTAATGGAGATAAAAGATACATTTTTGTAGGGGTTTCACGACTATCTTAAGTACCTCAATGGGCTATATAAGCAGTAGCCCGTCCATAACTTATGGCCACTGGTTCCATGGGAGGGAGAGATACAGTGCAGTAAGACAGACACAACATCCATGTCTCTCTATGATTCCAACCCGGACCCATCTTGGACGAATAGTCAGAAATCTGTGCTTAGAGCACTGCGCCACAGGGCGGCTGTCTCTCTGCGATTCCAACCCGGACCCATTTTGGACGAATAGCCAGAAGTCTGTGCTTAGAGCACTGCGCCACAGGGCGGCTGTCTCTCTGGGATTCCAACCCGGACCCATCTTGGACGAATAGTCAGAAATCTGTGCTTAGAGCACTGCGCCACAGGGCGGCTGTCTCTCTGGGATTCCAACCCGGACCCATCTTGGACGAATAGTCAGAAATCTGTGCTTAGAGCACTGTGCCACAGGGCGGCTGAGGTGCAAAAAATTGCACAGTATATGCAAATAACTTCAAGGGTTATTTCGTTGAAAAAAGAAATCCGCCCTTGTGAATTATTTGCATTCACAACAATGGCGAGCTGTCTTCACTGAAAGTAAATTTCTTACTGATGCACTTGTCGAAACAAAGATGCACATACACTACCCTACCATTAATAACCGGACATCCAACTTTCTATAGTTAATTAGGTCTTACCTAAGAACCACATCCCTGACTCAACTATAAATATGCTTGTAGGGCTATGATGAGACAATTGCACGACTGCTAATGCAGGATGCCTTGATCGACAGAGCAAACTGATTTTCAGCGCAGATTAATAGTAGAGTGCAACATAAGCAATCACTCCGTACGGACTTTTCAGCGGTATTGAATATTCCTAGGACAAATGCTAGGGATGCAATAAGCAAATACGGTACGGTAAATCTCCGAAGATAACAGAACGTGACAGGAGAGTTCTGCAAAAAAATGTCGGCTCGGAAAGAAAATCAACAGTGTATCTCATTGAGAGGCACAGTCATTCTTCTCCGTGTTATTTAACTGTGTTTCATATGTAGACCCTCCATTCGCACGTCAACTTATTATGATGTCTTCGTGCACCTAGCCCACACATTTCATCTAAACGGTAAGCGTTTTATTATATGTTCTGAGCGTTATTGACTTTGCACGTGAACTTATCCGATATTTCCTCATCGAATGATTACGACGTTTGTGTTCCTTGTCTCTGAGTACTTTGCGCATACCCTGTATGTCTGATTAATACATAAAGATGTTATGCTTTCCTTAGCGTCCATTTACGCTATTTTGTGAATTCATAACTCATTTTTTTACTATCTATGCCGGTCGGTTTTGTTTTGAGAAATGCAAATGGTGGCTTCCGGTCCTTTCTCGACGAGTGACGCCTTGACTGAAGTGCCTCACTCAGTTACTTCAACTCTTATGAACGTCACATATCCTATTGTTACTTTGTCGGCTGCTTCTTCGACTACTTTGTCGGCTGCTTCTTCGACTACTGTGTCATTACCTCATCAACCGACATCATATCATCAGTCACCGTCCCTAATACAGTACTTTTACTCTGACATCATCACATATTTCTCCTGCGTCATTCTTTTTATTTGGCCGTTTAACGACCACCGTGAGCAACTCGATATGCTATAATCAATCACCCGTCCCTAATTTGTGGCCATTGGTTCCAGGGAAGGGAAAGAATTAGTGCCGTAAGAAAAATACAACATCCATGTCTCACCAGGATTCGATTCCGGAGCCATCACGGACAAATGGTCAGAAGGTAGCGCTTAGACCACGGCGAATGACTGATCGAAAAGGCTGATCTTCTATGCCTAGTACTACGTATCGTTTATGAGATACGACAGCCTGCCCTCCCTAGTATCGGAAATCTTCGTCTTCTGTGCTTCTTCAGCGTGCTTCTTCTTCCACTGTTGTTACCCTTCTTGACAACACAGTACGTGTCTTTATTCCAGATAACTCAACGATCGGCCATAACCTGATTTCCCGTCTCCGCAGAGGTATTTCTTCACATACTACTCTATAGCAATATATGACGGCTTTTATTTCCAAACACCCCTCTTCAGCTATTCAGGATTTGACACGTTCGTTGCGGGGAATTACCTTTTGGACTACCCTGCTTCTGCTGATCTCATTATCTCCTCTGGCTTTATGATTAATTCCACTCTTTTGGCTCCATCACTGCTTGATGCAGTTTAAATGTGGATTTATCACTCCAAGCTATCCGCTTCGAGTACTCTGTGGTCCAGTGTCAGCGTGTTTATGCTCAGGAAATGCATTAAGCCCGGTGTGGTGTCTTGTGGACCGGCGGCTCCCGAGCCATAGAGGATTAAGAGTGCGTTACATTCTCCTAGTACTGAAATGGTGACCTGATCCACAGTTCAAATCAGTGGGGATTTGCAATAAAAACAGAGGGTGAATGATTAAGGCGTCGAGCACAATGATGCGTGCGACTAGTGCAAGCAAAGTTCATGTGGCTCACGTAAATATAACCTCAGCAGAATGGTAAATAGAAATGTCTCAACCTACTACAACTTTATCACTTTACCCTGTACCTCCCGAACTGGACGAGGTCTTGCCGTTGGCCATACGGTCCATCTGTAAGCTTGTTGGTCCTGCCATATTGGTCCTCTGGGTTCAAAGTGCTCTTACGTGTTTAGTCATCTCCGGAAGCTTCGAACTGTATTACTGTTCTCTTCTGTTTTTCAGTCTTTTTTTTTTTTTTTTTTTGATTGGAGGTTTTAACGACCACCGTGAGCAACTCAATGGGCTATAAGCAGTCGCCCGTCCCTAATTTAGGGTCACTGGTTCCAGGGAAGGGAGAGAGCCAGTGCCGTAAGACAAACACAACATCCATGCCTCACCGGGATTCGAACCCGGACCCCTTACGGACAAATGATCAGAGGCCATCGCTTAGACCACTGCACCACCGGGGCGGCTTTCAGTCTTTTCCTTCTGTTATTGTTGTCCAGGCTTCGGGTCGTTCTGATGATTCTAACGTTTACACAGCTACACAATGTTTCCAAGCCACCCGCTGACGCAGTGGTCTAAGCGATGGCTACTGACTATTCGTTTGAGATGGGTTCGAATCCCGGTGAGGCATGGATGTTGTGTTTGTCATACGGTACTGACTCTCTTCCTTCCCCGGTACAAATGGCTAAACCTTAGGGTCGGGCGACTGCTTATAGCCCACAGAGTTGCTTACGGTGGTCGTTAAACCCCCTGCCAAAAAAATGTTTCTATTGTCAAAAAACGGGACATACGAGATCTCATTTTTTTCTACTCAGCTCTTCTTCGTTTGTTGCTCCTCAATGCTCATCTCATCCTCCTTCTTCGCTTCTCTCGTGAGCATCTTTCATTGTTATACAGTAGATGTTTCATCTCCTCCTGGATCTCTTGCCGATGATGTCATGGACATTTCGGTTCAGCTAAACGTGGTGTTTCTTCTTCAGAGCCTCTTGTTAAACGTGTTAGGGATCTCCCCTCGTAGAGCCCATTCCTTGACCGTTGTACCTTTTTCTTATGTCTCTTCCTCACAGGACTCAGATCTCCTACTGCTCCCGCGTCCCGTGTCCTTGGCCCTTTCCTCCCCCATCCATGACGTGCACTTCTGTTTGTTTCCCTAAACCAGCCCAATGTTCCCACCTTCTTCTCTCTGTGCTACACCTCTTCCATTTTCTATGGGTCTTGTTGGCTCTCCTCCCGGTTCTTGTGCTGGTTCGACTACAGTTTCCGCGGATTCTTCTGATGACGATGCTTTTGTTTCCCGTGATCTTACTAATGATTTCCACTACTATGATGACATTCACTCCGATGATGAATATAGAGGCCCCTATATTGGTCCGCCCTGCCTCCATCAGGATTCCCCTTCTTGGAAATGATAAATGTACATTTGACCTCTTGTCCGCCATTTGAACTAATCCTACTTGTTTACCTTCCTTTCCTTTGCTTCGGGTTTTCCCAATTCCCAAGGATTTCCATGTGTACATTTTTCATTGTTATGAACTGCATAAGGAAGATTATACTCGTATATGTATGTTTCACGTGATTGTGTATGTATGGCTTTTCGAGATGAATTTTGGCGCCTTGTCACCTCTCATCGGGGGCTACGCTATCATCATTTTCACTGAGGAACTCGAAGCGGATAGCCTGTAGTGAAAAATCCAGAGTTAAACTGCATCAAGCCGATGGAAGAATGCGGATCTGGCATCAACTCATGAACCCTTCATGCCAAGTTGGAACAGTACAAGTTGGTGGTGACTCAACGACGGCCTTCAGCCGGAATGCTTAAGGTTTTTTGGTACGTGCACAATCGATTTTGAGTGACCCCAAATATGTAGACATCCTAGCCAGTCATTTACACCCATTCATGTCCAGTATGTATCTCAGTGGCAATGACATATTTCAACAAGATAATTGCCCATCCCACAAATCCCACCTGGCTACTGCAAGGTTACAAGAGTACTGTAGTAACTTTAAATGCTTTAATGACCAAATAGAAGCCCGGATTTACAACCCCGTCGAACATCTTTGAGACACATTCTCGAACAGAATGTTCGAGGATTTGTCCCATCGACTACGAACCTTAGCGAATTATGGGCAGCTTTGTAGGATGTATGGCTAGCGATATCTTCAGAGCATTTTCGTAAGCTAGTGGGTCCACGCCTTATCGTGTGGCTGCTGTCATTAGGATAAGAGGTGGCCCAACGGGTTACTAGGATGGGTTCTCTAATTCAGTGGCACTTCAGTGTATAAACCCACAAGAATTTTTTTTAAATCGAACTACGGTTTTGTGAAACGAAGGTAAGCGAGATGTAAATTGAATTTGCTTTAGGACTATCCTTGTTTTGTAAACTGAAGACTGTTTATGTAAAGTTTCAGCAAAAGAGATGACAACACATCATAGCTTCTAACTATTTATATTCTCTGTTATAACTACAGTATACCACCATGCCGTTTGCATTTAATGCATGGCAGTCATTGTCAGGCTCAAAACTGTCGAATGGGCTATAAATATTTGAAAAACGTTCGTACGGTGCTAAGAAAGTGAATGTGTACAAAATGCATATGGAATTGGCGTCAGAATGTGTGAGAGAAAAATAATTTCTTAACACTTGTTTACAAAAATTCATGGCTCAGCATTTAAAAGACAAATTCAAAAAATAAACCAACTTACAACAGATAACGTTTTGTTTATTTAGACACTCAGAAACTTACAAGGGTTCTAATGCTCTCTAATATATTAAATTACATATGAATTCTAAACGTTAACAATTCTGTTTTATTTACAGTTTATACAACAATAATTTGTTCATTACTGGGTTACGTAACATTTACTTTACATGATTTTATGAAGTGCAGCATCCTTTTTCTCAAGGAGCTGATCGAAATATTGCACAACAATCAGTGTTTGATTTAATTAATGTAAGCCATTTGCCTTCAAAATGGGCTAAAATTAAGATCGAGTTGTCCATATATCTTACTGAGGTCAGCACTGATTTTATACTTTTTGTAACATCTCTGACATTTCTCACTTTCTGGAAGCCCAAGTTTTTTTGCTATGTTTGCAGCTCCAGGGTTTGCGTCAGTGGACATCAAAGATAATCCATGAGCTTCAGGAAGAGATTCTATCATGTTTCTGAGAAGCAATTCTGCAATTTCTTCGTTATCTGCGTACAAAGGTCCCACCAGACCAGATCCTTGAATGCTCATCTTCAGAACTCCGTACCCTCTTAACTTTTGCTCTGGAGTATCTTCCAATGCTGCCACTGCTACACTGTCTCTTTCACATACTGTTAAAGCTATGGGCTTTTCTCGACAGTACCCAACAACTGAAGCGTCATATTCTATGACTTTCGGCATCTCTTTTTCTGAAATCTTGACAATCTTCACACCAGGTAGGTTATTTATTAATGATCGAAAATCAACGTTCTGGTCTGTTTCAAACAACAAAGAAGCCCACGTGGTTTCTTCGACGGGAAAGCCACCACGATCCCTGTACAGTTCAATTTTACCTGGTACGGCGTTGACTGCTGCGTTCTTGTTGCCTATATGAGCCAAGCATGCTTTCCAAAGTTTAACACCGATGCCCAAGCCACGAAGATTTTCCCTCACAGCATAAAGACCAAAGAATGCCAAGTCTTCTTGTAGAATGACTCCTGAACACACTCCGAGCAATTTACCTGTAAAAGGAAAGATTCAAACGGTGATTAAAGCAGACAGAAATGATCGAGAAACTAGAAGTTAAACATTCAAAGTGTGTGATAAGAAAACACGAAATTTCAAAAAGCTAAAATAAAACTTTCTCTCATGCTTAAAGTTCATTTATAAATAAGGCTCAGAATGCAAAAGTCGCTGTCGCAACAACCATACTAAGGCTACAAGTTGTGACGTATATTCTAAATTAACTTTCATTTTTAGTTTCTTTCCCTATGTAATTTTGAGTTTGTTCTCCGTTACACTTCCAAACTTAACGTGACATCTTCTCTCTCACGAGAATACTGTTAGTAACACAATTGCGGTCAGAGTGAACGTGCCGCATGAATGTATGAAATAAGAACGATAGATAAAAGGACGAGATAACAGTTGCTGGTGTGGATATGTGGTGGATAGGATAGACCTTGATTGATAAGTAAAATGTGAAAGTGCCATGTGAGATGTTCTATGACTAAGTGCTGGAATAAAAAGTATTCCGGAAAGATGACTTCTGTTTCATGATTCGTCTGGCCGCAATAATTCAGTTACGAACTATTGTATCGTATTCTTATCTAGTGGTTTCGACATAACGTAACAACAATATCTCTGAACGAAACAAAAATTACGTTATAAAGTTAAAATACGCATTAACAGATCTTGTTTTACGTGAATGAACTACAAACAATTTTTTTGATTTCTAAAATGGGTAGAGGTAGCCAAAAATAGTTATAAAAGCATATATATTACTTTACTAATCTCTTAAACCACTTAACCTAGCCGCTCATGACCATGGAAAAGGGCTAAGGCCTGTAATTAAACATTTTGGAAAATTGTACAGATGGTGGAGTGACATCCGTGCAAAACGTATCACCGGAAACCTTTGAAACACTTTCGTGTATGCGTTTCCGGTAATTTAACGGCAGAAAAATTTCTAATTTAGGGTTGCAGGAACTATCGAAGGAAGAGCACAACAGAGGTAGGACAAACATCGACCTTTCACCTGGGTTCTGATACGAGGTCCTTGACGTGAGTTGTACCTCATATTCGACTAAGTGGATGTTTTACCTCATTTAAGGCATTAGTTATTTTTTATTTTAACTCAAAAAGAGTCATCACAAGCTCAAACATCATTTGTAATACTAAACAGCCTAGGCTACTCTGTTTGTGAAAATTGCAGCATCAAGAAAGAACCGCGCTAATCAAGTGAAATTTATATCACAGATTCCTCATGTTACTAGAGATAACTGATTACATTTGTAGAGCTATACAAAAATCTCTCGCTTCAAAACTCAGTATCGTGTGAAGCCACCTCGAGCAAAAATACCAGCCTCTACACCGTGTGGCATTGAATGGAAGAAGCTTTTGATATTGTCCTAGGGAATAGCCTGCCAGGCTGCTTCTATGCGAGACCAGAGTTCATTTGTGGTGACTGGCGGAGACGCTTTTGGGGCCAATCGCTTAGCTGCTATGTACTAGACATGTTTGGTAGGGGACATATCCGGCGAGCGTGCAGGCCAGGGAAGAAGCGATATCTGCCATGCATGGAAGAGGTCTTGGACATTTCGGGGTACATGTAGCCGAGCATTGTCCTGCTGGAATATAGTGCTAGGACAACTCTGAAGGGAGGGTATCACCTCTGCCTCTAAAACATCCTGATGTATCACTGGCTGTTGAGGATTCCTTTAATTCGTATCAGGCGAGATCGCGAAATGAATCTAATAGCGCCCCAACACATGGCGCTGCAAAGTGCCCTTCATCACGATATTTCAGAACACGTATGCGACCATCGTGCTGCATCAAGTTAAATTGTGACTCGTCAGAAAACACGACCTGTTGCCAATCAGCGCGACAGTGTCTGTGTTCGAGACCTTATTGCAGCTGGAGACCGTCTGTGGTTGAAGGTCAAAGAAATGCGCGGCAATGGGATGCTAGGGATAAGTCATCTGTTAAGTAGACGACGTTGAACTAAGGCTGACTTGGGACAGTGCTTTACTGCTGCGCTAATACCGTAGATGTCGCTGTACGATTGGTCATTGACATATGGTAGAGGTGTCTTTCATCCCGTGCAGTGGCGTGATTTTGCGATTCATTTCCAGATTTTTGTGCGTCTGAACCTTATCTGTCCTCTGACGTCACGTTGGTATCACTGTGCTGATGTTTCGTCCCATTCGAGTGGCAATATCGCGGTAGGAAAATCCAGCTTCTCTTATTCCAACAATCCTTCCTCACTTCATCGGCGACGGGGCCTTATAAAGGACACAAAAAACACCCTTTTCTTTCAATGTCAGCTTTTCAATGATTGCAAAATCTTGTTTGAGCCGGCTCTTTATATAAACCCAAGACCAGACAGTTCAGAGGGCGCTGCTCCGAAATCGCATGCGCATTTTTTACTGGAATTTTAATCATTTGCATATCTCAACCTGTTGTACGTATCCTGTAAGTTTCAAGCTAATATTTAATAAATAATAATATCCTGTAAGTTTTTAAGCAGTCCTTCATGGTGTTGCAATTTTAACAAACAGTAGTGTATTTACCTCTTTTACCTACGACATCCATCGGATTTCATTCAAAAGAACAACACTGAAAGGTAAAGTGGTTTGTTTCGTGAAATGATTTCATCTATTCATCGTATTAGGAAGAAAATAGATGGTTTTTAACGGGTGCAAGTGATATTGAGTGGAAAGACGTGACAAAAGGTAGAAAGCGAAAGGTCATAGAGAGGGGCGATCTCCTTAAGACTTACGTTAACCTACATGACTAGAATTTTAATCATTCTTCTTAGCAATTGTTAATCCAGTCACGCTATTTATTACCTGCTCGCCGCACTCAAGATTCTCTCAACCTTCGTAACTGTACAACCTCCAAATTCAAGATAATCGATTAAGCTTCGTCAACAGAAACCATCCCTGTCGTCAAGCAAATTTGACCCGGTATTTATTATTAATCGATACAAAAAACAGTTGATTGTCCAGGTTAGTTCCTCAATTGCTATGCTTTCTGAAGACCTGCTATCATCATGACAGACGCACACAGCATAATAACCAGTGACTCACTGACCTAGCTCTCTAGCTTAGGCTTTGCAAGAGTTTTCAAACATAAATAAAGCTTTATTTTAAAAAACGCCTTTTTTATTGGGGTTTACCGATCACTGTGAGCAACTCAAATAAGCAGTCGCCTTTCCAGAATTTTGGGCCACTGGTTCCAGGAAAGAGAAAGAACCAGGGCCGTGAGACAAACACAGCATCCATTCCTGACCGGGATTTGAATCCGCACCCATCTCGGACGAATGGTAACAAGCCAGCGCTTACACCACTGCGCCACTGGGGTGGCAAAACGCGTTTTCAAAGACATCAATATCAGAGTGTAACGGGCAAGTTCTTTAGTATATTCTGAGATACCATGAAACCAAATTTTACCAGCACCCGTTTTTGAAAAGAAAAATAGGATCATATTGTCGTTCCTTGAGTTCGTTTTTATGGACACCTGATCTCCTCTTGTAAAAGACATTGATCTGAAGGAAAAATTGTTTTCGAGTCGGGTAGAAAAACAAATGCTGTGCACTGTAAAGAAAAAGCAATGTGAACTCACCAAAACTTTCTAAAAATAACGAGCAGCAAAGTTGCCGGTAGGTCACCGCCTTTTAATGACATTTTCATTTTGAAAAATTTCCGTTTCTAATAAAGGGATTTTCAGTACTTTGATAGATCGTCCGTTGTCACTAATTCCGTTTTTGACATAAATGTCAGTATCAGGTTTTTCCATTTTAATTCGGAAATTTACCGAGTATCCAGAAACTTCAATTTTGACATATTTAGTCGCTATACTGAAGAAACTTTTGTTCCAATTCTTTTCCCCGCCAAAATGCACCAGTTACGTTGCAGTACTTTTTCCTGACTTCCGGAGTGAAGGAACCTTTCCCCTTGCCTGGAATGGGCTCGCGCCCTCGATACATTGCACGCGAGTGAAGACCGCTACTGGCTGAACTAGCCGGACTCGTACCACCAGCTTACATTTAAGGTAGAAACGAAGAGGACTGGAGTCGCTATAATGAAATATTTCTCACTATGAACGAGGGCTAATTAATAATTTTGTTTTCTGTATAGAATTCATTTTTTCTGAATAGGTTCATAATATTTTTTTTTCTTGGAAGACTTACTACAAATTAATTTTTATCATGATTTTTTAAAGCATCTGTGTTTGGAACTAGAAATTTTTTCGACTCTGACAATGACCTTCAATTATGCTTAAGAAAAGGTGAAATGCACTACTTCATAGTATTATTTCATAAAACCCCTATATATGAAATCGGCTGTTGATAGCTATAGTAGCTTCTGTGTTAAGGGATCCACAGATTGATACACGGACATCATACAATCACCGGTACGTCCCTTCAATTTCCTGGTTTCTACAGGCAACACAATACAGTAATTGGGCCATCGGTTAATCAAAGCAGCCGTTTATTTGGGGCAGTTCTTGAAGAACATCCCAAATTAGCGCTTTGGGATAAAGCTTCGCGTAACTGGGGCTACCGCTTAGTTGTGCCAAAGTGCTCCAGCCCCAATGTGTCCCATTTAACCGGAATCTACTGTATACAACTGCAGGTGATCAACTGGAAGTAAGGGGGACATCCGTTGCCAAAATAATCTTAATATCATACGATATGCTATTCACAATATCCGATCTCGCTACAGAACTTTAAAATCAGGTCCGACAACAGACGACTGAAATTTAATAATTAATCAAACCTCAAGTATTCTGGAGAACCACTTTTATTACCGGCAGGAATTTTCCGTTATATAGACACAAAAAAAAGGGGAGGGGGAGAAATTTCCGCGTATATTCAAACGGAATCACGGTAAGTTTCCCCGTTATTTTGGATTTCCCGATAATAGCCCTTTTTAAAAAGGCAATTTTTCCCGTTATTAACAGACGAAAGATCAATAGGAGTATTTCTGTTAATTAACGCCTGAAGAACTCATAAAATTCATGTTTTTCAGTCATTTCACGGAAAAAGGTTGAAACAGGGATATGGTTCGTTAATTCACGTAGGGAATCACAGAAAATGGCTCGTAAATTTCAGGAAATGTCTTTCAGTGTAGAATTGCCTTACATATTTCAACTTTTGCTGGTACAGAATTATCTGCTGAGGAGGCATAAATGTATGTTGATGAGACAGTAGAAAATTATATAGTTGGAATACATGATTTTTCTACTAAATGAAACTAGTATAAATGTGCAATTGTAATTCATGACTTAGAAAGCAAAGCTAAAAAAAGGTAACCTAAGCAGTATAGCGCATAATCTGTTTGTGGAAGTGGAATCCACGTTTACCTTGGTATTTTTCAGAAGGATTCGTGTGGTTGCGAAATATTTCGAAACATTCGAAAGTTTATTTCTGTTTTGTTTTTCAGTTTGAAATCGTGGTTTTAACTTTAATAAATTCAGAAAGGTTCTTAGACTAATACATATTGAATGTCAATTTTTCAAATGATGTTGAAGTCGCAATACGATAAGGCCAGTTTATGACTTTCTTAACACAGATGTCTTAAATTTCCGGTAATTAAAATTATTTATCAGGCCTAGGCATAAGTTCCCAGCGTTTGTTCGTGTGGGACCCATTTTCAAACTTTTCGAACTGCAGTCGACTGATTCACTCCTACCTGTATTGCCAGTTCTGCTGTCCATATCTTCGGCTAGAAGAATTTACGCTCTCCATCTCCTTCGGGCATCCGCTATGCTGCTTCTCCCTCACTTTGCAAACACCACTTCTAAACTTCACAAACGACACCTACTTGCACATGCAGGAATAAATCCACTCTCGTGCTTCTGCAGCGGTTTTCCCGAGATGTGAGAAATAAGCAGTAACGCATATGCACCTTGTCGGTACCCAAGTCCTAGCTCAACTTATCGCACGTTTGGGCTGTTCGCCAACAAATGTGGTTTTAACTAAGTGTTGCCACTTTACCCCTCCCCCCTCCCCGTTCAAAACTCTGATAAAAATGCAAACGATAAGCTTTGACAGCTCGCTACGTGGAGCGCAGGAAATTTATACACAGACCTAATAAGTTGATACTTTCTGCATCTACTGCTAATATATAACTTCTCCTAATATGCTTTATTTTACTTTACTTTTTTCCCGGGGTTTAATGACCCCCTTCCACACACACACAGTATCACCCTATTCATCCATCCTAATTTAGAGCCACCTACCTTAACTTAAAAAGACGTACAAAGACTGCAGACAACTCAAAGAAGCATGGAAAGACGCATGCTTGGTGTAACCAGGAAAGATAAGAAGAGGAACTTGTGGATAATGAAAATGACAGGAGTGGACGACATCATGACGAGAGTGAAATCACTTAAGTGGCAATGGGCTGAACATGTGGCTAGAAGAACGGACCACCGACGGACAACCGAAATTTTAGATTATATTCCGAGGAACAGAAAAAGACCCAGAAGAAGACCCCATGGAAGATGGATGAATGAAATTCGAAAGCATGCCGGAGTGACATGGAGGACACAGGCTCAAGACAGACAATTGTGGAAGAAACTTGGGGAGACTTTCATCCAGCAGTGGAATGATAATGGTTGACAATGATGATGATGATGATTCCAGGAAAAGGAGAGAACCCGCGTAGGAAGGGACAAACACAACACCCATATCTTGCCTCGGGATTCGAAAGCATATCCAGCAGTTCTAAAATTCAGCGCCCTAGACCACCGAACTACTTGCCTCATTTGTTTCAATTTTGCTTTAATACACATAAATGGTTAACCTTTAAACTTAATTTGAAAAATTTTGAAGAGGTTGTTAAACTAAATGGATGTTTTGAACTAACGGGGGCTTCTAAACTAATGAAATATACAGAAAAGAATAGAGAAAATATTTCGATAGAAGGAAATGAAATCAGAAAGATAAATCAATAGAAGAATTATCCAAGGTAATAGAGCCTTTTGGAGACTTAAAGACCATTTAACTGCGATCTTCCAGAATGTTTAAAAAAAATCTTCAATGCCTGTATTAATCCCGTATTTACTTATGGAAGTGAAACGTGGAGTATCACTGAAGAGCGACAATGTGAAAAAATAAGAGTATCGGTACGAAAGTTCGAGAGAAGAATGTTGGAAATAACAAGAAGATACTGAGTTAGAAATGAACTTATACGAGAAAGAAGAGGGACAATAGATATTATAAAAAAATAATAAAAGGATCAAAGTGGAGATGGGCTGGACATGTTGGAAAACTGAAAGATAACAGATGGACACGATTAATAACAGAATGGCAACCGAGAGATAGAAAGAAACGAAGGGGGCCTCCGAGAACAAGATGGTGAGATGACCTTCAGAAATTTATAGGTTTTAATGGTGAACTGAGGCTAAGGATTGAGGAAGTTGGAAAATACTGGGGACACCTACACCTTACAGTGAGTGCCAACAGTCTAAGAAGAAGAAGGTAGTCACGGATGGTATAATCAATTCGTCAGCAACCCAAGACGGGCAGTGTCGCAACTTCCCCAATGTTATTATACTAACAAAACAACAACAAAAAGCATGGGTGTTCCAACAACTTCCCCTTATTTCAATTTCGGAACGAGAATTAGCCTCCTTAATAATAGCATTTATCTTCAAACGCTGTTTTTTTGCTTTTTATCAATCATTCATTAATGTGATGCCAGACAGAACTTAACTAATGAAATACTTGAAAATATTATCTTGTTTCAAAAATACTTTTACTTTTGAAACAGAAAAACCTAATTCTTAATAGCTTGGACTCACCGGTATATATGTAGGCAAAAGACGAAATAAAAGACTTCCATTTGATAATTCGGGTGCAGTGTTACAAATATCTCCAAGATCCTACAGTTCCTCTCATCAAACTGCTGGCTGAAAGTTTTCTGACTATTTACTCAAACACTTACGCCTGTCCGTAAGCATTTTCAGATAAAAAATTGCCAAATCTGAATTTTAAGAATCATTAATAATCATAAGCTCGTTACTTGTATGCAAAATGTACCAGTTTTGATATCTGAAAAAATTCAGCGGCAAGATTTCCATAAAATAACAATCAGATTCTAAAGGATGTACATGTAGACTTTGGTGATATAAAATTTTAAATTATCAAAATATTATATTTTACAATACGCAAAAGAAGTTAATTGAGCAGACGAAATATTTTTTCATTACCTGACTGTGCAGTCAGCAAAGAACAATGTTTTATTTGAGAAGTTTCACGTCTGGTAACTAACATGAAATAATGCAATTTTAATAAATTTGAAGAGGTACCTAATGTTTTCAACGATTGTTGGTAGATTGTTTTAAATTTCTTATGAATGACCGGGATAAACAATTAAAGGGGATTTTTGTTGTGGATCTAACGACTACCGTGAGCAACTTGGTGGGCTTTAAGCAGTCGCCCGTCCTTAATTTAGGACAATTTTTTGGTTGCTGTGCGTTGCTTAACGTGGAAAGAGCGATGGATTTATTTATTCAACTGACGCCACGTATTTAGATGATTTTCACTTAGGACCACTAGTTACAGGGAAGGGAGAGAGCCAATGCCACAAGACAACCACAGCATCCATGTCTCATTGTAATTCGAACCCGGACCCATCTCGGACGAATGGTCAGAAGCCAGCACTTAAACCACTGTGCCATCTTGATGTCAAATGAAGAGTTAAAGTGTGTTGTAGTGTCTTTACTGTGTTCTGTTGATGTAAAAGATGTGCATTGCCAAACACTACTTCCTTACAGTTTAGTCTCTTTCTATGGAAAGCTTTGCCCAACATTACTCTGATCGGTTCCGCATAAAACTTGAACACTTTTCATTAGGAATTTTCTTTTCCACATTCTCTTGTTGTTTTGAAGAGCAGCATACGAATGCTGCTCTTCAAAACAAAAAAGTCAGAGAAGTAGTTGCAGTGCCAAGCTGACCAAGGTTTTTCTACATTGCTAACATCATCCAGTATATTTTTGAAATCCCAATTAATTTTTATTGTCTGGAAACATTTATCTCGTATACAGAAGCTTATCTTCCGATAACAAAATTATAATTTTGTGTTACATTGCAAGATCACAGAAACGGTATAGCACTTATGGTGATTTTGCTTTCATTAGCTTAATTTTAAGCGGATAATTGTGTCTCTGCTAATGCTTGTAGTGAACACACATTCATCTTCAATAAAAATCACAACCGCCAGGGTAAAGGAATCAGCTCTTATATACTATGCAACGAACTCTTCGTATTTATTACTTCACTCAGGGGAAGATCAAATCGACATCAAAACAGACTATCAACCTCACAATGGTTATCTTCTTTTGTCGATCACATATATCGTATAATTTATATCACAGTTTAACAATCTACTCTCCAACAACAACTCTCGTACATAAATCTCTCATACATTCAATATTTCAATATATGTTGTTCTGACTCACTGTCGGTGTTGCTAAATTGTAAATGCTATTCGGGGAAGTAATGTATCATTCAATGAGAAAATGTTTAACCAGGAAGTACCTAAATTTACGTAAGAGAACAGAAACTCAAAGGAAAGTTATTTAGAGGTATATGTCACACACGCTGTTGTTTCTTTGGCGTGGAAACGGGCATGAAAGAAGATAGATATGTTTGGAATGTCGTAATTAAAACAGACAGCAAATATTTTCGCCAGCTCATGTAAACCACGAAAGGCAGGAGTGTGCGTGTCACTCATTTCAGTGAATACTGCAATCTAAAAGCTGCTTTATGAGGATTTCACAGGCATTCTGGGATATCGGTCCCGAACGGCTATGCACGAAAGAGCGATTGTTCCTACTCTGATTGCTGTAGTGTAACATAGGAAGAGACACAGAACGTCTGTACGCGTTCTGTACGCGTCTGTACGGCGTGTTTGTGGCAAGACACTTTCTGGTCATTTGATCGAGATGTGTAACATGAAGTAGAATGTTGTTAGTAAGGTATAGACATATTTTAAGATGATTTCGCCATGATGAAAGAATAAGTATTAAGGTGCTAACTAAGATTTTATTCAGCCCAAGTGGCAGCGGGGAAAAAAGGTAGAGGAAGGCCGAGAAAGTCATGCCAGGACCAGATTCAGGAATAGCTATAACGCCTGAAAAATCATTATTGTCATAAACATGTGAGAACACAATGCAAACTTTCACACACCACAAGGGCGGTTTCGTTAATCTGTCACTTACTCTAAAATAAATGAGAAGCGATTCTAACTAAAAATTTAAAACTTAAACAATATAAAATGTGACAGATGCTTAGATTAAACCTCGCGCAGACTACTACAATTCTAGATTTAAGGGCGCGAAATATTCAGAAGCGCGGCCAGACAGTACGAAGGTCGATAGAGATATCCTCGCCGACCTTGGTGTGCACTGGTCTAAGCACTGGTTTCTGACCATTCGTCCGAGATGGGTTCGAATCCCGGTGAGGCATGGATGTTGTGTTTGTCTTACGGCACTGGCTCTCTCCCTTCCCTGGAATCAGTGGCCCTAAATTAGGGACGGGCGACTGCTCATAGCCCATTGTGTTGTTCACGGTGGTCGTCAGCCCCTTCCCCCCACCACCACCACCACCAAGTGTTCTCGTTGCAAACTTTCGGGTTGATAAGAATCTCAACCGTTTCCATTTATGCCACGCTTTTAAATCTAGCATTGAGGTAGCCTGCGCGAGGTTTAATTTAAGCATCTGTCACGTTTTATATTGTTTAAGTTTTGAACATTTAGTTAAAAACGCTTCTGATTTATTTTCGAGTGAGCGGCTGCCTGATGAAGCCACCCTAGACTGGCGTGCGAAAGCTTGCGTTGTATTATATGTTTACGCCAATAAAGGGATTTTTCATACGTTACAGCTATTGTTCTTGGTGTAGTCAACCCGGTGTTCGGTTTTTTTAGATTCATTAATGCCTGCAGGAGAAAAAGGTAACGAGTATGAAGTACTTATAAAAGCCTTGTGTGAGACGTATGATGCACACCAGTGAAATTGTAGTTGTGTGCCAACAGCACCATAAACGAAGATGTTTGATATATCATAGTAAGTAAAACAAGTTCGATCTTTCTTTGAGGAGCTAACCTCTGAAATTCAGAGAACAACTTAGCGATATGTAAAAATATTCTATGTATTCGCGAAATCTTTATTAAATATGCTCATTTGTAGAATGCTACAGAGGGAAAATAGTCCTTTTTAGTCTTTTTGTTTGCAATGGCAATCGTAATACTCTCAATCCTCAGAAGAAAAATCATAAACATGCATTTCATTTGTGCGCTCTGAAATAATCACAGTAATTAAATATGCCAATTAAAAAAATGCTGGAAAAGAAATCCGTCACGCGAACACGTGGTGACTGTAGGTTTTAACTTGTCCCCTCATCTTTTGTCGCAGTAAGCTTTGGATGCCATAAACTGTACAAATAAATTTTGAGGCTGTTAGTTAGCAGTGAAAGCATATTATTCATGCTGGGAGCATGAAGAAATGGCGTTATTGATTTCTCATGAAGTGAATTTCTTTCCATCATTTTTGTGAAACATTACTTCTAGAAGAAGCAATAAAAAGTAAAATCCATATTCCTCTCCACTTCTGACAGAAAGAAAATGCAAGATCTGCACTGCCAACACGTCGATAATTTTTTAGAAAGAAACTAGAGCGACTTTAAGGTTGCGAAGGAACTGAAGAACTCGTTTCAGGAGCTTAAAGCTCCAGTTTAATGGTGCACTTGATTACCTTCATTACCTGGTGGTGATGCCCTTTGCGTTTTGGTGCGCTTCGCTGTGCTTTCTGTCTCCCGGGATAAGCAGCGGGAGTTGCACTTTTCGCTTTGCCTGTATCGACCGGCTTGCCGCTGTCGGATGTGCAGGGAGATCCCTGCGCAAGCAAAACTGATGAACGTCTGCATTTGTCACGAGTGGATCGCAAAGAACAAAGGTTCGCTTTTTTCCTTTGTTGCAAGGAAAACTTCCGATGCTTCTTATCGCCTTCAGCCCTCATTACAGTTATTTCTTTTTCATCTCATTTAACCATCTAGCCAGGAAGCTTTTCGTTTAAAATCTCTTTTTAGAGGTTATTTCGGAGGAAAATTTATTTTCCGGAATGCTGGTGTTTATTTTTACAGTAAAAACAGAGATATTAAAAACTGGCGGATTGACGTCAGCTACGAGGAAGTTCTTTGTCTATCTGATTTTTACTTTCCCTTTTTTGATGCATTAAAACAAAGGTCTTGTCAACAACAAGTGAGCACAAAGACAGCGAAAACACACTATTTAAGCAACACAGCTAGAAAAAATTATGTTAAAATAGCTTTAGAAAAATCTACTCCCGAAGTTTTCCGGTTCACCTTTAAAGCGCACGGACGTTTTCATAAATACATATTAGCAAAGTCGAAATTAACTGTATTTCATAAATAAGCATTTTTTGCCAAAAGTTTATTTTTAATGAATTTTGACTTTTTCTTTTGATTAGGGGTTTAACCACCCAGCAAAAACACAAGTGCTGGGAAACTGCTGGCCACCAGTTGGCAGTGATGGATCAGTGCTGGCTGAAATCTGCCGCCCAAGGCCCGGTAGTGGTCCGTTGGTGGCAGCGCTATCAGTTGGCGAGCCATTGATGGCCCTACAGCATCGCCGTGAATTGTGGGCCTCCAAGCAAGTGCCACTAGTGGCCCGTTGCTGGCAGCCAATGCAACCCCCAATAGCAGGTGGAAGCAACGGGACTGCGCATGCGCAGAAGCAACACTTGCTGTGTCTCTCATGGTACCAGTTAGTTGAAGACGACGCTATCGCGATCGTGTTATTTTAGTGGATGTTAAGAAAAAAATCCATATGTGGGGAGGCGAATTAATTTCCTAATGAAATTTTACGTCGACGAAGATATCAGATTAAGCCGTGAAATACTAGATTACAGCCATGAAATACACCCACTCCATTCCCATGAATAACAAGAAAAAATTTGAAACCGCTTGAAGCAAATATCCTGGAAAACCATTAAAACAACATTTGTTGAAAAAAAAAAAAAAAGAATTATACGCGTACAAAATTTATTTATTATTCGAAAGAAAAAAAAAGCAACGCTATGTGGTGTACTCATCCATGGGTTGAATACACAAGACTGGGAGGAACTCGCTTCTAAAAATAACGAGAAGTAAAATAAAATATCTTTTACTCTTTAAAACAAATGTAGCTTCGGACAACGGAAAGGAAAGACACAACGTTAAAAATGTAACAGAATGTGACATGAACCCGGGTAAATATATATTTATTCATCAATCTCTTTTCAAGACAACAAGGACAGTACAAAACTTTGGAAAGCGACTCTAAATATGTACACGCCTTGAAAATGAGTGAAGTTCTCTTAAGGTAAAAAATAAAAAAAACTATCGTTACGTTGAAAAAATTAATTTATCAATTATATGAAACTGACTTTTATGAAAAATACCTCGCAATATTGTAAAATGAAAGAAGGAAGCATTCGATTACACATTGCATACCAAACAGACAGCTTTAAGCATGCGCTTGAGCGTGGCAAATCAGTCCGGTCGGTACAGAGCTTAGCTATGCACGCCAACGGCCTAGGTTCACGTCTACTCAGATCCAAACGGGTGTTTTTCCAGTCTGTGGAGGAAATTTCCCCATCGCAGTGCATTAATTCACAAGCTTCGTAAGGGTACAAAAAAAAAAAAACTTGCGATTTGGGGAAACTGCGGTTATCTTTGCTTTTTTTTTTTATTATTATTATTATTATGGCTACTACTGGGAAATTGGCGGACAAGATTCGGCAAGACACCAGTTACGTCACGTGGTTGCTGACTGCCACTAACGGCACACTAGCGGACCACATTAGGCTTGCCATCGTTTCTGGCACGCGCTTGCAGGGCCACTGAAGGGCCACTTGTGGCAGCGCAGCTACTGCCTGTGATGGACCACAGATGGCCCTGTTTTGGTATATGACAAGTGATTGGGTGCCAACTGTTGGCCAGCTGTTGGCCTGAACTGCTGGCCCTTCTGTTGGCCGCCCGGACATATTTTATTGACGGTTCGGCAGCGGCAACATAGTGCTGGGCCATTACTGGCAGTGCTGGCCCAGCAAGACTGTTTTTGCTGGGCACCACCGTGAGCAACTCGATGGACTATAAGTAGACGCCCGTCCCTAATTTAGGGCCACTGGTTCCAGGGAAGAGAGAAATCCAGCCCCGTAACACAAACAGTACATCTATGCCCCACCGGGATTCGAACCTGGACCCATCTCAGACGAATGGCCTAAAGCCAGCGCTCAAACCATCGCGCCATCAAGGCGGCATCACGAACAGTAATCAACCAGATCAAACATCGGAAAACAAACACTCTTTCAACCATTGCTGGAAGAACAAAAGCTGGTCGGGGCAGCGTTATGGTCTGGGGAATGTTTTCGTGACACTCCCTGTGTCTCCACTCATACCTGTGGAAGGCACTACTGACCGAAATCATAATAAAACCGTCCTTGCAGACCAAGTACACCTATGCAAGCTGATTGTCTTCCCTGGGGCAAATGGGATCTTCCAGAACGACAATGCGACGTGTCACACAGCTAGATATGTCCCAGAGTTGTTGGAAGAGCACGACGAAGACTTCAAAGTACTTCGCTGGCCCCCTAATTCCTCAGACTTAAACCCGATTGAGCATCTGTGGGACCACCTTGATCGTGTTGTTCGCTCAATGGATCCTCCACCACGCACCCTCCAGCAGCTGTCAGATGCACTGCAGTCAGCATGGCTCCACATACCTGTGAACACCTTCCAGCACCTTATTGAGTCACTCCCAGCCCGTCTAGCTGCTGTCCGCGCTGCACACGGCGGTTACTCTGGATATTAGGTGGTGGTCAAAATAACGGGACTCGACTGTGTATATATATACACTATATTAACAAAAGTCCCCGGAAACCCCTTAAAAAGCAAATGAACGGATCCGCTGTATTGTTAATATGCTCGGTACAGCTGCAAACGGTATAAAAACAAGCCTCCAGCTGGCCACGATCATATCGCGCTGTGAGGTTGAGTGAAAATGTCGCGGCGGGAGATAACTGACTTTGAGAAAGGAAAGGTTGTTGAGTGTTATATTAGTGGGTTGTCCATAAGAGAAAGCGAGAGGCGTTTAAACATACCCAAGTCAAGTGTTTTGGATGTACTGAATAAGTAGAAGACACATGGCGGGCCTGAAGCAGCAAAACGTACCGGCAGACCAAAGAAAATCAGTGATAGAAGTCGTCAAAGCCTCAGGAGAGTCGTTACAGCTAATCGACGAACTACTGCACAAGACCTCAGTGAACAGGTGAGTAAAAATGCTGGAACCTCGGTATGCACACGTACCATTCGCAGAGGACTTTATTCCATGGGTTACCGTGGTCGTACGGCTGCTCATAACCCTTTCATCTCCACTCGGAATGCTACTCGTCGTTTAGCGGGGTGTTAAGAACATTTATCGTGGACCGTAGATCAATGGAAACAGGTCCTATGGACTGATTAATATAGATACACGATCCATCAGTCTGATGGCCGTGTGTGGGTATGGCGGCAGCCGGGGGAACGCCATTTACCACAGTATATTTTTCCTACGGCCAAGGTTTGGAGCTGGCAGTGTACTTGTGTGGGGGTGTTTTTCGTGGTATGGTTCCGGCCCATTGGTTATCGTGGACAAACCTGTTAACCATCACGTCTACCTCGATATTCTGGACAGTTATGCCCTACCAACTCTGTGGCAATACCAGCAGGATAATGCACCGAGCCATAAAGCAAGGACTGTTACGTCGTGGTTTGACGATAATTCCGTATCGTGTGTGGACTGGCCAGCACAGAGCGCTGATCTGAATCCCATATAACACCAATGGGATGAATTAGAGCCCCGCATAAGAAGTTTGGAACCAAGGCCTACTACTAAGCAACAGTTAGCGGCAGCATTATACCTATCGCGTTGTTCTAAAACCTTGTCGAAAGCGTGTCTCGAAGGGTCAGTGCTTGTATTAAGGATAAAGATGGACGGACACCGTACTAATGTATGTCAAGAAATGATATGTTGTGTTTCTTTTCAAGGTGTCCGGTGACTTTTGTCAATATAGTGTATATATACGAGGGTTGTTGTATCGAAAGTAATGCAAAAGTGGGCATAACGTGTTTATTAACTGACAGAGTTCGTTCAAATTGCACATGTTGGTCGAGTAACTTTTCCTCTATAGTAACCCTTCTTCATCGTTGCAGGTAAATAATGGATTCCAAGCAGAAGCAACATATCGTCATTCAGTTCTTGACGAAGGAAGGGTGCAGGCTGTCCGGCTTCCACAGAAGGCTACAGAATGTTATGTTTACGGAGATGACACCATTGACAAGCGCAATGTGCACAGATGGATGAAGAAGCTTAAGGAAGGGGAAACCAACATTGAAGACCAACCACGCAGTAGGAGACCATCTGCGACCACTGACACGAATCTTCAGCGAGCGGAGGAAATGATTCACGCTGACAGACGAGTGACAAGGAGTGAGCTTGTAGCACAACTGGACTGTGGTCACAATGTCGTGCAGAAGAGAGTGAAAGATTTAGGATATCGGAAGGTGTGTACAAAATGAGTATCTTGGCAGTTGACGGAAGTATGCTCAGAGTAGGATGGAAGTCTGCTCTGATTTGCTGGAAGCGTTTAAAGCCAATGAAGACACGTTGTTTTCTGATCTGGTGACAGGGGATGAAACGTGGGCGTATCTTTACGATCCGGAAACGAAGAATCAATCCATGGAATGGCTGTCACACCTCTTCACTAAGGCCTAAAAAGTTCAAGAGCCAGCGATCTGCACAGAAAGTCTGGTGACTGTTTTTTGGGATGACAGGGGTATCATTCTCCTTGATTCTCTGGAACGTGGCCGTACCGTGACCAGCGAGCGGTGCATTGAGACACTGAAGAAGCTTAGAGAAGCCATAAGTAGGAAGAGACTGAACAAGAATCTGAAAAGGATCCACATTCACCATGACAATGCGAGACCACACACATCTTTGCCAACAAATCAGGCGATCAGCAATTAAGGTTAGTCGGTGGTCCCCCCATCCACTGGACAGCACATATCTCGTGCCCTCCGAATTCCACCTGTTCGGTCCAATGAAGGATAGTCTCCCGAGACAACGATTTGATGACACAGACGAGGTGAAAGTTGCTGTGAAAAAGTGGGTAAAACAGTTGCAACGCTCCTAGCCCCCTCCCGAATGAGGTCCTTTGCCAGGCTAATATCTCGGCTTTCACCTGTTTTAGGGTTCGCATTAGGCTAGGACGTAGGATGCGGTTAGACAAGCTCTTCCGCCTCAAACAACCAACGCAAAAATTACACATATACCAAAATCAGATTTATAATTCTTTATGTAATCAAGTATTAATTCAGAATATTTCAACATTATAAATTAAAAAAAAATTCAACATTATTGCAGAACTCAACTCAGTAAGCACATGGCATTTATACCATCTATCAAGTTATCACTAGCAATTTACACATGCCTAGGCATTTATTAATTAGATGAATCCACATAATTGCACAATCACCCAACATAACTCAATTCGGTAAACACTTAATATTTTCAACGTACTATTTATCAAGTTCTCACTATCAAGTTACGCAACAAATAAGGCTGACGATAACACAATAGTAAGGACAAAAAATTACTGATTACAAATGCACAACTTTCTAATTCCTGTCCCACTCTAGGTTTCTCTAATCATGATTACTATTCCCTGCCAGTAAACTATTAAGAAATATTAAATATAAACAAAACATAACTCACGCACTGCAATCCGGGAAAGTTCATCACAGGAATCTCTTTTGATACAAGTTCATACAGCAGAACCAACCCTCAAACATACCTGAGTCCCAGCCAGGCACAGTACGTCAGGAGTCAGTTAAATCCATAAAGACGCCAACGGAAGAACATATTCAGATAACTCCAGAACAGCACGGCAGGACACCAATCAATGAACCAGTAAGGCTTAACGGCTAGATGAACTTTAGGACGTCATGCTGAAAAAACAACATTCACAGCCAGAGTCCTCAGGAAGAAACTTCTCAGCAGGAACATATCTCGTTCCCAGCCAGACAGAGCACGTCAGGAGTCATAGTTCCATCCACAAAGACGCCAACGGAAGAAGATATTCAGATAACTCCAGAATAACACGGGACCATCCCGGTGGCGCAGTGATCTAAGCAATGGCTTCTAATCATTCGTCCGAGATGGGTCCGGGTTCGAATCTGGGTGAGGCATGGTTGTTGTGTTTGTCTTACGGCGCTGGCTCTCTCCCTTCCCTGGAACCAGTGGTCCTAAATTAGGGACGGGCGACTACTTCCCTGGAACCAGTGGTCCTAAATTAGGGACGGGGCCCACTGAGTTGCTCATCGTGGTCGTTAAACCTCCAATAAAAAAAAAAAAAAAAAGAAAGAATATAGCAGGAAACCGATCGATGAACCAATAGGGCTTAACGGCTAGGTGAACTTTATGACGTCATGCGCAAAAACAACATTCACAGCCAGAGTTCTCAGGAAGAAATTGCTCAGCAGGAACATAACTCGGCCCCAGCCAGGCACAACACGTCTGAAGTCATAGTTCCATCCATAATAACGCCAACGGAAGAACAGGTTCCGATAACTCCAGAATAGTACGGCAGGAACACGTTCACACACAGTTAAGCTTTCCACGGTGGACACGCTGATATCGCCGCTCTCGTCGTTCCATCAGGTCATCGCCTGAAACATGCAATCTCGCCACGCAGAGCCGCCGAAAGCCGGAAACCTGACATAGGTAAACCAGAAAAAGCGAAGCGAAGCCCTCAAGGTCCGTGGAAGTCGATATAAATAGCAAAGCAAGCCTCAGACTCCGACGACTTTCCATCTCGCCTTCAACAGACGTCATCGCATCACACATTTACATAATACTTTCCATCCAGAACTCTTTGCTACAACACACAACGTAAATAACATTTACATAACAAAATTATACAATCATAAACCCCTCAGCGCCACCACGTGAGCTGTTACCATAAAAAAGTACTTAGAATTTACCTGTAATAATAAAATAAATTCCCAAATTTAATTTTAACTAATTTTTAATATTACTTTAAGCTAATAATCTATCATTTTTAAGGTATTACGTAACTCCAGTCAATGATCTCGGGACGAAAGCCCTACCAGAACGTTACACAGACCACACCTGAATTCTTTCTGAGGATTAGAGAGTTGGGTTCAAGGATGGCGCAAATGCATTGCTTGTGATGGAAACTATGTTGAGTTGGTTGGTTGGTTGGTTAGTGGATTTTAGTGGCGCAAGGGCCAGGTTTGGCCAAAGAGCGCCAGACAAAGAACTATCAGCCACAGAATTTTAAAAGCGTGGAAAATGAGTAAAAGCAGACAGGCTTGGTAAAAGTTGAAAAGAGTATGAAGAAAGCAGTGAAGAAAAGGTAGTTAATGAAGTTTATTACAAGTCATAAATTTACTAATGGAAAAGGAGGAACCGTCACTCTCCTCCCCCCCACACTCCTCTGCAATGCTGGCAGAGGGCGGGGACGAACTGTCACTCTCCCTCCCCCATGTTCCTCTGCAATGCTGGTTGAGGCTGGGGACGAACTGTCACTCTCCTCCCCCCCGTGTTCTTCTATAATGTCGGGTGAGGGTGGGGACCTCGCTGAGGCCGAGACAGTTTGATGGACACTGCACACCTTTGCGGATTGAGGGCCGGGTCTTCCGCACGTGCAGGCTGTCTGCTGGAAACCGGAAGAGGCTGGTTGGTTGGTTGGTTGATGAATTTTAATGGCGCAAGGGCCAGGTTTGGCCAAAGAGCGCCAGACAAAGGACTATCAGCGACAGATGTTTAAAAGCGGGGAAAAGGATTAAGAGAAAACAGGCTTGGTAAAAGTTGGAAAAGAGGATGAAGAAAGCTGTGAAGACACGTCAGTGAATTAGGTTTATATAAAAATTTAGGTATGTAATAATTAACTAATATAATGATCAGCAGTAAACACAACTACACAAAGGATGATTCACCAGGAGGGGGACGAACCGTCACTCTCCTCCCCCCCCACACTCCTCTGCAATGCTGGCAGAGGGCAGGGGACAGACTGTCACTCTCATCCCCCCCATGTTCCTCTGCAATGTTGTTTGAGGCTGGGGACGAACTGTCACTCTCCTCCCCCCTATGTTCCTCGATAATGTTGGTTGAGGGTGGGGACCGCGCTGAGTCCGAGACAGTTGCAAAGTCGGCCATGATGGCCGCGACATGTGGATGGACACTGCACACCTTAGAGGATTGAGGGCCGGCTCTCCAGCACGTGCAGGCCTTCCGCTGGGAACTGGAAGAGTCGGTCGTCTTCAAAGAGAAGGCGCAGACTCAGCTGGTCGAATAAGCTGGAGCTCGGTGAAATCCACCTGTGTCGCTTGTTCAACTGTAGATCGCTTGGCAAGTGCGGCGAGAGCTACAGGGCGCGGAACAAAGGGCTGCACGGGTGGTGGCTGAGACTGAACAACTGCGGCAAAACTACGCTGTCGGGTGTTGGGAATACCCAACTTGGCTTTGGCAGCAGGGTACGAGAGGCCGTCCAGGGTCTTGAGGCGCTGGATTGCCATCTCGTCCTTCCATTTCATACAGGTGCGGGAGTAAGCCGCATGGGCCTCACCACAGTTAACACAGGAGGCCGCAGAAGTGCAGCCTTCCCCGTCATGTTCACTGGAGCCACAATTTGCGCAACGAGCGGAACTCTTACAAAAACGTTGTGAATGCCCGTACCTCTGGCACCGGAAACAGCGCAGAGGACTGGGAATGTACGGGCGAACTCCACAGACCAAGTAGCCAGCCTTGATTTCGGTCGGAACCTTCGGGGAGTTAAAAGTCAAGATAACATTTTTAGACTTAATTAAAGAACCATCGCGCCGAAACATCATACGGCGCGCAGCAATAACACCTTGATCTGCAAGTTCAGTCACCAATTCTTCTTCACTGCATGGCAAGAGATCAAACTCAGAAATAACACCCCGAGAGGTGTTAAGAAACGGGTGAGGTGTCACTTTGACAGGAATGCCTTGAAGACTAGTGAGGTGCAGAAAAGTGTTACTCTGAGAAACACTGCAAGTTTGGACAAGCAGGTCCCCAGAGCGAAGCTTCCTCACAGACCTCAAGGGGCCAACCGCAGCGTCCAAAGCTTTAGAAATGAAAAAGGGAGATCTGGTGGACAGTCTCTCATTCGGATCGATGGATTCTACAAGCAAGTGAGTAGCATGCGTAGTCACAGCAATTGAGGGGAGACGACGCTTCGGAGCGACTGGTACAGCTGCCGAAGAAGAGGTTCCACATTCTTGGTCCAGGTCATGGTCTAAAGATCGTTTAAGGGTATGAGACTTGGTAGGTTGAGAAGACGAAGGAGAGTCGTTGTCAACTATCATATTCACAGGTGTCCGAAATTTGGAGTTTTGTTTTTTGTTTCTACCCATGGAAAAAAGAAGGAAGATTCGTCTGCAGACTACTCCACCCACCACCGAGCCCTACAAGGGAGAACTGGAGGTCCGCAAGCCAAGAAAATGACGCTAGACACAGTTCTGGAGCTTATACGTTGCAGATATAGTCCGTTGGCTGTGATCACACGCACTCGGCGGACACTTCGGCCTCCTGGTACCGTCATGCCAACGCCTTTGGCATGATCCCACAGCCCCCGGGCTCACCCTGCCGTGCCATACGACAAAAAAGCCGCTAAAGCCCTGTACACAACTTGGTACATGACTTCTGACTAGAGGTGGGTTAGTCTCTAGCCTCCCGTTTACAGCGAAGCCGGGGTCGAAGAGGAGTGTTGGTACACAGGAGGCACTTATCCGGTCTCCTGCGACCTCAGCCGCCAGACATCCCATTTCCGCCTCACGGGTCTCCGCACGCGGCAAACATGCAGGTAGGTCTAGCACCCAAACCAGCTAAAAAGAAAAAAAAAGAAATCTAAAGAAGACAAATCCTGGAAGGGAACCTAAACGGAATCTCAGCAACCTACGAACTGAGCGGTTAATATTAAACAGTTAGTGGTGGAGGGTAACAAAACCACAAGACCGGGGTGTTAGTGCATAACGTGGTAGCGATTAGGTAAAGTATACAACACGGGCAACTAGCCAGTGGAGAAAATAAAGAAAAACGAAAAAGCGAGACACAAGACCAGCTCGGGATCGTGGGGCCGCGACTCCCCAACAGCTGGATGAACAGCCGTCCCTGCAAACACCAAAATAAAAAACAAGCGGTGGCATGACATAAGATGTTGACCAGTCACAAGGTCAGCTCGGGCCGTGGGGGCGCCGCTCCCCAAATAACTGGAAAACCAGTTATCCCCGTGCGGGCACTATGTTGAGTAGTACCTTTGTGCAGAGAAAAAGTTACTCTACGAACATGGGCAATTTGAACGACCTCTGTCAGTTTATAGAAAAGTGTATATATTTTTATCTTCGAAATTTTCACATAATGCTAAGAAAATGCCGTACTATACTGTGCAAATGAATTGGGACAAAGTAAAAAATCACTTATCACTCTTTTTTCCAAAACTATGCCTTTATATCATTCTATGAATTGATAAACACTGATAAATACCTGTATTAGTATGAAGTATGTCCTCCTTTAGCAGAAATTACCTCTTGAATTCGTTTTGGCATTGACTCCACTAATTGAGTGCACATATTTTTGACTTCATAATTGTGGAACCACACTTTTATAGCATTCGTTATCATGCGTTCTTTGGTTGTACAGTCCATTTTACCTAAACGTCTCTTCAAAATACTCCACAAGTTTTCTATGGGATTTAAGTCTGGTGAATTTCCAGGCCAATCAAGCAAATGAATTTGATTTTCCAGCATGAAATTCTTGACCAATTTCGAATTGTGACATGGGGCCAAGTCATGTTGAAATGTCCCGTCAAAAGTTTGCAAGAATGGAACAATCCTACGTTGTAATATTTCTACGTACTTGGCTGAATTCATCATACCTTGAACAGGAACTAAGCTTCCAATGCCATTTGATGTGAAAAAACCCCAAAACATCTGTTTCAGAGGGTGTTTTACAGTTTGTTTGACATGCTCAGGTCTTAAGGGTTCACAGCTGCTTCGTCTAACGACATTTGCTTGGTAACCCTGCACAAATAAATGAGTTTCATCACTGAAAATTATCTCTTTCTAGTCGTCAGCAGTCCATGATTTATATTTTTTGGCCCATGCTAAACGTTTAATCTTCATTTTCGCATTCAAATATTGTTTTTTTGTTGGTCTTCTTGCCTTCCGGCCAACTTCCAGAAGCCTACGGCGTACAGTTGAATCACTGACATCACAACCACTAGCCAATAAATATCTTTGAAGGTCGGTGCTTGTTTTTTTTTATTCATTTTACTATTTCTGATTAGATATTTATCGGTTCGTGGAGTTGTTTTTCGTTTACTTCCACATTTACCTCTCCTTTTTGGAGACGATGATCCAGATGCATTGTATCGCGTAAGCAGTCTTGATACACTTGATTTGCCTACACCAACTGCAGAAGTGATATCTCTCACTGTCATAGAAGTGTGATCCTTCAGAGCAATTATTTTTGCATGCATCCTTGGGGAAATATCCATTTTTCAATACACGAAAGCAACACGTACTCACAGAGAGCAAAAACTAACATCCACCTGTCACACGAAAGCTCATAACTGAAGCTGAAGTGCTTATTTCCTGTTTAAAACCGGTCAAACCACATTCTTAGTATCAAGTTCTAACAGTCACACCACCTCACAGCTACCTCACAGCTGATAAAACGGGTTTACGTGGGTTTCCGACATCAACTGGCGATCACATTACAATTCTGAGAAGAAAATAGTTTGTCCCAATTAATTTCCACGGTATAGTAGTTCTGTATCATAAGTTATTAAGGAAAACACCGCTTTACATGAAGTATTACGTACAAACAAACGCAGCCGATTCATACAACAACACACGAAACTAATTACATCCTTCTCCTAATGACTCATCTTGTAACTTCAAAACAGTTGCAATTAAATTTTGATGAATGATAATTTATCAGCGAATATATCCTGAGGTGCATTGCTCCTAAAAACCACACTTGCAGCTTACATGATTTACTAAATGCGAATATCTTAAAGTAGCCTGTCAAAATTCTAGGGTACGAAACCATTTCTGCCTAACGTCACGTGATTTGACGGCTTTCATGTTGGGACCATAGCGGCTTAGAGGCAGCCATTACCATTGTGCAGTAATGGCTATACATATGGTCGAAGCACCTGAATGAAGATTTTCCTGTTACGGGTTCATCAGAAGAGAAGGAGAGGCAAAACAACTTTTCTTATGAGTGCATTGTTCCAGCGAGGGTCAAAATTTTCGGTGGCGACGAATCTATGTCACTCTTCTGATGCTGTGCTATTCAATCGCTTTTTCAAACATCTCGTTGAGTTGGGTGAATCATTTTACTTGCGGTCAATAAAGATTGCACAGGGTGTGTTTAATTTCCTTTTTAAGTTTTACTGATGCAAATGGAAATACTACTTGAATGGAGTCTATTAACACAAGATTAAGGAACGCAAACATTACAGCAAAAAAAAAAAAAAAAACACAGAATAAACAAAGGGAATTTTAAAAGTTATACTCGAACATCGAAGGTGGAATGAAATGTATTTTGAATTCAATAAACAACTGGGTATACGCCCTCCAGCAGTAAGATTATGCATCAGAAAAAGAGCAAATATTATAGAGCTTTGTTTTTGCATTTAAGGCTTCCCAGAAGAAAAATTATTTTTCAAATTGGATTAACAGTTGCAGAGGTTTGATGTCCACAAACAGAGGAGTGTAGTGATACGATAAGCAAGTACATTTAAAAAAAGACATGTTAAAAAGTGGATTAATTCAACGCCGCGACCAGCTCACCACACCAAATTTCCATCACCATAATTTACAGTTGGGACAAAAGAGTTCTGCTGTTAACATTTACTAAGATGACATCAGATCTAGGTTGTTCCAGTTTTCTGGCTCAAGGGACAGTCAATTAAAAACCTCTGGAACACTACCTTACAGATACGAAAAGTCAGCTTTGGCCATCAGGTTCCCATCAGAAAGCCAATACGCGACACACTAAAACAACAGATGACTCTTGAGGTTAAAACATGTACTTCATTACTACAACGTCCACATGTACGACACTATCTCAAACTAAAATTCGAAGTAGAACACCATATTTTCCAAAAACGACAGGCCGGAGGCGCTTTATATTGTTCGAAGTCCTGGCACATGGCATTAAGTTATTCTTAAAGGACATCATATGTGACCTCGAGACTAAAGCGATCTCTCCACTTGGTATTATAATTATATCCACTAGAGATCGTCGTCAGACATAGAATTTTTTCGATATCATCCATAGAAGAGAAATCATTATCCAATTCAACACAACCAAGTGGCGCACCATTTTATAAATATCGTATCTAATAAGTCCCCAGGGTCTCAAACTGCCTTTTTCTTTGAACCCTTCACTACTCCATACTTTTTCTGCCAATTTTTTTTTCAATAGACAACTGCCCATAATAACCCCCTGTCTTTCTTGGTGGTCAAACACGAAGTAGCACACCACTCTGTGGTGCACACTAATAGTTCATGCTGGCCAAACACAGGAGCTGGCTTCTCAACTGCTGGTGCAAACAGTTCATGGTAGTGAAAATGTACTGCACACTGACGGGCGCTGAAGAACGAGGTGACTTCTGCATATATACTTCCCGGTTTGATCCACTTTCAGCAGATATTCACATCTCTGATGTATGTAATCTTCGCTCGATAAAATTCCATCCAAAAGAAGTTGGTCTCTTCCATCTCTATACGGAGAGCTTCAAAACACGCGTCGCAGACTTCAAACATGAGAGTTCCGGGATAGGTATATTCTCCTGCACTATCGGTTACTGATGTGAACCATGTGACTTAGCGCTCTTTGGCCTCTGAAGCCCTTTTATCAATAAACTCCGACCAACCAACCAACCTGCACGATCATTCCTACACTATCTCCATAGGACACTGAAGCACTGTGTAATCCGTAGGCATATCTTTAACAAACAGTTTTAATGGCACCATCGTAAGGAAATAATTATATATACACTATTTACATAGGCTCTATTTCTTTGACCGCTAGGTCACATTTCCTTCAGTTGGGATGCTTTATCACGCGTTCGACAACATAGTTTATTTTTAAATATTGAGGCTCTTTCTCTCAGTCGGCGGAATCGAAGCAGAGAGCATTTGGATCATGTTTACTCGTCCCTGACAAAGAGCGCATGTTTGTAAACGCGATGATATCTCTTTTCAGGCAAATGACTGAAGAATTCAAATTTGACGCTGATAAGAGGTCAAATTTTCATACAGACTATCCACAGTTCATCCTATTAAAGAATGTTTTCAACTCGAGAACGTATGCACTAAAACAAAATCTGGAATTCGGAAAGTTCCAAGCATGAACAAGGTTTTCCAGATTTTTCTGGATTAGATTCCTAGGATGTAGCTTCATACAACAAAGCTGATGACCACTTGTTATCTCAGCTGCCACTATACAACGGGACATTAGAGTAATTTGAATTTTGTACTGAAATTTGTTTGCTTCATTAAAAAACTATATTATATGAAGTTTAAAAACCATTACTGCCTAATTGTACGGACGAACATAATACACATGTGATATCCGACATCGAAACCTGTGGCTTTAACAGCATGAGAAGCCATGAGCCCGCATTCCTAGACCACTCGACCTTTGGGTGTCAGGAATATTGAGGTATGCTTTTTTTCCGGTTACAAGTATTGATTTAATTATTGCGCATTATTAAAACCAAAGCCGCATCTACTTTTTCACAAAAGCTTGAGCTTGGAAGTTCAAACACATGTTGAAAAGTGTCATGTAGCCCCAGTAATAAAAATTATTGGTAATGCTCATTATAATGACATAACTCCATTTGCTAACAGATGAAACGTCATGTGTTTTGAATACATCGCTTATGAACTTTTATCTCAATGAACTCTTTTTAAGTAGCTCTACATTTCTCGATACAAATGCCACTGCGATGATTCTTGCGCCAACAGAAATTTTTTCCTTGATTGCTAGGACAGCTGATCGCAGAGTCATCACTTTGCGACAATGGCAATCACACAAGTGGCATGATCTGTAATTAACATAACATTTGCCATGCAACTCCAGAAGTGGGCGAAAGGAAGATAAATGTTAACGACTTCCTCATTATCATGATTAAACACTGAGTCGAACAAGCTATAGCATAGTGGTCATCTTTCCGCACTCGCTTGTTGTTTTTTTTTCGAGTCTTTACGACCGTTAGTGTTCAGGGATAGGCATCTCATCGTGACTTACATTGCGTTATTTGATGGTCTGCCAAATCTGAATCATAAAAATGCATTTTGCATTGATTTATTCAAATGTCAAGGGAAAAAGAAGCACAATTGCCATTAGAAGGGAAAGAGCAGAAAATCCAACAATAAAAGTGGGTATCTTCACCTACATTAGAATCATTGAGGCAATGAAAGGATTTATTAGCGGATGAGAATGTCGCAATCGTATTTAAATACAATTTACATTTTATTGGAGGTCAAAGAGCAACTCTACTAAAGGAACATAAACGGATGCAGTGTTCTTACCAATGCCGGCATCTTTAATTGAATGAAAAAAATACATTAAACATGTAATCAAAAGAAGAAATTTATTAGCAGCTCGAAATGCGTTGAACTTATTTCAGAAAACTATATAGGTACTCTAAAGGGTATAAGAGACGAATTACGTTTTTCTTTTTGGCTTTAAACATCACACATTAACTTCTCATGCTGAAAACAAGTCGCCTGTCCCAAATTTAGGGCGATTGGTTCCAGGGAAGGTATGGAGCCAGCTTTGGAAAGAGAAATATAACATCCATGTCTTGTTCGGGATTCGAATCAACGCTCACCAGTACTTTCAGCATTACTTGAGAGGCATTCAGTTAAACTTACTCCGATCGGGGGAAATGCTATTAGTGATGAGTTATAATGAAACTTGGGCATCCTAATGTTCGTAAAAGTGAGAAATGAATGCTAATGTGATAAAAATTCTCTCCAATCCGACCTCAAATATACACTCAAATTATTTTAGATATGTAACTTAAATTTTCGGTAATTCTCGGAATCTTTTAACTAATTCTTAAGTATCCAGTTTCTGCGGTATAAAATACTTGTAACAAATCACTTCATTATGAGTATATCTTTGTCATCTACCTTCAGATCTAAAAGAAAATTCAACATCTACAGAAATCTTCGTTGACCCACGACATCAAAACCACCACCAGGTCCGAAAGATTCATCTTTGCACTACTTTTAACTGCACTGCTGGAATTCTTAATAGAATGGCCAAAAACCTAGACTTCTCCATTCACTTAATAATGTTTTTCTCAGGAAACATAATTTTAGAAATCACAAATGTCTTAGACCTTTAAAAGCTTCTCACTATTTCCACATTAGATTTTCTAAAGCTAATTATAGTATGTTAAACATATTTTTCGAACCCTTTAGCATGAACAGCAAAATCTGTTTTTCTTTTCACAAAAGTATTTCATAGTAAAAATAGTTATCCCCAAGCTAATTTGTTTTTATATTTGAAGCCTGCGGCTAAAATATTCTAAGGTATCTAATAAACGTGATATGTTGCTCTATTGAAATGCAAATCCCAATCTCAATAATTCATGCACCAAATGAATTTACCACTTAGACAGAACTACAAATGATGCCCCGGCCCATTTTCACAGGGACATTTCTTTTTTGCCGCATGGAATGTTTTGAATGTTGTAGGTTTGCCACAAAAACGGAAAGACATTGCTTCAGCTTTGAAAACCGTAAGAATGTACCTTCTGTTTCTCCTACGTGGAGCTCCCTCCGCCAATGTTTCTGACAACATATCGTAATATGGCAAAGTTTCTGTCATAGCTAAATCTACTTTATAAAAAGTTAAGGTGTTTCCTAATTTAGACGATAAGTTCCCTCCAAACAGCATCAGACTACACGAAAAGCAAAAAGTTACACCCAAACTAAGTAACTGTCCCTACATGTTCAGTGTTGCACCTGAATACACCGCAAAAATTCTTGACACTGTGCAATAAAGAGGAGTTGTGTCAAGACGCGGGTCTCCTTGTTCCGCTTTAGTCCTATTCCATCAGGTGGTTTGTGGCTGTCATATCTTTGACTGGTGTTAAGATGGAATACGTAGGTTCTCCAGAGTTGCAGCCTCTTTTCTCACATTTTACAATCTTTAGGGCTACGTGAAGTTCTGTCTCTCGACACCAGTTTTGCGTACAGCTGATACCTCATCAATTGTTCGTTCTGCGATATCGAAAACTTCAGAATTTCTTACACACACAGCGTTAATTTTTTCTAAAAGAAAGGAAAAACTTTTAGCTATTTAAATCAAAGATATGTACTTTGAGAATTGAAACAAAAATGCCCTGACTTTAAAACAAAAATGTCGAATTAATCAAAATGCGATACACTGTGGTCATAAAAAATATTCAGAGAAGATAATGCGAAATAAATTGACTGAGGGCAAAGAAACGAAATAAATATCATATTCACTACAATCTAATGCAGTCAGCACACTTAATTCATATTACTGATAATTTTTTTATATGGGTGTTTCACGACCACCGCAAGCAACTTGGTGATCTATAAGCAGTCGTCCGTCCCTAATTTAGGGCCACTGGTTGCAGGGAAGGGAGAGAGCCAGTGCCGTAAGACAAACACAACAAATTTAACATTTCAGTAAACTAAAATTGGCTCTTATTAACGAGGAAACAAGTAAAATAACTTTGAAATTAATATACTTTAATGATTTCACGTGCTAGTAGTATTACCGAATTTTTTCTGATATTTTATGCAGATGCATTCCAAACTGCATTAGCGATTGCCTACATTCGTTTAAACTCAAAGCATTCTTTACAAAAATGGCTTCTACCATGGATGATCGATCAAGCACTTGATTCTGGTGACAGCTTCACTGATGAAGCTCGATTCCCGCCAGCTTGCATTTCGAAACGGTTATATGTTTGATGAATTTTAATTACGATTATGCACTTTTTATCAGCACATTTTAAAGACAGACATTAAATTGTTGAAGCAAAGAGCCCTGCATAGACGACCACAACTATTAATACTTGCTTCAGAAAGAAAAGTAATACACTCAAGAGCTAACAAAGCATGAAAGTTGTAATCATAAGATGCATATTTATTAGGACCGAATGAATTATACACATGTACAGTGACTCCTCTGCTCGGCCACTCGTATGTCGTTTCGTTCATAGAAGAAAAACAGATGTACGAATTGTAAACGCTACCCGGGGTGTTTTAGAGCACTTAGGAATCATTGAGTAGAAAAATGTGATATTTACTTTCTTTCCAGTCCCTTTGTCTTAAATTCCCAGTCACAATCAACTGTTTAAATATGAGAATTCGATACTTCCCTTTTCCGAAAATATCAGTGCAAGTCACTGGGACACAATATTCCCACCAGGATTCTTGGCTACCTAGCTCATCACAAGCCCATTACACTAATGACCCAGAGCACTTTAACTTTTTCAAAAAGTCAAGGATGAGAGATTAATCAAAACCAAGATTTAGGTAGTTGTGCAGCGATATTTCAGTTCGAGTGTTCGAGAGGACTTCACTTCTGAGAAAATATTTCGAAATCCCAGGAGTACATTGCTTGAAACGAGGTATCGCTTTGTAACAAAATTTTGCGCACCACAGATTGAGTTTTAGGTACACTGGCGACACAGGGAAAATACTTCGTGGGCTTTTTCCCTATTATGACATCAGATATTTGACTCATATTTTAAAACTAAAAACAAATTCAGACCAAGTTTTCAAAGCGAGAGAGACTTCTTCGAAAAGTGGCAATATGCAAGAATGGAACGCTGCTTGATTTGGAACACATTTTCAGGATTTGACCAAAATCACACTACGGGTCTCATTTCCTAGGAAAGGCAGCAGGAAACTGATACAGGATCCCATAGATGAACGGGAAAAATTCAGACAGCCGCAAATATTTTAATTTTAAGAAAAATCGGACAGTAACGGATTTTATGTTTTCGAAACAAACATTCAAGTTTATAACGAAAAATTTACAAAATACATTTAAAACAAGAAAGATGACATCAAATGAGTACGTCTTTTGGGTCCCTTCCACTACCAATTTTTTAATTTTTTAAAGCAGAATTTTAGAAACAAACTAAATCAGCGAAAAAGCTGTATTGTATTATCTATTCAGCGAGTTGAAATTGGAAAACATTTTGTGCCGGAACTTCTCCTGATTTAAAGCTGTTTATGAGAGTTTAATTCTTTCACAGGACATACGTGGAGAAATTGTGTTACACAGCATTTGATAACATTTATTTGTATTAGTTTATTTCTATGTTCTACAAAGTGATTTTACGTGATGCGAAACGACAAAATTTAGAAAGACTAAATATTGGTAATACCCTCAAAGTGATGTGATGTGTAAAATGTGTTATAATGTGCATTGATGATTATAATGAATTAAATTGTGTGTGCTGAAGATAGAATTATTTGAGTACTGATGTCTTCTTAGCTGTACTTGATATAGTGGCCAAGAAGACATCAGTACTGATGTATTCTTAGTACAGCTATACGTCAATCGTCATTGAAGCTGTGTCAAAATTGGTTATCAAACATCTTAATATGATTTTCGGCCCAGTTTAGCAATAGTTATAATAAATAACAGTGACAAACCACAAATAAATGCTATTTATTGCTTGAAGGGCATTAAATGGAGGGTCCATACTGAATTTCATTTGCTTATAAACTTCTGCAGTTCTTTCTTCTTAGCACATTACTTTTCCGTTTTGTTTTTATGGTTTCGTAGATTTAGAGTCCGTAAGAACAATTTTTATCGCTACCTGTGTACTTTTTATTAAACTACTTAATTTTTTTAATCCCTCTGTTAATTGCTTTTATCACTAAAATGAAACATTCCGATGAAGAAATCATATTCAAAAACAAATGTAAAAAAATAAATTACAATAGCGGTTGTGAAGACGATCAGAGTTGTTCAATTACATTAATATTTTCGAACTGCATTACTCCAAAATGTAGAGACGGACCATTCACCAACCAATTTCTTTGCTTTCATTTTCAGGGTTTCACACTAACGTTTGTAGCTGAATTTATATTCATTATTTCCGTTTGTATTTATCATTATACAGTGCGTTATTTACAGTTATCAATATATATTCTCAGTTAAGAAATTGCTAAAGCTAATACTCTGATTTTTCGTGGACATCTGGATATTCTTTACTTACTTTTACACGGGGTGAAAACACAAATTTGCCGGTGGCGAGGTGGGATCGAACCAGCATCCTTTTGCTCCGGAACTGAATGCTTTCCCAATAACATACACCGACGGTATTTATAGCTGAAACTTTTGCCGTCTTGACATGTGCTTCACACATATCCCCGCCCTTCCCTTTAGACGGAATCATAGCCTGGGACGGAATCATTAGTTTCCAGATCAGCCGGCAAACCATGCTTGAAGTAGCTCGCTGAAGAAGGAATTCTCATTAATTCCAGGCGATGTGTGGAAAGAACATCACACATATGTCGAAGAACCTAATAGCCAGTAGATGCATTTCCACAATCGGGCGGCAATGTGAAAACACAAATTTCCCTGTGGCGAAGTGAAAGCCGCTTCCTGCTGCTCCGGAGCCTAATGCTTTTCCAATTAAGCGACACCGACAGAATTTACCACTGAAACTTTGCTGTCTTGATATGTGCTTCACCTCTGTAGTACGTCACACCGGGACTGGAAAATATGCCGAATTAAGCTGTAAATCTGATTTGTTAATTATGTAAGTTCATATTTCCGTTATCAGCGAAAGCGCTATTTTTTGTTTCAAAAATAGATTACCTCTCCACACACTTCACTAGTCTTGTTCTAATTCACAATAGACGCGGAGCATTAGGTAAATTACTTTCTGGTGTTCTTGAATGCTGACTACGGCGTAAATCTGACGAGAATTTGAAAGCAATTAGAAAAGCCTAGAAATATTTTAGTTGTGCACCAAAGTAATTTGAATTTCCTTCTTCAAGCCATCAATTTTATTGCATAAATCATAGCGCCATGGGGACTCAAATTTAAGACATTTCTAAGTGAAAATATCCTAGTAATTCAGAGAAACAGAGATGGGGAAATCATGCATTAAAATATTAAGCACAATTTGAGCTATTTTAGTCTAAGTATTAAGAATAAAAAAATAAAGGTTTTATTAATTGGGAAATATTTCGCCCTGGCCGGTGATGGCGTCGTTGAAAATTACTGATACAGAGCACTTTCAAATTCCTTCGTTACTTTTTTACTACCAGATCCCATATTCGATGCAGTTTGTAGTATTTTATTGCTCTTCTTTACATTGAGATTTTAAAATAATATTTTTTTTGAAAAAGTCGATTTGTCTTTGCTAAACGCAGTTAATTTTCGACATCAAATATTTCAAGATATTCTATTTTTCCCAACATACAAAAAAATGAAAAATATGTCTCAGGGTGCTCGAACGTGCCGGTTAATGGTTTTTACGAGTATATTATCTGCACTATCGTGTACAAGAAAAAAACTATTTCTAGCTTATATAACAGACTGAGGGAAATTAAAAAGTTCTTGAAACAGTAGAATCAGAGATCACATGCTATTAATTTTTGGCTAAATCCAGTTCCCGAGAGCGTACACTAAATTATACATATAAGAAGAGTTATACTAAAGCTAGCTTGTATATTTGGGATGAAGTATGGCTTTGAACACGAAAACAATCATGAAATTTCGATTTTCCCAGACGGTTTTGCACTCCAGTGGTGCACACCCGCGGGTGGATACAGTTATCCAGCTAGCATTTTTAAGTTTACAGTTGCGTTTATATTTATTGATAATTATATTCATTTATAATTATCAATATATAGTTATGTAGCGCATGTGATTAAGCTCTAGCGCAAGTGTTCCCAGACTTTCAAAATTTAGTCTTCATTTTTGGAATAGAAATCGCAGACAACTAAAAAGAAAAATGGCATTGGGGGGGGGGGATTACACACATAAATTTCCCCGCTTTTTTAAATAATAAATTGAAATGCATTTCTATTCACTTTCGACAGTGAAGGTGCCATCGCTTCCAGTGACATTTTCAGATAGAAAGATTAACTTTTATTTGCGCTTCGAACAGAAATAGAATTTCATTATGCCACAAACCCCCTTACAAACCACCATCTGCAAGTAAACATCATTTTAGTCTTGTAGTATATAAATGGAATTATACGCCCGTTTCAAAACTGCAAAACAGAACAAGCCTGCACGAACGTGTAGAAGAACTGTTATCGGGGAAAAGAGGGATTCTGCGTGACCCAGGTTACTCTTCGTTTGTGTTTATACCCTTGAAAAGTCACCACGTAGGAAAACCCTGAGCCTGATTTAGGGTGGCAAGGAATTATAAAAGGCAGTATACAGTTATTACAACACGGTGGGGTGAGTCCAGTTACGAAAACAATAAATGAAAAAATACTTTTTCCCAAACGGAAAACTTCCTGGATGAATGTTGAGCCACAGGCGCACCATTCAGTACGCCCATGCACATAAGTATACGGATGATTTCCACGGATTGGATAACCTTGAAGCTCTCTCTGATGTTGTCATAGTACGTAGACGAATTTTCTGTGCAGAAATTGCCCTAATGACAAATCCTAAATTTATAATAGTTCTCACAATCAGAAACTGTATAAAGCACTTCGGTTCCCTGCTGAAACCGCCGCAAGTATGACCACATGATTTGAAAGAAGAAAATTTTAGATGGAATCTAAAACAATAGCTTGCTTGTTTTAATTGTCGAATCTTTGTCTCAACCAATATACTTTGTTTTTTATTGTTGTAATGTTCGTGAAACATACTTTCACATTTGAACAACACAAACAAACCTGGTTATTAAAAAATACTCTGCATATGTTATTTTTTCTTGTCATTATTAATGGACTTTCACCTACTTCTTACATAAAAGTTAACACTACTCACAAAAAAATTCTATCAGCAGGATTGCCTGTTTATGATAAAAAGAAACAAGTCTTAAGTGTTGCGTGTGTGAAAATCACATTTTGGTAGACTGCGAAGATTCATTGAAATATATAGGATGTGGTATTTTGTACTCTGGCTACAGATTTCAGTGTTTTCAGTAGAGTTATTGGATTTAGTGACAGGCTGATGACGTTTAATAGTTCAAAAGAAACAGAATGTAGAACAAGGACAAACCGAAACCAACATGAGTAAAAAAAAAAAAAGGAAACAGAGCTTTCAACATGAAATCAGAACAGATGCTTTCTCGAGTCGTTCACAAAACAAGTTCTTTCACAACAGGTAAGCTTTTGGTAGGTAACTATGCTCATTCATTTAATTACAAAATAAATAGAATAACACAAATCTTGGTCGATATACTTCAAATGGGCAACAATCTCCTTTGGCACTTTCGGAAAAAAATCAAATTTTAATACTGCTCTACTGCTACCAGAGAAAGAGAAAAGTTTCAGTTTTCCAATTCTGACATTAGTAGGAAGGTCATTCAGAAAGTAAAGAACGTTTGGTTATACAAGCTATTTTCTTTTAAATTTTTCAAATATTTTATTTACAATTTTTAACTCATACCTTAGCCTATTTTTCGACATAATCGCCCTGGACATTGAGGCCTTTGTTATATCTTGGGATAAGTTTAAGTATTCCTTCCTCATAGAACTCTGCCGCCCGTCCTTTCAGCCAGTCCATAACAGCATCCCTTAACCCATCATCAAAACATTGTCCATCAAGGAACTGCTTTTAACTGGAGAACAAGTGGTATTCCGATGGTGCCAAGTCCGGGCTGTAATGCGGATGCTCAAAAAGTTCCCAGTGAGACTCATCTAGCAGCTCGTTTGTCTTCCTGGCAGTGCGACGGCGGGCATTGTCCGGTATGAAAGAGATTCCTCGTGAGAGCATGCCTGTGCAGCGATTCTGAATGGCTCGCCTTTGACGTTCCAGAGTTGCACAGTAGGCATCAGCATTTATGGTTGTACCTGTTTCCATGAAATTGACGAGTAAGACACCTTGCCGGACCAAGAAGACACTCGCCATGGTTTTCTTTGCAAACAAATTTCGTTTGACTGTCGCAGATGTTTCGATGATTGAAGCTGACGCCACTCAAGTGATTGTCTTTTGTTTTCTGGGGTGTAGTGCGAAATCTACGTTTCATCACCTGTAACAATTTGGCCAATAAACTCCTTGGCACTTTGGTGGCAACGTTCCAAGGGCGTCAATGCAGCTCTCAGTCGATGAGTTCTGTGTTCATCTGTGAGCTTCCGTAGGACCCATCTTGCACAGATTTTGTTAACGTTCAGATGTTCAGTCAGAATTCGGTACACAAGTATACGAGAAATTTCAGGGCATTTTTCGCGCACTTCGCTAATCGTAAAGCATCGATTTTCTTTAATGATGTCATCAAACCTTTTGTTTGAGATCATTCGTGATATGAGAGGGGCGCCCTGACCGTTCCTCGTCATGGACGTTTGTTCTTCCGTTTTTAAACATCATGCCCAACATTCTGACATTGGATTTATTCACAACACCTTCTCCATACACTTGAACAAATCTCCGATGAATACCAGCAGACCTGATGTTTTTATCAAGCAAAAAACTCATAAGTGATCAAACTGCACATTAGGCGGGATTTTCAAATGGGTGTGTACGCTGGACACTCTGAAAGATCGTAACTAACCGCAAACTGATAATACACGCCCGACAATGGTGCTAGGAGATAGCCAAAAGAGCACTGAGCCCAGATGACCTTGATTGAGCGCCTGCCAGAAATCTGCGCAGACGCTATGCGCAAACGTTCTTTACTTTCTGAAAAACATTTATTAATTTTGACTGGCAAATGGCCTTAGGTAAAAAAAAATAGCTTCAAGACGAAAGCGTCAGTTGTTACACGTGTGCGAATAACATGCTCAAGATTTTTTTCATAAAAACTGTATCATTGGGAATTGCATTGGTAAAGGCAAACTATATTTGCATACAAGTCTCAGAATCCTCAAATTCATTTCGCACTTAGATACATAAATAGAATACTCGTAACGTACAAAATGTGTTTTTATAGTCACAAACAGTTACGCAGTTTAGCTCTTTACACCCTATTTGTATTCAAGAGATGTCCGCAGCCGTTTAAGAACAATAGGTACTGATTTAAGAGAATTCACTGTGCCGAGGTATATTTCTGGAATTCTTATTCAAACATTACGTCAGCCAAAGTACGAACAGTATATGAAGCTCAAACATGCTCATTAGAACCGCATTTATTACAAGGTTTATTTGACGCTTCCATTTCATGGACAAACAAATCTCAATTAGTATTAATTTAAGCTATACAGTTTTTCAATTAGTGACCACTTCCCACATTTCTTTCCAAGTTTCGGAAGGGTTTTATACATATTTACTGCTGTCTGGTTGATAATTATTTTTAATAATAAGTTATAACGTTTTCTTTTTTATTCTAATTTTGGTAAAATAAAGATGGCAAGTCGATTAGCCGTTTGGGTTCAATCGCGCAAGATTTTCACAGGAGGCAGGAGAGCGGCAAGGTTACTTGCAAAAAAAGAGTAAAAAATCAAAAGGGAAAAAACCACATACAAAACAAGATACAAGAAACAATGAAACGGTGTGAATTTCCTGCACAAAACTAACAGACTACACAAACGGAAATAAACCATTACACCGAGTAGAAGAACACATAAAGGAAACGTTACACTGATATTTTAAAGGGAGATCCAGGGTTTTTGAATCGCCTTGTATAATAAGTGAAAGAAGGAAACCAGCAGGTTCACGATAAAAACGATAGAACATATTAATGACAGAGATGAACAGCACGTTTCACACTTGTAGGGGAAGTGTCGGCACAAAGCAAGTAGCCGTGAGTGAAAACACAATGGCCATTGTAGAGAAGTACAACTTTCTCTACTATTCTGGAGAAAAGTTGAAAACCAGATTCCAAGAACATGCTTAAACAATGCAGTTTGTACCCCAAACTGATGGACGAAGTAAATTTCTTCATCATTTTTATGCCAGGATTCAAAATTGCAACTCTCGGCTTCGGAGCTTCGAGTGCTATCCACTATACTACACTGGCATGTGCTCTCACTGCTATCTTCCTTTATCTTATGTGCGTCCTACGGGGCAGGCACGTCACAACTGTTGGCCCCATATTACCTGCCACGTACGCCTAACATACTCTCGAACAATAGAATGCATGTCCCGGTCGTACAGTGGCAAAGCCTGGGATACCAACGAGGAAATGAACCTGTTAGTAGCACCAGATAACTATAATTTGCTTCCCTATATTTCAGCACTGCTGAAAATCAAGCAGAAACAGACGATAAAACCGGCACTAGTGTAAAAAACGGAGTAGGCTTTTCACACGACCCAGAGAAATCGAATCATCGTTTACGCATTTCAACATCAGAACCATTTTAGAGAAACATCCACCCTCCTCAGTGGAGAAGCTGTATGTGAAACTCAAGGAATTCAAATAAACCATAGCCCGCCGATGAGGTACCGACAGGATGTGACGAACCTCAAGGCAAACAGCACATAGCTCCGCTGAAAACACCCTGGCCTCAGCTCGAAACCGTTTGATGCAATCATCATCAACTCAGACAAAAGTGGACTCCACCCGACTTTGAGCCACCTGTGAATATCGAAACAAAGAGTTCAGGAACCGGTGCCCAGCATAGAATGGATAATACACTAACATATGGGTAGAGGATTAGGACTATAAAATTAAAGTGTCAACTAAAGCAGCACGGGGATGTCCTGAAGGATTCTCATAATCCCTGGTCTCTCCGACATGTCATCCTGTGGAAATGGCGTACATTCGGTCACCAAATGTAGAAACAGGCGAGAGGCGATTTGGGGGTTGAAAACCTCACCGTATAAAAGAGGTTCTGCGAGTGACGATAACTAAGTACAGTAGAACTGAAGAGACAGCTGCAAACGATGAAGATCCAGGAGCAGTTCGTTCGATTCGGCATAAAAGGTAGGCACTGATGAAGTACGGAATACTTCCGTAGACAAACGCTGAGCCTGATGAACGACATCCAGAGGCTGGAACACTGACCGACAGTCCGAGCCATACACCGAACAAACATAACTCAGTTTTGAACGAATGACAGAATGGTAAATCCTGAGTAGTGACACCATGTCTGCTCCCCGCGACATATCCGAGAGAACTTCAGAAGGGTCAAGATTTTATACAGGATATCCTAAGGCGTCTCACGCGGGCACAGTCATTTGCAAGACCCGAAAAATTTTGTCTTCGGTAAAACTGGTATGACTATGCAGCCGAAGCGCAGCTCAGGTTCTATGCTCACCTGCGACAGAAATTAACACAAGCGGTCTTTCCAGGTGACAGAACAAAACCGTTACAAGACGTCAAAGCCGTGATCTTGCCAATCGCTGGTGGCAACTGTCGTTTAATGAAACGCATGCTCAAAAAGGGGCAACATAAACTGTGCTACATGCCACAGGAGGAAGACTATAGAGCAAGCTATTTATGCGAAACGCATAAGATGCAATCTTTAAAAACTCTCTGGTCTTGAGAAAAAGGCATCGAGAGCGTGGTAATTAGGTGCACCTGGAACACCCGACAGCAAAGGAAATCAACACAACATGGTGGATTCCCCACAACTCACAATCACACAGGTCACGTAAAATACCTTTCGGGCGCTAGCGGTCCTACACCTTCGCAATATCAAAGAACAAGGGTGCCCGGTGAAGCCATGTACAAACACCTCATTCACGGATGTTTCAAGGCTGAGTAGATGATTACGATGTGATCGATGACGCAGGAAACCACTTTCTGATGATGAAAGTCTGTTGTGACTTTCCAGGTATTGAATTAACCACCCTCTAACCATGAGGTTCATGAACTTATACAAGCAACTTGTGAACACACCAGGCCGGTTGCTGTACGGAAGGTTCGGGCATCCCACTTGGCCCGACCCATTTTCAACCGCCAAGGGTCATAAAAAGATCGGACGACATGCCTTCTGAATACGAAAAAATTATGGGGAAATAGTCATTGACACAGAGGTCGTCGCACAAGGTTCAGCACTAATTGGTGTACACCGACGGTGAACCCAAGGTTTAATCAATAGTCGAAAAGCTACGGCTGATTTTGCGGAAGTGTCAGTTCCTGAATTAAGCAGGAACAAAGAGGACAGGACTGATCCCTCCTACAATTGTTGGCAATGACAAACAATGGATTATGGACATTGAAATAACCCGAAAAAATAGGTAACTGTAGCTGATCTAAGAGCTCTACATTGGCAACGCTCACGTCCTTATCTGGTGGTAGATAAACACAGCTGAGAGTAAGAACACACGCAGAGAGAGTAGTATCGCCACCGCATGCAACTTCACAGACACGGTCACTTCCAAAACAATCACCTGATATGTATAGAGGATAGCGACACCACCCCACGCAATATCGTTAGATGTTTTGTCCGTCCTAAATGCGTTAAAAACTTTTACTGAATGCATGTCACATGGTGGTTTCTTGGAGGCAAAAGCACCCCTGTAAAAGCTACTAGAAAAATTTCTTGACCTCTTCAAACAAAGGCCGGAAACCTAGACAGTCGCACTGAAGGATGTTACGTATCATGAAGATGAGATAAAAGGAATAACTATGCAGCAACTAAGGGAAACTACACTGCTGGCCACCCAATATGCAACACCAAGAAGGACACGAGATAGCAAAGCCAGATGCACTGGACAAATAACAACAGATACAAAGATGAAACGATTGAGCTTACAAGCCCGTGCAACTTGCGGAACACACAGACATCAATAGTTCGTGTGGCCCCAATGGCTGGTAATAACGGCCGTTACACGCCGCGGCAAAGAGGCTTTGGATGTGGGCTTGGGGTATATCGGTCCAGGCTGCTTCCACACGTTGCCATAGTCCGTCAGGCGTAGCCGCGAGTGGTGCTTGCCGGGCCACTCGGTTACCGATCAGCGACCAGACGCGTTCGATGGGCGACATATCGGGAGAACAGGCGGGCCACGGCAGCAGTGATACCTGGTGGGCCGTAAAGAAACGTTGCACGATGCGTGCCACTTGTGGGCGCACATTGTCCTGTTGAAACGTGGCCGCTGGCAGGTCCTGCAGATAAGGGAGGACTACCGGCTCCAAAACGTCGGAGATTTAGCGGTGGCAGTTGAGTGTACCGGCGATGCGTACCAGAGGGGTGCGGGTGTCATATCCAATTGCGCCCCAAAATATAACGCCAGGCGACAGACTGGTAAGGCGATGCATAATGCAGGCTTCATACAGTCTCTCGCCGCGGTGCCGCCACACGCGGATCCGACCATCGCGGTGTTGCAGGCAGAAGCGGGATTCATCGGAGAAGACAATGTTGTGCCATTCCGTAGTCCAAGTACGGCGTTCAACTGCCCACTTCCGCCGCACTCGCCGGTGGTATAACGTCAATGGTAATCGGAGCAATGGGGGCGCCGTGCGGCAAGTCTCCACTCCTGCAGACGACGTTGAACGGTACGTGCTGACACAGGTTGTTGCGCAACACACCCTAATTCCTACGCTAACGTTCGTGATGTGGCGGTGGGAGCCGTCAATGATCGTGGCACAACATGCCGGTCCTCTCGTTCGGTGGTGTGCCGCGGCTGCGGCAATCGCTCACGTCGGTCCGCCCGTCCCTCCTGCACCCACCGAATCCATACTCGCCTCACGTGGCTGGATGTCGTCCCACACAGGCGCCGATGTCTCGGTACGATAAACCGCTGTCGCGATAAGCCACTATTCGTCCTCTGTCGAACTCCGAAACCTGCTGGAATGACTGCCGTATTCTGCGACGAGGCATGAAGAAGCTTCCCACGCACAGGTCCGGCAGCACAACACACTGCCTCTACTTCCGCCCCACCTTCTGTGTACTCTTCTTATAGTGCTTCTCGGTGGCGTGCCGGGCGCACATGATTTGCATATGCCCTGCAATGCTAATCGTTTGCATGTCCTCTCGCGGGCGACGCATGCTGCGAATTTCAGGCCAATCGGATGCTTCCTTCTTGATGTTGCATTTTGGGTGGCCAGCAGTGTAAATGCTTAAAAGCACTCAGAGCCAATCAATACATCTGCCAATTCTTCCACTGCTGGGTGGGGTCTGATCAGTCTGTCGAACCGACACATGCTTTGACTCGGAAGTCTTGGTTTTATTCGTTCAAACTGTTGACTTTGTGGGAGATTTTAACGCCCCTGCACACTGTTTTGGTTTCAAGCTTCTGCCACTCACCACCGTCGGTTGCTCAGAGAAAGTAGTCTTGGAAAATTTTCACCTGAAAAATGGATGTGGTGAACCTTTGGCCCTACCGGGAAGCACTGGAATGGGACCTGTCTTTTAAGCCAGCTACATAATTTTTTGGAAGCTAAGGAATCTGCTGTTCAATCCAGAAGGCTCTGCTAGAGTACCTGTAGTTACTTTCATAGCCACAACAGATGCGTAAGTACGCCTACCTGAAGTTGAATGGACAACTCCCTTTTTAGCGTTAGGGTTAAGTTATTTGTTCCAGTGGCTTTAGGGTCTGGGACTTTTTCTCTTCCCATTTCGGGCAATCATTTGCATTTGAAGCATATTTTTCTTTGCAGTTGACGCAGCAAAGCTGCTTTGCAGAAATGTTGGACATGTCATGACTTGAGGCGCCGCAGCGCTTATAAACTTAAGCACAATGGCAGGACTGCTGGTCTGTACAGCTGTCATCTAGAGCTCCGGGTTCCGAGTAGTGGCGCACTTCACAATTTAAATAGGCAGCGATGATGGACAGCTGTATGTCTGACGCTTGAAGTGAGTGTGATAGATCTACAATCAATAAACTGTATTGAGGAAACACATTTGGAAAATAATGAAATATGTGGATAATATTGATCTCAGTTTCAGAGATAGCAAATTTAAAAGAATTGTTCTAATACGACCCCGATATTCTGAGATATGTTTGAACTAAAATTCCAAAGTTACACAGCCTAGAATCAGAAAACCTGGAAGAGCACAGAAAAATGTCGCCTTTGGAACAGGAATCGCATGCAAAAAAAGGATTTTCTAAAGAAGACTTTCAGAAGTGCAAATATGTTTTTAAACGCGAAAACATCGAGATCCCCGTAGAAGAGATGTAACGTACCAGGAGATGTGACGTACCTGCCAAAAGGACGCACACGAGGGAGATGATGTAACGTACCAGGAGATGTGACGTACCTGCCAGAAGGACGCACACGAGGGAGATGATGTAACGTACCAGGAGATGTGACGTACCTGCCAGAAGGACGCACACGAGGGAGAGGATGTAACGTACCAGGAGATGTGACGTACCTGCCAGAAGGACGCACACGACATAAAGGCAGATAGGAATCAGAATAATAATAAAAAAAAACGTCCGCGTAGCTCAATTGGTAGAGTGACTTATTCCGGAATGAGGGGATCCGGGTTCGAGCCCCGGCGCGGATAAAAATCACAGAGAAATTTACTTCGTTATAGAGAAAATAGTGCATCTGGAAAATCAGATACTAAGGGCGTTTTGAAAGTAATGCCTGTTAGATTTTAGCTTTGTCAGAGTTGATAGAACACTCAAAATGCATGTGCAAGCACGTCAAACATATCTCTATTCAAAGTTACTGTTCAAAAAATCTCAGAAAATACACTTGAACCATATATAAACAAATCTCAGAAAATACACTTGAACCATCTCTCAAGACTGAAATCATGTTTGGAAATATTCCAGTGAGCACTATGTGTTCAATGATGTGCTCTCTGTGTGCGCATGGGGTGGAGATAACTGGTGTCGGTACTATATAAAGATGGGTGAATAAATTTAAAGATTGGGACACAGACATTGATGATAAGCCTCGGACTGGTAGAGAGTCATACTCAAGCACAGATAAAACGAGCTGACTCGCGCTGCCGTGCGCACAACCATTGCAGAGACTGTTGGTTACCGGGGCAGTGGTCACAATGCTGTAGACGGGATATTAAAAGATTTAGACTAACGGAAAGAATGTGTCAAATGGGTTCCTAGTCAGCTAACACTCGATTTGGAAGGAAAGAGGGTGGGGATTTGTACCGAGCTAAAGGTAATCAACTTTCACGAGTAGCGTGATCATTTAAGGCTAGAAGCGGTTACTCGTTTCTAATTTAAGGTCATTGGTTTAAGGGACAGGGGAGAACTAAAGCCATTGGACACACACACACACATGCACACTACTCATGCCTCATCTGGGACTCGAGTCCCGGCTCAGATCGGACAGTCAATCAGAAGCTTTCGCCTCAGACCACTGGGCCACTAAGATGGCACGAATGAAGTGAAAAGAGATTAAACATAGCTTTATCTTTATCCTTTTATATCTTCAGCTAGATGCATAGTGTTAGAGGATACTGGTTTGATGGCAGACAACATCGAAGCTCTTTTTAAGGGATGGGTCTGACAGTGCTTCCCGAAGTACTTTCAAGCAGGATTTCAGTCTTCGATTCAGAGATGGAGCAAATGAATCGCCCGAGGAGATCAGTTGTAACAGTAGGATACTTTTTAATACTATTATAATAACAGAACGAGATTATTTTGAATAGAAAAATGTTGGATGTACTTACTTAATATGTTTTGAGCCCTCTGTCTATTCTAATGAACTTATTACCGTACAGGTATTGCTTTTAGAGCTCTCCTTGTAGTGTTCTGGATTACAGTGAAAATGGTTGATAGACAGTTGATAAGAATTTTTTAATCGGAAAGTTGAAATACCGTCGAACTAAAACAGTAAATTTAGTCCAACTATAGTGCGAAACTTTTACATTAATGAAATCTCGAAATTACGCTGCTCAAAATACACTCATCTTCAAAAAATATTTGCACCCAGAAGAAAGCAGCCGACCGGAATGAAACTTGGTAAGCAGGTTTGACATCGTGCGACATGCAAATGATTCAATTATCACGCCTGGCTGCGCATGTGACGCAAGCTAGGAAGTGTTGGACCGCTGTGCCTGACCGGCTACATAAGGTCATCCCGTTGCGCGCGCTTGCCATTCTGACTCATGCTGTTGTATTGGTTGCATCCTTTGCAAGTGAAGTACGCCTCCGAGAAAAGTTTGGAAGCAATTCGAGCAGTTGCAGGAGTTCGAGAGTCGCCGCGTCGTCGAGCTCCAGGAATCAGGATGGTTTTATCAACGTATTACGCGAAATACCGCTCGTGCGGATATACCACAGCACGCTGTTGGCGGCAGTGGATAGAACAAGGCACGCAGCAGCGACAGGAAGGGTCTGGGAGACCTAGACGAACCACGGAGGGAGAGGACCGACGGGTTGTCCGACAAGCGTGGAGTGACCCAACAGCCACGATTCCGGATATTCAGCAAGCAGTGGTGCCCTCAATGCATGGTCCTATTAGTGCCAACACCATTGGCAGACGGCTGCATGAAGTAGGACTGCACACACGCAGACCGTTACGACGACTGCCCTTAACACCATTGCATCGTAGCCGAAGACTGCAATTGTGCCGTGCCAGACAGTCATGGAGGTACTCAGAATGGCAGCGGGGGATCTTCAGTGACGAGTCCCGGTTTTGTCTTGGAGGAGACGACCAACGAATCCGTGTGTGGAGGCACCGTGGTCAGCGCAAAGATGAATGGTTTGTTGTCGAGCGTCACACGTCCAGAAGCCCTGGTGTAATAGCGTGGGTGCAATTACCTGCGATGCCAGACCACCGTTGGTGTTCATTACAGGCACTTTGACAGCCTAACGTTACGTTAATGAGGTCCTGCAAACAGTGGCCCTACCTTTTCTGAACGCTCACTCCGGTGCAATTTTCGAACTGGACAACGCTCGACCGCATACTGCTGCTGTCTCGAGAGCTTGCCTTCAATGCACTGACACTCTGCCATGGCCAGCCGCATCTCCAGACATATCGCCAATTGAAAATATGTTGGATGCTATTGGACGTGCTATCGACACTCCACCCCTACCACACAATCTGCAGGAACTGCGTGAGAAGATTCAAGCTGCATGGCATGGCTTATCGCAGGACACCATTAGGAACTTGTACTACTCCATGCCGAGACGTCTGGCATGCTGTGTGAGCAAACATGGCTGCCTGACGCCATAATGAGAGACCCTACTTATTGGTGTGTAGGTCAATAAACGTTGCCCATATCAGTCTCAATGTTTAATCATTTATTGTTTCTGTTAACATTTACCTTTCTCCCGAATAGCATTATAATACGACACGTCCTTCTGGGTGCAACTATTCTTTTGACGATGAGCATAATTTGGGGAGCATTATGCAAGCCAGTCTTTGGCGACATAATGCAAGCCAATCGTGTGATATCTTACCGAAACGTGGAAAACTCAAGTCGAGTGTGACGTAGACAGCCGAATCATTGCTTATGCTTATGCAAATTAGCGTCTGTGACGTCAGAATTCATAAATCACAGATTCCGATAAAAAAGGTAGGTTTTCCGGGAGATAGCAGCTCCCATATTACTCCTCGTTTGCCGTGACATTTCGTTTCTTGAAGTATTCGGTTAGAACGATGTCTCAACAACACGATTTACCAGAATCGACGGCGTGGAGAGCAATGGGCAGGCTGGAATCAAGTCAGACACAGCGGGTGGTAGCAGAAGTAATTGGAGTGTCACGAAGTGTCATTTCCGGACTGTGGACACGATTCGAGGCTACGAGATGTGTTTGAAGAAGGCGAGGCCAAGACCATCCGCGAGAACCTACACCACGAGGCCAAGGACATACGCAAGAAACTGGGGTCACGATGAGTGGAGTCAAGTTCTTTATTCGAAGGACTCGAGATTCAGTCTGGAGTCTGGCAATAGTCGAGTTCTTTACTGGAGGGAACCCGGCACACGAAATAACCCAGCTTTTGCGCAGGAAACACCCCATTACGGCTGACATCGATTGATTGACTGGGGAGGCACAAGTATCGGTGGACGTATAGACCTGTACGTCAACCGAAACAGCAGTCTAAAAACCCAGAGATAATATAGATACGAGATTCTCAGGCCTATTGTCATGCCATATGCTACAGCAGTTGGTGATTTGTTTCTTTTCATAGACGATAACAGTCGACCTCATAGAGCTCAGGTAGCGGACAACAGGCTTCAAGACGAGAAAACCCAACGTATGGAGCGGTCAGCATGCTTCAAGAGGAGAAAATCCAGCGTATGGAGGGGTAATATGTTTCAAGAGGAAGGAATCCAGCGTATGGAGTGGCCAGCATGCTTCCCTGACTTAAATCCAATTGAGTATGCCTGGCACGCACTTGGCAGACGCATTGCAGCTCGGTCGGCACCTCCGCTGACTCTTCTTGAACTGGAGACTGTCCTCATTGAGCAGTGGCGAATATACCCCCAAAACCTCCTCGATAACTTCATCAATTCCATACCAGACAGTTGTGCAGCAGTATTAGACGTTCGAGGGGACCACACACTCTATTTAGTTACTACCAAAGTTACTACCTTCAAAAAGTCATATTGTACTGCATATCGCATTATGTGCATTAAATGATAATAATGCATACAAATAAGATATTGTGATTTTTCGTACCCATACTACTGAATATTCTGCTGTATCTTACGTAAAAATAATATATTGAGTTCAACAACGCCAGTCGCACATGATTTCCCTTACAATATCTCTTACTCTCCTAATTCTTTTGGGTAGTGTATTTGAAATATTTTTGTAGTCTTATAGACACCATGTGCAAAGTGAATGCTTTAGTCTTGTTTTGTTGGGGGTTTAACGATCACTGTGCTGCCGCCCGTCCCTAACTTGGGGCCACTTATTCAAGGGAAGGGAGAGAACCAGTGTCGTAAGACGCACACACCCACAGGCCTCATCGGGACTCGAACGCGAGTCCATCTCGGATAAACGGTCAGAAGCCAGCGCTTAGACCACTGCACTACAGGGCTGCAAATAATGTTCTTATCCAACCTGGAGTAGATATCGTGCCAAACAAAAATGTATCTGCGCTAACTAGCCAAAAAACTTGAGAGAAACTTTAAAATGTATGCATAAACATCCACATGCCACAATGCCAATATACGTAGTTTTGAAACATACGATAACATTTTTAAACATTTTTAATATACGTACATGCCAATATACGTATAATTTTCAAAATCTCACTAATTAAATGCAGAAATATCGCACCCAGAAAAACGGATAGGGAATGCACGTGTTATTTTTCAAAAACGAGCGAAAAGTTTAATAGTATTAAAAAATTAAGCATATACAGGTTGTCCCACGATTCATTGGACAGTGGAATATCTCGTGATCGGACGAAGATATTGAGGTGAAACAAAAAGCAATGTAAATTAGTGAAGATGAGCTACCACGGAATGCAAAAGTTGACCCCCTTCCCCGGGGTTTGGGGGAATGGGAGGGAAATGAAAACGAAAATCTGCGATAAAAAAATTTCGTCAATGTACAACGTATGTCCAAAGACTGCTCATTTGAAAGCCATGCTTATGAACAGATCATTAGCGAAAACAAAATTGATTTTCACCGAAAGCGCGCGAAATGGTGGGGTTGCGAAGTGTGATGTTCCGTGTCTCCAAAACCCCAGAAATAACCCAGAAAGAAAACTGTTCGTTGCAAATGTAGATGCATGGAGGCATGAAACAACGTTCTACCAGACCCTTGTAGTCGTACACATCCACGTAATGTGTGTGCCGTGACGAGCCAGTACTGTTTGTTGTTTGGATGCACCGATGACATTACGCATGCTAACTAAACAACAAAATGGATACAGCACCGAAGAGTCACTGTTTCGAGACAGAAAAACCAATTTTGATTTCCATATTAGAAAGTACAGGTCTTATGACTTATGACCTAAAATAAAGTGCCCAAATGTGTTCGTGCCTGCATGCACAAGTTCGGGTCAGCGTTAATTCCAGAGTGTGGAACTTGTTGGATGTCAGAGCAGTCCTCAGCCCAGACAACATATCATGTGTGCAGATTAGCTGTTCAACTGGATAACAAAACATAAAAGGAAGCAAACTACGACCACATCACATCACGTGTTCAAAGTGACCACCATTGTTCTGGAGACACATTTCGAATCTGGTCATAAGTGCTTTCTGTGTTGCTGATTGCACAGTTCTGGGCGATATTCTTCCACATTCTGAACGTATTCTTTGTTGCAGTTTGTCCAGTGTATGCACTTCATTTGAATAAACAACTGTTTTCAAATGACCCCATAAGAAATAATCTAGTGGTGTCAAATCAGGAGATCTCGGAGGCCACTTGATTGGTCCATGGGTACCAATCCATCGGTTAGGAAAGTGAACATTAAAATATTCTGTCACAGGGCAAAAAGTACGTGGTGGTGCACCATCGTGCTGAAACCACATGTCTTGCCTTTCACTTAGTGGTATGTCCTCCAACAACCCAGGTAAAATATTACTCAGGAAATGAAGGTAGCGATTGCCTGTCAAAATACCTTCGTAAAAATAAGGACCTACGATGTGGTTATTCAGCATGTCCCAACATACGTTTATACCCCAAACACGTTGAAACCGTGTTTGTCTCATCCAGTGAGGATTTATGTCATTCCAATAATGGCAATTGTGCCGATTTACAACTCAATTGTTGTGGAACCGTGCTTCGTCGCTCCATAGAATTTTCGCCTTAACGTTGACATTGTTCATGAGGACAGAGAAACAGGCCAGAAATTCTAACCTCCTTTCCGGATCATTGGCGTCCAATCCTTGAGTTAAGTGCAGCTTGTAAGGGTGATGTTTGTTATTGCGTAAAATACGGTGGACAGATGTTTTCGAAATGCCTACTTCACCGGATACTTGTCGCACTGAGGTACATGGATTCAAATGAAATATACCCAGTACTGCAGTAGCATGTGCCTCATCAGTTGCAGTTTTTGGATGGTACGCCTTTTTCCCGGATGGCGATGTGCCACTACTGCGCAGTTTGTGTTCCACATGTCGAAATAAGCTTTTACTAGGCGGATGACGGTCTGGATATTTCTCTCTGTACATTTGGGCTGCTGAACGACAATTTCGTTTACACTCTCCGTAAATCAGTAGCATATCTACATATTCGTCATTGGAGAACATCATGTACCTTATGGTCTCCGCAGGTTAAAGAAATTAAAGTAAACAAACTGACCTGAAAAACTTGGTCGACAACGCTGTGCAATAATTACGGAATACCACTGAACGACACTACTGTCTACAACACGATTACAGCAGGAAATGCCAGCATTGAAGTAAGGAACACCGTTCATACACTGTACGTCGTCTGACATCTCACTTCAGGAAACGTAGTCTCATACGATATTTGCACAATCCCTCGCACTGCGACATGTATTCAGTTGGTTTAGGTGTTGCCGAACAAGGAACGTATGACCTCCCACCTCTTGGTACGTAACTTCGTACAAAATCTGCATAATGCCGTGAACGCTGACATGGCGGTATTCCCTATGACTACATCGAAAGCAGCTGTCTTTTGGTAGATATATTTTACACCGCAAACTCATTTTCGCGATGTTTTTCCCCCACTTCTACCTTACACCCCCTCCCCCTCCAGTGTTGCCGCGGAACTACTTCGTAGTTCGGGTCACATTGTTTGCGGCCTAATTAAATTTAAAGACCAGGAGTAATTTACCTAAATTATTTTTTTTTACTTAATTTAAATTACTTTTCTTTTGCTTCCTTCCTGCCTCATAAACCCCCTTTTTCTCCACTGGAGCAGAAAACCCAGGTGGTCAAAACGGGTTGTCGGACACCCGTGGAGAATGACTAAGGAATTCACCTTCTTTTCACTCTTGTGAGAAAAAGCGCGGCATTCGCAAAATTTAAGAACTGGCACCAGAAGGCACAGGCAAGAGTACGAAACGCGGTTAGATGAATAGGCGAGTTGCGGTTTACGACTTCTCCTTGATGAAGGAGGCACTAGCGAAAGTCGTAAAGTACATCGCGATGTCACAGAAAAGTCGTAACTCTGGCAGCGGAAAGCCCCTTTAAATTCTTCGCTATTCATCTGAGCGTAAAATAGGCCCTATTGAATTCGCAAAAAGCATCACCTGCAAAAACAGGCCAGCCAGGCCAGCTTCCGCGAAAAGGTAGCCAACTGGACCAGAGGTCCAACCAATAGCCACTAAGCCCGAGCACTGGTCAGCTCAGCTGACCAATCCAGACCCCAGGTGAAGAGTTCGTAGAAGGTTGTAGGCAGGCCCCTATCACGTGAAAAATTAAAGGGACATAAATATATACACAGATACAGAGTTAGAGAGGCTAGCAGACAGAGGTTGAGAAAAAGAGAGATATAGTTACAGGAGATGAGAACATGAGGTCAGATAGAGGAAAAAAATCGTATCGGAGATTGAGACATGAGAGGAGAAGATATGTAGCAGAGATAGAAAAATTCGTATCGAAGAGTCGTAGCCGGAACGGCGATCCGCAGTTAGGAGAGATGGTTTTTCACGCATAGTAATCGGAGGACGGAGTATGCGGTCCCAGCCGTGGTAGTCGATAGATACGGAGTCAACATCCACGCAAGTTTTCATCTACCAGCGTGGGGCTTCAACGAGAGAATACCCTATCCAAAAGGAAGGTAAGATGACGTTATTTTCCCCAATTCCAGTTCCCATGTTAACTAGATATATACATATGCTTGGTCGCTATGCCTCCGCGAAATAGATTGAGGGAGTTAATTTAAAGTTAAGCTCAAGGGTGTGACAGGTGTACGCAGCAGGGACCAGTAAACATGGCAAATTGTAATATTTTTTAATTTAACGTAACTTTTATTTGGCCTCCACCTAAAGGATATAATTGCTTATATAGACTTTTTCTATTAATAAACATTGTTAATTACTTAACCTGGCGTAGCTAACTTTATAGGCTGTGTATATTCCTCTAAATTCACAATTTGCGGCATATGGGTTTTTTACGAATACCTCGTAACGAGCCCATATGAAACCCAACGCGACGTCCGTAAACTTTGAGATTGGGTTCTTTACATTTATGGGAACGCAACCTCACTGTTTATCCAATTAGACGAGTATTAAGTATTCCGCGACCACCGTACTACCGGGGAGGTGGTAATACCAACACGGGAGAACAGTTAATTGCACAAGCTGTTGTGTCTACTGTTCGGTATTTCATGTGGTTTTTTTACATCGCATAACACAGACCAATGGAATCGGCCAACGGCACAATTGCATTTATTCGCGGAATGTCGTACATTCACCCTCGATGAGCCGTCATCCGTTTCAATGAGTATGGGGATTACATTTATGGCGCAGCATGCGTTACCACCACAAGGGTATTTTGCGATATTCTGCGTAGTTTGTTGAAGGACCTGCACTAAGTGAATCGGAAAACCCATGGTTTCAGCCAGATGGTGCGCCGCTTCGTCCTTATGACCCGATATGAGAATCGGGGAGGTGTCAATATCCTATAGCACGTTTGTTTCACGCCTCCATTCATCTACATTTGCAACGAACAGTTTCTTTTCTGGGTTATTTCTGGGGTTTTGGAGACACGGAACATCACATTTCGCACCCCCGCCATTTCGCGCGCTTTCGGTGAAATTCAATTGTGTTTTCGCTAATGATCTGTTCATAAGCATGGCTTTCAAATGAGCAGTCTTTGGACATACGTTGTACATTGACGAAATTTTTTTATCGCAGATTTTCATTTTCATTTTCCTCCCATTCCCCCAAACCCCGGGGAGGGGGTCAACTTTTGCATTCCGTGGTAGCTCATCTTCACTAATTTACATTGCTTTTTGTTTCACCTCAATAGCTTCGTCCGATCACGAGATATTCCACTGTCCAATGAATCGTGGGACACCCTGTATATACTGGGTTTTTCGGTTTTATATAATTTTTCCGACCCGTAGTTTTTGTTTCTGCCCTTAAGTTTCCGTTGGGTATTCACAGTTTGGCAAATAATCGTAGACCATAATTCAACGCTGCACTGAACACTAGCTAGTTTTTCTGTTGTTATCCTTGACACCAGATCATTTTTATGAGTTATCGCAATTTACCTTGTAATGCCATGTCATGAAATCATGTGACCAACGATCGTCTTTCAATTCCGCTGCAACACCGTGAATGAATTCAAAAGATGACGCATTGCGGTTAAAGAGTTACTCCGAAGTCGAATGGCCCTGACTTGACGTCGGGAACTTAATACGTCAGCAGCGTGTTGATTTCTCACTAAGTGCGTTTTACGAGAGACTATGCACCTGTGTCGCGGGCACCTTTCCAGATTTTAAACCGTCAGTGATTTACGCAGGTTTTAACTGCATTGTCATATCAGACGTGGAATATTGGACTCCCAAGAAATTGATACATATGCAATTTTATGCTGGTATGAATAACCAAAAGGGTAAATTGATTGTTCGGAGATAAAACGTTAAGATGGTTAATGGATTCACTAAAATGAGCACTTAAGTAGTCATTACCTCAGTTCGCAGTTAACAGGACGAGACGCAAAGAAATAAAAGGATCTATTAGTTATACCAAGAGCTAAGGGAGGTAAAAATGGGCACTCCTTCCTAAAATGGCTGCCGAACAGATCATTTCCAAGAGCAAAAATTTTATGGAAATTAAAACAGTATCGAGTTAGCATGTTTACTATTTACTACGATCCAGGGTAATGCATTTATGAACGCCGCCCCAGTGGCGCAGTGGTGTAAGTATTGGTTTCTATCCGTTTGTCCGACATGGGTTAGGGTTCGAATCCCAGTGAGGCATGGATGTTGTGTTTTGCCTTACGCACTGGCTTTAACCAATGACCTTAAATTAGGCGCCCCCCCCCCTAAATGAGCAGCAGATGATTAAACTGATTTTATTAGCTAGATGGGTCTAGTACGATGTGTTTAATGTACAATTGATCCAATGAACATGTACAATTCAGCACGGAATGAAGGAAAGTGATCTGGTTTTTGCATATTTATATCTTGAATTCGTGAGCTCCAGCAATAAGAAGCAGAGAGGTTCCACGTGCAAAAAATGCCTTGTAACTTCAGTTAAGATAATTGGGATTAAAATACATAAAAGAAATAAGATTTCTCATTCGCTATGAACGGGGCTAATTTTTTTCTTTTTCTCGCCCACTTGCTGTCGTTGTGAAGATTTTGTTTTCCATGCCCTCATAAGGTTTATTCAAAGTTTATTGCAATAGGAATATTTCATTATAATACAAATAAACTTATGAATACAAGTTGCAGTCAGGGCTTACTGATAGCCCCCGCAACCTCCGCAATGCAGCCTCACCAAAAAAGACCTTGCCGCCCCGGTGGCGCAGTGGTCTAAGCGATGGCTCGTCCGAGATGGGTCTGGGTTCGAATCCCGTGAGGCATGGATGTTGTGTTTGTCTTACGGCACTGGCTCTCTCCCTTCCCTGGAACCAGTGGCCCTAAATTAGGGACGGGCAAATGCTTATAGCCCATTGATTAGCTCACTGTGGTCTTTAAACCTCGAATAAAAAAAAAGACGTTACAAAATTTTAGGGGGAAGCTTCATGTGAAGTTGGTTAAAGAAATAGCAATTAGCCAGGAATTTTTGACGGCAGCTTCGAATAAAGTAATAAAAAGGAAAGCAAGTTTGATATTGTTTTAACAAATAAGTAAAATATTCAGAAATCATTTTCGCGGCTTTAGTTTATAAAAACTGTACGACAGAAAAGCAGCTACTCTCTTTAGAGGACGTGAGGCCTCCTTTACGCAGGCACATACATGCGTATTAAGAAGAGAATGTGAAAGAAATATCAGTTCAATGTATGAAATGTTTATGCCAATGGAGAAAAGGTGTTATGTATAATAGTTGTTCGACATAACTACGCATGCTTCAGAATACAATGAACTAAACAGGTGTTCTTTACGGGGACGAAGAAACACATATGCGTCATTTTCTTTACAACAGAATCAAGAGAAAAAGTTTTACTAAGCACATTACACTAAGTGTATTTTATTATATTCAAGAGGGAATAAGTTCAGCAGTTTTGCTTTTTAGTGACAAAATTCTTAATTGCTACTTATTTATTTGCTGACTTATGTTCGGTATTTTCATACAAATCGGAAAAGGTCATTAGACAATATCACACGGCAATTCTTTGATTGATTGACAAGATGGGTTTTGCGTGTTTGATCGTGAGGCATTTGAATGAGGTTGGCCTTAGTTCTCTATAAATAAAATTTGCATGATGTGATTAACTTTGCCGTAAGAATTTTCTAGTAATTTGTATTGGTATAAAACATGGGTAATAATTTTAGTTACAACGTCCACATTTGTGTTACACGCAATAAAGTTCAATAATTTTGGTTTTACGAAAGATACCTGTAGTTTCCAAAAAATTTAAGTTTTTAGACGTCCATAAAACCTAGTTAATCATATGGAATTTAAAACCTTCAGTAATTGAAGGCTAATAGATTTTCGCAAAAGGGTCTCGAAGATATCTTTTGCGGGAGAGCCACTGGTTGCAATGCCTATATGGGAAATAAATGAACTGAAAAAGAATGCACGCGGCGGATAGAAAAAAATCGCATTGCATGTATTCGTGTGCTACTATATATTACAATTTACTGTATTGACAAGGAAACCATATTATGCCTTGATTTATATGGTTTCTCGAATGCATTTATGGTTATTTATGTTTCTTAGTAATTTTCTCTCCTGGGTTCCGCAGAGGAAACATCCGTTTTGCAGTTCATTGGAAAAAAAGTACCCCGTACTTTTATTAGAGAGTAGCAACAATTTTATTGCAAGGTAATAATCGTCGTATGTTTGAGTTTCTACACAGAAAAAAATAGATCGGTTACTTTTTAACTTATTGAAACAATTCTATTTTGTATCGGATACAATTAACTAAGACGAAAAATTTGCACACATATTTTACTGCAGCGAAAGTCATTCTTTAGAACAAAAGTTCGAGAAATATAAACTCTTTACTGTAAGACTTCACAAGCCAATACATATTTGATTGTAATTACATTTCACATTATCACACGTTGTTTCCTTCAAAAGATGTGCACATTATACTAGAAAATTCCATCCTATCGTTGCTGTTTATGTGCACCTTTGCCGTTGGCTTAAAAGATTTGCATACTCAAGAGAACCAGCATTTTCGAAGTGAACTAGTGAGATAATAATGAAAAAAAAAAAAACGTAAATGAATAACAACAATGAATTCTTGTTTAAAGCTTATACACTATCTACCAACAAGTAATTGGACACCCCTGCAATCGACGCTATCTGCGGTCCTGGTACACGTCACGGCCGCCGCCGTTAAATATCGTGTGGAAAACAACAACGCAACCAGTCGCATGCAAGATGCCACGCAGTTCGGAGCTCTCTGATTTCGAGAAAGGTGTAATCGTCGGGTATCACAGAAATAGCCGATCCATACGTGACATATCCAGCGAGTTGAAGTACCCAAAATCAACAGTGGCCTACGTGATTGGCAAGTGGAAGATGAGAGGTGACTGTCGGAATGTGCCCCGACCCGGCAGACCCACAAAACTGGGAGTTAGAGACCGACAGGTGCTGGCCAGAGAAATTCGGAAGAACCGCGCCAAATCGATGGGCCAAATCCGCGAGGAGTTGCAACAGGCATCCGGCAGTGTTCTTTCGATGAATACTATCCGTAAGGAAGCCCATCTGCTCGGTTATCATGAACGTGCTGCCGCCCACAAGGCTTTGATCACCAAGTCCAATAGTTCTGCTCAGCTAACGTGGTGCACAGAACGTCGACAGTCGCCCGTTGAACAGTGGAAACAGGTTCTCTGGAGAGACGAATCAAGGTTCACCCTGTACCGTTCGGATGGAAGGGTTTGGGTTTGGCGTCTGCCTGGAGAACGCCTCCTGCCGAAATGTATTGTGCCAACTGTGAAGTTCGGCGGCGGTGGAATTATGCTATGGGGGTGTTTCTCCTGGTATGGCACGGGACCCTTGGTCGCAATTCCTGGTAGAGTCAACGCCGAGACCTACTGCACCATTTTGGATGACCATGCGCTTAATACGTTGTGCCAGTTTTACGGGGTGGACCCCCATGTTACTTTCAGGATGACAATGCCACCTGTCATGTTGCGAGATCCACCATAGCTTGGTATGGTGACAATGGGGTTAATCGAATGGACTAGCCTGCGCAGAGCCCGGACCTTAACCCTATCAAGCACCTCTGGGACGAGTTGGAGCGTCGACTTAAGGGGTGCCCCCACCGTCTGAAATCGGTGAAGGAACTGACCTGTCTTCTCCAAGCCGAGTGGAAGAAAATACCGTTAGCCGTCGTACAACGCCTGGTTGAGAGTATGCCCCGTAGGGTCGTAGATGTAATCGCCGCTCGTGGAGGCTCCACCAACTATTGAAGGTGAATAAACTTCGTTTTCCTTTGTTATCACAGGTGTCCCATTATTGTTGGTAGATAGTGTATATTTGCATTTAGCTTTTATTCTAATCCCCCTTTCCCGACGTGTACAAAATGTACTAATCTTCACGATTTTATCAGAAAATATAGTAACCAAGCAGCAGTAAATCACCACAGAAACTTCTGGCTACAATTACGTATCTCCTGTTTTCATCACCTCTCCCTATATATCTTTAACATTTGACGCGGAAGGCCTGATACACATGAAAAAGGATTCCCAAGAGAAACGAATGAAAAATAGAGTTGTAAAACAGTGGTTGTGTTTGGAGACGGTTAGCGAGAATAACAAAAGCTCCTAATACTAGTGAAAACACTTTTATTATATAACTTAGAGCTTAGAAAACATAAAACCTAGGAAATGCTAAGCATATACACTGCTGACTACCCAAAACGGAACACCAAGAAGGACACGAGATAGCAAAGCCAGATTTACTGGACACAGAACAACAGATACAAAGATGAAACGATTGAGCTTACAGGCCCGTGCGACTTGCGGAACACGCAGACATCAATAGTTCGTGTGGCCCCCATGGCTGGCAATAACGGCCGCTACACGCCGCGGCATCGAACGAAAGAGGCTTTGGATGTGGGCTTGGGGTATGTCGGTCCAGGCTGCTTCCACACGTTGCCACAGTTCATCAGGCGTAGCCGCGGGTGGTGCTTGCCGGGCCACTTTGTTACCGATCAGTGACCAGACGTGCTCGATGGGCGCCATATCGCGAGAACAGGCGGGCCACGGCAGCAGTGACACCTGGTGGGGCGTGAAGAATTGTTGCACGATGCGTGCCACGTGCGGGCGCGCATTGTTCTGTTGAAACGTGGCCCCTGGCAGGTCCTGCAGGTAAGGGAGGACTACAGGCTCCAAAACGTTGGGGATGTAGAGGTGGCTGTTGAGTGTACCGGCGATACGTACCAGAGAGGTGCGGGTGTCATATCCAATTGCGCCCCAAACCATAACACCAGACTACGGACCGGTATGGTGATGCATAATGCAGGCGCCATACAGTCTCTCGCCGCGGTGCCGCCACACGCGGATCCGACCATCGTGGTGTTGCAGGCAGAAGCGGGATTCATCGGAGAAGACAATGTCGTGCTATTCCGTAGTCCAGGTGCTGCGTTCAACGGCCCACTGCCGTCGCACTCGCCGGTGGTGCAACGTCAATGGTAATCGGAGCCATGGGCGACGTGCGACAAGTACCCGTTCCTGCAGACGACGTCGAACAGTACGTGGTGACACAGGTTGTTGCGCAACACACCATAATTCCTGCGCTAACGTTCGTGATATGATGGTGCGAGCAGTCAATGCCCCTCGCACAACATGCTGGTCCTCTCGTTCGGTGGTGTGCAGCGGCTGCGGAAATCACTCACGTTGGTCCGTCCGTCTCTCCTGCACCCACGAAATCCATACTTGCCTCACTGTGGCTGGATGTCGTTCCACACGGGCGCCGATGTCTCGGTACGATAAACCGCTGTCGCGATAAGCTACTATTCGTCCTCTGTCGAACTCCAAAACGTGCTGGAATGATTGCCGTATTCTGCGACGAGGCATCAGGAAGCTTCCCACGCACAGGTCCGGCAGCAGAACACACTTCCACTACTTAGACCCCACCTTCTGTGCACCCTTCTTATAGTGCTTCTCGGTGGCGTGTCGGGCGTACATGATTGGCATATTCCCTGCAATGCTAATCGTTTGCATGTACTCTTGCGGGCGACGCATGCTGCGAATTTCAGGCCAATCGGATGCTTCCTTCTTGGTGTTGCATTTTTGGTGGCCAGCAGTGTACTTCCTATTTTTATATACTTTGGCATTTGGTAGAAGTCTTTTGTAAATAACTTAAAAATTTTGCGAAATTTATGGTATTTTTCAAGCAATAATGATTTGAATGATTTATTTATTAAATTAATTGCAAGTCTTTAAACTTGAAACTTTAATATATACTAAATTTATTTATCTACAGTAAAGTTAAAATCCGGTCTGGGAATTGATATCATTTGTGGAAACAATATTTACATTAGACTGGCGGTTTGTGGTACTCAGATTGAAAGGAGAGATAACACAACTTTTTGACAGAACTACAATTTTTATAACCATTGGTAGGAACTCGCGAGAAAATATATGTATTAGTCAAGCGTTAGACAAAAAATAGAATGCCATTTTTTTAATACGCGAAAGGAAATTGGGAAGGAGTTTGGATTCTCACTTTTAAGACAATGCAACGTTTCAAAGTTTGTGAGGGATTCCCACCTATTCGACCAACCTGGATTTCTGTGGTGATTTACTTTATCCCGATTTTTTCTTGAGCATCAACCGAAGTGGGTACTTATTCTGTAATGCACTCGGCAACCAAAGGTTAAAACGTTTTCCAAGTTTCTAATGTTAATTATTGCAACATATGAACTTTTGTTTGATATAAAATTTAAAACCTTAATTCGATTTTGAATTACCAGTTTTCAATTAAAAGGGGCATTTTTATTTTGTAATTATGTACCTAAAAGCACTCATCATTTATATCCAGATACGCAAGAGCGGATATATGGGTTTTGGAACAAATCTTTGTTAAAATGTAGCTATGTAAATACTAAGGTTTTGCATTCCTGAAAGCCAGGTGAGAAGATAGGGATATTTTATGCTAGGCGGATATTTGACGCAACTCCTAACCGGAACGCAAGAGCAACTACAGATTCTAAGAAACTTGTATTCGCGCAAAATCACAGGAAGTATGCATGGGAAGTCGCTGACTTTTTCTTTATTGAAGATAACAAAAGCGAACAGTTACAAACGTTCATAAATGCACAGACGCTTCATACGGGCCATTGATTTCCCCACAATGATACCAGTCAGTTTGTATAAAGATAAATGTAGCTACAGAGGGTGAGTCGAACGTTTTGCAATATTTTGATCACTTTATATCTTCATACGTACCTTTACGACAAACGCTGACTAGCATTCAAAGTATAGGCCATCGTGTTGCACCGCCTTTAGCCATCTGTCGGCCAGTTTTTCGATTCCGCCGCGGTAGCAGTTCTTGTTCTTCGAGACGTAGAACTCCTTCATCCCAGCTGCTACCCTCTCCTGGTTGTTGAAATGCCGCCCGCGAAGAAAGTGGGACATGGACCGGAACAGGTAATAATCCGATGGGGCAAGGTACGGACTATATGCTGGGTGTGGTATCACTTCGATGCCCTGAAGTTCCTGGAGTTTTGCCCGGGTCGTTCGCGCGGTATGAGGCCGAGCATTGTCCTGCTGTAGGAGAGCGCGTTTTCTGTTCACCAATGCTCAGTTCTTCTCCTCCAAAACGGCTCCAGCTGTTCAGATGAGAAGTCAGCGTTGATGATCTGACCGTCCGGAACAAATTCTTAATGGATTATCCCCTCAAAATTCCACCAGACGCACAGCATCACCTTGGGCTCGAAACGCCCACATTTGGCAACAGGTTCAAGAAGCTGGCCCGGGCTAAACCCCACTGCCGTTGTGTGTTAGGATTACGGAAATAGAGCCACTGTTCATCGCACGTAACAATTCTCTTGATGAAACGTATATCGTGCGGGTTTTCTATGAGTTTCGTGCACACTTCCACTCGGCGGTTTGCTTCAGCTGGCGTTAGTTCGTGAGAGACAAGGCGGCCGCTCCTGTAGACCTTGCTGAGGTCCTGATGGTGACGAACCACGGTGGTCTGTGATATGCCTAGCTCGCCTGATAATCTCCGAGTGCTGGTTGTTGGATTTTTGTCTAAGGCCTGGCGCACGGCCTCCGAATCCACGGTTCGCGGCCTACCTGACCTTGGCTGATCGTCGAGGTTTCTGTCACCTGAGCGAAATTTGCTGAACCATCTGGTTGCGGTCCACGAAACCTTCCCCTTTCGCATGACAAATGTTTCGTGTTGCTTGAGCAGTGTTATAGCCAAGTTCAAACTCGTAAAGCAAAAGTTCCCTAATTAGCCGGTTGTGGCTATTTTATGCGTCCCAACCACAGACAGAACGACGACATGCAACGCTGTTCACAACAACGACTACCACTTTATATCCCTTTCGACTGACTGCAGTGCGCGACTTGAACTAGTTTAAATATGTGACATACCCGCCGCAGCACATGCGTTTATGCAAATATTGCAGAACTTTCGACTCAACCTCTGTGAACAGCTACCGGGAGCGCAGTTAGAGTGGTTGCTTCCCAGAATGGTTATATCAAGGGCATAAATTCTTGCTCTGAGGGGCGTAATAAATAGAAAAGCACAAAGTATGCATAAATTTATTGACAACTGTAACTGAAAAAATGTTATACGCAACAGTATTTTCTTTTTTAAAGACTTTAGTTAGCCGCATACAGCATTCCGCGCAGCTAACTGGAGCACAGAGTAACCTACACTATGAGTTGTGAGCCCCTGAAATGCATGAAAGTACTTGTCCCAAGCAGAGGATGGATGGATGCAAAACAATATGCCGATTTGCCTGACCTCCATGACCTTTCCTGTAACGCCGTAAGAAGCTAATTAGTAATCTGTGTTGTGTCACAGAAGCTCATCTGAGAGTTTAACCTTGAACGTAATTTTTCCTATCCCTACTCTGAAAGTGTCTTCCTATTGTTACGTTCACTATCTGGTATTCATTTGTTCCGTGTTGGTGAGGTTTTGATTCTACATTTTAGCGGCGTGCTGTGTTGTCGATGTTAACATAACTTCTACATTTTACTCAATACGGCTCTTGGGAATTTAATTACCTAGTTTTTACATTGATAGCAAAATTATGTGAAAGAAGTGAGATTTTTGAAAGATCATAATACTTTCCTCTATTCAATTCAATTCAGTTCAATTCAGTTTATTTAGCTGTTACATTAAAACGAAAAATACAATGTAATAGAACACCAGTGTAAGTAATTGTAACAGCAAGGGAGATTTGGGAAAAATCCACAAAAGTCCTGACAAGGCCCTGATCTCCCTATACAAATGTAGGCAAGTCAGAGTTACACCTGAAAGCATGGCACTTAACATTCAATGTCATTAGTAGAAATTAGTATTAGTAAAATTGTTTCCTATCCCCCTTTTTCTCCACATTCCTCCCAAACTTCCGCACTTCCCTACTACTTTGCCCTCTTGTTCTCAATTTACTAGTGTATCCCTTTGACCTTTTAGTCCCTTCTTCCCTCCCCCTTGTTTTTTTTTTTTACATAATCCATTTCATTTCTGCTTATTCCCTTTTCCCTCCACTTTTATATTCATGGTAATCCTAGAATGTAAAGTTTTAATTTTTTAAGTAGATTGGAATTTATTATTGTAAGATCATGAGATAGAGAATTCCAAAATTGAGACCCAGTATAACTTAGAGACTGTTTAACATACTGAGTCGTGTGAAAAATTGGTATCAGTTGAGACCCTCCTCCAATGTCATAGTTCCATGGGTAGGTAATGAAATTTCAATTAATGTATGATCTATATCATTTTTTCTAACGGATTTAAAAAAAAAATAAAGACTGCATATTATTTCAGTGGAAATTAAGAACTTTTGATCTCCAGGGAGCGTTATTTCCAACCTCGGCCTCTCAGATAAATAAAGCTTTTTCCGGTCGTGCTAAACACTAAACCAGAGGATGGTGAACATTACCAGTGTCACGTATCCGTGCATAGACACTGCTCCAAAGTTTTATCTTAGGCATATATAAAATGCAAAGATCGGTGTACGTGTTTTCATCCTTACCGCACGTTTAAAGATTCTGTAAAAGCACTATAGTATGTATGTATTATTCATGATAAAAACTACCAAGCTTTAAACAAAATCCACGATTTATATCGGTTAGTGCTGTTTTAATAACGAACTCTTAGGAAAAGTGGTCTAGGAAAAACACAGCGTTTTTCATAGACCACTTTTCTTACGAAGAGTGGCGTAGGAAAAACGCTATCGTAACCATGCAATGTCCACAAACTTTTCAAAGATATCTTAAAGAATTCAGTTTACAGTTTTCCCAGAAAACTTACATAATTTGAGGTGTGTACCAAAGTTCTCACTGACAAATTCTTTTTTTTTTTTTTTTTTGATTGGAGGTTTAACGACCACCGTGAGCAACTCAATGGGCTATAAGCAGTCGCCCGTCCCTAATTTAGGGTCACTGGTTCCAGGGAAGGGAGAGAGCCAGTGCCGTAAGACAAACACAACATCCATGCCTCACCGGGATTCGAACCCGGACCCCTTCGGACGAATGATTAGAGGCCAACGCCTTAGACCACTGCGCCACCGGGGCGGCACTGACAAATTCAGGGTCAAAAATGTCTTCAAACTTGTCGATCACATTCCATTTTCCACAAATGGATGAGAAATCGGAGAAGTAAGCAAGAAGCAATACTCGTATATCTCAGCCTCCTTCATGTGACTCTTGTGCGCACCCTAGATAAGTAAAATTCCTACATGAGTTGTTCAGCACATGGAAACTATTCCACCCAATTGCGCCGAAGCGTCCGGTTTTGGAATGTCATTCCCACAGTCGCTCTGCTTTCTGAAAACGAGAGATTCTTTCGCTTTTCCTTTCGGAAATACTTATGAGACAGTAGCTCTAGAAAGACCAGTCATTTTTGGTGTTTGAACGATCATAGATGTAGCTAGGCGTTCAAAGAAAATAGACGTTTTTGAAGTTCGAGATACATGGCGTTTTTCCAATGATTTCGTCTGACTACGGTTGTTAGTTCAAGTACTAATACGTTTACATCCGACAAAACTGAATATATATCAATAACCTGTCATCCCGTACTACATACACTTTGTGACACTGAAATTCGGCGATCGAGAAGTTGTTTGCGGAACTACACGAAAATCATAAAGGAAGGTCAGCAGACGAGAAAGACATGATTGCAGTGGCAGAACAATGGAAAGTGTTTATGTCACAGTCTGACAACACGGCCATATTAGTACCTTACAAATATCCCATGGTTAACGACAGCATGGGTGAGCGGTACTGAGGCATGGCGAATATTGCTGTTTCAGCTTGTGAGCTCAGTTTAGGTACAAGCTTTTCTGGTTACATATGGTCTGCACATAACACTACCAAACTCCAGGCGAATTTGATGGAAGGCAAAACCGAGAACGTTGCTGGCCATGAATGTGTCTTTAAAAATCGTAAACAGGCACAGGTGATGTTAGAGGCGAAGGAGTAACATTTCCTTGCAGCAGGTTTGCTTTATCGTGGTATTAACCTTAGTTTAAGTTCAAACTGACTGAATGTTTCTACATACCTTTTCTTCTTGGTTTTGAGTTCAACGACCACCATGAGAAAATCTGAGGTTTATAAATTGTAGCGGGTCACTAATTCAGGGCTGCTGGATCTAGGGGGTGGCAGAACCAGCGCCATCGGAGAACCACCATCATCTATGCCTCACCCAGGACTAGGACCCGGACCAATCTCGGACGCATGATCAGAACACGTCTCAGACCATTCGGCCACTTCGGAGTCGCTTCTACATACCTTATCTGAGTGACGGAGAAAAGCCGATTCTCTCGATGAAAGTAAAAACTTTGAAATGCAAGGCACATGCTGATGCTTTGGCAATGAAAGCTACTTACAAAATATACATACATTATGTTTGACGACCAGCCAGGTGCGTACACAACTCGAAAATCGAACTTCCCGTACTTTCTCGATTACGGCCGGTGCTCTAGGCCGCGATTGATTGCAGTGGTGACGTAATTTTACGAGATTTTAGAGGTTCACAATGGCTGCAGAGTTCGCCATAGTATTTCCCTACTGTCAACGACGTAAAACTGAGGTGAGAGAAATACAGTCTTCTATTAATGTTTTCAGGTACAACACGTAAGTTTTAGAAAGTGGTACTCTGACTGCTGCAGCTATCAGTGGAACACTTAGGTGGTGGTGGCAAAACGAATGCTGTCGGACAATCAGAGGGCAGGCACTAAACTGGATGCTGTCGTTGAGATGAAAGATGGCTTCATCAGATCAATGGAAGCTTGTTTCTTTTCAACTGAAAAGGCTGCTAAAATGGTAGGGGATTTGCTTTTAGAACCTTGAGCAGACAAGCCATCATAGGGATGTTGCAATTTCTTGTGAACTGCATCATACAGGGTGGGCCAAACAAAACTATACCCGTAGTGGCCTAAACAAACCTATACCCATGGTAGCCCAATTTAATGATAACTTATTTGGTTATAGGTACTGACAATCTGCAGTATTAAAGGAACAGTTTGTTACTTGTTAATTATAACTTTTTTGGTAACAGGTGCTGACAAGCCATCGATCTACATACCAGTTTACTTGTGAGGAGTTTCCCAGCAGCAGCGAAGATGGTCCTGACTTTGCAGCAAAGAATTTTCATCGTCGAGGCATATGTGAAGCATACATCCTTTAAAATGTGTCAACAGGAGTTTCAAACAAGGTTTAAAATCCGACCACCAACGAAGGTGGCAATCAGTCATCTGGTAAAAAAAGTGGCGTGCAAATGGTTCAGTGACAAATGCTGCCAGAAATAATGCCAAGCGCGTACGTACTCCAGAGAACATTCGCGAGCGAATCTTACAGTCTCCTAAAAATCTACGCGTTGATTATCTCAACAAGCAGGAATTTCACGTTCTTCGTGCCAGCGAATATTGAAACTCTATATGGGTGCTAAAACCGTACAGAATTTCTGCATTACATCAGTTGCAACCTCAAGATAAACCTGCTCGTGTGCGATACTGCCGGTGGTTAGAGAAAGAAATTGCATCTGAGAAGCTGGACATGAATATCTAGTTCATGAGTGATGAGGCATGGTTCCACCTAAGTGGATATGTAAATTCTCAGAACCGTCGCTATTGGAGAACCGAAAATCCAAATCAATTTGTGGAGACCCCTCTACATGCGCAGAAACTTGGTGTGTGGTGTGCTGTATCAGCATGTAGGATTATTACCATTTTTTCTCACGAAACCATAAACTCAGATCGATATATTGCAAACATTTTCAACCCATTTGTCAATCAGCTTACCAACGAGGAGAAGACATATTGTTACTTTCAACAAGATGGAGCTACAGTTCATACTGCCCACCATTCAATGAATGCGATTTTTGTGGTGTTTGAGGAAGACCGTGTTGTGAGTCGAGACCTTTGGCCTGCTTGATCCTCTATCTGTCTGTGTGTGACTTTTACTTGTGGGGTGCACTAAAGGGTCAGGTGTATTCCGATAACCCGAGAACTCTTGAAGAGCTTCAAACCAACATCTCCGCTGAAATTGCTAAGATTACACCACAACAACTTCAAACTGTGTTCCAAAAGATGCTGCGAAGAACCGACCTGTGCCTTAATAATGAGGGCGCTCATTACCAACAACTGCTGTTGGAACTGTATTGGACACTATAACATTAAATAAAACGTGTGCTTATTTGATTTGTTCATTTGGTATAGTTTTGTTTGGGCCACCCTGTATCTAATGAAAACATGAGTACAGGTATTCAGCTCATACGTGCGAAGATTTTCATGGGTCCGTGCAATGCAGAAGCTGTTGGTCTAAGGACATTCGTGATGGGTATGAGTGATTTTAGTCAAAAGAATAGTGTGAAAGACTGAAGTACCCTGAAAGCCTAAGAGTTTTACTATATGCCAGTTCTGTTGGTACAGCTTGAAGGAAGTAACAGTAGAATAGCGAGCGACATTTCTGCCCAGTGTTCTCATGTACGGTCGTGAATTTCAGTAAGATGTCTGAAAGTGTTCGATAATAAAACTCACAAGACAGAATGATGCAGTTATAATAGTTTTTATAATGTCGAAGAGATAAGATATCTAAGGAGGCAAGTTTCGAACTGTCGGCTATGATCGACTGCGATTGCTCACCAAAGTGAGAGATCCATTTGGAATGGATTACTTAAGACACACTACCAGTGATGATACATGCTACGGACCAACTTTCAGCCAATGTGTGGAAGCACAAATTTCCGGAAGAGGAAAAAAGCCTTTCGAAGGTGGTAATGCCCAGCATAATAAAGATGAATTTACCACCAATACTCCTTTAAAAGCGTGAAAATCTGTAATCTCCATGTGTGCTGTTAAGTTTGGACTTCCAGAATAAAGTGCATAACTAAAAGCCTCTGAAACCATTAACTTTTTTCATAGCGTAATAGCCAACGCTAGGTAGTTATGGAGCAAGTTGTTGTTTGATACGCTGTTAACTATTAGCTGTGGGCATCTTGAGAATAAACGTAATTTTATGAGTTGTCTAAGAACGAGTACTGGCTGAATTCGCAAAAATTAATAAGGTCCTCGAGGGCTTCACTGCAACAATGTCTTAAAAAGTATGAATAATTCAGCAAGCACGTTCGTCAGCCAAAACTCTTTTTACGAAGCTTAATATGGGCTTTGCTTTATGGTCAAACAAACCACAATGATTACATTTCAGCAACTGTGAAAAAAATGTGTAGACACTTTATACAGGAATGATTAAAAATGTAATTCATCCAGAACTACAAATCCACAAAAGTGAGCAAAATTATGCATAAATTTCATTTCAGCAGACTACACAAGTTCTAGACTATAAAAAATACTAATTCAGGAAGGTACATTTTTCAAATAACTAGTCAAACAAATTCACCATACTAGGACAATTCTTTAGCTAATTTACTGGTCAGGAACTATCGCTGTAGTTTGAGTAACTGTCACAATCTTTGGTTCAGTAGAATACAATTTCCGGCCTTCACGGAGAACTGAAGGAAGACTTTGTAAATAAGTTCCATTTCGAAAGCAAATATCAAACTATTCGGATTGTACTCTTGAGCCAATCCCATTTAGAGCTTACACCACTTTCCTTAAAAGCTTAATATTAAATTTTTCGTGGTGCCTAAGAAAACAAAAATGTCATAACAGCACACACACAATCAAATTCACTAACCAGCGTTACTTGGCTAATAAAAGCTCAAACGCTACCGCGTACTGTTTCCTTTTCTTTCGGAAAATGTTCCACGATGATAAATGGATAGGAGCGTTGATTGCCTAATCTCCATAAATACGTACGGAGAACATGGACTCCTAGATAAAAACCCGAATTTGCAGCTAAAGGCACATGCCATTCCATATTCAGGATTGTTCGATGTCAGCATCGCCCTAGGCAGTGACTGGCTATGCTTGGTTGTCAGCGGAAGGTAGGACGATAGAAGACGTGCATACAACCCTGCCTCTACAAATCCTCGAGAAACGTTTAATTAATACAGACATTTGACGTGGACCAGGAACACCAAACAGAAGTCATCGCTCTTTCCACGTTTATAAGCGAGTCACGGAAAAATACTCATTGGCCTCCACCGGGAATCGCCACCAGAAATTTTTCCGTGACTTACTTATAAACGTGGAAAGAGCGATGACTTCTGTTTGGTGTTCCTGGTCCACGTCAAATGTCTGTATTAATTATTCATTCGCCTTATAATTATTTGTTCAGTTGCTGCTTACCATCTTTGGTGATACCCCAGCATTGTGCGGGGCAAAAGTGTATGTGAGTCTGGAGGAATTCGATGCCGCTGTGGTGCAGTGGAAGCATATTCGGCGCGTAACTGGAAGACCCTGGGTTCGATTCCCGGCGGAGGCCAATGAGAATTTTTCTGTGACTCACTTATAAACGTGGAAAGAGCGATGACTTCTGTTTGACCTCGAGAAACGGTTTGTCGTACAATGTGGAGGCTCAAGGCAGCATGGCATAACTACTCTGCTGATGAGCTAATATGCGCAGGGTTCAGTTTAATCATTCTGCACCCTCTGGTTCACTTCTTAATCAAGAACGAGATTTGCCTGTACGGAAGATGAAGCCTACTCAACTACTCTACTTAATGTCTCCATAGGAACGTCCACCGAATCTCGAAACACCCTTTTCACGCTTCCACATCTTCAGGCTTTTTTGAAAATGACAAAGAAACTTGGTTCCACACTCTCCAGAGTGCCCTGTCTTTCATAGCCATCAGAATGTCTTCCATGTCGACACGGGCTGTAGAACAACCTTAAAGCATATTCTCGATTTCAGATGTAAAAACTCCAGCTCGGGAATATTGTATTTCATAATTGGCCTTACAATATGCCGCAAGAACACAGTTTTATATTTAACAGAATTCTGCTCTGTGGGAATAAATTTAACGCAAGTATTCTTCAGGACACCATATCGTGTGAGGAGAAATTCACCACATCAGACGTGAAAGCAAAGTCGAAAAAATCCAACTGCAGCAACTGTTTCACAAAACAAGCATTAATGAAGGTAAAAATTATTTCCATTCTTTCACTGCATTGGATATAAGATATAACTATTCATTACCACGATAGCGGCTTTCGAAGCGGTTTCGCTATTCAGCGTGCCTTGCAGCATGTCTGTGAGCCAAATGTAGAACCTAGTAGGTTAAGCACAACCATAGAATACAGTGAATCCTTGATGAATAATTTCACATCTTTTAACCTCAGTCACCCAACATGCAAAACATGCAGACCTGGCGATAAATTCATTACTTCAGAACCAGATCTGGAATCCTCAAAGACACCAATTTCGTGTTTAGAAGCTTGTGCAACATCTAATTCTTTCAATTGACAAACATAATTTGCATTTCATCGTTTAAAACCACCTAAAAATAAAGAAAAGTGATTTTGTTTACCTGAAACGTTTGTTCCAAGAACAGGATTTAGGAAAACAGCGCTGTAAGAGATTTCATGTACATAAAAGTAACCTCGGGCCATGTGTACGCTACCTACTAATCATCTGGAAACACCGCTGACTGTGCGGTTGCATTTCTTTCTTTAAAAAAATCAACAGTACATCGGGGGTGGGGTGGGGAGGATTACGGCACCTCTAGGAATAGTCAACCTTCCTTCGTTAACTTCTGCTTGCAGAAACTTCATTAAGATCACATTTAAGTTTCTGCCCGTCTTCCAATGACAAGTCCATAAAAATGAATCACTCATCAGATCCGAAAAAACTTACCTGCATGTTACGAGTTCATACTTCGGTAATTCGAAGAATTTTTCGAAAAGCCCTGATATCAGCATCCAGCAACGATATCTCACAACATCCTGAAAAAGAAAAATTCAACATTTTGCACTGCTCGCTTTCCGTCAGCTTCGGAGTATAAACAAGATTATTTGTCGATACATACTTCCGTTAATTCTTCAGAGTCCTGAGAAATGACTATTGCCAAAACCGAAGGACAGATACTCATTCACTTCAACTGCACTACCTGGCACCCAAAGAGCCTCGAGCCACATTTTTCACAGCTTTAGTCCTCTTAGGTCTCTTTTTGCAGTTGACACAGCAGCCCCACCCCCTCAGACTATTTTTCAAAGAGGTCTGAAACTCCATGCCAGCGAGTTTTTTCAAAACACTTTCAACCTCGTGGCCCCACCGGGCACACCTTCGTCACGTTGTCATGACACATGTAATCCTTGCATGTTAACTTTCTATCCATGAGACATTCGCACTTCCTTTATGAGTTTGCCGACTTTATGAATGAAAACCCTGGCACACAAAGATACACTCCCTTACTACCGGCTCCCGTGAATGTTAATAGACCACAAGAACTCTGAACCCGTGAACAGTAAAATTGTCTACAGCTATAGCACAGCTTTAATACGCTACTGTCTGTGAAAATTGCAACACCAAGAAGGAACCATACGATTCGAATGAAATTTATACCACACATTATTGTTATGACTATACATAAGTGCTTTAATTTTCAGAATAATACAACAATTTTTACCTGCAAAAATTAGTATATTGTGAAGCCTCCGCGAGCTGCAATAAGAGCTTCTAGACGGCGTGGCATTGAATCAAAAAGGCGTTGGATGGTGGCCTGGGTAATTGCTTTGCCAGGCGCATGTTAGCAAGTTCACAGATCATTGCTACAGACCGCTGGAGAACTTTGATGGGCCAGTTGCTGAGTGACCATATCCCAGACATGTTCAATTGGCGACATTTCTGGCGAACGTCCAGGCCAGGGAAGAAGTGATATCTGCTGTGCTGCGAAGAGGGCTTGAACATTCCTGGCAACCTGTAGTCGGGTTGCCAGGAATGCTGCTAGGACTTAAGATTGCCCTCAAGTCCTAGCAGCCGAGATCGCGAATGGTACCCAATGGCACCCCACAACAGCACACTTGGCATTCAGCCAGTATGACGGTCGATAATGCATGCCGGAAGAAGGCGCTCACCACAATATCGTCTAATGCGCATGTGGCCATCATGGTAGTCCAAGTTGAATCGGGACTCTTCCGAAAACACGACATGTTGCCAATCAGCACTCCATTGTCTGTATTGAAAACCTCATTCGTGCCTGAGGCGTCCATGGTTCAGGGTCAAAGGAATCCGTCGCAAAAGGATGCGTGCAACCAGTCGTCTGTGCAGCAGATGGCGTCTAACTGTGGAGGCAGACAATGCCGCACCTGTTGCAGTGCTCCACTGTCGTGCTAACACTTGCGAAGATTCGGAACGGTTCGTCACTGCCAAGCGGATGAGGTTTTGATCATCCCGCGGTGTCTTCACATTTCTCTGTCCACTGCTGGATTGTCAATGCACCTGGTTCTCCTCGGTCCACTGTGTCCACACGCGCATCACTGTTGTGGCATTATGTCCCGTCCGAGCCGCAATGTCGCGGTACGAAAATGCACCTCCACGTAGACCAATCATTCGTCCCCGTTCAAACTGTGTCGTATTGTGATATCACGGCCTTCGTCATCGTCGAAGCATTATTGAATCCTGGAGACCCTTTTGCAACATACTGTCCGCGATGCACTACTGGTGTGCATCCTAAACAGCCCTCTCTTTATACTGCAGGGCCCAGACATGCGCAATGACTCTGCACCTTTAATAGTTTATATTTCCTACCCTGCTCTGCATATCCTGTAAGTTTAACGTGATTACTACCATCACTCCTTCATGGTGTTGCAATTTTCACAAGCAGTAGTTTATAAATAGTGTTCAGATCACAATCACATGGAAAGAACTTCACTACATGAGGTATCAACGCAGTCTTCAAAGAGAGACTCCAACAAATTTTCAGTATACTTCTAGTGGAAGGGATAAGATCAAAATTATTTCCATTGTTCTGCAACCTTGCCGACAACAACTATGATCATCCATTCCCTCGACACTCGCTTCCAGCATTGCTTTGCCTGTAAGTGAATCAGAATATGGGTATTAAACTGACCTTGGTTATTGAATAGTTCGAATTTCTTTTCAGTGGCTGTACACGTTTATGGTTTTGGTGCCTACCACAGTTCTAAGAAGCGCAAAGTTTCCAACAAACGATTACTCATGTACAACTCTTGCGAAATTACAATGAAGTACGTAGTTGAAAAGTGTCCCTTCTTAGGAGCTATAGTTCACATCATCTCTATATTACTAGAATAATTCCGGGCACATAGCCTCAAATTCTCCTTGAAGAACATCATGCCAAACCTTAAGACTAAAAGGTCCCCTACACTTGGTAACATAATTATAGCAACCAAGAATGGGCATCATCTCCTGAATTTATAAAAAGACCTACGACTCCGGTTCCGATGAAGAGTAAATATCAAATTCAATAGAAACTCGTGACATATCCCCAGGAGCATTCAAAGATAACTTTGAGAAACTTGATTCTTCATAAATAGCATTGCCTTTCGAACTGACAAAATTTTGCTCCGCATCCTGAAGTGCACTCTCATCTACACAGAGGGCAGACCGTAGAGTAGTCGATTTCCTCGCCTTCCATGCGCAACGTTCTTCATCCCCACCAGGGAAACTTCCATTCCTATGCGGGGCTTCAGAACAAGCAGAAGCCTCATTTCTAGTCTTGGCACATTTTCGGCACACTTTTACGAGTCTAGTGTACATTATCTTGGCTTGATAACCTCCTATCCACAAGATCTACACTTCCTTCTTCATACGGAGCTTCACAACAGGAATCCCATACTTCAGAAATAAAGAGTTCCAGGATGGGGATATTCTCCTGCAGTACTGGTCGTCCATTGTCACAGGTACAACTGTAACATAAATAACCTTCAAGGAACTACCGTAAGGGAAGAGCTACATTTACCCCGCATCATATAATCTCCTGCTGGGGTGTTACATCCAAAGTCGGAAAAATCAGCTCTCATGCAAAGTCCGAAAAATCAGCTTGCACAGTTGCACAAATTTCTCAAGCACGAAATTAAGGCCAAACATTTTTTCTGTTCGTACCCTACAATGCATATATATGGGATTACGACCATCAAACACTTTAAAAACAGCCTGCAATACACTTTCCGCGTAACGTCCATAGTGATCAGAGGTACGAGATTCCAGCTAATCGTCCGAGTTGAACCTGGGTTACAAGAGGCACAAGATTTGTGTGTCATATGGAGCTGGTTCTATCCTTTTCCTGGAATCAGTGGCTCAAAAATAAGGTACACGGGCTCGTTGTACCCTTACATATTCACAGCGGTTTTTAACTTTCCTCCTCCCTAAAACAAGAACAACAACAACAAAACTTTCGCTGGTCATCCTGGAAAAATGCCTAATTCGAACAAAAGTCAGGTTTCTCTGAGCAATCATTACTCTGGACGAATTCAAAAGGGAAAAGATAACACGGCATCATTAGACAACATCAGTTCTGTTGTTGGTTTTATCTCGTTACAAAAAAGTGTACATTAATATTTCACAAACTGTGCCACTCCTTATAAAATGAAGTGCCAAAAGTCATGGGATAGCAGCATGCAAATTTTTAACTGGCGCTGCCGTCGTATAAAGCTTCGACGCATACTACGATTTTTAACAGTTGCGAGGTGTAATTTCGTGAGTCAGGCTGAAGAACCGCCAGTAGAATTATAGCAAGCCGACGTGAATTATCGGAGTTTGAAAGAGGCATGATAATGGAAGCCAGACGGATGAGACATCCAATTTCCAAAGTTGTGCGAACATTCAATATTCTTCGATCCACGGCGTCACGTGTGTACCGATAATACCTCATGGAAGGCATTACCACCCAACGTGGACAGCGCAGTGGCCGACCACGGGTGCTGAATGACCGTGACCAGCGGCGTCTCACCAGGATTGCCCATGCTATCATACAAGCAACACTGGCTCAAATGACATCCACATTCAATGCAGGAGGTACCAGAGACATATCCATCAGGTCACTGTACCGTAATTTAGCGTCCATGGGGTATGGGAGCAGAAGACCCAACAGAGTCCCTTTATTAACACCACGGCATCGGATACAGCACTTCACCTGGGTTCGTGAACACGGTAATAGGACCCTGGAAAACTGGCAACATGTGGCGTGGTCCGATGAGTCAGTTTACCAGTTGTTACGAGCTGATGGTAGGGTTCGGCTGTGGCGAAGACCCAATGAGGCCATGAACCCAAGCTGTCAACAAGGCACTGTGCAAGCTGGTCGTGGTTCCATGTGCAAGCTGGTCGTGGTTCCATGTGCAAGCTGGTCGTGGTTCCATGTGCAAGCTGGTCGTGGTTCCATGTGCAAGCTGGTCGTGGTTCCATGTGCAAGCTGGTCGTGGTTCCATACATGTTTGAGGTGTCCTTACGTGGCACGATTTGGATCCTTTTGTCCTCGTAAACATATCATTAACCAGCAATCGCTTTGTTGCTCTGCTGGGTGGCCATTTGCAGCCCTACATGGAGTTCATGTCCCCCAACAACGATGGGATTTTCCAGGCAGACAATGCACCATGTCGTCGGGCCCAATTTGTCCAAATTGGTTCGAGGAGCATTCTGGACGTTTTTGACGGATGGTGTGGCAACCACGTACGCCCGCCACGAACCCAAACCAGAGCATATGTATAACGAAGTAAATTTCTCCGTCATTTCTGTCCAAGCCAGGATTCGAACCCGGATCCCCTCATTCCGGAATAAGTCACTCTACCAATTGAGCTACGCGGACGTTTTATTCTGATTCCTATCTGCCTTTATGTCGTGTGCGTCCTGCTGGCAGGTACGTCACATCTCCCCCCCCCGAAAGAGGGCCGGGGGCATGGCCCACGGGTCAGCCGTGACCATGAATCGTTGCAGGCAGTCATCCACTGTAGAACGTGCACTTGAGAACTCCCAGTCAATTTTTTTTTCGAAGCGCAGGAGAAGGGATTTTCTGATTTCTCTTATCTCGCGGTGTGGAAATAACATCACACCATTGCGAGATTTTGAACGGTCGGGTCATCCCGATAGTTTGGGCGCCATTATAACGAAGTAAATTTCTCCGTCATTTCTGTCCAAGCCAGGATTCGAACCCGGATCCCCTCATTCCGGAATAAGTCACTCTACCAATTAAGCTACGCTGACGTTTGTTCTGACTACTATCTGCCTTTATGTCGTGTGCTTCCTGCTGGCAGGTACGTCACATATGGGACGTGTTGGAAAGATCCATTCGCACCCAAGATTCTGCACCAACAAATACCAGGAAACTGTGGGTGGCTGTGCAGACTGCATGGCTCAACATCTCTCCAGAAGCCTTTCCGCTACTTGTGAAATCGATGCCATGTCGAGTTGCAGCACTTCGCCGGGCTAGCAGAGGTCTTACACGATACTTGGTATGTATCCCACGACCTTTGGCGCTTCAGTGTGTTTGCACTTTCTTTTCGTACTCAATTAATGGGAAATGTTACGCAAGTTCCCAATTACTCCAAAAATAGGATCACTATTTTCACCTGAGGTCACATTCAGCTTTATCATTCTGCAGCTTCTTGCGCCATACCTGCTAAAGGACAATATTCTCAAGTTTCAAGAAAGATGCACTGTTTACTTGTTCGATTGCACTACTAGACGTTTTGAGATACACGTCAATTAAACGTCAAACTGCCTTTTTTTCTTAAGAATCCTAAAGATATCTTCACACATCTTTAGGATTTTTAAATCTTATTGTTTTTCAATTGATACAGGAACGTGCTCCTCATCCTCGAGTAAAGTGAATCAAATCGGACAAGGAAGCCGCAGCTTTATGTCCCAGTCTGGTCCACTTTCGTCATACTTTAACAACAACATAATACACTGACGGAAAAAATCCCAACACCAAGAAGGGGTTGTGTTAGATAAACGACAATTCGTAGGCGGTGAGAGTACATCTGTAAGATGACGTCTATACAAATTTCGCGCTCGGCGCATACGTGTGGCGCTAGTATCGCCCCTCGGAACATGCAAAGCAGGTTTGCTGTAAATACGCGCTGTAACGTTCGTGAGCGTTAGTTATCGTTGAGATTCGTCTAAGTGTGTTGATGTTAGTCAAGAATGCCTTCAAGAAGAGAAGCCATTATCAACAGCTCACGGAGTTTGAACGAGGTCGTGTAAGAGGGCTACGAGAAGGTGGATTTTCGTTCCGCAATATTGCAGAACGACTTGGCAGGAATTTAGCCACTGTGCATGATTGTTGGCAGCGGTGGTCAAGGGAAGGTACTGCCTCAAGAAGACCGGGTTCCGGCCGGCCACGTGGCACAACTGAGAGAGAAGACCGCCGTGTAAGGCGTATGGCCGTGGCGCATCGTACCGCGGTAGCAATTCGAGCTGCAGTTGCCACCACAGTGACACAAGGAACTGTTACAAATCGGTTACTTGAAGGACAGCTCCGAGCCAGACGCCCTGTAGCGTGCATTCCACTTACTCCAAACCACTGCCGTTTGTGACGTCAGTGGTGTCAAGCTAGAGTTCATTGGAGGACGGAGTGGATATCTGTTGTGTTTTCTGATGAAAGCTGGTTCTGCCTGGGTGCCAGTGATGGCTGTGTGTTGGTTAGAAGGAGTCCAGGTGAGCGCCTGCAACCAACCTGTCTGCGGCCGAGATACATTGGACCTACACCTGGAGTTATGGTCTGGGGAGCAATTTCCTATGACAGCAGGAGCACTCTCGTGGTTATTCCACGCACCCTGACGGCACAGTTGTACGTCGGTCTGGTGATTCAACCTGTTGTGCTGCCATTCATGAACAGCATTCCAGGGGGTGTTTTCCAACAGGATAACGTCCGCCCGCATACCGCTGTTGTAACCCAACATGCTCTACAGAGTGTCGACATGTTGCCGTGGCCTGCTAGGTCACCAGATCTTTCACCAATCGAGCCCGTATGGGACATCATTGGACGACAACTCCAGCGTCACCCCCAACCAGCATTAACCGTCCCTGCATTGACCGAGCAAGTGCAACAGGCATGGAACTCCATCCCACAAACTGACATAAAGCACCTGTACGACACAATGCATGAACGTTTTCGTGCTTGCATTCAACATTCTGGTGGTTACACCGGTTATTAATGTACCAGAATTTCACATTTAAAATGGCTCTTCTCATGCTTACATTAAGCTGTGAACTTGAAACCTTAATCGATTAAATATGTTACCTATACAAATGTATTGCCGCCATTTCATTCCTCTACAACTATTTTTTCGTGGTGTTGGGATTTTTTTTCCGTCAGTGTATGTAATCCTTGCACGACAACCTGTGTATCCACAAAAATTTAGACACTTCCTTCATACGGTGCTTTACAACACGAGAATGATGAAAACTGCTACACAGGGAAATACTCCTTCACAATCGTCTTTACAATATCTTCGTAGGCAACAAAATACTATAAATACCAGTCATCAGCGTTAAACCTTTGGCTGTGAAATTGAAGTGTTTTAGGACTCCATCTTATGAGAATTTCACTCCGTTATTCTTCAACTCAAAGACCGACAAATCACATGTACTAACTTGTTCGACGAATCTCATATGATCAGAGTAAGGTCGGGATAATTCCCATTCTTCCACTTTGCAGAATACAAAATATTAAGTATATATATTACCTTAATATTTGCCTTTCACACTTCCTTGGTGCTCATGAGTTGGCATACCAGACATGAACTGATCTCGATCCCTTAAACGCAACCATTACTCCATGGAGGATCCGGTCACCGTGGCCGCCATAGGAACACAACTCTTCCCCGTTTGATTTGGTTTGGTCTTTGTGATTTACTTCACAAAAGCTTTAATTTGGCCGTACATCATAAACCACAAGGTTTAGTAGAACTCAATATTCTGTTTGTTTTCACAAAAGTATCTATACTAAATGCACTTGAGAACATACATCCACAGAAAAGGATCGCATACCAGCCAAGTTTCTCAGCTTTATGTACACGCATTATCATTAGTTAATTGGTTTTAACGATTTTAATGTCTCAGAATACTTAAATAAGCCCCAGATTGCCGAGGCTTTGTTTTGGGATCTATATGAATACAGAAAAAAGAGAAATAAGAAGTTAAAGACCACAAAATCTACTGAAACAACTAATTTCCACAAAACACACACACACACACACACACACACACACCATTAGGTTACATCGTGCCTCCCCCTCCCCAACCCTGTTTTTTTGTCGTTGAGTGGTCTAGAGCGTCTGACCTCTACTAGAATCATTAGTCAATACAGGGATGTTGCGTTTTGCCTTCCGGCGCTGGTTTTTCCCTATTCCCTGGAACCGGTGTGTCTAAATTAGGGAAAATTCCTTATACAATACCTTAAATGTTCATATGGGGTTATTATACATCAAGAAGAAAACCTCTGTTGCCCATCTACATGAACCTATATTCCACACACTTATCCCAAATAAGAGGTCCACGTAATGGTCTAAATCAACCCTAGTCAGTCACATTAATCAGTCTCCCTCCCCCATATCAGAACAGAAAAGAACTATTATCGTGGTGTGCAAAATCATTACATCACCTGCAAACACCGTGAATTTTTAACTCTTTTTTAACTAAATCTCATAGTTATTTCATCATCTATATGTCATTAGATGCGAAATTTAGTGGATATTTTAAGAAATGTCTTAATTTTTCCTGTAGCTACTTCTGTTTTTAAGATATGACATAAAATATGGGGTTTGACAAACACATTGAAATTCACCTTAGCTGCGTATCAGTTGTTTCAGTCAATCATAGAATTTCTTTTACCTGATTGGCTGCTTCCTACTACCACCCGAATCCTACTCCAGCCTTTATGTTGGCACAGAGCTACAAGAGCATTGTAGTGGTCGCTTCTTGTTGTTATCATGGCATAATTTGTGTACATTCTCAATAATGGTTAAAACTGCAGAACTGTCCACAGCGAACAGAGTAAAAATAGTTTTTCTGCGTGAAGAGGGATATTCTTCAAGGCAAAAAGATATGACATAAAATATGGGGTTTGACAAACACATTGAAATTCACGTTAGCTGCGTATCAGTTGTTTCAGTCAATCATAGAATTTCTTTTACCTGATTGGCTGTTTCCTACTGCCACCCGAATCCTACTCCAGCCTTTATGTTGGCACAGAGCTACAAGAGCATTGTAGTGGTCGCTTCTTGTTGTTATCATGGTATAATTTGTGTACATTCTCAATAATGGTTAAAACTGCAGAACTGTCCGCAGCGAACAGAGTAAAAATAGTTTTTCTGCGTGAAGAGGGATATTCTTCAAGGCAAAAAGATATGACATAAAATATGGGGTTTGACAAACACATTGAAATTCACGTTAGCTGCGTATCAGTTGTTTCAGTCAATCATAGAATTTCTTTTACCTGATTGGCTGCTTCCTACTGCCACCCGAATCCTACTCCAGCCTTTATGTTGGCACAGAGCTACAAGAGCATTGTAGTGGTCGCTTCTTGTTGTTATCATGGTATAATTTGTGTACATTCTCAATAATGGTTAAAACTGCAGAACTGTCCACAGCGAACAGAGTAAAAATAGTTTTTCTGCGTGAAGAGGGATATTCTTCAAGGCAAATCACTGACAGGGTGGACTGTAATCAATCTATAGTTATTAGGCTACTGAAGAAAGTAAAAGACGCTGATGATATTAAAAATATGCGTCGCAGTTGAAGGCACTACAACCAGGCAGGACAGAGTGCTCAGAAAGCTAAGTTTAGCTGACAGGAAGCTCAGTTCACCTGAATTGCTTCAGAGATGGTCTGAAATGACTGATTTTACTGTTAGTACCTCTACTGTTAGGAGGAGGCAGCTTTGCTTCACTACCCAGTTATAGCATAAACACTGTTACAAACGTTCGACAGATGGCGCGCAACCGGTTCGCAACGTCACCGACCACCAGGAGGCATGAAGCAGCTAGTGAATCATTGTGCGTTCAGTTATTGAGGAGATAAGGTGTTTCGTGAAGTACTTGCCATGGAGTGGGGCGATCATGAGAATCGCGTTGCTGTAATAGCTCTGCACAAAGTTGGAAAATCAGCTTCCGAGATTTTCAACATACTGAAGAAGCTGTAAATCAGCCGAATTTTTGTCTACCGGAGCATAACAAGGTTCCTTGAGACTGGGACCGACGCTGACCGCCCCAGAAAGGGTCGGCCGCGTACCGAGAGGACTGCTCGCCTGGCGAAAGCAGTGGCAGCCCGTATTCGACGAAATTTGCTGCAGCGTTATGCAGGCAATCCTCACAGACAGATTCTTTTCTCTGATGAAAATGTTTTCACTGTTGAAGAGGTTTTCAACCTCCAAAATGACAGGGTGTATGCGTCAACCTCACAAGAAATTCAGGAGAAAGCTCCAAGGATCATGAAGGGCCATCATCCTACTTCTGTCATGGTTTGGTAGGGAGTCTCCTACGAGGGTACCACGGAGATTCATTTCTGTGAGAAAGGAGTGAAAACATCTGCCAAAGTCTACCAGGACAGGGTGTGGGAGACAGTGGTCAAAAATGTGAGTCACACCTTCGTCCAAAACCGGAAGTGGAGCTTTCAGCAGGATTCCGCACCTGCCCACAAGGTAAGCAGCGCACCGACGGTGGGGGGTCCAACGGTTCTGGACCCCCTAAAAATAAGAGCAATGACCCCAAGATATTGTGCTGTTACAAAAACCAAGCATAGTTAATCCATGCATACTATATTGCATGCACACGCAAGATATGTTCTTTAAATTAAGAAAAAAATAGTCAAAGCATGTGTATTCTTTCAGTCCTCCTTGAGAGGAGTTTCTCCTGGGAAACATGAGCTTCAGCTACTAGGATCTTAGTGTTTGTTCTACGTCTACGGGGAGGTGTGGGATAGGCTAATGACTTTCGAGGTATCTTAGTTATGCTGTTGCTTTAATCGGTCGGGGGATAGGTGGTAGAGGATGTGTAACACTGTTGATACATCTGCTCGGTAAAAGAGCCTGTGACCTTCCTGAAGCTGCGGTAACCTCTGATCCTTCACCCTACGGACAGAGTTACTTCAGGTTCCTAATGGTTATCCAGAAATTTTCTGGTTTTCATATAAAACTCCTCCCTAGATATTCATCGAAAACATAGGATAGACGGACGGACGGGCACACACACAAAGTGCAAACATGGTGTGACATTTATGCGCAGTCCGTGAAAACCATCCACAAAATTTCAATAGTGCCGGGGTCACTACCGCTGAGGGTTTTGGCGGAAAACGTCTTACCCAGGCGGTGCCGTCGGGCAAGGTGTTTGTAGGGTTGGTAAGAAAGAAATGAGCGCAACGAACTTGCATGTTTTTTATTTTATTTATTTCTCACAATGCTGACTAATTCGTAAAGTTTTGTTGAAGACAGGACAATGGTACGAGTAGCATGATATGCAAGACTTAAATGCTACACTTATGTCTCTAGCGAACGTTAAGCCTATCGTGGCGTTCTTAAAAGTTGTGGAGTCAGTTAGATCCGCGGCCAACATCAATCTGAACTTGTAGTTCAGAAACTGTTTTAGATGATCGTTCGACACCTCAATGTTAAAGTGCCCGGTGAGCAGAAGAGGTATGTTGGGATCGCAGGGCCAGCCCCTACCTATTGTTCTGACATGCTCTGTGCATTAAAGAATTAGTTGAAAGAGAAACATCTCGATGTAGTTGAGTGGTGTCTGTGGATGAATATCGACTGACACTAGAACTAATTTGAATTGGTTGGATATCTCAACTTCCACTAGTACGCCTTCGCCGACATGAATATCCTGTAGACAATTGTATCCAGAATACTTGGATATTAGCCGTCGTGGAACGGGTCTAGCGACATGAGCCCTGCACGTTTTCTGATTCTTAAAGACTGCCGTACCACCGTAGAGTCCACTACGCTTCTTCTTGCCAGTGCCACGACTCGTACTGGGCTGTTGGTCGTCGTCATAGATGTGTCTGTCGCACACTTTGGACTCAATGCGTTTGAAGCCGGGTATGTCGACGGTTTTGTCTTTATCCATCCAAGTCTCCGTGAGTGCCATGCCAAGCAGTCGGAACGTAAAGTGACTGGGTCGCTGCTCAAGTCCAAGTTGTGTGCCACCAAACTTTGAATGTTAAACGTGCACACTATGAAATACTCTTTTCTCGTCGTCACCGTCGTCGTCAGTAGTGTTGTTGTATTGATTGAATCCACAGAATTTCTAAACGTCTGTTGTTACCGTGTACGGAAGATGTCTCTCAAGACGCAAGTATTCGTTGGTCATCTCCTTAAGCCCTGGCGCGTTGCTGCTTTTGCCGTGATAGAAGTTGTAGTCGTTGTTTGCATGAGCACAACATAACCTGTTGAACGTCTTTATCTGTGAATTCTTGTTGTAATAATTACAACATAGCTGCATTGGGACGTTTTAAATAATTTTGGAACCATATGTGTTCACAAACTCCACAAACAAAACCCAACTTGTTACTATAGAACGAATTTTCAAAGTGCTTCATCGCCAGACGCCAATGGATTATAAACGCTAAATCTTGATTCCCAAACGTCTCATCTGCTTGTATTTCGTCGCATTCCATCGGTTCTATCTCACTGTCGACATTCACTGCCTGTGAACTGGCGTTAGGTGTTGCGGCGTCTGCGCGACAGGTTCTCGCCTCAGCTTTTCAACACTGCCTCATCCTCCGCGTTCGTTCTGCTGCTGTCATAGGGGCCTTTTTGGATTCCTCATTTATTCTTCTTTCACTTTCTCAGCGTTTACGATACGCATTTACCTTCTTGTTTTGAAGACATTTCGACATTTTTGAAATTTTAACGAAAATTTGTCCAAGTTCAACAATTTGTCACTGTATATTTTTTCAAGTTCTTTCACTATTGTCACTATGAGTGTTTTCTTTTATAGTACTCGTCGAGCTCTGTTAAACGACATCTCACGCAACGTCCTACGCGTTCCCGAGCTATACTAATTTTGCAGCGCGGCGAACCGGTAATTTTCCACTCCAACTTGGCAACCATCTTATGGCGGCGTGTGACGTCAGACGCTCAAGGCTAGTATCGCGTGACATTCTTTCATCCTTGCTCTTTTAAACTGTGTATTGCTTATTTCGATATATGTTATAGTTTTAAAGTTATTAAGATTTGTCTGGTATACGCAAAATCGTAACATCGACTTTCGCATAGTTTCCCTCCCTACTGGACCCGCGGGGTAAAACGTTTTCCGTCAAAACAGGCGGACGTACAGACAGACGGACAAAAAAGTGCTTACGTGGTGTTAGGTGCAAGAGTTGCTTTCTGACCTTAAAGTCATCCTGTAAATTTCGTCTCCGACCAAGGAGGTTCAACGAAGTAAGTGTCAATCCATGATAATATTTCTAGTGTCAGTATTTATCTATACGAGGTCAACACACACACACACACACACACACACACACACACACACACTTTTTTCTACGAGAAGATATTTTCTGGACTGACCACCCCCCCTCCCCGCCTCTTGTCAAAATCCTAGGTGCGCCACTGCATAAGGCCAAGTCAACCCAGGAGTGGCTTAAGGCGAATTTGCCAGACTTCATTTCTGCAGCTGATTGGCCTTCAAGCAACTAAGACCTCAACCCATTGGACGACAGAAAGAGGCATCACAGTATTGACAGCCTCAAACGCTCTTTGGTGCAGGCAGTAGCAGCAGCTTTCTCTGTGCAGACCCTGCGTAAAGCTATCGATGAGCGGCCACAGAGACTGAAGGACTGTGTGAAGGCAAAAAGATGCCATTTTGAAGTGATTGGTGCCATGTATTCACAAGTGTACTACTTACGTCATATCAAAGGTATATTAAAATATCTTTAAATTTCTTTTGCTATTTCATTGAATAATTTGTAACTGTATTTATGGTAAGATTAGGTATGACTTACGTGGTTGCAAACGCAGGCGTAAACCCCTGTTAACTGAAAGTCAAAGACAGCGTAGACGTTTTTTTTTTATATTGGAAGTTTAACGACCACTGTGAGCAACTCAGTGGGCTATAAGCAATCACCTGCCCCTAAGTTAGGGCCACTGGTTCCAGGGAAGGGAGAGAGTCAGTGCCGTAAGGCAAACACAACATCTATGCCTCCCTCGGGATTCGAACCCAGATCCATTTTGGACGAATGATCAGAAGTCATCGCTTAGACCACTGCACCACAGGGGCAGCCAGCGTAGACTTCAGTGTGCAAAACAGCATGTCTCGTGGACAACCAAGCAATGGGAAAATGTCCTTTTCACTGATGAATCAGACTTTTGCCTTAATGGGAATCAGAGTAGTGCCTATGTAAAGAGATTCAGGCATGAAGAATTCCATCCAAGTTGCTTAGTGACTAATCTTAAGCATCTGGTGAAGGTCATGGTCTGGAGCTGCATGTGGGCACATATCGTTGGGACCCTCCATATTATCGATGGTACGGTAAATGCACAGAAACACATCTGCATATTAGGAAACAAGATGCTACCATCATCTAGAAGACTTTATGACGGCAATTTTATTTTTGCATGATGACAATGCTCCCGGCCATCGTGCTAAAGTAGTGAAAAAGTGGTTTCAGGAAAAAAATGTTCAGCATCTTGATCGGCCGCCAAAGTCATCGTACTTAAATCCGATAAAAAAAATGTAGCTCAAAGTCTCGTATGAACTATCAAAAAAGAAGCCAAAAACCAAAATTCAACTCGCTGAAGATGTAATTCAAATTTGAATCGTATTGTTCAACCCGATCTTTTACAAAACATTGTTCACAGTATGACATCAAGATGCAAAACTGTGATTAAAGCTAAAGGCTGGGAAACAAAATGTTAGGTACATTTTATAATTTTGCTTCATTATATTTCTCTATTTAAATGTTACTTCATTCCTTTTGAACTACAAAAACGATTTATTGCTGTTAACCTAAGTATTGGATAAATTATCTTTTACATAATTTCGACTTGGTCATGATTTTTGTAAAGTATCTTAAGAACAGACTACAGGAAAAACTAAGACATTTTTGAAATCTACATTTCATTTCGCATCTAATTGCAAGATAAATTGATGAAATAACTATGATAATTAATTTGTTAAAAAAAAGAGTTAAACTTAAATTCACGGTTTTTGCAGGCGATGCAATACACCACTGTAGGTCACGTTCTGAGACCATGCCGCATCATTAGAAGCGTCTCTAGAATCAGCTGAAACAGCTTGTTTTAAATGGTTCTACGTTTTACCTCCTTACATATTGAGAATCAACACATTTTCCTCAGTCCTATCAGGAACAGCAATGATTGATTTCGCAACACTAACTAAGCCTGTTGGAGTTTCTCAGCTACGACATCCTCCGACGAACGAACAGTACAAGAAACGTAACATGTTTGGCAGGACCACCCTTTCATAAGGCTTACTACAGAATTCGGTTTTATGGTCAAATAAAGCACATCTGACACATTTAAGCAATATATCCAGGTCCTTTCACAATTTATTAAAACTACTACTTTCTACTGAACCTCTAACTTCAGAACTTCTAACTTTTTAATACTAGAACTTCTAACTTTTTATTAAAGGTAAAGCTTTCTACTGAACTTCTAATCAACAAAACAATGTATCCAGACTTGCAATCCACAAGTTGTAGCAAAATCGGTATACTCTCTTCATCATCACGCGAACCACACGAGAAGCTAATACAAAAAGCGCAAATGAAGAATACGCATTTTATCCCGGAAAACAAGGGCTGCCACAAGTTTTTGCAAAATTTCAGTACCCAGTCCAGTCTTCTTGCTTGCCTTAAACGCACAGAACGAATTCAACAGTCATAAAATTAAACTAATACAACAGTCATAAATTACATTCACTCGAAAAGCACCAACGATATCACTCCACTGTAAGAGAAACTCCAAATGCAATTGGCATCACACAAACACTTTTGCATCACAACACCATTAATTAAAACGGTTTTTTTTCTACTAGTTGATATAATTGCGTTTCGGATACCCCAGAGAATTTGGGAAATGGTTTATTTATGATGTAAGGGATATTTAATTCCTCCTCAAATATTCGATTGAAAAAATAAGTATTCAATCATTAGATAAACCTGATGATTGAATTTCGGGGAAAACATTACACCAGTTCTCCGTGATACATTTTCCCATTGGGGAACAAGCCTGCTAAACAAACTTTCAGATACATTCGCTTTTGGTCCCAAGTAAAATCTGTTCAGGAAGCTAAATAAATATACTCAAAATATTTTAATTTTAAAAAATATGTTCGTTTAATTTGTTGTAATTTGCCGAATGTTCATGAAGTTGAAAACAATATCATAAACGTGTACCAAGTGCCATTAATCGCATTGTTTTAGATGGAAAAGGGCCAAGGCCATGTGTATTTTGGTTGATTGCCAATTTTTTTGAAGCCAAACATTTTAAAGACCATTCTTAAAAGTTATTACAAAACTGGGAAGTTTTTAGCAAAATCAAAGTGTTTCACTACTTTTCACGTACAAAACGGTCTCTTTTGCAATATATTATAATAAAAACGCTTCGTAATAAAATGAAGTCACTCAAAAACGTACAACTCCATCCCCGCCTCTTCCCTCCACTCAAATAAAAATGCAATAAATCGCAGTAATGAGTATAGTTAGGTAGATTAACGCCGATATTTGCTTAGAAACTTAGCTGCCTATAACTGCATTTTTTAACAATTATTTTAAAAGTACGAGTTGTTTATTCTTTTATTTAAAAGATAATTTATTCCTAGGTAAGGAAAGAATCATTCCCATAGAGCGTAAATGCTATCCATGTGTAACACAGTATTCGAAAAATACTGCTAAAGTGGCCAATTAATTAAGAGGTTACGATGCACCAAGTCTGGATTGATAAGCCTTAAAATTTACTTTTTGTGTTTAACGGTCGCTAACAACATCTGTCTTAGTTTCGCTAAACATGAATCCTTTCTAATCGTATTAAGCTTTGCCATAACATGCATATTTATTCCATAGAAGGGCAACGTTGAAAAAATCAGCTTTTTTTTTTTATTGAAGGTTTAACGACCACCGTGAGCAACTCAAGGGGCTACAAGCAGTCGCCCGCAAGGCTGTAAGACAAACACAACAGCCATGCCTCACCGGGCTTCGAACCCGGACCTCTCCGGGACGAATGATCATAAGCCATCGCTTAGACCACTGCGCAAAATCAGCTTTCTCGCTTACATTTATTTATTGATTGCGCTTCGACCACTGTGAGCACCTATGACTATTAAGAGTCACCCGTACTGAATTTTGAGGTGGTGGTTCTGGAGAAGGGGGAGAGCCAGCTCCGATGGACAAACACACCACCCACGACTCACCTGGAAGAGCCGAGCCTAGATCGGAGCACTATCCAGAAACCTACGCTTCTGACCATTCGGCCACCGAGTCGGCATTCTTAAACGTGCTGCAATACTTAATATTCTTAAACCAGCTGCAATACTTAATATTCTTAAACCAGCTGTAATTTACTTTTTTTCTTTGTATCTTTGTATTTATTTAGTTAGCTTTATTTTTATTTATTTAACTAGCTTAATTTATTTTTATATTTACTTATTTGATCAGCTTTATTTCTTTCTTTAACCAGTTGTAATATTCTTAAACCTACTGCTTTTCATGCCAACATTAGAAAAACATATGCAGATGCTAGTTCCGTAATAAACAGGACTTAACTCGTAGATGTCAAACATGTTGCCAAAAAGTTTGTCATACTGAAAAGATTTCTCCACCATTATACAAACTCTGCGGACAGAGGGAAAAACTAAGCATCTTGTCAAAAATTTGATGTTTTCAGAAAGTAGTTTCCTATGAATTATAAAAAATTAATACCGAACCATTTTTTATTCGAGGTTAACGACCATCGTGAGCAACTCAGTGGGCTATAAGCAGTCGCCCATCCCTAATTTAGGGCCACTGGTTTCAGAGAAGAGAGATTGCCGTAAGACCAGCACGACATCCATGCCTCACTGGGATTCGAACCCGGGCCCAACTCAGAGAATGCTCAGAAGCTACAGAGGCAGCAAACCTGTGTCATCCGTGATGTTATTATTCATTATCCCACATACCAAATATATATTGATGTATGAACAATATATTTCATGTAATAACTGAAGAGAACATATTTTGTACTTTGGTATTTTATTGAACAATTTTAGATTGACTTGAAGGGAACCCTAATTGAGGATTATTGTTTCAAGAGTGAACACCGGAGCCGAATGAAAAGGACGATTTTTTTTTTGTTTCTTTCAGGGTTCAACGACCGCCATGAGCAACTGTAAAGGTTATAAAGCAGTCGCCCATCTCTAATTTGTTGCCATTATTTCCAGGAAAGGGGAAGATTCCCCGCCTCAGACCAGTCGGCGATCGGGATTGTTGATTTTCACCTTAGACTTTACGGAGGATTCCGCAGTGGATAGTTAAAATTGTATCTCGTGGTCATAATTTCTTAAAACTCGCTTAAAAGCTCTTTTCAAACGACTGTTTTGAAATTCTAAGATACTATTTCGTAACTCTTGAATTAACATTTACTAAGTAGGAATCAACAATAATTGGAAGTCATATTTTCACTTCGTGAAATTTCATTTTTATTGTATACTATTAAGTAAGTTCTTTGTCCGCAGTACTACATAGCTCAAATATTTCTTTGTACTTTGGCAAGAGCTAATTTCACGTTAGGCAGCGCGTTTCATCCTTGAAAGAACGGTTTATAAATCTTAAATCTTACCTGATGCGGCGACGGCAACTTGGCAGCATTCAGGGTCGATTTGTAACCATGTGTCCAGGCAACCCGTTCCTTCCTGCATACCTGTCTCCTTCCAAATGTCCAAAGCTTGCGGTATCTCCTCTTTACGCATGACTCGAATAATATAATCTGGCGATCCTTCAGCCATAGGTAAAATTATTGTCTTAAATATGCTCTTGGCTCAAAAATGCTGGATTGTAAAAGATACCTGTATTAAATCTGAGGCATGCAACTACGTGTAGCCTCGGAGTAGACAATCGCTTCTTGTGAGAAAAGTTGTTGCCCCCCGGCGCGATGATGCCTGGTAAAGAAGATTGCTACAGATTCCGAGCGGCGGGAGAGGGATCATCAGTACCCTTGTGTGCGCGCCAGGGCGTCGCTTAGCAACGGCGCGTGCCAACAAACACTGTAACTTCCTTCCTTCGACACACTGAGCAAGATGGAGTGAACGAACAAGGGGGGATAGGGGGATGGTCTGAGCGGGAAATACTCTTGCCAGCCCAAATCCCTCCTCCTCTCTTCCTCCGATTACTATATGACGTCACAAAGGAACAGGCGAGGCGCGAAAGCAAAGGGATTACATTTGCGGAACCAGCTTCTATGGATCTCGCACTAGTGAAACGAAAGAATCTGTTAGCTGGTGATAAAGCAAAATTAACAAGCTCGCTTCGTTTAATTTGGAAGGAGTTTCTTTGTAGCATTTGTTTAAAAGAAAAATTACTCAGCCTAGCATTGGCTGTAAAATTGACGGCATTTTGTTCTTCTGTGACGGGAATAGGATTACGTCACGAGGACTTCCCTCGATCACGAAAAGGTGCTCAAGTCTTTTCGTATCCTCCATTTATTTCATATCGCACTACGGATTGACGTGGAGGTTACGTTTCTAGAGGCTTTTCGTAAGTCGGATTCTTTTTAACCACAGGCACTCGATTTTTTCCCCCTGCGTAATTACTGAGCGTCTATGCAGTGGCGTACCTGAAAAACTGGGGGTCACCCGCAAATATATCTTCGAGGCCCTTTTGTGAAAATCTATTAGCTTTCATTTACTGAAATTTTTGAAGTCCATATTATTAACTAGGTTTTAAGGGAGTTTTAATAATTCAAATTCTTTGGAGCCTACAGGTATTTTTCGTAAAACCAAAAGTATTGCACGTTGTAATTAGATCAGATCATATGTAGAGGATTTTAGGAACAGAGTGTCTGACCCCAGGTCTGAAACAACCCTTAAAAATAGGAAGCCAGAAGATTTGGGCTAGGGTGCCCGATAGGAAAGTGACACGGAAGCGAGGGGGAGGAAGACGCCCTTATTTATTACCGGGGGGCCAGTTCCCTGGGTTCGACAGCTTAACGTGTCCATCCGACGCACGGCGGGTATTTAGTGGCTCGAATGTTCGTACCTACCCAGGATCGAACCTGAGGTTATCCCCATGGCAGTCACGAACGCTGACCACTAGGCCACCCGCGGCCACGTTGTAATTAAAATGATCGTCCTAGATTTATATCATTACAAAATATTACAAAACACATACGCCCATGGGCACCCATAGCTTAGTTTTCAGGAGGGTGCAAAAGTAGAAACTGTGAACACAAATCGCATAACATACGTAAACTTTCACTGTGCCATCTGTATCCTCCAGGGGCGTCGACTTCTCCAAATTATTAGGGGAGCAGGCATGAAGAGATCAGACGTGGGAGGGTCATGTCTCTTCCATTGTCTGGAGGAAAATTAATAAAAAGGAGGGGCAAAAAGATAAACTACGAGATTCGACGTATATTTTATATTGCAATTGTTCATCAGCAAATGAACAAGGAAACAGAAATATTACTTTGCTGAATATTAATATTTTTAAAAATATTCAGTCTGTGATTTTATAAAAATATCCAGAGAGATTTTATTTCCAAAATTTAGTAAAAAATATGAGACATTAGCTGGGTTATTCAAACAAAGAACAATAAGCGCAAAAACTAAATAGATAAATAAAGGCGCTAGAAATTATACGTTTCTGTATTTTACTTATTTTAGTTCTGATAATTGTTTTAAGCGTTTACCACTTATCATGAGCTCATGTCAAACATTATTAATATGAGGTAACCAATTCAGTTTCTTATCAGATGAGCAATGCTGAGAATGGGAAAAAAGTTTTCATTTATTTTGTTACTTGTTAATTTTTTGGAAATAAATCGCTCTGGCCTCAAAAGGTGGAGCTTGGTCCTCCTTACGAGGCTAAAGTGATTATTTAATTAAACAGGACGAAAAATATTAGGTGGCACTGCCCCCCCCCAGCGAAATTATTGGAGGGGGAAGATTCATCTTGCCCCCTACAGTCGGCGCCTATGGTATCCTTTAACCATTTTTACCACACATACGTAGATAAATTTCATTGAAAAGCTGACGACCCAAAAACTGCATAAAAAAGACTGATAAATGAAGTTCCACAGCATATTGAGGCAATAAAAAATTACTTTGTTCATAGGCGTAGCGTGACCAAAAATTGGGGAGGGGGCTAAATAAGTGTAAACTGATGTTTGGTAACTAAATAAGTGTAACTAAAATGCATTCTTGGAAATAGTTTCTCCGAAAATGCTCGTTTAAAATTGCCATAACTTAGGTTTTTACATGCTTAATATATCCAAAGGTACGAGGTGTACCAATCTTGGTTGTTTCACCCTAATGAGGATAAAAAATACAACAACAAAAAAACATGCCTTTGAAAGCACCTCATGCAGTCACCTAATGATGAAAACCATCATCAGATGACTGCATGCTATTATTGTGTATGGAATGACTGTTGGAAAGTAGTCATAGCAATGTTCGCTATTGCTTAGCGTTGTTCCCTTGGCTGTATGTCACACTTTTATGTATTATAACATTTAAAAGGCAAACGACTAGTTATTATTTTTCCAATTTTTAAGTTGAGGGGACACGTGCCCCCCGACGCTACGCCTGTGACTTTGTTGTTGTTCTTAGATTTGCGCCTTTTGACTATTTATGTCTCATGCACCACAAACTCCAGTGATAATTGAATTGACCATCAAGAAGGGGGAAAAAAAGACTCCCAAAAGACAAAGTTCTGGAAAAAAGCTTACGAAACTCTCTGTCCAATAGCAAATGGCCATCCTTGAAGATGCTATGTTTTTCATTTCTTCGCCTTTCACACTGCCCTTCACTGTACTCATGTATACTGTACTCTAACACGCAGGGACAGTTTCAATATTATTACTTTCCACTGCAAATTCCCAATGTTTTTACTAAATGCATACACACCTTCAACATAAAAATTAGCAATCAGAATGAATGATATGGCGAAAATCTTTGCAGTGCCTCCCAAGAACTGAAATAACATTCAGATTTCCAGGGGAGAGCAAGTGCCCCCTCTTGCCCCTCCCTATGGGCACCCATGCATACGCCAAAGCTAATAATAGCATGCAAATTTTATTTTTTTACAGAACTGAAGCTTTTTGAAATGTCTCACGATCGGTCTCACAAAACACGTAACTGTCGTATGACAGTATATCTAAAGACCTTTTCCGATTTTTACGAAAATACAGAACCTAGTAAGCAAATAATTACGTAACATTTAAGAACTATGGCTCACAAAAAATAAAACTACTTAATTTTTTTACTGTTGAATATATTTTTAATGGACCTTAATACGAGTATAATGCCACAATGTTTTGCGCATAGTATTTTTTTTTCTCTTCACTCTGGTTTGAAAAAAATGACACAGGTCTCTGCTTTTTCGTCCTTCACAAAGAACACCTTTCAGTTCATTATATTCTGAAGGATGTGTAGCTGTGTGCAAACAACTGTAATACATAATACCTTATCCTCATTGGTGTAAAAATTTCATTCAGTGAACTGATATTTCTTTCACACTCTCTGGTTAATATACTGTGGTTAATATAAAGGGGCCGTAAGTCGTCCACAATAGCTGTTTTTCCATCAGCTAGTTTTTGTAAACCAAAATCGCAAAAATGATTTCCAAATACTTTACTTATTTATTGAAAAAATTACTAAATATTACCTTTTTAATACTTTATTCAAAGCTGCCGTTAAAGTACCCTGGGTATTTCTCTAACCAGCTTCATATGCAGTTTCCGCAAAATATTTTATAAAATCTTTTTCCTGAGGTTAGAGGCCCTCTCAGCTGTGACGCCACTTCGCAATGCGGGGTTTGCGTGGGACTATCAGCAGGGCCGTAGCTACCGGGAGGGCAGTTGCCCTTCCAGAATGGTCATTCCGAGGGCGTAAATTCATGCTCTGGAAGATGTATAAAATAGAAATTGTAACTAAAAAAGAAAGTTTCATTCTTCAGTACTCTCTTTTTAAGGACTTTGGTTAGTCTCATACAGTATTCCATGCAGTTAGCCAGAGATCTGAACATCTCATATCCACCAAGGGAATTTTCCAAAACAGTGAATGGAGACATAGAAAACAATATGCTGACATGTCTAACCTCCATGACCTTTCCGAACATGCTGTTGGAATGAAGAGCTAATTAATCATCTGTGCCCTGTCGCAGAAAGTTCTCTAAGCGTTTAACCTTGAGCGGAATTTTTCCAAGCCCTACCCCTAAAATTCTTCCTATTGTTAAGTTTTTATCCGGCACTCATTCGTTCTGCGCTGGTTTGTTTTTTAGCACGTCTTTTGTAAAAAAAGATCGTGCTTCTGTTATCGGTTTGTCCGTCCGTCCGTCTGTACCCACGGTATCTCTGCAACTATTAGTCCGATTTGAAAAAATGTTTTTGCATTCGGAAGCTTGAAATGTGCGAATGATGATCCTTCATTTCGGTTTTTTTTACGATGTACAATTTTGCCGCTAGAGGGCGTAAATGCAGATGATGTCGAATTCAAAATTACGTTTTGATCCACATATTTGCTTCTAAACATCCGATTGAAAAAATTATTTTATCTTTCGATTCCATTTATGTCGAAGAGTGTTTTAGATATAGTTTCCTTTTCAAATTGCTCACAGATTTTCCGCTAGGGGCGTAAAAGTAAATAACATTTTTCCCGATAACTCTTCTCCTAAAACTCCGATTTATTTTTATTTTTTTTCAGCTGATACATCTCCTGATGGCAAATCTTTTGCATATAATTTCGAATTTTTGGTAAAAAATACTTTGGCCACCAGGGGGCGTAAGTGTTAAGTTTTGCTTCTGATGTATTCGCCATAAAATCGGAGCTTCTAAAATATCGATTGAAAAAATCTTTCGTGGACTGATGCCACTCACATCGATAAACCTTTTCGGAATATTTTCTTCCTTAAATATCTCACAGTTTCTCCGCCAGGGGAGTAGATGGATATCTTATTTTTGTCAATATCTCTACTCTAAGGGTTCGGTTTGAAAAATACCTTCTTTGTTGGACAGTGTTTCCAGTGTGACATGTGCTTCATATAATTTCAAAATTTTCAAGTAATTCATAGACTTTCCGCTAGGGGGCGTAAAGTTAAATTGCGTTTCTCCCTATATCTCTGCTTCTAAATCTCCGATTTGAAAAAATCTTTCTGCACCGGATACAGGTCCTGATGGGAAATCGTTTGCACATAATTTCTAATTTTTGTAAAAAAAAAATGGTTTGGCCAACAGGGGGCGTAAATCTTAATTTCCGCTTCTGATGTATTTGCAGCAAAATATGAGCTTCTGAATTCTTGATTGAAAAAAAACGTCGTCTGTAGACCGATACTACTCGTGTCGACAAACCTTTTAGAAACATTTTCTTCTTAAAATAGTGCATGGTTTTTGCGCAAGGGGGCGTAGACGTATATCTTATATTTGTCAATATCTCGATTTTTAGGAGTCCGATTTAAAAAATTCCTTCTTTGTTGGATAGTGTTTCTAGTGCGACATGTTTTTCCTATAATTTCAAAATTTTCAAGTAATTCATAGACTTTCTGCTAGGGGGCGTAAAGCTAAATTGCGTTTTCCCCCATATATCTGCTTTTAAACCTCCGATTTGAAAAATTCTTTCTGCATCGGATACAGTTCCTGATGGGAAATCGTTTGCACATAATTTGTAATTTTTGTAAAAAATGGTATGGCCACCAGGTGGCGTAAGTCTTAATTTCCGCTTCTGATGTATTTGCAGCAAAATATGAGCTTCTAAAATCTCGATTGAAAAAAAAAGTATTTTGTTGGCCGATGCTACTCATGTCGACAAACCTTTTAGGAACACTTTCTTCTTGAAATAATGCATGGTTTCTATGCCAGGGGGCGAAGATATATATCTTATTTTTGTCAATATCTCTACTTCTAAAAGTCCAATTTGAAAAATTCCTTCGCTGTTGGATAGTGTTCCTATAAATTCAAAATTTTCACGTAAATCATTTAGACTTTCCGCTAGGGCGCACAAAGGTAAATTGCGTTTTCTGCTCCTAAAACTCCGATTTGAAAAAGTTCTTCCTGTATCGCATACAAGACCTGATGGAAAATATTTTTCACATAATTTCTAATGTTTTGTAAACAATGGTTTGGCCACCAGGGGTCATAGGTGTTAATTTCTGCTTCTGATGTATTTGTAGCAAAATCTGGGCTCCTGAAAACTCGACTAAATTTTTTTCTTGGACCGATACTGCTCATATGGATAAACCTTTTGCGAATACTTTCTTCCTAAAATAATGCATGGTTTTCCCACTAGCGGACGTAAAGTCACATCTTATTTTTGTCGATAACTCTGTTTCTAAGAATTCGTAAGTTCAAGATTCCGTTTCCACCAATATCTGAGCGATTAAAGATCCGATTGAAAAACTTTTTTCTTCCGTCAGATACTGTTGTTTTCCATACTGTTCCATTGCCTTTGAATAGCTTTGATAAATTTAATTTGCGTCAGAACGAATTCAAAAGACGTGCTTATTGCACCCGAAAATTCGGTGTCATCTTTCTTGTTCGTTCTGCATTTAGAAGCGCATTGCATTTGCATTTAGAAGCGATTCTGCGCTGCTTTCTACATTTAGAAGCGGTTCTGCGCTGATTTGTTTTTCGTTCTGAAAAATTAGGACATAAGTTTTAAACTTATTTAAACTGTCAGATAGTGGCAACGATGACACTGCGTTTCTTTGGTTCGGCTACCCAGTCTCATGGTTCGACCATGCATGCGTCATGTTTCATACGAGCCCTTGTCTTCTACGTTTTTCCAAGTATCTACATCGTTCTATATTCCAAACTTTTCGTTCTTCCATTTCTTCTAAGGTATCTATATATGCCATCATACCTCCTGATAATGATTCTCTGACTTTCCTCTATCTGCCCGTGAAAAAAAAATCCTGAATTTTGCGAGTTTTGTGCTTTTGTTTTTCGACTTCCAGGGTTTATAAGCTGGGATCGGGACGCCACAGAATATTGTTTCAGCCCTTGAATTCCAGGGTCTATGAGCTGGAATCGGGACGCCACAGAATATTGTTTCAGCCCTTGACTTCCAGCTGGGATCGGGACGCCACAGAATATTGTTTCATCCCTTGACTTCCAGCTAGGATCGGGACGCAACAGAATATTGTTTCAGCCTTTGACTTCCAGGGTCTATAAGCTGGGATCGGGACGCCACAGAATATTGTTTCAGCCCTTGACTTCCAGGGTCTATAAGCTGGGATCGGGACGCCACAGAATATTGTTTCAGCCCTTGATATTATCGATTCTCACGTTTTCTCATGTGAGTCATCAAGGTGCGGTGGAAATTATGCCTAAGCTCTTTTGATAGAAATCTATGAAAGAAAAGTATTCTGTGGTAACGCTACTGCTGGCCTGGACCAACATATCCGAAGCCCAGATCCAAAGCCTCTTTCGTTCGATGCCGCAGCGTGTAGCGGCCGTTATTGCCAGCCATGGGGGCCACACCAGCTATTGATGTCTGCGTGTTCCGCAAGTCGCACGGGCCTGTAAGCTCAATCGTTTCATCTTTGTATCTGTTGTTATGTGTCCAGTAAATCTGGCGTTGCTATCTCGTGTCCTTCTTGGTGTTGCATTTTGGGTGGCCAGCAGTGTATATTGCGTTGATATGTATATATATGTACATATGAACTGAGTTTCGAATTTATAGTCCAAAGCAGATTTGTCCGGGTCAGTAACGTGTCCGGATCGGGTCGGGTCGGGTCGGGTCCGAAATTTTTGACCCGTTTCCAACTCTGGCCCAGGATCCCCCCACCCCCACCCCCACCCCATCTTGTAATGGTTGGTATACACCGGGGCGTCTTCTTGCAAATTGAAGCATCTAGAGGAAAACAACGGCGCTTGTGAAGGTCATAAAACGGTATAAATAACACCGCATACTGAGTTCCGTTAATCAGCGTTATTCTTGTTATTCAGGTGGGAAAGGCGGCGGACTGAAGCGCATTTGGCAAAGACCAAATTGCAATGGCCAGACGACTGCGTCAGAGTATTCCCTAGACGACAAGGCTTCTAGGATATCAGGTGTGGTTAGCACCTTCAAAAAGTGGTCCAAGGAGGGCAATCCACGGACCGCCTGCAAGGTGCTGAGCGACCACAGCTCATCGAGGCTACAGGTGAGCGAAGGTTATCCCGCATGGTTCGAGCCAACAGAAGGGATCCTGTGGCGCAACTCGCAGGTAATTTGAATGCTGGGGACGGGAGTAATGTGTCACAACACACACACTACCGTACATCGAACCCTACTGAAAATGAGAATGCGTAACCACAGACCGCTCTGAGTGCCCATGCTAACCTCGGTTCATCGTCGAATGCTTCTTTAATGGACACGCGAGCAAAAAAACTGGACCTTGAAGGAGTGGAAGAAGGTCGTCTGGTCTAATGAATCTCGTTTCCTGTTGCGCCATGTAGACAGCCGAGTACATGTGCGTCGTTTACTTGGGGAAACGTTGGAACCATGGTACACTGTGGGACGAAAACAAGCCTGTTGAGGAAGTGCAATGCTTTGGGAAATGTTCTGCTGGGAACTCTGGGTCCAGTCATTCATGTGCAGAGAACTATGACATCTAGCACTTACCTAAACACCATTGCGGACTAGGTACATCCTTTCGTGGCAACGGTATTCCCCTCTAGAAGTGCCTTCTTTCAGCATGTTAATGTGTCATCCACCCTGCCGTATTGTCCGAGAATGGTTAATTCACGAAACACGAGGAAAATTTCCAGGTATTGCCCTGGCTTCAAAATTCCTTAGTTATCAATCTAATCGACCATCTGAGGTTTGTGTCGGAAGAACAAGTCCGATCTGCGGCGGCTCAACCACGTAACTTACATCAGTTTAAAGATCTGCTGGTAAAGTGTTGGTACCAGATACCACAAGACACCTTTAGAAATCTTGTAGCGTCCTTGCCTCGTCGGGTAAGAGCTGTTCTGGTGGCACGTGGAGGACCAACATTGTATTAAGCAATTGGACATAATGCTTTTGGCTCTTCGGTGTATATTGTGTGTCTTATACAGTACATGGTCCTAAGACATGCAATAAATACCTGGAGCTCAAAATAGACCCATGGTGGTGCTGGTTGTCGTTTGCTACGTCTGCCTTCCTCATTGGCATCTGGGTAGACAACAGAACTGATTTATAAACACTTAACTTTCCCTACGTCTCTTTCAAATCTGCTGTCTTACAAAGACAAATGGTTATTTAACAGCTGAAGTCAAACCCTGCCTTCCCCAAATCCTGTCCAGCGTTATTCATTCCTTTGCCCTCCTAAAATTCTAGACAACATCATTCATAGATAGACAGCATTCGTGGGTAGCCAACCCTAATACCCCATGAAAATAAGCAAAGGTAAGTACCCTTTACGCCCGGAGGATCTTCTTGACAATCCACCTCAAGGTGATGTTGTATAAGATGGTAGTCCGACCCGTTATCACGTCGCTGTCCCGTTCTGGGAGCAGCACGTAAGTGCTTGAAGAAAATCGAGGCGGTGTAGAACGGAGCCGTTCAAACAATATCTGGAGCTCCCAAATAAACAATCTCCAGATATCTAAAGAATTGGTTCAAAGTCGCAAACATAAGCGAGCTTGACCCAAAACTCTCTAGGTTCTTCAGTAGCCCAAAAAATTGCCCAAACAAACTGATTAAGAAGGCTGCCTTCCCCGAATCCTCTCCAGCATTATTAATATATGAATATTTATTCATACATGTATATTTCATTCAGTGGCGAAGCGTCAATGGAAGCAAGGGAAGCATTGTTTCCCTTTGGTTCATGCGCTTTCTTTTGCGTGGATTAAAAATATGTAGCATTAAAGTAAAATAAAAATATCACACCAACGTAACGCTGCGGACATTTTTTTTTTCTGTATCTCTTATTTTTAAGAAAGCAAATTTATATTTTTATTTTTACGAAAACAAGAACAAATGTCTCGTACGTAAGTCGCTCGTTGGAAGCAACGCAGAAAATGCATCCAGCTGAACCTCAGTAACACGGCATGCCCACCCGCAGAGTGACCAACCACAGCCAGTAATGCTATGCTAAGCATAGAGCTTGGGGAAGCTTTCTCCCAAACGCTTCGCTTCCACCGCGCCGAAGGCAGAACCACACAAGAGAGTTTCGAGGACAAAGCCACTAACTTCAGCCTGCGCTCTTTCCAAACGTTCATTCAGACTCAGCACTCAGAGAACTCCCGTAACAATACTTTGAAGTTGCAATTTGTCAAAAGTTTTCTGTGTTAGTGCAATTAGTTGATTCAGTTCCATTATTGGCTTATGGTTTGAACTTTCAGTAGTTTTATGTTGCACGTTCTTTAGCGGTGACATGCCATTATTTCAGGAATATAAAAGTAAGCGTTACTTTTGTTAGTGTAGCTATTTGTTTCTGTGACTCTGCTGAGGAATGTAAGCAATGGACTCTAACGCATCTACAGTACACGGCCACGTGAACTCCCAAAACTCCGAAAACTGCATTCTAGAAAAAAATACTTTCTCTGTCTTTTGGATCATTTTCATAATCATATAAAATCACATTTATAAATCAAAAAAAAAATTCTCTATAAAATCATATAAAATCACATTTATATAAGTGTGATTTTATATATACCTCGTATAAAATCACATTTATAAACTAAAAAAAAAAATATCACTCTCCCTCTCTCTAAGAGCCCGAGCCTGAACCGCAGTAAATATTCTCTACCCCGAGTCCGATTTGGGCCCGGGCTGTGCTTAGGGCTTTCGGGCTCGGGCTAAGCTTCGTCTCAGCTTTGATAGAAGCAATTCCCAATTCTTTTCGCTGTGTGGGCAACATTTTCACTGAACATTTTTTTTTTGTAAATCTTTGCATTTGAACTTCTACATAGACATTTCTTTTTGGTGGTACCGCGCATGGTCGCGTTTTGGGGGGGGGGATCTTACGATGCTTTCGGCCATGCCGTATTGTCAACGTAGCATATAAACTACGGGTCACTTGCTGATTTTAATTATTATAAATTTTCATTCATATCACTTTTGCCATCTATTTATCGCATATTAACTGCATTACTTCCCTTACTTACAAAGTCACGCTTCACCACTGATTTCATTCATATATAATCCTCTCTAGCATTATTTCACATATGCATACCTGACGTAGTCAGGTATGCCGTCCTTAACCGCCCTAGGCCTAAGGCGGTGGTCCTTGTTCTCCCTGAGATCAATCCACAGCCTTTGCTCCTCTGACAAGTTCTGAGGTGAGTATAATCAATTAGGTCAGTAGATGGTATGACGAAGTAAATTTCTCCATCATTTTTATAAGAGGAGGGATTCGAATGCACAACCCTCGGCTTCTGCGCACCGAGTGCTATCCACTATACTACATTGTCACGTGCTCTCACTGCTATCTGCCTTTATCACATGGGCGTCCTGCGGGGCAGGCACGACCTACGGGTCAGCCGGGACCATGTGTCGCTGTAGGCAGTATTCCGATGAAGAACGTGCATTTGAGAAATCCTAGACGAATTGGTGTGTGGAACGTAACATCACACACATTTACTTTTTTTCGAAGCACTGAAGAAGAGATTCTCATGTTTCCTATCTCGCGGTGCGGAAAGAACATCATACCATAGCGGGAAACCAACCAGCCAGACCATTCTGGAAGTTTTGGCGCCAATATGACGACGTAAATTTCTCAATCCTTTTTATGCCAGGGGAGAGATTCGAACCCCCAACTTTCTGCTCCGGAGCTCCGAGTGCTATCCACTATACTATTGCAGTACACTGTATGTGCTCTCACTGCTGTCTGCCTTCATCTCATGTGCGTCCTGCGGGGCAGGCACGTCACAATGGTGAATGCTGAAAGAATGCAAAAATTGATAGACAAGCACGTCCCAGTGGTGCTAAACATAGCACTTAGGTTGTAAACTGCTGATTTTCTGACATGGTTAAATAACATGTCCCTGACCGTGCTGATGAGCGCTTATTGCGTCCTGCTCTGTCTTGCCCATTGGCATCTAAGCCGAGGATAGAATTGATTGAAAAACACTTTGTTTTCTGTACCGCACTGCCATATGTCTTTCCAATCGGGCACCCAGTCGAATTATCCTACTTTTAAGGGATGTTTAAGAGACAGAGAGAGAGAGAGAAAGAGAGAAAGAGAGAGAGTAAGAAAGAGAGAGAGAGAGAGAGAGAGAGAGAGAGAGAGAGAGAGAAAGACAGAGAGAGAAAGAGAGAGAGAGAGAGAGAGAGAGAGAGAGAGAGAAAGAGAGAGAGAGAGAGAGAGAGAGAGAGAGAGAGAGAGAGAGAGAAAGAAAAAGAGATAGATAGGGAGAGAGAGAGAGAGAGAGAGAGAGAGAGAGAGAAAGAAAAAGAGATAGATAGGGAGAGAGCGAGAGAGAGAGAGAGAGTGAGATAGGGAGAGAGAGAGAGAGAGGGAAATGGAGGCAAAATGTACTTTCCCCTAAAATTCTTTTCTACACCATTTATTGATGGTCTAATGTATTGCTTATCTCAGTGCTCTTGCGACCTCGGTAGAGTCAAGACGTACAGTTCAGGTGCTCTGTCTAGGGTGTGTTCGGTTAGGGGGTGCCCAGTGGAATTTTCATTTTATCGGTGACTCATCTGTTTTTCTGCAGAACCTGTGGCCACCTGCGACCACTTTCCGGTATTTTATTTGTGTTTGTGTCCAGAGAATTAACTTTGTTCGAAAGTGATTCTTTTTTCTCAATATAAAGTCAATGAGCTCTTCAAACTTAGAGTCTCAGAAAACATTTCCTGAATGTTACAAAACTTAGGGTTCTGTTATTTGTGTTGTGTATTCTTTTTGTGCCCCTTGTGGATTATCGCCCATTAAGATACTCAAGTTCAAGTCAAGTTAGGAAGTGAGACATTTTATTCAGTATTTTGTATTGGAATACTTCGATCCTGCGTTAAATTGTTAACGTAATCACTATCTTAACTTATGATACACTAACTGGGTAAGCATAAACTCTAAAAGCGTTAACAGTTGCAATTTCTTTCTCAGCTGATCATGTAGGGGTTAGTCACCAGATCAGTAATTAGGAACTCATTTTTAAAAAATCATGAATTTTTTCTAGCTGATAAAAAGCTTCTACTAACAAAATTACCAGCGTATATATGCCGTAGTTAATCATTGCCTAGGGTGATTAACTAGTCAGGAAAAACTTCAGCTAAAAAGCTATTTAGTTCATTAGTATCAAGTAAAAGGTTTCTGTTTTCGAATGAGAGCAGATAGTTTAAGTTTAAACAGTAGGATTTCCTTCGAAATAGTTATCTTGGAGTCGTTAGTTTTTGCCATAGTAAACTTCATAAATGTTGTTGATTATATATGATTTGTTCTTGGATCATACTATGGAAACAGTAGTTAGTACATCAGTAGCGCGCCGGCTGATCGGCTAGAGAAAGATTCTCTAGAACGGATTTCTTACTCTATGGACACAGGGCTGTAAGAGCCATTTCTTTCCCAGGGGAGGTAAAGCACCTCATAACCTCCCTGGATAGAGCCAACTCTGAGGAATTCACTGACCTCATGGGTACCTTCCTGGCCTCCCTCTTCAGCGCCTTCAAGCTACTGGTTAATAAATTTCAGTAAATGGGAAAGGTGGCCCAAACCACACACACACACACATGAGTAGGAATTCCTATTCCTGGATAGCTTGTGTGTGAGCTGCCCGTGTTTCCTGATTTAGCCCCACCTTGAACCACTCTGAAGGCCATAAGGAGTCACACGTCTCTGATTTGGGGCTGGTGGTTCCGAAGAGGGGTCATAGCCTGCGCATCGCCGATGCCTCATCAGGGACTCGAACCCGTACCCGGTTCGGATGACTGGGCAGCATCGAGCTTATATTAGATGGAGACACCACTGACTCTGCCGCCATAGGTCACAGCTAATCTTTGGCGTGACGTCACATACAGGCAAAAAAGACCCCGCACGGGGATAACTGGTTTTCCAGTTATTTGGGGAGCGGCGCCCCCACGGCCCGAGCTGACCTTGTGACTGGTCAACATCTGATGTCATGCCACCGCTTGTTTTTTGTTTCGGTGCTGTTGGTGTTTGCAGGGACGGCTGTTCATCCAGCTGTTGGGGAGTTGCGGCCCCACGATCCCTAGCTGGTCTTGTGTCTCGCTTTTTTGTTTTTATTTATTTTCTTCACTGGCTAGTTGCCCGTGTTGTATACTCTACCTAATCGCTACTACGTTATGTACTAACACCCCGGTCTTGTGGTTTTGTTACCCTCCACCACTAACTGTATTATATTAACCGCTCAGTTCGTAGGTTGCTGAGATTCCGTTTAGGTTCCCTTCCAGGATTTGTCTTCTATGGATTTCTTTTTTTTCCTTTTAGCTGGTTTGGGTGCTAGACCTACCTGCATGTTTGCCGCGTGCGGAGACCCGTGAGGCGGAAATGGGATGTCTGGCGGCTGAGGTCGCAGGAGACCGGATAAGTGCCTTCTGTGTACCAACACTCCTCTTCGACCCCGGCTTCGCTGTAAACGGGAGGCTAGAGACTAACCCACCTCTAGTCAGAAGTCTTGTACCAAGTTGTGTACAGGGCTTTAGCGGCTTTTTTGTAGTATAGCACGGCAGGGTAAGTCCGGGGCTGTGGGATCATGCCAAAGGCGTTGGCATGACGGTACCCGGAGGCCGAAGTGTCCGCCGAGTGCGTGTGATCACAGCCAACGGACTATATCTGCAACGTATAAGCTCCAGAACTGTGTCCAGCGTCATTTTCTTGGCTTGCAGACCTCCAGTTCTCCCTTGTAGGGCTCGGTAGTGGGTGGAGTAGTCTGCAGACGAATCTTCCTCCTTTTTTCCATGGGTAGAAACAAAAACAAAAACTCCAAATTTAAGTCACCTGAGCAAATGATAGTTGACAACGACTCTCCTTCGTCTTCTCAACCTACCAAGTCTCATACCCTTAAACGGTCTTTAGACCTTGACCTGGACCAAGAATGTGGAACCTCTTCTTCGGCAGCTGTACCAATCGCCCCGAAGCGTCGTCTCCCCTCGATTGCTGTGACTACGCATGCTACACACTTACTTGTAGAATCCATCGATCCGCATGAGAGACTGTCCACCAGATCTTCCTTTTTCATTTCTAAAGCTTTGGACGCTGCGGTTGGCCCCTTGAAGTCTGTGAGGAAGCTTCGCTCTGGGGACCTGCTTGTCCAAACTTGCAGTGTTTCTCAGAGTAACACTTTTCTGCACCTTACTAGTCTTCAAGGCATTCCTGTAAAATTGACACCTCCCCGTTTCTTAACACCTCTCGGGGTGTTATTTCGGAGTTTGATCTCTTGCCATGCAGTGAAGACGAATTGGTGACTGAACTTGCTGATCAAGGTGTTATTGCTGCACGTCGTATGATGTTCCGGCGCGATGGTTCCTTGATTAAGTCTAAAAATGTAATCTTGACTTTTAACTCCCCGAAAGTTCCGACCGAAATCAAGGCTGGCTACTTGGTCTGTGGAGTTCGCCCGTACATTCCCAGTCCTCTGCGCTGTTTCAGGTGCCAGAGGTACGGGCATTCCCAACGTTTCTGTAAGAGTTCCGCTCGTTGCGCAAATTGTGGCTCCAGTGCACATGACGGGGATGGTTGCACTTCTGCGGCCAGCTGTGTTAACTGCGGTGAGGCCCATGCAGCTTACTCCCGCAACTGTATGAAATGGAAGGACGAGATGGCGATCCAGCGCCTCAAGACCCTGGAAGGCCTCTCGTACCCTGCTGCCAAGGCCAAGTTGGGTATACCCACCAACCGACAGCGTACTTTTGCCGCAGTATTTCAGTCTCTGCCACAACCCGTGCAGCCCTTTGTTCCGCGCCCTGTAGCTCTCGCCGCACTTGCCAAGCGATCTACAGCTGAACAAGCGACACAGGTGGATTTCCCCGAGCTCCAGGTTTTTCGAATAGCTGAGTCTGCTCCTTCTCTTTGAAGACGACCGACTCTTCCAGTTCCCAGCAGAAAGCCTGCACGTGCGGAAGACCCGGCCCTCAATCCGCAAAGGTGTGCAGTGTCCATCCAACTGTCGCGGTCCACCTGACCAACATTGCAACTGTCTCGGACTTAGCGAGGTCCCCACCCTCAACCAACATTATAGAGGAACATCGGGGGAGGAGAGTGACAGTCCGTCCCTAGCCTCAACTAACATTGCAGAGGAACATGAGTCGGAGGATAGTGACAGTTCGTCCTCGCCCTCGGCCAGCATTGCATTGGAGTGTGTGGGGGAGGAGAGTGACTCATCCTATGTGTAGTTGTGTTCGATTTCGTAATGTGTTTTATCATTCTCATTCCTCAGTTTTACTTAATCGGCTTGTTTCTCACCATTGTACCATGTTTTTCATACTGTTTGTTTCATTGTCTGTTTTGGCCCTTCCTTCGTACTCATGGGTTCGGTTTTACTTGGTCAGCCAGATTTTGCGATTTATGCCCCGTTTTTTAATTTTGTCTGTTTGGCTTGTGTCTGGCGCTCTTTGGCCAACCATGGCCTTTGCGCCAATAAAATCTAATAACCAACCAACCAACCAGGCAAAAAAGAAATAAATTATACAGTTGATAAAACAGTAAGCTTGTGTATAATTGATAAAGATTATTGAATTCCTCATTTTATCTGTTTATACGCCTAGACGCTTTTATTCCATTGATTTCAAAGCAGCTTCTCGTCTGCGGCTGCGTCGTGCCCTGATGTGACGTCACTTGCAGTACGGACGATGACTTATGGCGGCCAGTGCTGCGTGGATAGGAGCGGTGTCTCCACCTAATATAAACTCAATGCTGGGCAGTAATCAAGAATCAGACTACTCTGCTACACGAGCGACCTTTCTAATTTTCCAGCGTGGACATTGTTTTCGCTAATTGGCGAAAATGTGCGTTTTTGTTGATCCAGGCACAAATCTGGGACGGATTCGAAAAATTCTCTCCGAAGGTAAAGATACGAACTTGACAATAATATTTTTCATACCTTTGAACTTTTCCCAGTTGCCTAGTTTTCGTAGTAGTTGGCAAAAATGTATGTTCATATTTGCCAAGATATCTTTAGTTGCAAAAGGCAAACTGGAAAAAAATTCCTGATAGATTGGTTATTAGCAATTGCATGCATGAATATATGTAACTCTTTCTTTGTGTTGTGAGCGAGTCTTCCTGCTTGATGACATACGTATATGCTTGTCATTCATTATATGTGTCTTCAAAAATATGGTGCGGACAAATTATTTTTGCGTTGAATGTGTTACAGGGCTTGGAGCTGAATTCTATACACAAACGAATCCTCCACACAGGGTGCTGTTATAGAATTCAGCTCCAAGCCCTGTAACAAATGCATTTGAGCGTCAGCAGAAGATTTTTCACTGTGTATAATTTGGATGTTATTCAACCTTGCGACCCGATTCAGGGAAAATGTGAAGGGGGGGGTCAACAACAACTGAAAAATCAAGCACCGAGTAACAACTAGGACTCAGCAATGTTTATTGAGTAACGTGAAGCGGCAACTGAAATCGTACACTGAGCATCAAGAAAATCGATGCTTAACATCCACGGCTCAGAAGACGAGAACTTAGGCTCTGTAGAGAAACCTTCTTTCTGTATTTAATGAGTTGTTTTGCCTTAAATACTTTCCCATGTACGTATCTTTGAAGAGGGCTTCAACAAATCCTCTTTAATGGCATCCAGCATTTGAAGAGGAGGAGGAAGGTGGGTAAAAAACTCCTTTTTTTTTTTTTTTTTACGAGTTGCCGGCAATGTCTTATCTTCACGGCACATCATTTCTGTAAGAATGATTCTTTCAAATTAAACGCCATGAGCTTGTTAATTTGGCTTCATGTCAGACTGAAAGGACAGTACGAGAAAATTAGGGAGTGCGCAATCCATTTATATTATCTGAGGTTTAGAAGTTCCTTTTTAGTTAGTCTAAATGAAATTAGATGCTTTCGCAAAAAAAAAAAAAAAAAAAGCTTCTCTGAAGTTTATCAAGCTAGAATAGGAGGAGACAAATTCAAGTTGATAGGGTACCTTCTCCTTTGGTTATGTGTGCGGGGAGAAAAGAGAACGAAAAGACTCAAATTGAGAACGGTTTAATATGAACATGACAACATGGAACTTTTTGGAATGGGTTCAAAACTTTATCTAACCAAGCTAGCTTATAAACTGTCACTCGGAGAAAAAAATCTGTTCTGAAAATCCTTGGACGCGAGCATTCGTTCCAAGGAAAAATATACCAGCGCATCTTCTAAAACAAGAGACATCGTGAAGATACAACTGCATATTTATTCCACGTGTATTGAAAATTTTATATAAAGCAAAAAGAGGAATTCAAAAAAAAATTATTAGCCATTTCCAAAAAAAAAAAAAAAAAAAAAAAATCCGTCTATTCCACTAAAACGTTTTGCAATCCAAGACATAATTCATACAGAGGTTGGCTAGATAGATGAAAAAATTCTAACAAAAGCACAGCGCATTTTAAGAATGCCAAAGTGGGGCTGTACGGATTGCATCGAGCAGTGGTAGTACCAAACAAGAAATATGACACCGAATTTTCGGTTGCAATGAGCACGTCTTTTGAATCCGTTCTGACGCAAATTAAATTTATCAGAGTTATTCAAAGTCAATGAAACCGGTTGGGAAAAACATCAACCGGTTAGAAAAACAATCAACCTGGTTTCTAGAATCGATAAAACAGCTACAAATAGAAACATCTTAGTTCCACCAGCAGCTGAAAAGCATATTACGAAAATTAACCAAATGACGCACAAAACTTTTCGCATAGCACAAGGAAGGTATCAAAGACGAAAAGATTTTCAAATCGAACAGATAAAAGAAGAAATATAGAAAAGAAAATATGATATAAGTCTACGTCTGCTAGCGGAAGAATTTTGCTTAATGGAAAAGTTGAAAATAGGCAAAAAATATTCTGCATGGAAAAAGCTATGCTGCGGAAAAAGAGCTTTGCAAATACGTCACCCGGAAGCAGAGATAGCGAAACAAAGTTTCGATCTTTACGCACCTACCGAAAAATATTTGTATTATTTAAAGAGCATAATGCTCCACATCTCTAGTGTAGCGAATGGCATACAGTAAAGAACAAATTACTCAATAATGTTTTTAGAAGCGGCGATATAGCTGCAAACTGAAGTACACAAACACCACCTACCGACAGAACAGTGAGCTGCAAAATTCCTCATACACTAGCCTAAAGTGTTCTACAAGGCAAATGGCGACCAATGTTGACGGAAATTTTTTTAATCGCAGGTGTAGAAGCAGAGGTATTGAGAAAAACGTATTAAGCATTTGCTCTCCTAACGGCGAAATTGGGCATTATTTTGGGAAGAAAATATACGTACAGAGTTTGGATAGTTAGTAGTATCTGACCGAAGAAGGAATTTTTTCAATCGAGTTTTTAGTCCCGCAGATATTGCGGTAAAAGGAAACGTGAGCTTATGCCTTCTCGTGGCAGACTTGTGCGTTAAGAAAAAATATGAAAATATATGCGAATCATTTCGCAGGGGAAACACTCTCCAACAAAGAAATCATTTTTTAAATCGCACACTTAGAACCAGAGCTATCGACAAAAATAAGATATATGCATCTACGCCCCGTGGCGGAAAATACATATATTATTTTAAGACGACAGTATTCTCAAAAGGTTTCTCGATGTGAGCGGTATTGGTCCACGGAAATGTTTTTTAAATCAAGTTTTCAGGAGCTCAGATTTTGCTGAAAATATATCAGAAGCAAAAATAAACACCTACGCCCCGTGGTAGCCAAATCATTCTTTACCAAATATTAGAAATATATGCAAAGCATTTTCCATCAGGTGCTGTATCCGGTGCAGAAATAATTTTTCAAATCGGAGTTTTAGGAGCAAAAATATCGGGAAAAAGGCAATTTACCTTTACAACCCCTAGCGGAACACCTATGAATTACTTGAAAATTTTGAAATTATATGGAAAACATTTCCTACCGGAAACTGTAATAATAAAAAAAAAAGAATTTTTCGAATCGGTCGCTTAGAAGTAGAGATATCGACAAAAATTAAATATACAGCTATGCCGTCTGGAGGAGAAACAATGCATTATTTTAAGAAGAAAATATTCCGAAAAGGTTTACCGAAGTTAGTGGTATCGGTCCGCGAACAAATTTTTCCAATCGAAACTTCACTCAGATTTTGCTGCAAATGCAGCATCAGAAGTAGAAATTAACACTTACGCTCACTAGTGGCAAAACCATTTTTTACCAAAAATTAGAAATTTATGCAAAAGATTTCACATCAGGAGCTGTATCCACTCCAGACAGAATTTTTTTAAATTAGAGTTTTAGAAGCAGATGTATCGGGAAAAACGCAGTGTAGCTTTACGCCCCCTAGCGAAAAATCTATGCGAAACTTGGAAAAGTGACTATACCGAAAACAGCCTTCGACATAAATCAAATCGTTAGGTAAATATTTTTTTTAATCGGACGTTGAGATGCAAATATATGGAATACAATATATTTTGAATTCGATATCATCTGTATTTACGTCCTCTAGCTGCAAAATTGTGCAACGCGAAAAAACAAACATACCCCGAAATAAAAGATCATCATTAGCATATTCCAAGCTTTCCAATGCAAAAATAACTTTTAAATCCGACTATTAGTTGCAGAGATCACAGGTAGACGGACGGACGGACAAACGTATAACATAAGCACTATCGAAATTTCGCTTCAGTAATGAAATTTTAAGCATATGGAAGCTGAGAGACATTAAACTATTTTTCATAAGACTACGAGATTTTGTTTTCATTTAAATGAAACCGAAAACACTTACTTTCTTTACTTAGACACGCATTTGCTCTTTTAAGCACGTCTTTCGTGAAAACGTTCGTAATTAAGTTATCGGTTTGTCCGTCCGTCCGTCTGTGGACACCATATCTTTGCAACTAATCCGATTTGAAAAATTCTTTTAGTATTGGGAAGTCTGAGCTGTGGGAATAATGATCATTTATTTCGCTTTTTTCACGATGCACAATTTTGCCGCTAGAGGGCGTAAATGCAGATGATATCGAATTAAAAATACATTTTATTCCATATATTTGTTTCTAAACGTCCGATTCAAAAAATTGTTTTACCTTTGGATTTCATTTACGTCGAATGCTATTTTAGGTTTAGTCACTTTTTCATTTCAAGTTACGCATCAATTTTCCGCTAGGGAGGGGGGGGGTTGGCTAAAACAACAGTGCGTTTTCCCCGATATCTCTGTTTATAAAACTCTGATTTGAAAAATCCTTTCTGCATAGGATACAGCTCCTGATATGAAGTCTTTTTCTTATAATTTCTAAGTTTTGGTAAAAAACGGTTTGGTCACCAGGGGGCGTAAGTTTTGAATTTCTGCTTCTGTCGCATTTGCAGTAAAATCTGAACTCCTAAAACGACGATTGGGAAAATTCGTTCGCGGACCGATACCACTCACGTCGATAAACGTTTTTGGACTATTTTCTTCTTAAAATAAGGCATGGTTTTTCCGCCAGGGGCGTAGACGTATATCTTATTTTTGTCGATATCTGTGCTTCTAAGAATCCGACTTGAAAAATTCCTTCTTTGTTAGATAGAGATTCCAGCGCGAGATGTTTATCGCATAATTTTAGAATTTTCAAGTAATTCATAGACTTTCCGCTAGGGGGCGTAAAGGTAAATTGCGTTTTCCCCGATATCACTGCTTCTAAATCCCCGATTTCAAAAATTCTTTCAGCATCTGATGAAAAATGCTTTGCATATAATTTCGAATATTTATGAAAGAAGGATTTGTCCACCAGAGGGCGTAAGTGTTTATTTCTGCTTCTGATGTATATGCAGCAAAATCTGCGCTCTTGGAAACTCGATTGCAAATTTTTTTCCGTGGACCAATACCGCTCACTTCGAAAAACCTTCTGAGAATATTTCTTCTTAAAATTATGCATGGCTTTTCCGTCAGGGAACGTAGATGCATATCATATTTTTGTCAATATCTCTGCTTCTAACAGTCCGATTTAACAAATTCTTTCTTTGTTGGGAAGCGTTTAAGCTGCGACATGTTTCTCATATAATTTCAAATTTTTCTTAGTACACAAGTCTGCCACTAGAGAGCGTAAGTTCACGTTTTCGTTTACAGCAATATCAACAATTCTTTTTTCTGTCAGATACTACTAACTATGAAAACTCTGTGTGTGTATTTTCCTCCCAAAATAATGCACCATTTCGCCGCTACAGGGAGCAAATGCTTAATCTGTTTTTCACAATATCTCTGCTTCAACACCTGCGATTTAAAAAAATTCTTTCAACACCGGATGCCATTTACCTTGTAGAACACTTTAGGCTAGTGTATGAAGAATTTTGTAGTTCCCAGTTCTGTCAGTAGGTGGTATTTTTATAATTCAGTTTGCAGCTGTATCGCCGCTTGTAAAAACACTGTTGAGTAATATCTTCTTTACTGTATGCCATTCGCTATACTAGAGATGTGGAACTTTAACCGTTTTAAATAATGCTCAGATTTCCCGCTGTATAATGCTTTAAATAATGCTCAGATTTCTCGCTATTTCTGCTTCCGAGAGGCGTATTTGCAAAGTTCTTTTTCCGTAGCATAGCTTTTTCCATGCAGAATATTTTTCGCCTATATTCAGCTTTTCCATTATGCACAATTCTTCCGCTAGAAGGCACAGAGCTATATAATGGTTTCTTCTTTCGTATATTTCTTCTTTTAACTGTTCGATTTGAAAATATTTTTGTCTTTGATACCTTCTTTGTGCTATGAGATATTTTTTGTGCACCATTTGTTAATTTTCGTAATATGCTCTTTAGCTGCTGCTAGAACTAAGGCGATGTTACTATTTCTGGATGTTTTATCGATAGCTGAAACCTGGTTATTGTTGTCCTAACCGGTTCCATTGACTGCGAATAGTTTTGATAAATTTAATTCGCGTCAGGAAGCGTTCAAAAGACGTGCTCATTACAACCGAAAGTTCGGTGTCATCTTCCTCATTTAGTCTTTCAATCAATTCATGTTCGTCTGTGCGTTTGTGTCAATCTCTGCTCACCAAAAAAGAAGACATTGTGTATTTATATACACAGTAGAGTCACATTATTGTGACCACCGCCTACTTTTGACGTCAACAGCGCGTGACTAATGAAAGAAGGCATGTGTCGTGAGCTAGCTTGGAGGGTATATAAGGTTGCTGTAGGCATTCTGAACACATATCACACGTTGCTGTAATGGATATAAGGAGCGATTTATCAGATTTACAAACCGGAATGATCATCAGTTATCGGGTTAAGGGTGACAATATTTCTGAAACAGCGCAGTTTGTGAACTATTCGCGTGCTGCTGTGGTTAAAGTGTATCGTGATTGGAGAAATGACACCGTTGTGAATAAACGAAGTGGAAACTGCGGAGCACCACGTGCCATTGAAGTGAGAGGTGAACGTGGGCTTCGAAAGTGCGTGAGGGCCGATAGACATGCTACAATGGAGCAACTCACTGGCCGAATGAACCAGGGGGCTACGGGAAGTGTGTCTAAAACGACAGTTCAGCGGACCCTGCTGCGTATGGGGCTCCGATGCAGAAGGATGGTCACTGCACTTATGCTAACGAAGGTGCATCGGCAGAAAAGGCTTACATTTGCACGGCTGTATCGGAATTGGACCTCCGCTGATTGGCAAAGGATTGCCTTCTCCGATGAGTCATGTTTTCTGCTTCATCGAACGGATGGACGTTGGTGTATAAGGCAAGAAACATCGGCGGACAAACACTCTTTAACCATTGCTGGAAGAACACAAGTTAGTGGGGGCAGCCTTATGGCCTGGGAAATGTTTTCGTGACATTTTCTGGATCCACTCATACCTGTGGAAGGCACTATGGACCGAATTCGTTACGAATCCATCCTTGCAGACCACGTACACCCATACATGCTGATTGTCTGATTGGTGCAGATGGGATCTTCCATCACGACAATGCGACGTGTCACACAGCTAGAATTGTCCGAGAGTGGTTGGAAGAGCACGATGAAGACTTCAAAGTACTTCCCTGGACCCCTAGTTCCCCAGACGTAAACCCAATTGAGCATCTGTGGGACCAACTTGATCGTTTTGTTTGCTCTATGGATTTTCCACCACGCATCCTCCAGCAGCTCTCAGATGGATGCACTGCAGTCAGCATGGCTCCACATACCTGTGAACACTTTCCAGCACCTTTTTGAGTCACTGTGCTTGTGTTCGCGGATCTCATTCAAGCCAAGATAACTATTGCTTCTTTTAATATCTTAATGTTTTCCTTAACTAAAAGGCTTTATCAAGGACTAGCGATCACAGCTTTTTTAACAAACTTGCTTTGAAACTACTACGGAAATGTTAGTACTGTTAAGCCCAAATGGCGGATAATAACGCTTTGCAGTGTTTTTTTAATCTGATGTTTTTTAACACGTCATTGAGATATTTAGTATGAATCTTACACGGTTTTTCGGGCTGCAGAGTTTGAAATGCCATTCTAAGATGAATTTAATGTTTCCGTTGGTCTTTATAAATTTCCCGCGAGAGCCATTCAACCTCCATCCGTGAAAATATGGAAAATACACTGACGGGAAAAAAATCCCAACACCAAGAATTGGTTGTGTTAGATGAACGACAGTTGGTACGCGGTGAGAGTACATCTGTAAGATGACGCTATGCAAATTTCGCGCTCGACGCATACGTGTGGCGCTAGTAGCGCCCCTCGGAACATGCAAAGCAGGTTTGCTGTAAATACGCGCTGTAACGTTCGTGAGCGCTAGTTATCGTTGAGGTTCGACGTAGTGTGTTGATGTTAGTCAAGAATGCCTTCAAGAAGAGAAGCCATTATCAACAGTATAATACGCGCTGTAACGTTCGTGAGCGTTAGTTATCGTTGAGGTTCTGTTGATAATGGCTTCTGTTGATAATGGCTTCTCTTCTTGAAGTCAAGAATGCCTTCAAGAAAAGAAGCCATTATCAACAGCTCATAGAGTTTGAACGAGGTCGTGTAATAGGGCTACGAGAAGGTGGATTTTCTTTCCGCAATATTGCAGAACGACTTGGCAGGAATGTAGCCACTGTGCATGATTGTTGGCAGCGGTGGACAAGGGAAGGTACTGTTTCAAGAAAACCGGGTTCCGGCCGGCCACGTGGCACTACTGAGAGGGAAGACCGCCGGGTACGGCGTATGGCCGTGGCGCATCGTACCGCGTCTGCGGCAGCAATTCGAGCTGCAGTTGCCACCAGAGTGACACAACGAACTGTTACAAATCGGTTACTTGAAGGACAGCTCCGAGCCTGACGCCCTGTAGCGTGCATTCCACTTACTCCAAACCACTGCCGTTTGCGACGTCAGTGGTGTCAAGCTAGAGCTCATTGGAGGATGGAGTGGATATCTGTTGTGTTTTCTGATGAAAGCTGGTTCTGCCTGGGTGCCAGTGATGGCTGTGTGTTGGTTAGAAGGAGTCCAGGTGAGCGCCTGCAACCAACCTGTCTGCGGCCGAGACACACTGGACTTACACCTGGAGTTATGGTCTGGGGAGCAATTTCTTATGACAGCAGGAGCACTCTCGTGGTTAACCCACGCACCCTGACGGCCCAGTTGTACGTCGGTCTGGTGATTCAACCTGTTGTGCTGCATTCCATGAGCAGCATTCCAGGGAGTGTTTTCCAACAGGATAACGCTCGCTCGCATACCGCTGTTGTAACCCAACATGCTTTACAGAGTGTCGACATGTTGCCGGGGCCTGCTAGACCACCAGATCTTTCACCAATCGAGCATGTATGGGACATCATTGGACGACAACACCAGCCATCACCCCCAACTAGCATTAACCGTCCCTGCATTGACCGACCAAGTGTAACAGGCATGGAACTCCATCCCACAAACTGACATCCAGCACCTGTACGACACAATGCATCAACGTTTGCGTGCTTGCATTCAACATTCTGGCGGTTACACCGGTTATTAATGTACGAGCATTTCACATTTAAAATGGCTCTTCTCGCGCTTACAATAAGCTGTGATCTTGAAACCTTAATCGATTAAATATGTTACCTATACAAATGTATTGCCGCCATTTCATTCCTCTACAACTATTTTTTCGTGGTGTTGGGATTTTTTTTCCGTCAGTGTATAAAATTAGAGAAATAGAAAAGCAACATAATAGTAAATAGTGTCACTAGAGAACAAAATTGTGCGCACTAGTAAATACAACAGCAAACAGATCTTGGTATCTTTTCCCGAAAACATAGTTTTCCCCTCTATATACTTTATATATACTAGTAAAAACAACAGCAAAAAATCGGTCCATCGGTTTACCTTTAAGATTGATGTTCATTAAACAACATTAATCGATGTGTGGCATTACTCGAAGAGATTAGCGACTTGTGGATGCAGTGGCATAGCGTGGTGCTCTGTGTTGGGGGGACTAAAAATGTGTGTTTATATTTTTTTTCAGTTAAACTAATGCATATATTGATAGCATGCTAGCAAAGATGTATATTATATTCATGTGAATATTTTAGTACCAACATATTGTTTGCATTTTCACTGCTTGCTGTACTGTATCTTTAAAAAACTGCTACATAAATGCAATTTTTTCCCAACTTGCGAAACTTAATCACAGATCAGACTGTTAGCAAATTAAACTATTGCCGAACCGATCCTGAAAACGAAAAAAAGAAAGGTAATGATTTTCATTTCATATAACTTAAACTTAGACCCACAAAGAGTGGCATTTTTTTTACTGCGGATTGTGACATATTTCGGTATATTTTTATATTTACTTATTTAGACAAATTAATACTATGCAGATTTAACAAGGGTAAGCAGTACTTTGCCGTCCCGGTGGCGCATTGGTATAAGCGATGGCTTCTGAACAGGGGTCCGGGTTCGAATCTCAGTGAGGCATGGATGTTGTTTATCTTACGGCACTGGCTTTTTCACTTCCCTGGAACCAGCGACCATAAATTAGAGACGGGCGACTGCTCATAACCCATTGAGTTGCACACGGTAGTCGTCAAACCTTCATTCCAAAATATATATAAATATATATATATATGTAAATAAAAAACAGTACTTTTGCGGGTTATTTTTGTTTTAAGTTCAAAGGATTTGTTCGCCTATCCGTGTCCGTAAGGAAAGAAAGCCTTGCTGAATGCTAATATTTTTGTGAGGAAGAGGAGGGTAAACACAGCTTTGAGATTTATCGACGTTTCAGCTGTAATGCTTTATGGGCCTCACCTTTCCAAAATAGAACTTTTAAAAACATATGAACTACTGCTCTGAACCCGAAAAATGCAGGATTTGATTGCACGCATGCACAATGAAAATTTTGTTAAGCGTTTACCCAAACTTCGAAATATTTAGAGCACTAAACATCGTTTAAACCCACACACCTTGCCCCTAATAGAAATATTAAGGTAGACAGCGGATTTTCCAGCAGATACTTAACTAAATCAGAAGAATCATTTTTTTTTTTTTTTTTTTTTTTTTTGATTGGAGGTTTAACGACCACCGTGAGCAACTCAATGGGCTATAAGCAGTCGCCCGTCCCTAATTTAGGGACACTGGTTCCAGGGAAGGGAGAGAGCCAGTGCCGTAAGACAAACACAACATCCATGCCTGACCGGGATTCGAACCCGGACCCCTTACGGACGCTTGATCAGATGCCAGCGCCTTAGACCACTGCGCCACCGGGGCGGCCAGAAGAATCATGAACTTCTTGTTCGTACATTGCTCGCTTAAAAAATGAAAATTAAACACACAACACTGACAACACGCTCATTAGTCAGTCATAAGTTCCACTTTATAACAAAAACAAACCCGTGAGCAGTGATTACTGGCTTTCTCTGCTCTGTGGCCAAGAGTGGAGATTCCCGACCACAATGCACCGAGCAAGGAGCAGCCAATCAGCAGCATCCGCTTTCGTTTGAAACTAGTCTTTTCGTCTCCACAGACCGCCACAGAGCGCTAAAAATAACTTTCCCGCAGAAACAGCTGTACTTGTATGTTGATCTGTGAGACTCATGATTTCGAGTCTCACTTTTCTTTCCAAGAGAATACGATTGAAAGAAAATATTGGACATAAGGTAATTTTGCAAATTAATTGTCCAGCATTACATTAATTAGAGATTTTGTATTTGTGAATAACTAAATAAATATAATAAGTAATAACAAAATCAGTTTTGGCATTTTACTCTTGGGTAGACTTAGTCTCAAAGTCTACCCGGACGCTTCGCCCCTGTGTGGATGTCTGCTCGACCTTGGCAATCCATGTTGTGCAGCGTCCTGCTCGCTGTACTGGTGCTAACATCAGTCCTAATAGTCTCGCACACGATTTGCGTTCTGAGCGTAGAGTGCTCTGCATAGCTCTCCTGTCATCTCCTTTTGGCCTCGGAGGTTTGCTGTAGAGATGAGTTCGGGCTCAATTTTACAGCCCGAGCCCGGCCCGCTTTCTTTGATTACATGTGTGTTTGCTGAGCCCGGGTCCGGATTCTTTGAAAATTTTGCTTATCAATTCTTGCATTTATGCATTATACACTGGCCAAAGATATGGCCCAAGTAAGGATTAGTTTAAAAATCATTAGTTTAAAAAGTGTAGTTCAATTAATACACTTCACAATATTAATATGTTTTTAGAAATACTACGTATAAAGCCAAATGTTCTAAAATGTGGATTTGAAAATAAATAAATAATCAACGTGCCCTTCGACCGTATCAGCGGAATCAGGAACCAGTAATTTTGGTAAAAGCTGAAGAAAAGAAAATCGTTTAGAAACAAAAAAATTCATTCGTTATTTCTTTTTGATTTCTAAATTTACTTTTATTTTTGAATAAATTGCATTATAAAACGTACAACGCCGTACAGACAGTTGCAAGTGTTTGAAATTTTGACTCTAGAAAACTAATCTTTGCAATGCCGCCCCGGTGGCGCAGTGGTCTAAGGCGTTGGCCTCTGATCATTCGTCCGTAAGGGGTCCGGGTTCGAATCCCGGTCAGGCATGGATGTTGTGTTTGTCTTACGGCACTGGCTCTCTCCCTTCCCTGGAACCAGTGACCCTAAATTAGGGACGGGCGACTGCTTATAGCCCATTGAGTTGCTCACGGTGGTCGTTAAACCTCCAATCAAAAAAAAAAAAAAAAAAAAAAAAAAATCTTTGCAATATCATTTACATATATGCTGATTGGTAAAGGTAGTTTAGAGTGATGTAGTAGAATATAAAAAAAAAAGCATGTAGGAAATTTCCAAAATTAAAAAAACAGAACGTAAAATCATTCCAGACCAGATTATTCTGCATTTTGTAACATTAACAAAGCTTTGCGTTTATTGTATAATAATCACAATATTATCATACGTGTGAGCAGTTTCCAGATCAAGTTCATCATGAAAAAAGAGAGAGAGAGAATTGCATCTAATGCCTCAGCGCTTCAACTTGATCTTCTTTTCTCTAAAACTCGACTTGCTGCACTAAAAGCCAACGTCACCCCAAAAATCGCGGGAGTGAGGAAATTTTAAAACATAAATAACAATAATTCTAACTGCACAATTTCGGAAATTAATACATCATTTTAAAGATAAGATTCTTGATTTTTAATGAAATACAAAAAAATGGGAATGTGATTTTCCCCTAGTTTTTCGATACCAGACCTCCTTAAACTAATCCTTGCTTGGGCCCTGCCCGGTCTCGGGCGGGCTCAGAATTCATTAACTACCGAAAAACCCGGGCCCGGGCTCGAGCTCATCTGTAGTTTGCCGATTCATTTCTTCGCAGATTCAAGCTCAGACCGCTTTATGTATCTCATCACGAATTGTCGACCTAGGAATCTTCAGTGCCGCTGAAAAGTCACGTACTGAGCGATCGCTTATGTTGCATCGTATTGCGCGCTGTAAATCAGTAAACTGCTTCGATCGAGGAAGCTTGCATTCACAATCCTGCTATTTTGTCTCATCATAGCTCTACTGAATTAAAAACTTTTATTCAGTAGCGGGTGGGATCTCCTTTAGCCCAAATTACATCAAGTCTGCTGTTCAGCATAGATTAAACAAGGTGTTAGAGTGTATATACGTCTGCATCATACCAGGCATTCACCAGACAGTCGTTTAATTGGCTCAGATTTTATGGAAGACGACTTAACTCCCGGATCTGCTTTTCTAACATGACCCATACATTCTCAACGGGGTTAAGATCCGCGCTTTGTGGTGCACAGGGAAGATGGCCGAAGTCGCTGAACCATTGCTGAACACATCTTGCGTGATGCACAACAGCATTGTTGTCCATGAAACAGCCGTCACCTGCTGGACGAAAAGTTAACATTGCAGGATGGACTTGAGCGGCAACAATTTTCTGATAATCCTTGGAGGGCACCTGACCTTCCAGCAATATCAGATAATCCGCTGTACTAACAGAACGTGCCCCACACTATGGCACCACCTCCAGAACCTTTAGTTGTGTTTACAAGGCAAGCTGGGTTCATTGCGTCACGGAACTCCCACGAAACTCTCTGCATACCATCGCTTCGGAACAAGGTCTGCCGCGATTGTCGGACCACATGAATTTTTTCCAGTGTCCAGCCATAGCGTTCCTGACATCACTATAGACGACCTTTCTTGTTCTTCACAGAAATCAGTGGTTTCCGTATAGGCATGAGGATCTGCCAATACCGATCCTGTTCAGTCCCTTGCGTGTAGTTCGCTGGCATATAGGAAGGGAACAGCCTTTATCGAATGCTTCGGTCAATTGCTGCACACAGAAAGACCTATTTCTTCGTATAAGCCTTCTCAGACGAAGGCGATGTCGTTTCTGACAGTCGTCATGACACAGTTGCGCTTCTTAGACAAGCAAAGTATGTTATTTTTTCACTGATTAAAGATCCGGGATATCTCACCTTTTGAGAAACCAGTCTGTTTTCAAAATCGTCGCTGCAACCAGACGGGCACCCAGAATAAGCTCTTTATCAAACTCCGAAATATCCTTTGTTTTATTCATTGCAATCAACACTACTGACGATTACTGGTAAGCAGCAGTCTTAAATATTTGCATAGATCACGTGATAACGCACGAAACCATTTATTTTGCATATACGCTGCGTAAGTGACATTTACGTACATCCGCATAAAAATTTCTAATTCAGTGGCCGATGTGGCGTGGGGCTTGCACATAACCTAATTCACTGTCAGTAGAGGGATGTCCGAATGGTAACTCAGAAAGACGATGTTTTTCAGGAACCTCTCCAATGTTTGTCAAACTCTTGGCTGCACCCCTGTTGCAAGAGTCTCGTGAGACCTGCTAATGTGTTAAAGACGTGCTGGTGAAGTAAGGTGTTTTGCAATGAAAAGACTTTTTCGGTTTTGTCTGTCCAAAAAAGAATGCTGATTTGTCATTCTCAGAGAGAGAGAGAGAGAGAGAGAGAGAGAGAGAGAGAGACAGGAAAATGGATATTACACCTTTCACCTTTGCTGTTCATTTATGCAACCGGGTTGCCATTTCCGCAAATTGTCACCTGCGATTTTGCATATACTTCCTGCGGGTCAGAAGTGCTACAAAAAATCCTGAAGTAAGAGAACAAGGCTTCTGTGTCCACAAAGATGTTCTATATGTGTGTCAAACGATAGTTACCTAGAATCAGATTACTCACCCAGTTCTCTGCAACATCATTGTTCTGTACTGTTGTGCAGGGTGAGTGAAACTGCGAGATATTATTTCATATTCTATTAGAAGCTTATTTATAAGATTTTATTGATTCATAACATTCAATAGAGATTTTCCCCTTTTTAGCACGTTTTTTGAAAAAAAAAAGATCGTGTTTATGTTACCGTTTCGTACGTCTGTGGTCACCATATCTCTTCAACTATTAGTTCGATTTGAAAAATTCTTTTCGCATTGGGAAGCTTGAAATGTGAAGATGACGGCCCTTGCATTCTTTTTTTTTATGATGCACACTTTCACCGCTAGAGGGCGTAAATGCCGATGACATCGAATTCAAAATACATTTTATTCCATATATTTACTTCTAAACATCCGATTGAAGAAATTATTTTTCCTTTCGATTCCGTTTACAGCGAAGGCTATTTTAAACACAGTTTCTTTTTCAAGTAAATCATAGATTTTCCGCTAAGGGGAGCTGAGGTAAATTGCGTTGTCCCCGATATCTCTGCTTCCAAAAGTGTGATTTGAAATTTTTTTCCTGCATCGGAAATAGTTCTTCATGGGAAAATGTTTTGCTTATAATTTCTAATTTTTGGTCAAGAATGGTTTGGCCACCAGGGGGCGTAAGCTTTAATTTCAGCTTCTGATGTATTTGCAGCAAAATCTGAGCATCAAAAAGCTCGACTGAAAAACTTCTCTCGTGGACCGATACCTCTCGTGTCGATAAACCTTTTCGGAAAAATTTCTTCTTAAAATAATGCAGGGTTTCTCCGCCAGAGGGCGTAGATGTTTATCTTGTTTATGTCAATATAGCTGGTCCGATTTGAAAAATCCCTTCTTTGTTGGATAGAGTTTCCGGTGCGAAATGTTTCTCATATAATTGCAAAATTTTCTTAAGGCAGAAATATTCCACTAGAGGGCGTAAGTTCAGGTTTCCGTTTACAGCAACATCTGCGGGACTAAAAACCCGATTGAAAAACTTTTTCGGTCAGATACAACTAACTATGCAAACTCTGTGTGTATATTTTCTTTCGAAAATAATGCACAATTTCGCCGCTAGGTGGCGCAAATGTTTAATTTATTTTCCCTAATATTTCTGCTTCTACATCTGCAATTTGAAAAATTCTTTCGCTACAGGATGTCATCTACCTTGTAGAACGCTTTATGTTAGAAAATGAGGAGTTTTATAGTTCAAAGCTGTGTCGCTCGCTGGTTTTGTGTACTTCAGTTTGCAGCTGTATCTCCGCTTCTAAAAACCCTATTGAAAAATGTCTTCTGTATTGTATGTCATTCGATAGAATAGGGATGTAGAGCATTATCAACTTTAAATAATGCACAGATTGCCCTCTAGGGGGCGTAAAGGTCTAAAACGTTTTCTCGCTATCTCTGCTTCCGAGAGACGTATTTAAAAAGTTTTTTTCCCTAGCATAACTTTTTTCCATGAAGGAATTTTTCACCTATTTTCAACATTTTCATTATGCCAAATTATTTCGCTAGAAGGAGTCGAGTTACACCATGCTTCCTTCTGCATGCATATTTCTTCTTTTAACTGTTCGATTTGAAAATATCTTTGTCTCTGATACTCCTTGTGCCGAGAGACACTTTTTGGGCGCTATTTGTTAATTTTCGTAACATATTTTCTAGCCGCTGGTGAAAGTAAATACACTGCTGGCCACCCAAAATGCAACACCAAGAAGGAAGCATCCGATTGGACTGAAATTCGCAGCATGCGTCGCCCGCCAGAGGACATGCAAACGATTAGCATTGCAGGGCATGTGCAAATCATGGGCGTCCGGCACGCCACCGAGAAGCACTATAAGAAGGGTGCACAGAAGGTGGGGTGTAAGTAGTAGAAGTGTGTTGTGCTGCCGGACCTGTGCGTGGGAAGCTTCCTGATGCCTCGTCGCAGAATACGGCAGTCATTCCAGCACGTTTCGGAGTTCGACAAAGGACGAATAGTGGCTTATCGCGACAGCGGTTTATCGTACCGAGACATCGGCGCCCGTGTGGGACGACATCCAGCAACAGTGAGACGAGTATGGATTCGGTGGGTGCAGGAGGGACTGGCGGATCGACGTGAACAATTGCCGCAGCCGCGGCACACTACCGAACGAGAGGACTGGCATGTTGTGCGGCGAGCACTGACGGCTCGCACCGCCACATCACGAACGTTAGCGCAGGAATTAGGGTGTGTTGCGCAACAACCTGTGTCAGCACGTACCGTTGGACGTCGTCTGCAAGAGCGGGGACTTGTCACACGGCGCCCATTGCTCCGATTACCATTGGCGTTACACCACCGGCGAGTGCGGCGGTAGTGGGCCGTTGAACGCCGCACCTGGACTACGGCATGGCATGACATTGTCTTCTCGGACGAATCCCGCTTCTGCCTGCAACACCACGATGGTCGGATCCACGTGTGGCGGCACCGCGGCGAGAGACTGTATGACGCCTGCATTATGCATTGCCATATCGGTCCGTCGCCTGGCGTTATGCTTTAGGGCGCAATTGGATATGACACCCGCACCCCTCTGGTACGCATGGCTGGTACATTCAACAACCACCGCTACATCTCCGTCGTTTTGGAGCCTGTAGTCCTCCTTTGCCTGCAGGACCTGCCAGCGGCCACGTTTCAACAGGACAATGCGCGCCCGCACTTGGCACGCATCGTGCAACAATTCTTCACGGCCCACCAGGTGTCACTGCTGCCGTGGCCCGCCTGTTCTCCCGATATGTCGCCCATCGAACATGTCTGGTCGCTGATCGGCAACCGAGTGGCCCGGCAAGCACCACCCGCGGCTACGCCTGATGAACTGTGGCAACGTGTGTAAGCAACCTGGGCCGACATACTATAAGTCCACATCCAAAGCATCTTTCGTTCGATGCCTCGGCGTGTAACGGCCGTTATTGCCAGCCATGGGGGCCACACGAACTATTGATGTCTGTATGTTCTGCAAGTCGCACGGGCCTGTAAGCTCAATCGTTTCATCTGCTATCTCGTGCCCTTCTTGGTGTTGCATTTTGGGTGGCCCTCAGTGTAGCTGTTTATATTTCAGGATGATTGTAGAAATCCTGTTGACAGTTTTCCTAACCGGTTCGATTGACTTTGAATACCTTTGATGAATTTTATTCGCGTCGGAAAACATTCAGTGGACGTAATCATTACAACTGAAAATTCAGTGTCATCTTTCTTGCTAAATAAAATATTCTTAGAGCACTTTAAGTTCCTTACTTTCTTGAATTTGTGTCTTTTATTTAGCTGTAGGTATATAAAAATTAAAAGAAAAGTGTTTGATCAATGCATCCTTCCAGTGCTTACGTATGGTGCAGAGACGTGGACCTTAACTAAAAGAGACATACAAAGGCTGCAGACAACTCAAAGCAACATGGAGAGGTGCATGCTTGGTGTAACCAGGAGAGATAAGAAGAGGAACTCGTGGATCCGAAAAATGACGAGAGTGGAAGACATCATGATCAGAGTTAAATCCCTGAAATGGCAATGGGCTGGACATACTGCCAGAAGGACAGATCATCGATGGACAGCCGAAATTTTAGATTGGATTCCAAGGGACAGGAAAAGACCCAGAAGAAGACCACATGGAAGATGGGTGGATGAAATTCGAAAGTATGCAAGGGTGACATGGAGGAGACTGGCACAAGACAGACCGTTGTGGAGGCAACTTGGGGAGACCTTCGTCCAGCAGTGGATTGATAATGGTTGACGATGATGATGATGATGATATAAAAATTATGTTAGAGACTTACAGAACTATACTCAGAGTTTGTCCACCGAAAATGATTTGTGTATATTTGCTTTTCATCTGGTTCGAGGAAATTTGCTGGGTCAAATCCTCCAAATGTAATACACACGCGCGAGCGCGCAAATGCAAGTTGTGGTGTGATACAGACCCGCGAGCGCGCGCATGAGCGTACACATACACAGTCGAGTCCCATTATTTTGATCACCTCCTACTTTTGACCTCAACAGCGCGTAGCCAATGAAAGAAGTCACGTGTTGTGAGCTGGATTGGAAGGTACATAATGTGTGCTGTAGGCATTCTGAAAACATATCATTCGTTTCTGTCATGGATAAAAGAAGCGATTTATGAAATTTGCAAAAAGGGATGATTATTTGCTTTCGGGACAAGGGTGACAGTATCTCTGAAACAGCGAAGTTTGTGAACTGTTCGCGTGCTGCTGTGGTTAAAGTGTATCGTGATTGGAGAAATGGCACCATTGCGAATAAGCGATGTGCAAACTGCGGAGCACGAAGTACCATTGATGTGAGAGGTTAACTTCGGCCGCGAAGGTGCGTGAGGGCCGATTGACACGCTGCAGTGGAACAAATATCTTGCTGAATGAACCAGGGGGCTACGGAAAACGTGTCTAAAACAACAATTCAGCGAACCCTGCTGCGTATAGGGCTTCGTTGCAGACGGATGGTCACTGCACTTATGCTAACGAAGGTGCATCGGCAGAAAAGGCTTACATTTGCACAGCAGTATCGGAATTGGACCTCCGCTGATTGGCAAAGGATTGCCTTCTCCGATAAGTCACGTTTTCTGCTAACGGATGCACGTTGGCGTGTAAGGCGAAAAACATCGGAGAACAGACATTCTTTTTTTTTTTTCGAATGAAGGGTTAACGACCACACTGAGCAACTCAATGGGATATAAGCAGTCGCCTGTCCCTAATTTAGGGCAACTGGTTCCAGAGATAGGGGAGAGACAGTGCCGTAAGACAAATACAACATCCATGCATCCCCGAAATTCGAACCCGGAGCCATCTCGGACGAATGATCAGAAGCCATCGCTTAGACCATTGCTTCACCGGGGACGGCCCAAACACTCTTCAACCACTGCTGGAAGAACACAAGCTGGTGGTGGCAGCGCTATGGTTTGGGGAATGTTTTCGTGGCATTCTCTGGGTCCACTCATACATGTGGAAGGCACTATAGGCCGAATTCGTTATGAATCCGTTCTTGAGGACCACGTACACCGATACATGCTGATTGTCTTCCTTGAGGGTGGGGGGTTCGTCCAGCACGACAATGCATATGTCACACAGCTAGAAATGTCCGAGACTGGTTAGAAAGGCTCCTTGACGACTTCAAAGTACTTCCCTGGCCCCCTAATTCCCCAGACCTAAACCCAATTGAGCATCTGTGGTACCACCTCGATCATGTTGTCCGCTCTATGGATCCTCCACCATGCACCCTTCAGCAGCTGTCAGGTGCACTGCAGTCAGCACGGCTCCACATACCTGTGAACACCTTCCAGCACCTTATTGAGTCATTCCCAGCCCGTCTAGCTGATGTCGGCCCTGTACACGGCGGTTACTCTGGATATTAGCTGGTGGTCCCAATAATGTGACTCGGCCTTGCATATTAGACCACAAGGCACACGCACGGAGTTATGTATATTGGAACAAAATGACTCTGATTTTGTGTGTAGCGGGAGTAAAAGAGAATATATCGTGCTCCAATGTGTGCACTAAAACAAAACATCCCATCTTAACGTAAGCCGGGTTGATAAATCTTTTCGTGTAGGTACAGAGATGTATTCCTAAAATTTCATACTCTATTTATCTACACTCATGTCCCAAAATTAAGGATCATTGACAGAAAAAATTAATTTTTCATGGATCATTTTATTAGGGTATATTATGTACACCACTGACTGCAATGCATAATTGGCATCGGTGGGCCATGCCTTTCACAAGATTGTCCAGAAGATTTTGAGGGAGGTTTCTCATTCTGCTTTCTGCTCCATCACCGAGTCTTTTTTGCTGTGAGGTGGTTATCGCTTTCAGCTATACGCCTCCTCAGAGTGTCCCAAGCATTTTTGGTTGGATTAAGGTCGGAGGAGTACGCATTCGGTCGATCCCCTTGCTGTCCAACAGTTCATCAACACATGATGATCGATGGGGACCTACGTTATCGTCCATAAAAACGAAAACATTTTTCACTGTATAAAGGAAATACTCTTACATGTTCTAAAATGACCTCCTCACAATAACGCTGGGCATTCATTGACGCTTTCTCCAACACTAGGAGTTCTGTACGACTTCCAGCTAAATAGGCTGCGTGGTGTTCTCACCAGATGTATTGCCGCCTAGAGTCAGACGATAAACAAAACCTGCTTTCGTCTCTGAACAGAGCATTGGCTCATTGCTCTTCACTATACGTAGAGTGCTCACGAAACCATGAACAACGAGTTTTTTTGTTTTGTTTTTTGCGTGCTGGGGTCAATGGAACGCACTGTATAGGTTTTAGGGCATACCATCCGAAATAATTCAAGTGCCTTGGCATGGTTTGACGAGATATTTTAGTACCCGTGCTTGATTCCAGCTGTTTTGCTATTTTGCCAGCAGTTATTCGGAAAGATCTTTTAGCCGTTACAACAAGATAACGCAAAATAGTATAACTATACTAATGATCCGAATTTCTTGGCGTAGAACAGAAATCAGTTTTCAAGCTTTCGCACACTAACCAGATGGCTGTTTCAAGGAAGGTAGACAGCAAACTGCAAACTGAATGATAGAACACTTCAACAATTTGAACTCGGTGACTTGACTAGACAATAAATGAATAGGTGCAATTGAGACTATTCATTCGGAGAAACGAGGAGCCATGTTGGTTGGACATGTGGTATCGTGGGAGAAAACGCAGCGCTATTTGACGAACTGGCACCAAAGTCGTGGCAATTCTAGAGAGACGCTATCATTCCAAACTTCACTGTTTGTTGTGATCTCTAAGGTTTCGCGAATGGCAGTAGATTTAGGCGTGGAGTAGGAAGCTAATTTCTTTATATCATCCCACATAGGATCAGCGAACTTGAACTTGACTTCTTTGGACAGGGCAGTGGTTACTTTTCCGTCCCTTGTGTCTTTTTTATGTACGTTGAGTCTAATTCTGAACGATCGCTAGGTCATTCCGATGTAGTATCGCTTGGACCCATCAGGATATTGTAGTGGGATGGCATAAATACCTGTCTCGGTGAGAAGAGGAGGCTTGTCAATATTTCTCTTAAGCATTGTATATAACGATGCAGGCGACTTTATGCTGATACCGAAGTTCACCCACATAAACGCGTTCTTGAGTTGATAGGAAAGACTTGTATGTAGGGAACAGAGCCCAGATAGCATAGTTGCGGCACAGAAGGATTAACACGGATGTACCTGGATTTTTCGATAAAATGTCGTGTCTGGTTCGCGGTATATCCCGCCTCAGTGGCCATTCGATTATGTTCATTAGTTCGCATTGTCTATAGTGAACATCGGAGGAGACAGCGAAGGCTCTCCTAATTCGAGAACGGAAGCTGTCTTGTAAGAATCAGGGCAGAATGAACTGCGGAGCATCAGTTTGGGAAAGGAGGGGGTTTATAATCGACTTCTGTGTGAAGGTGGTTGTCAGGCGATTTCTTCACCAGGATGTCCTGATAAGGTAAGGTTCCATTGCGTTCAAGCTCTATAGTGAAAGTGATCGCAGGGTGTATATAACTGACTTTATCAAGGAAAAGCGGGAGAATCTCCTTTCCGTGAAGCCATATGGAAACTAAAAATACGTTGTCCGCATATCGTAACCATGTGGTAGGCCTTGGGGTGATGTTGATGAATATATATTGCTCAACTGGGCGAAGTATTGCTTCCGAGAAGACGGCTGAGAGCGAGGATTTCATCGGAGCGCCATTTATTTGTGTCCCTGGAAACTGAAGTAACTGGAATTTGAGACCAAGTCCATTATCTTGAAGATGTTGAGGCAAGACTCTTGCGAATAAAGTGATGAATTAGATGTAGCCCCTTTCAACGTTCCAATGGCTTCCAATACGGGTACCGATGGATAAAGAGAAACCACGTCGAAACTGCCCATAATGTTGCGTTTTTGAACAGTGCGCTGCTTGGTTTTCGTGATAAAATCTAGAGCGGAATTTATTATAAAGTCCGATTCCGGTAGATGATCAGTTAGGAATTTGGATAATGGTCCCTCTGGATGGTACGTCGGTGTTGATCTTCTGGACATGATCGGTCTCAATGGATTACCGCGATTGTGGTGTTTAAGTCTTTCGAAGATTTTTGGGATCTGAGGGCCAGTCGGTAATTTGACGGCTTTCTTGAGATCGTCCGGTACAGTGATTAGCCTTTCAGCTCTTTGTACCTGTGCAATCCAATAATTTAGAGGGTTTGTTGGGTAGATTACAGATCCAGAATCTGATATAAAGTTTTCTGGTTTCTTATTATAGGCCGCTGCGTCCATAATCGATATCTGGCCGGATTTGTCTGTTAGCGTCAACATTATGGAGTGGTCATTTCTAAGGTTCGAAATCGTCCTTGGGACTTTGAAATTATTAAACGATTGTTTTGGATTGTACCACGATTTTAACCTAGAGCAACACAGTTGGCTTAGTTCTTCTTAGTTGTTTTCTGGAACCCGCGATATTATGATCTCAAACTCAGAAACGACGCTTTTCGGGTTCGGTCTCAATCGGAAGCAGAACTTTGGTCCAAGTTCCAAAACTTCAGTTTCCTCTCAGGAGAGCTCCCATTTAAAAATATTGACGAAGGGAACATAAAAGAGACGCAAGGGACGGAAAAGTAACCACTGCCCTGTCCAAAGAAGTCAAGTTGAAGTTCGCTGATCCTATGTGGAAATTAGCTTCCTACTCCACGCCTAAATCTACTGCCATTCGCGAAACCTTAGAGTTCATTACCAACAGTGAAGCTTGGAATGATAGCATCTCTCTAGAATTGCCACGAGTTTGGTACCAGTTCGTCAAATAATGCTGCGTTTTCTCTCACGATGCCACGTGTCCAACCAACATGACTCCTCGTATCTTCGAATGAATAGTCTCATTTGCACCTATTCATTTGTTGTTTAGTCAAGTCACCACGTTCAAATTGTTGAAGTGTTCTATTATTCAGTTTTCAGTTTGCCGTCTACCTTCCTTGAAAGAGCCATCTGGTTGATGTGCGAAAGCTTGGAAACTTTGATTTCTGTTCTACGCCAAGAAATTCGGATCATTACTATAGTTATACTACTTTCAGCATAAATGGTGTACAGCTCAGCTCCTATTTATTAATAAAATGATAACGATCTTGTGATGGAGTAGTTTTGCGTGATCGACCACACCTGGTTGCTATTCCAGGTTCAGAAAATTGTTTCCAGATCCGTAATACCACGCTCTGTCAAATTCCGAACTCTTTCGCTACGTCTCTCGTTGTCCACCCTTCTTGCAGTTTACCAACAATTCGACCACGGGTAAAATCATCCATATTATTTCTTTTAGATGTACCAAGTCGCCATAAGAACAAAAAAGTCAGATCTACACTTCAAAACCTACCTACAAAACTAACGATTTCTGCACTCTCACGTTTCAGCTTTTATCGCCGATTGGCAGTACGCAGCTGTCACGTGATTCCTGACAACTTGCATATGACCAAACTCTCTCATATAGCTTGCTGTTACGAGTTTCGAGGATGTCAGAATGTTTTCACCGCTAACCAACGACTTCCGATTCCAAAATGTAGCCTTTTGTCGTTGATCCTTAATTTTTGGGTATGAGTATATTTATGGGCATGATATGACGGATGGACTTGAAAAGCCCTTTTCTGAATCTTTAGTCACAGCTTCGCACATGTGTACAGTGTCCCCGCTTCTAGAAAATGGATTAAAAACATCTTTCTACATAGGATTGAAGAATATACTTCAATGATTGTTCGCTTTCTATGTTGGTCTGTCCGTTTCTTCATCTTTCCGGTTGTAGACAAAATACCTGTAACTGCAGAAGTTGAATTAAAATAATTGTTTTCTTGTCGGGTAAAGGAAATCACTTACTGACCTTTTGGTCTTGGGAGTTTGTCTGTCAGTCCGTCCATCTATGCCGCACATAACGTATTTCAGTACAATGTTAATTAATAATAACATTGAGTATTGTATAATTTACTAATGAAACGGTATTGGTTTCCTAATCCACTGATTGGTAAAACAGTATGCGCAAATAAATGCGTGATAAGTATCAAGTTAGTTTTTTCTTGTCAAAAGATCTTATCGCATCCTAGAATTCAGTGGTACTGTTCTACTGTCATAATTATTCTAAATGATAAGTCAGTATGGCATCCACAAAACTGTGAAAGATCTTTTTAAAGACCATTCATTTTTTCAGCGATCCAGTTAATGCAATGAAACTTTTTTAATACTGCTAACTTGTTAATGTGATCAGTATCGCTCGGAAAAATGCCCTTGCGCACGCATATAACGCCTACAAGTTACACAGTCTCATTTTATGTAATTGTAACAAAGTCATAACGCCTTTTTTAGAAAACAAGTGTCTGAAAACAACCAAGGTGCAGAATGCTTCTACGTGATTGATATTTTAGAAGAAACTTTTTGTGATAAAGTTTTTAGCTGCAAAAAGCTAAGTGTCATTACAAAACTGTAGTTCATCATTGAGTAGTACAAAAAACATGCTTCTCTGGCCGAATCGTCCCTCCAATTGATATTCAGAAATTTTACACTTTTCGGAATTCACTCAATCATAATAAAGAGTAAATAACGTAACCCGGAAATTTATAGGTACCAAAATTGATTTTCATCAGAGATGTGAAATACAATTTAAAAATACAGAAACAACACTTCTGAAGCATTTAACGTCCAATCTAAAACTCATTTCACTTTCAGCGCTCCAGCGATGTTGTTTCCACTGTTCTTTGCCACAGAGAAACATTTTCACTGTAATGTAACTTTTGAGTCAATGTACACACACACCACAAAAAAGAGAGAAAAATAGTGTAGCAACTCTCTCTACCTACTGTAGTCTTACTGGCGTGACACCCGAGGTGGTATGCACTGTTAAGCCTCTTGTGAACGCCCAGTTGGATCGATACTGTGCGTCACCTATTCGTGATCAACGTAGATCGGCATTGTTTCCTGTTAGATCACTGCTGGAGATTTCCTGCAGGCTCTGCTGTGATGGTACAAAACATACCAAATTACAGAGTTAGACAAGAAACATGCCATGAAGGACGATATCTGCATTCGGCGACACTCGCACTGCGCACGAGGTTAGACAGCAGGTCTCAGTGACCTTTAGCGACGCTGCAAGACGAAATCTCTATGAAAACACTGGCAGTGTGAAAGGATAGCTATCCACAAAAGCTGCTATGAACCATCATCACACTAATCAGGCTCAACAATAACCTGCTAATATCCCCAAAGAGCTGCAAAATGACTGTCTGATGTGTATTGAAACCTCAGTATCTACGCAAACTGTCCCGAACTGAAAACCTTCGATCCAGGCAGCCGTGGTTTCTGGTTAAAATAGGCAAGGCCCCATCCCGAACGGAAGTTAGAAAGCTGGCGTGGTATCGTATTCACCAACGAATGCCAAAACAGCCCTGTGCCTGACAACTACAGCCAACGTTTCAGGTGGAAACCAGGAACCGCTGTATTCCGCCTAGTGGGTTCAGTATTGTCATGGTTCTGTGACGACTGAGTCTGGGATTACGTATGGAAGCAGTAAACCGTTCATCCACGTCTAGCGAGTCCTAACGGCTATATACTACCGAGACAATATTTATGTGATCAGCCAAAATGATAACTATACTAATGATCCGAATGAACAATAGTGATTAGTTTATCTTACAGAAAGACAAGTCTTGAGAACATTGTGAGAGGTTGGTGAATGAGTCCTGAAGCCACAATAGAATGCCCTGCTCTCTAGCCCTATTTAAATCTTATTAAGGATACGTATAACAAAGTTAAAGTCTAAAACAGGGTCTGCGACGTCACAGGAATCTGTCGGGCAATTTTGAATAGCAAACCAAGGCCGTCTAGAAAGTGCAAGGCACTGATATTAGAGAGATGAGTTCCTCAAGTTTGGGACGTCCCTCTCAGGTTTCACGGCCTGATACGCCGGTGGTGTGTTTGGCGTCATACACGACAGCGTTGGAAACCATTGGAAGCCTTGGCTTCCTCGTGACGTCACTGAAAAAAAGGGAACTTATTTCTCTAATGTCATGGCTTTGTATTTTCTAGATGGCCTTCATTGGACGCTTTAGTTCAAAACCATCTCTACCACCTCGTGGACAACATCCCCGGTAGCACAGTAATGTCGAATTGAAGTCGATTTTTAGTTACGAGGTCGTTATTACGTCGAAGCATAATTTTCGATGTAAAATCGATGAGACGGAACGTCAAGAAAAATCATTACATTGAATTTCAGTATACATATAGACGGTTTTACGCAGTTTCCCTTTAGTTCCATTAGGTCGAATAATCGATGATTTTTATGCGATCTGTAAGCATCGAGCGCATGCGCCGTTGCAATCATTACGCCAAACAAACTTTTTGGTTACTGGGGTGTTGGTCGGTTGTGTCATTTCTGTTGTAAGACGAGAGAGATTCTTACCTGTCTCCTTTTTCGTCGGTAAGTTAAAAGTTGTGTTTTGTTTTGCTTAAGTACTTCTACAAAAAGTTGAGTCTCGTTCCTTTAAGTAGAATTATTTTTAAGATATATATTTTGTACGTACGAATATCCCAATTAGGGATAGACCTAGCGCGATGCTGACAGTTCACCAAACATTCTGCAAAATTTTTGAGAACTGTGTGTCTTTTCGAACGCGTCCGAAAACACTTGAATGTTGAAACAATAAAAAAAAATGTGATTTTTTAATCGTAGACAACGTCGTAAAATCGTACTACAAATACGAATACATTGTACGTTTTATGCCACAATTAAAAGTTTAGAATTTTATGTTTCAACATCTACACTGTAGAGTAAAGGTAGATTCGACTTTACAACAGTACTAGAATCGATGACTAAACTGCGTAACATCAACGTAGAATCGACGTCTACACTACGCAGAAACGATGTATATGTTCTTCTCGAAAGGTCGAATATTTGTCTACTGTTGACTTGATATCGACTTAATACGTTTAAAATTCGACGTCAAAAAGACGTAACAAAAGTGGACATGGATATCTATTTTCGACGTTTCATATCGACCAAAAATCGATCAAAAATTCGACGTCGAATCGATGTAATGGGATGCAGGATCGTCCTCTTCGTTGCATCATCCTAGCGGGGATGCCACGAAGAAGACGTTCCTGCATCCCTGCCAAGGATAGCGCTTTGCCCTACGAAGTACAAGTCCTGCGCGTTTAGGTTGTACGTCTCATCTATAAGCGCCGTGTGTTCCGGTACTGCTATCTGAACTTTTTGTGTAAATGTACATTTCTCGTAGTCCTTCATGGTGTTGGAATTTTCACTATTTGTGAAAATTCCATCACCATAAAGGACTACTGACATTAGCTTAAAACAAAAGGATATCTATATTCGGACATGCAAATAATTAAAATGTCAGTGAAAATGCGCATGCAGTTGCGGAGCAGCACACTCTGAACTGTCCGACCTTGGGTATAAAGAGCTGGCTCAAACGAGATGTTGAAATCAGTGAAGAGCCGAGCAGTGGAACAATGTCAGGCTATGTCTTCTAGCACAGTTCGACGTTGTCTGTTTAACAGAGGACTGGTCGCTAGCAGCCCATTGCTGCGCATTCCTATTACATCCTCTACAAACAGTTATCTCGTGGAATACGAGGTATCTGTGATACCTTAGTGTTGTAATTTTCCCAAACAGTAATATGCGTGTGTGTGTGTACTCTTTGCCATGTTCCACGAATAACGAGATAACTTCAAAATTCAGTATCGTGTGAAGTCACCTCCAGCAACAATAACAGACTCTACATGGCGTATCATTGAATGGAAGAGGTTTTTGATATCTCCCGGATGAACAGCCTGCCAGGCTGCTTTTATGCGAGACCAGAGTTCATTTGTGGTGGCTGGCGGAGACATTTCTCGGACCATTTGCTTATGTCCTCAAACTTTTTCATCATCTGCTTCAGTGCCGAACAAGACACTGGTCCTTTTTCCACGTCTCATACCCCGCATTGAACGAAAAGAGCGCAATGCTGCACTTGCACTTTGCGAGTTCTGATACACAGTTTAACTAACAGTGCTTTATTACGTAAAGACAACATGCTGATGCGTAGCAGTAGCAATTTACCTGGCACCCATTGTTCCTTTAACATGCAGCTCGCAGTGTTCACCAATAGCAGGAACTTTACTCATAGCCCAATCAATCATACAACATTGATAAGTCACTATACCCGAAGGGCGGGTCCACGCATGGGGCATCGGCAAGTAATTACAGAACCCACACTGATAAGTCAGATCAGATCATATGTAGAGTATTTTAGGAAGGAGTGTCTGACCCCAGGTCTTAAACAACCTTTAGAAATAGGAAGCTAGGAGATTTGGTCTAGAGAGCCCGATAGGAAAGTGACACCGAAGCGAGGTAGAAAGAGGAGGAAGACGCCCGCATTTACTACCGGTGGGCCAGTACCCGGGGCCCGACGGCTTAACATGCCCATCAGACGCACGGCGCATATTTAGTGGTTCAAGCGTTCGTACCTGCCCGGGTTCGAACCCGAGGTCTCCTCCGTGATAGCCACGAACGTTGACCACTAGGCAACCGGCGGCCCACACTGATAAGTCAGTCAAAGATTTTTTTTTTTTTTAAATACCGCCGTTAAGGCGCTCGCGGACCCCTACAGCGCCATCTGGTGGTCAGAAATGTAACTATTCTGGTATTAAATTTCTGCATTATGCACAAAAAATCCCACGCCTTTCTCTGTATTTCTGTGAAAACTGCTTCTGATTACTTTAAATACTTTACAAATTATTGATTTTTGCAATTTTCTGTTACTTTTGGATCACCTGGTATACAAGGTATGACATTATTACAATATGCGTATTTTTTTAATTCACATATGGCATTATTACACTATATACAACATATGGATTCATATACAACGTATGAGAATTATTATATACACCACCAGCATCATGTTATCCCTATAGAAGAAACATTCAATATCCAGTAACTTTTTAAATACCACTTGAATGAAAAATGGGACATGACAGAAATTGTCGAACTCCATGAAGTGTAGGAAATGCATTCACATTTTGTTGCTTAGCAAATTACAAGAAAATGGGTGCTGTAAGATATAATGTTTCTTCCCTATTCTACAAATCATTCAGCGAAAATTAAATTAAAACAGAAGAAATAAATAAACCAACCAGCGCCGTTTCCAGACAATATAATACCAGACAGAAATGTCGATATGGGCCCCCCTTCATTGTTATTTGTTTAAATAGCGACGACTGAAAGAATTTATGTATAAGTAGTCCAGGTGGGCAAACCCCAGTGATAAACATGGTGCATTTCTTCGTGTGGATAACACAAACGACTGTTTAAAAGGAAACAAATGAGTCGTAAAAAAATACGATTTGTGCTTAGCCCTCATGGCTCAAGCCTCACCCACACTCGGGATCGGAAGGGAATTGGGCTTTCTTTGTTTTTTATTTTGTCCCAAAAGATACGCTCTAACACCTAATTTTTCCCCTGCCTCCTCGGGAAATAGAAGTTACGACCAAGGTTTAAAAAAAAAAGGCAGAACTTCCAAATTTCTGGATTGATGTTTCTTCTTTTCTTTAAATAATAATAAAAAAAAATTGCTGGTGAGTAGACAGAGAGTTTGACTTTTTGTAAACCCATGGGGCGTTGGTGGCCCCAGGTTCAGGTGGGGGTCCTGGGCACCGGCTCCGTTGGCCCACCCCTTAAGACGGCTATGGCTTCAGGGTTATTAAAACTGTTGTGCTTGTAACTGGTTAGTTACAATACAACTACAAAATATGCATGCCAAAAGTTTCAGTTTCATATTTGGCAATGCTGGACCACGGAAACTTCCTCCAGCTATTCTGCTCGCTGGAACAGTACTTTGGATGGGGAGGTAGAAAGTTCCTGCTTACTACAGGAACCCGAGAGGAACGCCTGTTTGTGGTGTTTGTTGAAGAAAAGTTCACAGTAGCATAGAACGATTTTCCTGAAAGTTAAAATGCACCAAAGACCAATAATTGTGTTCCAAATTTTAGCTGTGTGGAATAGATTCTCATCAGGGGAGTAGCTAACAAATCAATCAATTGCAGTACTTCTTGCATTATAATTGTACTGTAACTAACCAGTTACAAGCACAGCAGTTTTAATATCCCTGAAGCCATGGCCGTCTTATGGGGTGGCCAACGGGGTGGGTGCCCAGGACCCCCACCTGAACTGGGGCGAAACTCTCTGACCTCTCACCTGCAGTTTTTTTTATTATTATTTAAAGAAAAAAGAAACATCAATCCAGAAATTTGGAAGTTCTGCCTTTTTTTTTTTAAACCTTGCTCGTAACTTCTATTTCCCGAGGAGGCAGAGGAAAAATTAGTTGTTAGGGCGGATCTTTTGTGACAAAATAAGAAAAAAAAAGCCGACCTCCCTCCCGATTCCGAGTGTGGGTGAGGCTTGGGCCATGAGGGCTAAGCACAAATCGTATTTTTTCACGAATCATTTTTTCCTTTTAAACAGTCGTTTGTGTTATCCACACGAAGAAATGCATAATGTTTATCACTGGGGTTTGCCCACCTGGGCTACTTATATATAAACTCTTTCAGTCGTCGCTGTTTAAACAAATATCAATGAAGGGGGGGGGGGCCCATATCGATATTTCTGTCCGGTGTTATATTGTCTGGAAACGGCGCTGGTTTATTTATTTATTTCTTCTGTTTTAATTTAATTTTCGCTGAATGATTTGTAGAATAGGGAAGAAATATTATATCTTTCAGCACCCATTTCCTTGTAATTTGCTAAGCAACAAAATGTGAATGCATTTTCTACACTTCATGGAGTTCTACGATTTCTGTCATGTCCCATTTTTCATTCAAGTGGTATTTAAAAATTTACTGGATATTGAATGTTTCTTCTCATAGGGATAACATGATGGTGGTGGTGTAAAACAAAATTTTCTCAAACATAAATGGACTGGCCGGCTGGATATTTAAGGGTTAACACTCCCTCCAAGTCAGATCGTCGTAAAAGTGGAGACAACAGTTTAGTTTTCTTGCAACAAAATTTCGTTTGTGACTGGTGGATTTCGTTTCGTTGGGTACGAAATGTCACATCATTGTCACTTAAGTGCCTATGGCTGCGGAAGGGTCGTCGGACGGCTCGAGGCGGAACAAAGAGTAACAGCAATTGCTCGAGACACGGATGCAGCGGAAAATTTCATATCGGGTTTGAAAAAAGCTGTAGAAACCAGAGGAACAGGACTCCTGATGCATGGTGAAGGCCGTAGAAGGGCAACAACAACACAAGATGACCGATATGTGTCCTCATGGCCGGCTAAATAGGAATGCTACACCAGCACAGCTCGCTGTAGGCCCCCCTGCTGCAACTGGAACCCAGGTGTCGAGTCGAACAAGCAGTCGACGACTGAACAAGAACGGGTTGTATGCCAGAAAGCCTGTGAAATGTGTCAAGATATCATGCCAGCGTCGTGTTGCGAGGCTAAAGTGGTTTAAAGCACATAGAGAGTGGAACAGTCAGAGGTGGTCCACAGTGATGTTCTCCGATGAGAGTCGTTTCAGTTTATCGAATGATTCAGGACATCAGTTGCTGTGGAGAGAACGTGGAACACGCTATCAACCTTATTACATCCTTGAATAGCTCAGCTATTGTGGCCCTGGAATTATATTGGTGTGGGCTGGCATAATGATGAATGGAAGAACGTCTCTGCATGTGATCAACGGAGGGACCGGCACAGAAGACAGATATTGCTCAGAACTCTTAGAATGCCATGTTCGCTTGTCCCATGGCGCAGTGGGTTCTAGCTTCATCTTCATAGATGATAATGCCAGATCCCACAAAACGACCCAGGTACCTGAAGTACTGCAAAGGGAGGACATTTACCGAATGTATGCGCCTGCCTACTCGTCCGACATAAATCCGATACAGCACGCATGAGACGCTCTTGGAGGCTGTATTCTTATGCGCTCACTGCCACCTCAGAGTCTCTAGGAGCTGAAGATGGCATTGAAAGAGGAGTGGGACAAAATCTCAACATAAATTTTAAATACTCTCATTCTACGCATGCTGAATAGGTGTAATATGTGTATGGCGGTCCGAAGAGGTATAATCATCTACTGGCGATACGTTGTTGATAGTCAATATTGCCTAAAGGTTTGTTTTGGTCATCGAGTCAAACCATTCGAAAGCTCAGACTGTGCATATCTTACATTTGTGTTTGTTAAATTGCCTGTTCTTCAGCGCGCATAATAAATTCATGGCCTCTGTATTGTTTCTATTTTGATTTTTGCTACAACAGTTGCGCCCATTTGCTGTTTTACTCTAAAATGCGGTTGTTCCTTAGCAATTGTCAACCAGTGTACAACTCTATTAGTTTTATTATATAACTATAGTAGTAGTAATAACTCTAGTCTGAATCATTCAAAATCAAAGAAATTAATTTATTTCAGCATAAAAAGATGTTACAACACAAGAAAGTTAAAGAAACAGAATAAATATAAAAATACACCGATTAGCCATGACTGTAGGACTCCATTTAGCCCGCACAACAGCGGCCAATCGGCGAGGCAACAATTCGATGAGGTGGCAATAGGTATCCAGCAGTATCTGGTACCACAATGCCAACAGCAGGTCCTCCCGTGCTCGGCATCAGCTCCGATATTTCCGAGTATAAAGTTCTGTTTATAGTACCCTCCCAGTTCTAATTTTGTGTTTTTCGTGTATCTAAATGTCTAGTGCATCGTTTTGTTCTACTTTGCGATTCGTAAGTACGATATTTTCTTTATTCCAAGCTTTATTTACCTCCTGGTCGAGCTGGCCAGAAGAACTGCTGGGGGCCGCCATTAGTAATGACGGCTTCCGGTGGAGATGTCATGTTCAGTAGCCCTACTTCCACTCTTGCTGTAACCGGCGACGCGCCGCCCCGGTGGCGCAGTGGTCTAAGCGATGGCCTCTGATCATTCGTCCGAAAGGGGTCCGGGTTCGAATCCCGGTGAGGCATGGATGTTGTGTTTGTCTTACGGCACTGGCTCTTTCCCTTCCCTGGAACCAGTGACCCTAAATTAGGGACGGGCGACTGCTTATAGCCCATTGAGTTGCTCACGGTGGTCGTTAAACCTCCAATCAAAAAAAAAAAAAAAACCGGCGACGCTGCTGCTGGCGCCCCTACACTGATTTCTCTTCATGGCGCTGTTCAACTGCCCTCTTCCGGTGCGTCATTCGGCCCCTCTCCTCCCGCTGCTGCCCAGTCAGACAGCTATTCTGATACAGCTTCTACTGTGATTTCTGCTGATGCAATGGATATTCAAGATGACGTCACTCATCCACTTCCACAGCAGCTCGTTTTCCATCGTCTTATTCTGCTGCAGCGACCTCTGCATCTGATCGCCAATCCTCGATTGTGTTACAGCAAGTCAATGCTTTAAAACCTTATGTTCGTCGCACCGGCAACTCTATTCACATTAATATTCCGGCATCATCTGTTCAAGCTCAAACGTTCTCCTCGCATATGGCCTTAGGAGTCTTTTTTAAAGCTCTTCCCTATACCAAGTTGAAAGTTTATGCTACGGCAGTTAAGAAGCTTTTATCTCCGTCTGCTATTACTCATCTCTATCGTCGGGCTCGGACTATTGTTGTTTATCTTTCTCAACCTGCCCATGTGACCTCTCTTTTGCAGAAAGGTATTACTATTAATAATAACCTCTTGATGCCCAAACCTGTGATACAGCGCCCGGTTAACGTGTCGTTTTACCCGGTGCCACCTGAAGTCACAAATGTCATGCTCCTTTCAGTTATCTCATCTCTTGGTCGCGTTGCCGGGGACGTCGTAACCTACTCGGCAGCGCCCAACGACTTTGAGGATCGCCATATTTATGGTGCTCGTCGCATGGTGCCTGTCATTTTTTCTTCTCAGGATGATATTGCAGCTTTACCTACACAACTTACTGTTCATTGTCACGGTCAACGGAGACACATCGATCTCTTAACTGAGTTCCACTGCAGCAAGTGTAAATGCCTGGGGCATTTTTATAAAGAGTGTCCTGGACCTTCTTCTGGATTGTTGTCTACATCAGTGCCTGTTGATACACACCCGTCTGGTTCTCGTGAAGAGCCTGAATTGCGTGCTCCTGATTTTACTGAAGCTCACTTTCCTCCTCTCCTTGGTTCTTCAACTTCACTTGAACCGTTTACATCTACTTGCTCAATTTCCGAGCAGGACGTTTCTGCTCAGGTGGTGCGTTCTACTTCTCCTGTTGAGGCTCCCTCTGAGGAGGTAGCCATGATTACCACTGCTTCTTCGGCAGCTGATCTCGATGATTACCGCGGCGCTTTAACAACTGCTCAGGAAGCTCCCGAACTGCTTCATCTTCCTATTATTCCTACTACAGATCCCACTGGTGTGGATGACCTCACCATTACTGGTGATACTGTTGTTGATTCCAGTGGCCGTTCCACAAAACACACCGTCTTCAAAGCTCCTAGCGCTCCAGCTAAACGTGGACGTTCACGAGTGTATCGTTCTCGCTCATCTTCTAGCACTCGTTCTCCTTCAGCGTCCCCTAAAGAGTGTTTCCTAACGAATAATCCAGAAGAACTTGCAGAAGCCACGCTTCAAGCGCAATTCGAACAGTTTTGCCAAGATAACGAAGTGCACACTCGCCCCTTTACCCATAGACAACTGTTTCGTCTATTTTCGCTCTTCCGGGATCCATCGTTTGACATGGCCGCTTACCTTTCGCACTCCACTTTCCCTCCAGATGATGTTTATCGTCAACTAACGTGTACCAGAGCTGATCTTGAGGATCTTTGTAAGACTGACAGTACGCTCCTTCCTTGTCATCTTCGGCTTTGTGGAATGGAGGAAACCGCTCAATTGTCTGCTTTATTTCTTCGTCACTCCCCTGCTGATTAGTAAGACTTTCTCTGACTTAATACTTGCTCCTGTACTAGTTCTATGTATCTACAGCGTTTCTGGACTTTCCTTTCCTTCCAGATTCGACTTTATAGTGTGTCATTGAATGTAATTTTTCCGGATTATTTCCGAGCCTTTATTGTACATATGTCAATTTCTGTTACTACTTCTGCATCCGTGTTTTATCTTTCCACATGTTTTCATCTGTAGATATTGTCACTCATTAATCTTCTTTTTGGTTCCACCGCACGAGGTGCGCTTGTATCATCATTTTATGAATAAAATTTATTGTTGAACTCCTCCGGTTTCCGTACATTTCGTGGTGGTGATTTAGTGCGAACCCGCTTTTCCAAGTCGAACCACAAATGTTCAATTGGGTTCATGTCAGGTCAATTTGGAGGCCAGAGCATTAGCAGAAAATCATCAGCATGTTCCTCGAACGATTCTGACAGTGTGGCATGGCGCGTTATGCTGTTGATAATGGCCATAACCAGCAGGGGACACAATTGTCATGAATGGGTGAACTTGGTCCGCAACGATGTTCAGAAACCTGAGAGCTGTCAGGAATTGTGCTATTGAGATAATGGGGACTAAAGTGCCCCAAGAATAACACCGCCGCTGTCGGCCTATTACCACCCAACAGTGCCTCCAGGTGCCACAGCCTCCGTTGGTAATCAGCATATCTGCGCTCGGCCATCAACGTGATGCACAAGGAATCTTGATTCGTCACACCCGACCACTTTCTTCCAATTATCCACGGTCCAACCTCGATGATCTTGAGCCCATTTCATGCGTTGTTTGCGATGACGTGCAGTGAGCATGGGGACCCGGCTGGGTCCATGGCTACGCAGGCCCATGCGCAGAAGGCTGCGATGAATTGTGTGCTGTGACACGTTGCCGTGATCACCATTGTTGTAGCTGCGGGAGATTTGTCGCACTGTGACCCTGCGACCGCACTATGAACAATGCCCGACAGTCTCCTCATCCCTCTGGCACTAATGAGCTGCGGACAACACGGGTCGACGACGGTTCGTCGTTTGGCCATCTGTGCACCACTTTTCTTAAATCGCAGCTCCAAGGCGCCGTGCTATCACAATTTGTCCTTTATCAAACTTAGATAAATTAGAAGCTTTTCCCATTCTGACTCCAAACACTCTAGTAACCAAAAGCCGGTTCTCGGGTTGTATATATACTTCTCTGTCAACTTCACTTGCGCCGCCGTTCGGTGTCCAGGCGCGTTCATTTATCTAGGCTGAGGGTGGTCATATTGTAATGGCTCATCGGTGTACTTTCATTCAACTCAAAAATGCATTGAAAATTTAGGGAAATGATGTTAAAGCAAAGGAAGGGGCATGTGGTATCTTTCTTGTAAACTAATCACAGACCTCCAAAACTGGGGGGTTGGGTGAAATGCCTGACCCCGTTAAAACAGAAAATACGAAGAGCTGAACAGGGCCTTATCAAATAAGGAAGAATCAACCGACCCACATCTGAGCCAGTTGATTAAAGAAAACATTTAAAATAAAACATGGTATGTAATTCATCGCTTCCCATAAAACTTTAGCCCCTTTACCTAAAATACCGGGGGCTTAAAAACCAAAGAACAGTGAAACACTGGAACATTATAAAGAAAACAGGGTTATACGTACTCTTAGAAATCTGAAAGAAAACATGAAAAAGATGACAGATTAAAAAAAAATTTGCAAAACTCCCCGCCCGAGTAATGGACTTTATGACGTTTGTATTATTTACTCAGGGCTTTTCATTTCTCAGTCTATCACCCATTTATCATAGCTCCACCCACCCTTTACTCTCTCTCTCTCTCTCTCTCTCATAGGGAGCTCAACCTTTTTCAGGGATCAGAAATTGCCCTAATCCACTTCAACCCAATCTAGCTGGAAGGTAGAGGTGGTGAACTCGAAATCAAGATGTTATGTTTCGTACTCAGGCGTCTAACCACCTGTCACTCCGTGGTCGTTAAAATGTGTTCGGAAGTTCTATCTCATGAGCTGAGCTGCATTATATCAACGCCCTAGTTTATTGCATTCGGAAGCTCCCTTAGCTCATTAAGAAGTTTTATAGCTTTCTCTCGAAGATGATAACATAAGCAGCTGTTTATTTACCAGGGATTTCGCCTTTTTAAATTAATGTACGCAAGCACAATAAGGTTTAAACTCACCGTATTTTTCTATTTCTAAGTAAGGGAAGGGACATGTAGTATCTTGACGGGTCCTCATGCTCACTGCACGTCATCGTCAACAACGCATGAAATGGGCCCAAGATAATCGAGGTTGGACCGTGAATAATTGGAAGAAAATGATTAAAGTTCGTTTTCCGTTTGGGGGTTTAACGACCACCGTGATGGGCTATAAGCAGTCGCCTGTCCCGAATTTAGGGCTACTGCTTTTAAGGAAGAGAGAGAGAGAGAGAGAGAGAGAGAGAGAGAGAGCCAGTGCCGTAAGATATTCACAACATTCATGCCTCACCGGAATTCGAACTCAGACCCATCTCGGTGAAATGATTCGAAGTCAGCGCTTAAATCACTGCTCCACCGGAGCTGCAAAATATTAAACGGAAAATCTTGCATTACTCCTACTTGAATTTCACACCTTTCTTTTCAGTTCAAAAAAGCATATCAGTATAAAAATCTTCAAATTCTGTATTCTCAAGACCGGTAATTCCAATACATGAATTCAGGAAATTGTTATTCATGCTAGGACGCAAATCAAATGTGAGTTTTAGTCACATATTTTAACTCCGTTTCATACAGTGTGTTTGACAAGGATGTTACTGCTGAGCTTTTAGAAGATAATTTGAATAAAACTATTTGTATCACATGTTTTTTGTCTTGTTCCAGTTGTGGCGAAAAACGCATTGTTGTCAACATAGAACTTATTGACTGCATCGGTTTTTTAATATTGGATTTGATAAATTTGATATTCTTTTATTCTAATTATCACAAATATAATTTTTAATAATAATCCTACAAAGACTTACGGTCTATCACTATCTCGAGTTAATATATTCCTTCTTTTTATCGTTATATATCTTGCAACATCATATTTATTTGATGCTATTGTGCTATTGCCAACACACCAATTTTGTTTCTTTGAAAATTAAACATTTCCTTTCAAATATCTCTTATTAACAATATTTTTTCTTCTGTCGATTCAACCATATTTCTTATTCTTTTACCTTTTGCATCAATAACATTTCCAACTGTTAAATAAATCGGAAAAAACAAGTAGTTATTTCTCCTCTTAAGTGCGCTGTCCAAATTTTTATTCTTTAAGAGTTTCTCGAACAAAATCTTAAAAACTATTATGTTATTTTCTATTGCTTGCTTTACCGTCATATAACTCTCTTTTATCCTTTTCGAAGTATGACATTTTATAGTAGCATCTTGCTCATCTTCAGATTCTTTTGCAGTTTTTTTAAATTTCACTTCCATATCATAATATTACCATCATCAGTTAATTAAAATACGTTTCCAGGAGAACTAGGTGGTTCAACCCCTAATACTTCATATGGGGAACCTTACCCAGGTAGAACAGATCTGTAATTTAACGTAGGCCCAACACTGAGCCACCGTATTTTAGGAAAAAAAGACGGTGGCTCAGTGTTGGGCCTACGTTAAATTGCAAGGCAGTGCTACCTGGGAAAGGACACCAGCTCATTTATTTAAGATGAAAGCTTTTTGCTTAGCCTACATACATAGTTTTAAACTCATTTGTAGCTGTATTAAGTTGACCCTTTTTTTTCATTTAGAGTTAAATCCTTTGTGATTTGCTAGGTTTCCTTCCTAATTTTCAGTTAAATTCTGGTCTTAGAGTAGTATGTTAGTAGCTCTGGATGATTAGAAAGATTAAATTTGTATAATGCGATATAATCTTCCATAATCTATATAAACCGAATGGCTGCGTATGAAAGTGTAATTGTTCCTACTCTGATGTATGGTAGTGAAACCTGGGTTCTGTAAAAAAGACATAAGAGTCGTTTGTGTGCTGGGGAGTTGCGTTACTTACTGAAGGTCTGTGGTAAGACACGCTCTGATCTTGTGAGGAATGAAGATGTGTTGTAGATGTGTAATGTGAGGTAAAATGTTGTTACTAAGGTGGAGACTAATAGTCTTAGGTGGTTTGGCCATGTTGAAAGAATGAGTGATGAGACGCTTACTAAGATAATTTATTCAGCCCAAGTGGCAGGAAAGAAAGGTAGAGGAAGGGCAAGGAAATCATAGGAGGGCCAGATTCAGGAATGTCTGCATGAGAAAAAAGATAATGAGTATGAAGTACAAATGGTCTTGTGTGCGGCGTGAATGGATATTAATGAAGCTTGAGCTGTGTGCCGAGATCGCTGTAAATGGAGAAATAGCAAAAGTGAGTTCTTTCTGTGAACAGCTAACCTCTGAATATCAGAGAACAGAGTGCCAGAAGTATTTGGTAAACTGAAACTACATAAACCAAATCAACCCCTCAGATTATTAGTCTCAGGGTATGCTAGTCCAACGAGACCCCTTGAGACTATGCTAGCATCATACTTGAAACACCTTACACTCCATTCCACGGTGTCAATTAAAAGCTCTACTCAGGCTCTTGAGCGAATCAAGGAATTTGACCCTCCACAAACTGGCTTTATTATGGCATCTCTAGACGTTGTTTCACTATTCCCAAATGTACCACTTGATCTGGTGCATTCTATCATTGCTGAAAAATTACAAGAAGATAGTTCTATCTCTCCGCTGGAAACTGATGCCATTCGTTCAGCACTGAAATTAGTGGCCAGAAGATCGTATTTTAAATTTGATAATAGAATTTGCCAACAGAGAGAGGGTGCGCCCATGGGCTCCCCACTCTCTCCTGTGCTGGCTGAGATTCTTTTACAATCCTTGGAGGACAAAGTTTTGCTGGACTTTCCATTTCAACCATTACTAATAATCAGGTATGTCGATAATATGCTACTTTTTTGGCCCTACTCGCTTCCCCAACTGGATGTTTTCATTGACTGCTTATCTTCACATTTTCCCACAATAAAATTTACGAAAGAACTTGAGTAGGGGGTAAGCTACCTTTTCTTGATTTTTTGTTATCAAGGGATCTCAACACTCACTAGATTAAATACTCCGTGTACCGAAAACCTACGTTCATACCATGTATCATACCGTTTAACTCTTCTCACCCCTTTGAACACAAAGCATCATCACTTCGATTTCTAATCAAACGCGCATTTACACACTCTTCTTCCAACCGAGCAAGACAGGACGAACTCTCTAAGGCATCAACTATGGCACGGATCTTCGGCTACCCAAAGCACTACTTTCCTGGTCTATTGAGAAGGTTCACCAGGTTGAGATTCACGACTTTGTCCACGTACAATAAAACCACTAGATACGTTGGAAAGGTGGATTATCTCCCTCCAATAGTTAACACCCTCAAGAAGATATGCCAAAGGCATAATTTGACATTTGGAGTTTGCACTAAAAATGTATTTACCTTACTGAGAAATGACAGAGATAAAGTACCCAAACTCATGAAATATGGTGTATACTGCATTCCGCTCGCACATGAGGATTCGGGTGTTATTGACAAATTTTATATAGGTTCTACAATTAGGACTCTGAATACCCGGTTGGGTGAACACAAGTACACCCTCTGGACAGAAACTATTAATACTGCCTTTACTATGGCAGTTAAACAGGGTGGTTACACCCCTGTTTGGGAGAATGTTAAAATCTTGAACTCCAATGTCAACAAAATTACTGTTTTCTTTTCAGAAAGTTTATATATTATTGCATACGGAGACAACTGTTGTAATTTAGATCTCCCACATTTGTACCAAGACCTTGGCGAAAAATGGTTGCTCCACAAGAGACTTTGACACATGAGGAATTTTGAAACATCGGAACAGTACATTTTGTAAATATTTTGTATTCTTATATTTATGTTATATTGAATTGGAATTGAAATTTTATAATTTGTGCTTATACTGTGACATCACGGTCTGTTGGTGACGTGGTGCATGATGGGTCGTGTTATCTAGTGTATAAGGGCTGACTCTGTTGGATCCCGTGGCGCTTTGACCAGTAGATGGGGACGGGAGATCCCCGAAAGCGCTAGTCTGCTTTTAACCCGTTTTTAATTTGTAAATAAATTGATTTTGATTTGCTTATTGAAGACGTGGTTTGCTTTTATCGCATGTATAGACAGCTTATTTTGTACATGTACATATCAGAGAACAGCCTAGGGATATGTATGTATGTATAATCTACATAACCTTAAAGACAGCAACTTTCGTTTTATGACTATTTAACTGTGGTGCTAACAACTCAGAATAGCATCTGTTATAATCTAATTCTCCGTTTTAAAAACTAATTAGGCGGCCCCGATGGCCGTGTGGTATGACGCACTGGTCTCCAACTTTTCGTCGTAGATGGGTTCGGGTCCGAGTCCGGAGTGAGGCATGGACGGTGTGTTTGTTTTACGGCACTGGCTCTATCGTTTTCTTGGAACCAGTCACACGAAATTAGGGACGGGAGACATTTTGTTGCTCATAGTGGTAGTTCAAATCAAAAAGAAAAAAAAACTTATTCTGTAACTTTCAACTGCTGTTTTTCCGTTATTGCACGTCATCTGGCACTCAGTTAGATCTAAATAACAATCACATTATTTTTTTTATTGTTTTCTTTTTCTGAATATCGTAGAAGAACGGAAATACTTGACAATACATCAGATGTAATTGTTATACGGCGTTCGCCACTTGATGTTGTTAGTTGATTACCTTAATTTGAGGGAGACTCGTTTTGATAGCTCTCGTTTTAAGATAATTTTACAGGGCCTTACTTTAAAGGTGGGCTTTCGAATCCCTTGTCTCATATTCATTTTGTAGGGTATGATACCCCATGTTTTAAAGTTATTTCAATGAAGAACGGACGCATTTTAAATTTTCAGTCTCTTTCTTTGATTTATCGCTGGTTTTTAAACTTTTTATGCTAAAAATCAATTACTTTCTTTGATGTTGAGGGATTTAATAATTTCCCTTAATTTGGGGCAGAAGCGGTATGCGTGTAATTTTTAGTTTTATGTTAGTATACATTTGTATATGGTTTACTTAATCTAGCTAAAAGGCGAAATGGAATTATAAACTATATCTTCCTTTAAAAGGCAAAATGGAATGATAAATTCTTAGTTTTATTTTAGTATATATGGTTTACTTAATCTAGTTAAAAGGCAAAATGGAATTATAAACTATATCTTCCTTTAAAAGGCAAAATGGAATTATAAATTCTTAGTATTATGTTAGTATATATGGTTTACTTAATCTAGCTAAAAGGCGAAATGGAATTATAAACTATATCTTCCTTTAAAAGGCAAAATGGAATAATAAATTCTTAGTTTTATGTTAATATATATGGTTTACTTAATCTAGCTAAAAGGCGAAATGGAATTATAAACTATATCTTCCTTTAAAAGGAAAAATGGAATTATAAATTCTTAGCTTTATGTTAGTATATATGGTTTACTTAATCTGGGTTAAAGGCAAAATGGAATTATAAACAATCTCCCTTAGAATGATTATTTGGTAGAAATTTTATAAAAAGAAAACTTTGAGAGACGCGGTTTGAATTCTTATTTTATTATACGGAATAAAGAATTCCTGTTGCCTTAAGTTCTGTCGGTAAGAAAAGTTTCTTACGAAGAGCACTTTCGTAGCGTGAAGGATGTGATGAAGAGCTGGAACCCATTATGGTTCAGAAGGTGACACAAGCTCAAAGGAAAGTAAATAGACTGCTAATACACTTTCGATCGATGCCCTTGAAAACTCTCGTTCATCTTTAATCTATGACAACAAAGAGTCTTGGAGTTTTTGAAAAAAAAATGAGTTGTGAATATTTTTCTTTTTATAGTTAATTAAAGACATTTAATAAGCCCTTATATGTATCCACAATACATGAGAAGCTAATATTTGAAGATTTACCTAAGATGTTATATCTTTTTTTTTTTTCAGTTTGAGCAGACCATATTTTAAAATATTTTGAAAAATACTTTTTATTATTTAATTACCAATTTGAAGCCTTCTGTAATTTTTTGGGCAATTTTTGGAAAAAAGAGAAGTGCTTGTGTTACCCGTTTTTCTGTCCGTCTATCTATAGACACAACATCGATAAATATTACCATAATTCTTTTCTATCGAAGCATTCTAACACTACCGGCTTTCCACGACACAATAGGGTATATCATTTATGTAACGTGCAGAGTAAAGCACAAAATAAGTTAAATATAAATTTCTGATTGCGCTGTTCTGTTTTCATCTCAACCTGCATTGTGTGAAATCTTTAAGTTATGTAAACTGAAAGTCTGTTTTGCATCTTGTTAAATGCGATTATGTATACATTTATGGCAATAACCTACATTATGTTTTAAAGTTTCTAAACCGCAAAAATGTGAAATAAAAAAAAATGGTATCTGCAAAGCTTCTTCCTTTTTGCCATGGCAGCTATATTAACGATTTGATGTCAAAATGGACTAAAACCAACATCAAGTTGCCCATAAATTTTACTCAAGTTAGCACTGACTTTTCGTTTCTTATATAACCTTGGGAACTTTGAAATTAGAGGAACGCCAAGTTTTTCAGCAATTCTCTCAGCCCCGGGATTGAGGTCAGTTGAGTAAAAGATGAGTCCACGAGCCTTAGGCAAAGATAATATCAAATTTCTGAGAAGTAATTCTGCAGTTTCTTGATCATCAGCATACAAAGGTCCTACTTGGGCGTTGCCTTGTATAGCCATCTTCAACACCCCATAACCTCTTACATTTTCTTCAGCAGTGTCGTTCACTGCTACGAATGCCACACAGCCAGTTTCTTGAACTGTATGAGAAATGGGAATTTCCCGGCGAAAGCCAACAACTGCAGAGTCATATTCGATTACTTTAAGTAGCTCTTTAGGTAAAATTTGAACTATTTTAACTCCAGGGATGTTATCTGTTAGTATATTAGGATCAACGTGTTGCCGGGTTTCGTACATTGTTGTGAGCCATTCCGTTTCTTCCACAGGGAAACCCCTCGATCCCTGTACAGTTCGAGATTGTTAGGCACGGCAACGACTGCAGCATTCCTGTCACCTGTGCGCATCATACAGGTTTTCCAAAGTTTCATGCCTATGCCTTTGCCACGGTACATTTTCTTCACGGCGTAATATCCGAAGAAGAACAAATCTTCATTAACTCTTGCAGCTGAACACGACCCAATCACTTCACCTGCGTGAAAAAAGAAGACAATTTTATTAAGCATCAATAATAAATATTTTGTTAATGAAACTAAATATGAAAGAAACTTCAGATTATGACATGAACAAATTCTATAAAAACTGCTTACGTGAAAATAAACGAAGTGAAATTACTTCACTGTATTTCATAAAAACCTACATAATTTACATGCATCCATGCTTGTGGAAGTTCTGCAGGACGCCCCGGTGACGCTGTGATCTAAGCGCTGGCTTATGACCATTTGTACGAGAAGGGTCCGAGTTCGAATCCCGGTTAGGCATGGATGTTGTGTTTGTCTTACGCCATTGGCTCTCTCCCTAGCCTGGAGTCAGTGGCCGTAAATTAGGGCGGGAGGCTGCTTATAGCCTATTAAGTTGCTCACGGTGGTCGTTAAACCTCCAATCTAAAAAAAAAAAAAAGAAATTCTGCAGTTGGCAGGTTTACGACCACCACGCATGCATTGTACCACAAGCTGCCGCGTACTACATGATGTTACTAATGCGCCCATGAGCTCTATACCAGAAAAATCTTAGGTACAGAATGATTATAATTTAAGTATCCATATTACAAGGCATCTTCAGAGGCATCTAGCGGGTCCGAAATTCAACCAAACTTAATAGGAATACTATTCGAAATATGGGGAAGCGATTACCTCAGGAAAAATAATTATTAAAAAAATCACCACCAGGGGGCAGTGACGCTGCTAGCGGCAAAAAAGCATAACATTTGCATACGCCTCAGGCGATTTATGGGTATAAGTAAAAACACGAGATGTTTCATACTATTCATGCCAGGAGTGAAAACGAGATAACTGTTATCTTGTCGGGATGTGCTTTGCTTACGAGACATTTCTACGAAAGCAACGAGGCAACTAATCGAGGAAACTACCTTGATTACTTCTGAAAACAACGAAAATGCTGCTGCTGTCATTGAGACGATCCCATGTTGTATGTCTCCTTTTTCCTTTATGTTACAATAAAGGGATTTTGAAACCTTCGGGAATTTCAACGACATAAACGATTGCGAAGAGGTCCACTGACACCATCTGCTGTCACAAGAATGGTCGCTCGTTTTGAGGAAACTTTATGTGTAGGAATGAGGCCAAGAAGAGGGTGCAAACCGATTTCTGCACAACAGGCTAAAGGCTAAAGATGTTACTAATTTAGTCTTTCAGCGATAACTGGATAACACGGCTGGTTCTAGCAGTGCGTGAGGAGTTTCCAGCCAGTTGGATAAGCCCTAGGCACCAGCGAGGAAACTTCGGCGTAAAGCGCTGAATATTTATCCGTTTAAGATCAGCCACAGTTGTTGTCCGGTGACGCAGAAGCTCGACTAACATTGGCTCTGACATGCCTTGTTCGAATGCAGATCGGCAATGCGTGACCACGGATGATCTTTTGGAGATACGAGGCTCATTTTCATATAAATGGGACTGTGAATATGCGCAATTGCCGCATATCTACTATGGAAAATCCCTATGCGATCCAACAAACTTCTTCGTTTTCACCGAAAGTCATCATTTGGCGTGAGTTCGCAGCAGCTTTTATCAGGAGTTTGCCCTTTCTCGAAGAACATTGACGAACTGGACCTGTGACCTGCTGCGTTACTGCCCAGTGATATCAAGAGATGTTGCACAGTTTTGTTGTCCCGCAAGTGCAGCATCGAGGGTGTCTTGATTCCATTAAAACACTCTTGCTATTGGAGCCCCTCCTCATATTGGACGAACTGTACAGAAGCTGCTGAGACAACGGTTTACTAACGACAGAGCGATTAGTCGCTCGTTTCGAACAGAGTAGCCACCTCGTTCTCTAGAGCTAAACCCCTGTAACTTTTGTTTGTGGGGCAACTTCAAAAGCATTGTTTATCAGCTCAATATATTTAACTTAGCAGACTTGAAAGACAGCATAACACTGCATGTGAGAAACATCGCTGCAGGTTAGCTACGTTCTATCGTTGAGCACACTGTTCAGGGATGCAGGTTTTGGTGCATCGAGTGGAAAGCACACTGAGCACTATCCAATGTAGGCTTTATTGATTTCAGAACCACGGTAGCGAGTAAATCAGTAGCACAATAAAATATATTGATAAGGCTTCCATCTGTTCATTTGTCTTACTCTTGCACTCTTACAGATCACCACATCGGTGCTTTTTCGTCACTCACAGCATCAAAGTGCCCTGATTGTAATTTTTGGAACTATTATTTTTTTCGTGAAAATTACTTTTGCATATTCCGAGTAGTATTTCTAGTACGTTTGGTTGAGTTTCAACCGCTAAATATCTCTGCAGGGCTTTGGAATAAAGTTACTTTGATACGATCACTTTATGTGTCAGTACTTCCAAACGTTTCTTGTACGAGAATCATTTTTCATATTGCAAAAAGTTTTGAGAATCTTAGAGGAGAATTGCTGTGCATAGAAGTTTTCAAACTGGGCGTATAGCGTCTCCCTTAACTAAGGCTTAAATCTCTGTGACCTCCCGCAATCAAAACTATTGATTTCACCAGGACATAATAAATTATAGTTAGATCGTATTTACCTTAGAGTATACTAGTTATACAAATATGTGAAAGATACTTAACACAGGTAACTGCAATTTAAAATTGTTTCACAGAAGTCAAACATAATATGCACATGAAGCTGTAAAAACTTTTCAGTCAGAAGCATCGTCCAGTTTGACAACATTTAGTATCATAAATATGACTTTCAAAATCCCCTCTGAAATTTCACGTTCAACATTTGTGATCTGTATTGGTTCTTTAATGTACTTACTGCTGAAAACTCTGATACACAAAAGTAAAATTTCAAAGGAAATCAAAATACACATTTTATTGTTTGTTTCGAGGTTTAACGACAAGCAAAAAATTTTAGCGTTGCAAGCAGTCGCCCGTCCCTGGTTTGAGGTCTCTGGTTCCATGGATGGGACATTGTCAGCAAGGTCAGATAACTGCGCCACCCGTACTTCATTCGGAACTCGAAACTGGGCCTATCTTGGACGACGAATGGTCAGAGCGAGCGCCTTAGACCATTTGGCCACAAGGGCGGCAATGAATACCTCTATAGATGTTTAAAATTTTTGCACTTGGAATTTACAGCAACACAAAAGTGAGGAAGATCGATAGTCAGGAATTTGATTATCGCAGAAAGATCCGATTCACTACCCTTCGTGTGTGGTATTCCACACTTCTCCCTTTTCACCATTGAAAGGTTCTATAAGCTTATCAGCAATAATTTCCAGTTTTGAGGTCACCAAAATAACTCGCAGTGTCTGATATCGATGAAGAAAGAATGACTGAAGGCGTAAATGTTTGTGATCAACACATCAATAATTCTCAATGAATTTATTTGTTATGAGTTTTGTGAGAATGACTTTTAATGTTTTTATAAATGTATAGGGATTCTGTCTCCTTTTCTTCAAAGACGATGACGAATCCTTAAAATCTCTGTATCCTCGAGATCGGAGACTATTTCAGGTAGTAAAAAAGGCACTGATATGAGTTTAGTTTAGTTTATTTATTTTTGCCATGTTACACGCAGTCAACTACAAACCCTTAATAAATCAAAACTAAAACAAACCGAAATGAAAATCACATGATATACGGTTAAAGCACACATTAAAACATTCATAGCAGGGGACCAAGGAAAAATGCTGCCCCCCACCCCCCTCCCCAAAAAATGTCAAGTCAAGTAAAAACTGGCGAGTGATTTTATATAAATCGGCAACCCGTTCCAGAGCCGGGAGCAATGAGCATTAATAATGTATTAAAATACTGGGCATTAGTACGAATTCTAGGAATTAAAAAGTTATCATACCCACGAGTTTGATAACTGTGTTCAGGATAACATATATTTATTAGATTGAGGTGCTTATTGGCATAAACGCAGCCATGCATTAACATCATCAGTCGATAGCAATATAATTTCCCAAAGATCAATAATTCATAACGACTAAACAGGATTTCCATATTTTCTAATGGATTCAACAAACGAACACATTTTTTTTAAAGAAAAAATTCTATTAATGTTACATTTAGTTGTCTACCTTAAGAAAGCAGACAATAATACAGATAGGGATTAATGAAAGAATAATAGAGTGTTAATTTAATATTTAATGGCAATAGACTCGGAACTCTAGATAAAACTCCTATTCGAGATCTCAAGTCTTACGAAATAACTTCAACATGGGCATCCCATTTTAGATTCCCGTGAAACAAAACACCTAAGAACTTAAACCTATCTTGAAAAATCAAAGGCATTTCATTTACAGTCACTTCCGGAAGAGCCTCAGCTCAATCGTTTCGGTCAGAAAAAACATGAATTTTGTTTTTGTAATGTTAAGAGTTGACAAACTGCAACGAAACCACGTCTGATATTTCTGTAAAGCGTGGTTAACATGGGGTATTAAGTCAGACAGCGCATGATCAAAAAAAAAAAAATACTCGTGTCATAAGCAAAAAGGAGCGTGCACGCACAGGAACGAACATAACAAATATCATTAACGTAAATTAGAAATAATAATGGCCTTAGGACAGAGACCTGTGGAACTCAAAAAACAAAACAAGAACAGTTTTACACTGCTGGCCACCCAAAATGCAACACCAAGAAGAAAGCATCCGATTGGCCTGAAATTCGCAGCATGCGTCGCCCACGAGAGGACATGAAAAACGATTAGCATTGCAGGGCATATGCAAATCATGTGCGCCCGGCACGTCACCGAGAAGCACTATAAGAAGGGTGCACAGAAGGCGGGGTGTAAGTGGTGGAAATGTGTTGTGCTGCCGGACCTGTGCGTGGGAAGCTTCCTGATGCCTTGTCGCAAAATACGGGAGTCATTCCAGCACGTTCGACAGAGGACGAATAGTGGCTTATCGCGACAGCGGTTTATCGTACCGAGACATCGGCGCCCGTGTGGGACGACATCCAGCCACAGTGAGACGAGTATGGATTCGGTGGGCGCAGGAGGTACGGACGCACAGACGTGAGTGATTTCCGCAGCCGCGGCACACCACCGAACGAGAGGACCGGCATGTTGTGCGCCAGGCATTGACGGCTCGCACCGCCACATCACGAACGTTAGCGCAGGAATAAGGGTGTGTTGCGCAAAAACCTGTGTCAGCACGGACCGTTCGACGTCGTCTGCAAGAGCGGGGACTTGTCGCACAGCGCCCATTGCTCCGATTATCATTGATGTTACACCACCGGCGAGTGCGGCGGCAGTGGGCCGTTGAACGCCGCACCTGGACTACGGAATAGCACGATATTGTCTTCCATGACGAATCCCGCTTCTGCCTGCCATCACGATGGCCGGATCCGCGTGTGGCGGCATCGCGGCGAGAGACTGTATGACGCCTGCATTATGTATCGCCATACCGGTCCGTCGCCTGGCGTTATGGTTTGGGGCGCAATTGGATATGACACCCGCACCCCTCTGGTACGCATCGCCGGTACACTCAACAGCCACAGTTACATCTCCGACGCTTTGGAGCCTGTAGTCCTCCCTTACCTGCAGGTCCTGTCAGAGGCCACGTTTCAACAGGACAATGCGCGCCCGCACGTGGCACGCATCGTGCAACAATGCTTCATGGCCCACCAGGTGTCACTGCTGCCGTGGCCCGCCTATTCCCTTGATATGTCGCCCATCGAACACGTTTGGTTGCTGATCGGCAACCGAGTGGCCCGGCAAGCACCACCCGCGGCTACGCCTGATGAACTGTGGCAACGTGTGGAAGCAGTCTGGACCAACATACCCCAAGCCCACATCCAAAGCTTCTTTCGTTTGATGCCGCGGCGTGTAGCGGCCGTTATTGCCAGCCATGGGGGCCACACGAGCTATTGATGTCTGCGTGTTCCGCAAGTCCCACGGGCCTGTAAGCACAATCATTTCATCTTTGTATCTCTGGAAATGTGTCCAGTAAATCTGGCTTTGCTATCTCACGTCCCTCTTGGTGTTGCATTTTGGGTGGCCAGCAGTGTAATATCAGAATGAACATTCTGAAATTGAACATACCGCCTCCTCCTAAGATAATTTTCAAAAAGGGTCCTCGTGACTCCTCTAGTGCCAACGTATTCAAGTTTAGAAATGAGGATGTAATGACTAACAGTATCGAAGGCACGAGATAAATCACAAAAAACTCCCATCACACCCAAGCCTTTATCAATATTAATCTGTGAATAATTCAAAACTTGAAGACAAAAGTAATTATTCGTACGACACGGTAATAGGTATCACAAATGCTGTCTGCGTACGATAAATGAAATCATTAAAAGTTTGCAAAGTAAAACCAAATTTATTTACAAATTAAAATAATTTAAAAGCAAGAACTTTCGGGGCTCTCATGGCCCCATCATCAGGTTAAGTTTCGTAGGAATGCAGAGTCAATCATTATAAAGTACAAGTACCCATCATTCATTTCACCAGTTCGTCTCAAGGAGGTGCCAGATAACAAAAGTTTAAGTTACGGTTCAAAAAAGGAACTACGTAGGTTCTTCAACATCTGGTTGTCTGGATGGGGAAACCAGCCGTCTCAACTGGCTCGGAACATAGGCCGGGAGGTCAGAGCTACAGCAGGAGTCACCAAATTTAATAATATAGAGGCTTTCAGTGAAAAAGGCAGTCCGTTTGTTAATCTTCAGTTTAAGATTTTTGCGTTATTCCAATCAGGTACGTAACCCTCTTGATTAAACAGCTGCTGTTAGGGCCGCATTAGATCATCCTGATCGGAGTGCATATTTGTGTTCAGCCAGACGAATGTTTAATGTCCGAAGTGTTGATCCAATGTAGAATATGTTGGTACCATTGCTTACCTGTTGAATCAATGGTATACAATAAACACCAGGTTTAACCAGTGGTGATACCTTATCTCTATCATTTCTAATTAACGAAAAAATATTTCTAGTGGTTACACCGAATGAAAGATTGTGTCGATTGCATGCTTTCTTTAGAATAGACACAATAGGAGGGTAAAATTCGATCTTGCCAATGTACTTGGTTGGAGTAGTTGGAATTGACAAAGTCGTAAGGTTTTATCTCTGGTGTTTAAGTAATAATCTCCTGAAAAATTGCTCTGAGAACCCGAAAGAGCGTGCTAAGGTTAAAACTCTATCCAGTTCATCAGATCTTGCTTTTCGGGTAGAGGAATGTGTGAACGCCCGTTTTATCAAAAAACGGAGTGCGGCTGCTTTGTGGTCAGAGGGATGAAACGAAGAAAAAGGTATCATACATGGGACAGAAGTCGGTTTGCGGTAAACAGAATAATGAAGTTGGTGAAAGTTTAAATCTCGAATCAGCATAAAATCCAAGAATGGCAATTTACCTTCTCTTTCAAGTTCCTTGGTAAACCTGATGGTAGGAAGTTGTGTAGAAAGACTTTCAGTAAATTTATCCAAAAGGGCCAAAGAGTGCGGCCAGAATATTAACAAATCATCAACATATCTTAAAAGAAGTAATGGTTTATGCGGAAATATCCGTAAGACATTATCCTCTAAGGTCTGTAATAAAATTTCTGCTAAAACAGGGGAGAGGGGGGACCCTATTGTGGCACCTTCTGTCTGTTGAAAAAACTTGCCATCAAATTTAAAGTAGGTGCGTTTAGAAACTAATTTAAGGGCTGAAAGTACAGCATCAATTTCAAGGGGAAACTGAGTTGTCTTCTTGCAGTCTATTAACAATGGTTGAATGGACTACATCCAAAGGGACATTCGGAAAGAGAGACTCGACGTCCAAAGAAGCCATAATGAAACCTGTTCTGGGTGAATCAAACTTTTTAATCCTGTTTAAGGCCTGAGTGGAGCTAGAAATAGAAACTGAGGAATTTAGGGTTAAAGGTTTTAAGTATGAAGCCAAGGCCGTCTCAAGGGGCCTAGTCGGGTTGGCATAACCAGAAATGAGTAATCTGAAAGGGTTGCTTGGTTTGTGAGTTTTCATCTTTCCAAGTCAAGTTACCTGGTAGCTCAATAAAATAATCATTGAAAAAATCAACAACCGCGGCATCATTCGACAAGCAAATCTCATTATGCTAAATCGAATTGGGTGTATCATCACTTTTGAAATTTGTCAATAGCTCATTAATGGAACACCATACCCTCTTACTGTCAGTAGTTGAAGCAAAGTGACTAGAATAAAAATTCCTTTTAGTATGCCTCAACTTAGAAGTTAACCAATTACGATACCTACGAAAGTTAACAAAATCATTTGGATCTCTAGTACGAAGATATATTTTAAAGAGCTTGTTTTTCTTATTACTGAACCTCAAAAGGTTAGTAGTCAACCAAGTCTTTCTACAGCGTACACTACGAGAAACAGTTCGTAGAGGAAAATGTCTGTCATAGAGACCGGAGAAAACCCTCCAAAACACATAATGGAATTCAATAGGGTTACTTAGCACAAGAACAGAGGTCCAATCAATGGAACGCAGAGCAATCCTAAAAGCCTGGAGATCATTATGACTGAAATTTCTCATTAACAGAGCCCCAGAAACAGGTCCTACTGTATAACTTAGTGATAACCTACCAATATTTTATTTGGCCAGTTGTCAAATTAAATATATGTAAGTTATCACTGAAACCCTCAGATAGTAATCCTGAACAAGAGTTATGAATATTAGTTACGATAAAATCCAATATAGACGAGGAATTAGCTGTAATAAGAGTTGGAATAGTAATAATACCAGTCATACCAGAAGAAAGAACTACATCATTGAATAAACAAGAAGCATTGCTATCAGTAGCCATATCAATATTAAAGTCCCCAGAAGAATGAAGAATCATCCCATGGTAATTTATAAAATCTAAAAAATTTGAATAGAAATCAAGGAAAGAACTCAGTTTCCCATGAGGTGGACGATATGTTATACTTATTATTGAATTATTTAGCTCTGTTGATCTTCATTATAACTATATATTTATATATAGTTATAATGAAGATCCTCATAATCTTCATTATAATTATATATTTTTATTAAGTGAAAAACACAAAGTTTGTTTAATATAACACCGCCCAGAATCCCAGAACAAGAGAGTGTAACAATATAATAGCCAGGAATATTACACACATGATCACTGCTTGCCCTAAACCATGTTTCTGAAACATATATTACATCAATCGCATTGTTTAAATTGTTTAAAAGGTTTACCAAAACATCAAGTTTACCGTACAGACTGCGAGCATTTAAATGAATATATACCGCCCGGGTGGCTTCGTCCGAGATGGTTTTTTTTTTTCGGGTTGTGTTTTCGGTATTTAACCAATTTTATTCTTATTTCGTGAATTGCACTTCAGACTATGTGTTAGTTGAAGATTTTTTTTTTTTTTGATTGGAGGTTTAACGACCACCGTGAGCAACTCAGTGGGCTATAAGCAATCGCCAGTCCTTAATTTTGGGTCACTGGTTCCAGAGAAGGGTGAGAGCCAGTGCCTTAAGACAAACACAACATTCATGCTTCACCGGGATTCGAACCCGGGCCCCTTTAGGACGAATGATCAGAAGCCATATTCGCTTTTATTCACTTAAAAGAATTACAACAGAACATCCCCAACCTCACACGCAGTGTGAGAGAAGGGGAGAAATAAAACAAAATGTAGATATTTACAATGAAATGGTAATTATACAAATGAGCAATGACAGGCATTGCATTATTTACTGTAAACAGCAGTAGCTCTGGGATAATTGTTCATTGAAGTCTTGGAACATCACTGGAGCGAATCAATTTGTAGAAGTACTATGCGCAGTTCTAGTGACATGGGAATCACTGGTGACAGAGAGTCATTGTGAGTATGAAGAAAACTGTGTACAAAAGGTGACATCAGCAGGAAGCAAACACAATCCAGTTCCAGGAGGAAACATGGTGAGGGAACAGTAAAAATAGAAACTTCCGACGTAGGTTTAAGAGTATTAACACAGCAGATGAACAGTCTGGGCACTAGAAAACCGAAACCAGGGACGACACGGCGACCATGTTTTGAAGAAGGCAGGTAACCGTGCCGTATTATTCGCCAAGGAGTATTCCACGGTGAGTCTGGCTTTAACCCTGTTGCGGTAATATGCAACCAAGGAGGTAGAGAATGTGATAGGATCTGGATCTTGTAACTGTAGCAGGTGAGAGAAAATAATATATTTAGCTAGGATAAATAAATACGAACAAACTGGTAAAATAGAGGAGAAACTTGTAGAACTGTGGCCGAGGAAACGATATTCTTCTAGGGGGAGATCACTGGTACAAGAAGGATGTGCAAGTTGGAACATACTGTGAAATAGTGGGAGCAGCGTCGGATAGTAAACAAACATGTGTAAGACGTCTCCAACGACGTTACAAAAGGGACATAGATCTGATGATACTATATTTCTCTGAAACAAAGTCGAAGGGACAGGCAGTCGATTGTGGAAAAACCTACAGTGCACATTAAGTTCTGAGGAGAAGGCCGGTGAATGTTGGGCAGTAGACCAGACCGAGGTTAGTGCAAAAGAAGGAACAGAGGGGATAGGGCAAGGTACGGCAGAAGAAGAACGAAGAAAACGGTACAGGTTGCGGGTGGAAAGGCTGTGGAGAGGGAGGAGGTCACAGGAAAAGGGAAGGAAAAACGGGAAAGGGAGAGAGGCAGAGGAAACAGAAAGGAGGCCAGAGGAATCGACTAGGGAAGGAAAAAGTGATTGAAGAGCATGTTTAAGTTGGAGGAAGTTATCAGAGAGTTCGGGCGAGGGTGGGAGGGTGGGAGGGTGGGAAAAAGGTCGGAAACGGGTTTCCATGAAAACTCGGGGAGGACCAGTTGGGAAACGGAGACTACACCAGCGTTTAGCCATGCGGGGGAAAAGAAAAAGTTGGCAGTAGGGGGATGGAGGACGAAGGAGAAAAAAAGAGGCTCGGAAAGAAGATAAAGAGTGGAAGAGGGGGGTTGACGAATGAGCGGTAAAGAACGAAGGAACTGAACAGCTTCATGGTAGACTAGAGGAAAGAGGAAAACGGGGGGGGGAGAACGACAATGTGAATATCCTTCTTGAGAAGAAGATGGACGGGGAGGCAGGGATTAAGGGGGAAGTCAGAACATTAAGCAGAAGAATGGAAGCGGAAGAGTCTGTTTGAACTGTTAAACGGAGGAAATTGAAAATTCTTACAGCTTTATAACATATGGTAATCTCTGGCATATTGAAGCCACCACAAGTCGAAGGTAGAGATAATACTGAGGAAGATAACCAATGAGTGGATGACAAAACAATGCTGAGCATTGCTGATGTTGTTGCAGTTTTAACGTAGACTGGTGGCAGTTGTGTAATCCAGGAATGATAAACTAACGAGAGGATGTGGGTGCCAGCAAGCCATGCACGACTGTGGTAGGTCAAACAACACTTGAGCTTGGACCAGTAAGCAGCGGTGTGACGTAGTTTCCTAACGAGGGGTCTCCAGGTGGCAGCCGCTGCTGAGACCCGGATGCCAATGTGCCCACAAAGTATCTTTTGACTGGTGGAAGTCCAATGAGCGCCCCACGGTGCATTGGGGCGATGTCTCCAGGAGCCACACCACAAGCCTGTACACTTTGAAAGGTTTAACGAAGTGCCGGAAGCCGCAGCATACACTTGATACCATGCAAGAACAATTGTGAATTGCCATTTTTCTCGGATGAGAACTGTGAGATCATCGGCTTAGGCAGTAAGAACGATAGAATGGTGCCTGGTGCTATGCTGGATGGTGGAGGGGGGAGGTTGTAAAAGAGAACGGATAGAGCAAAGAAAAGGCTCAAAGACTAGAGAGAAAAGTTGTCCGGAAAGAGGACATCCTTGACGGATGCCCTTACGAAACGGAATGAGGGCTGTAAGGAAGGAGGCCGTCCAGATATGGACAACTGAGTTCTGGTACAGGGCAAGGATGGCTGTGATGAAGACTGATGGGAAACCGAAGGCAGAGAGCACAGAGACAAGCCACTGATGACTCACTTATCAAAGGCCTGCCTCTGATCAAGATTTAGGAAGGCTAAGGGTCCGGAGGAAAGGTGGGCAAGGCAATATGAGTCACGGAGGAGATTAATATTAGTATGAATGCTTCGGCCAGGGATGGTGTACGTTTGATCGGGATGTATGACGGTGGGAAGGACAGGGTTCAATTGAAGAGAGAGTATCTTAGTATAAATCTTGTAGTCAACATTAAGGATGGGATATAGGACGCCAGCTATCCAACTCCAGCAGAAACTCCAGCAGAATGATGTGAGCTAGAGTAAAAGCGGGGGGAACAACAGATAAGGAAAAAGCAGCTGTAAAGCAAGGCAATAAGAGGGGTGTAGGAAAGAGGAAAACGTGCGAAAGAAATTAACTGTCAACCCGTCAGGACCAGGTGACGAGTGACAGTTAAGTAAGGCAAGTGACTCTACTACTTCTGCTGGGGTGATAGGCATAGAAAGAGATGCAACAAGATGCGATGGAATATATGGTAAGGCATGAAGAATCGAATCAGCATGCGGAGAACTTGACTGGAACTGAGCAAAACGTGACTAGAAATATGCTCTAAATGAGAGTGGGGTCATTAGTAACAGTTCCATCGGGTAACTTGAGATTACGGAGGTGATGAACAGAACGTTTTTGGAATTCCAGTTGTTGAACCTGTTCACATAGACAGTCATTTGGCTGGAGATGAAGGAGCTTGAGGCGGTGAAGAGCTTGTTGGGAGACAGGAAGTAGCAAGGCACGAAATGCAGCTTGGTAATGAGAAAACAGCGGAGAATCAAGATATAGGGTGGAAAAAATCGAGCGTGCAGCATCGATCTTCATAGAGGCGGTAGTACGTTTTTCGTGGGAATATTGTTTGGTATAAAGAAGAATTTGGGATTTGACATGTAACCAGTGTTGCAAGGGACAAGAAACAAAAGGGAGCTTATATAAGGCTTGTTGGAGCTGCGATTGGATGGAATTTACGTAAGTTGGATCAAGTAAAAGATCATGATAAAGGGTCCAATTACGGTAGTACTGCCGAGGAGATGGACCGGTGTAAAGACATATTACGACACAGCTGTGGTCGGAAGAAACTGTCGGTGTGTGAGAAAGGGAGATAACTGAAGGAAGAAGAATTGAAGAAACATAAAACCTGTCAAGTCAGGCATTTGTAGGGGAGGAAGTGGAGTAGGAGCGCCAGGTTGGGTGCAGGTGTCGAAAATAAACGAAGAAATGGGTGCAAGTGTCGAAAATAAACGAAGAAATGGGTGCAAGTGTCGAAAATAATCTTGGAGTTGTAGCTGGTTGATAGCTGTAGAAAGTGCTCGGGTAAGAAAATACCTGATATCCGTGGAACCGTCCGATCTGTCGAGGGATGGCTCAAGGGTGCAGTTAAAATCACCACCTAATATGATAATATCAGTAGCCGGAAGACCTTGAAAACAGGAAACAAAATGCTCAAAACGGCAGTCTGCATACTGTTGATTGCCGGAAACATAGATGTTGAAGATATGGTATCGGAAGTTGTGAAGTCGGAAGGACAGAAGCTGCAGGAGGTCACCATAAATCGGTTTGACCGTGATATTAGTAATGAAGGATCGAAGACGAAATTGGATGGCCACCGCAAGTCCTGCGTGAAGACTAAATCGATGGACATGGTAGAATTGAAATGGCCTCGTTTGCCACCGGTGGTATGTGGTGTTGAGATGACAGTTAGTCTCCTGTAGCAATAATATATCCGCATCATGCGGTGTAATATCTTCAAACACTAACGCATTGGTAGAGCGACGGAGAATCCCTTACAGTTGAAAAAAGTAATTTTAACTTGAAAGAGGTTGTAGTGGTTGAATATTACTATCAGCACTTCTGTGAAGACTGGTCACACGTTTCTTTAAGTTAGATGTCTGCGCATTAGTGACTGTGCCAATTTTCGGCAAAAGAGCAAGTAGACTCTGAAGTTGGGTGATAATAGTAGGAAGCTGAGCATTACGTGATTGAACGCAGTCTAAGTGCTTGAGAGGACGTGACGGTTGATTGAGTATGATGACAGCAAGATCAGACGGCGCCAGCGGCCCGTCTAATGCAGGGAAAGTTTCCAGATATTCTGCGAAAGCTTTTTGATCCAACAATTTTGGAATAGCTGGGGACTTAATTGATGTAGAAACTTTCCGAATCGATATCGTTACTAGTAGACGTCACCAGCGAGATTGAACTCTGTCTAGTACGTTTCAACGTGGGAACGCCGCGAGAAGCTGGTGGGTGTAGGACAGGTAGATCTGACTCCACATTAGGGGGTCCAAGGGAAGGAGATGAAGCAACACGACGGAGGGGTTGCCATTCCTTTTTGGAGATAATACCCTCCGAAGAAGGTAGAGGTACCACAGCAGCAAATGGGTCCAACGATGGAGGTGGCCAAAGTTCCCGTAGTAGAGATCGAAGACTTGGAGACTGCTGATGAATCATCATTTGCTGGGTGAGAAGCCTCTGGAACAACAGTAGCAGGGATCAAGGACGTCTGTGGAGCCGAACTTGGTGTGGCCAGAGAAACTGGTGTTGAGGGTGGGGTGTTGACTTCGGGCGGTATGGAAATAGGTGGCTTGGTAGATGCATGTGGACAACGTGATTGGATGTGGCCATATGCCTTGCATTTAAAACAATGCAAGGCAGTAACGATATCGATTCGGAAAATCTGTGTCATAATCGCCCTCGTGGGGTTTTATGCTTATACTTATTTTTACTATATTTGCTTATGGTAATTCGCTGCCACCAGACCAGGATATTTCAGTCCCGGTCAAACTTACGTTGTTTTTCTCCTCAGAGGCTAAGGTAAAGGAAAAGACGACTTGTAGAGTACAGACTTAGAGCTGAAAAATATGTACAGGTTTATTTACAACTTTGGTGACGAGTAGGTTGAAGATACATGTCAAAAGATTCTTGAACTTGAGCAAGTCGACATTCCAGCACGATCATAGTTCATTCACAGTCCAATCTTTGCATTATGAGTATGCACATAGCATCAGAAAATTATTTATACATAATTATATGCTCTTCACAGGTGGCTAGATTTCTCACTCAGGTGGAGTAATTATTTGGCAGACCGCAGTCTGGCATTTAGTAGAGTTACACAGTTATAATCAATTACCCACAGGTAATGCAACGTATATACTCTAGTGGCCTTAACCCGCAGGTAGGCACCTAATTAACTCTCTAGTCAGCCGCAGCCAACTAGCGTACGTACATCTCGAGCGACGACTACAAAACGAACGTCCTCTTCCTATTCGAGCAAAAAGAGAAAAGGGGTGCTCTAAAAGTTCGTTACAACTTTTCCCGCTTACACTTGCTGAAGCCCAGATAGCGCACAGCCAATCCCGACCACGCAATCTTCGGAGCAAGAGGTCATGTGGTAAATCTCTCTTCCCTCCTCAGCTGTCTCTCGCTGCTTCAAACTTTCTGCGCCAGTAAGACATGCCAATGTTCTGTAAACTCCTGCCTGCCTCAGCATGGAATTCACCAAGGAAAGAATTTCCTTCCCCTTCTCCTCTCCGTGGGACCCTGGGTACACAATATGGCCGACCTGAAGTCATTTTTCTTCCTACAAGGATAAAATGGCGTTCCACCTCCCATTTTGGATTTTTCCCATTTTCCCTGTCTTTAATATTTTTTTTACATCATCACAATCTGGTTCCCTACAACCGTAGTGAGGTCAGTAGGGCAGTCAGCAATGGCATCTTCAGTAGCAAACAGGATCCTTGCTTGGCCACGCAGACCTAAGATGTTCTTGTCATCTGGGTCTGTTGGAGTGGAAATGGAACCAACTACCTTTCCACAACGGGAAAGGGCCGCCATTAAGTAATGGTCCTTGATTTCTGGTGGTACGGGGTAGCACGTAACAAGTACGGGGCGCTGCGTGAGCGGGTCTCCGAGTAAGGTATGGTCCCCAACATTAAGTCCGTCAGATAAGACGCTCTCCACAAACTGTGGCTTCGCAAAGTAGATGAGAACAGTCCTAGGTTTCCTCGCCATATGGGTGATCGCTCCCTTAGGGAGGATTTGACGAACGGCTGAGGAGTATTCCTTAAGGCTGGCGTCCGGGAGGGCATCAGAATATATGCCAAGTTTCTGTGTGCGTAAAACCTCTTCCCCAGCAGCTGAAGTTTCCGGAATTTCGATTCGTAATTTTTTGTTGTCTATAGTGACAACCATATCATGAGGCACTGTACATGAATTCTTCGCTGTAGAGGAAGATGAACTGGTACCCTTCACAACGAAAGCATAAGGAAGAGTTGCCGTAGGAATGGGCGGAGATGTGGTAGGTCGAGACGCACTGCTCGCTGGAGCAAATGAAGTACCAGAGGCAACGGATACTGAAGAAGGTAATGACGTCTCTGTGGTAGAGAATGTCGGGAAATTAACATCCATAGAGTTGGAAGAAGAGGTGATAACATCAGATAACGCGGCTTGGAAACCAGCTGCATGTGGTAATGACGAAGCCCGATTGTGCCCGGGTGGGGGCGGAGCTTTGCTATCAAGCTTCAGACCTGGCCTATCAGATGCGGCCGCCGCCATTTGCAATGGCTGGCCTGCTAAACCCGACCCTGGGCAAAGCCAGGATGGAAAAAGAGTTAGTACAAGTAAAGTTTTACTTACAGGACGTCAAAGTCGGACTTGATCGACACAGGAGACGTTGAAAATACAGGAGATACGCAAAATTACGGCACACACACAAAAGAACACTAATAAACGCAGGTCAAACACGGAGCACAGGTCAACACGACCTTTACAAATCCATCGCTTAGACCATTGCGCCACCGGGGGCGGCTCGTATGGATTTCAACGAGACGTACAAAACAGCCAAATATTTTATTCATTGAAATCATTTATCAAAACTTTTAATTGTTGTGAGTTGCGTTCGTTCGTTTGCCTCTTACCATGGCTCTAAAGCGCAACTTCCTCGATCTGGATACAAAGTTAAAGATATTGAAATGCACGAAAAGGAAAGTGTGAATATCAAGCATTCAGCATAGATTTTCAATGCCAGAAAAATACAAATTTATTACATTTGAAAGCAAAAAGATGACGAGATAACGGCACAAAAGTAATAAGTTGAACCAAAAGAAAAATGCAGAAAGCTGGCAATGCAGAGACCGGGATGGTCGAATTTATACTGGGAATGGTTTGTTAGTGCAAAATCAAGAAAATTGCCAATTTCAAGACCTATGCCGGAAACACGAGCAAGCAAAGACATGTAGCCCCCACCCCCCACCCCCGAAAAAGTAAAACTTGGAAAAGAGACCCATGCTCCAAAAAGATGATTAGAGAGTTCTCAAAAGAGGCACAGCATTTCGCTGAAGGAAGTTTGTAATGAAGTGGTAGAGGACAAAACGAAAAGTTTCAAATTGGATACGAAAATTATCAACATCAAGTATTGCAAAATATTCAAGATATTCGAAATTTTGCACTTCCCCGAGATAACTCTGAATTATTTCAGTTAATGAATAGCCCACATGATTACACTGAGCGTCATATTGTAAGTGTTACTGTACAGAAATTCATTTGGATTATTTAAAAAATAGATGTTTGTGATTTTTAATTGATTAATGTACTACGAACACAATACACTATATTGACAAAAGTCACCAGACACCTAGAAGAGATACACAACATAGCATTTTAGCATTGATTGACATACATTAGTACGGTGTCGGTTCACCTTTGGCCTTAATGCATGCACTGACCCTTAGAGACATGCTTTCGACAAGGTTCTGGAACACAGCGATAGGTATGCGCTTCAATTCAGTAGATAATGCTGCCGCTAACTGTTGCTTAGTAGTAGGCTTTGGTTCCAAACTTCTTATGCGGCCCTCTAATTCATCCCATAGGTGCTATATGGGATTAAGATCAGAGCTCTGTGATGGCCAGTTCCCTCATGATACGGAATTATCGTCAAACCACGCCGTAACAGTCCTTGCTTTATGGCTGCTGACCACGCCCTTCAGAGCTCAGGATTTTGTGTCTTGTTTGTCTGTTTAAAATGCCTCTTGCTCATTAAATTTGCGCTTTACTTGTGGAAAAAGGTGTGTGCTCTCTTCCTAGCCACTTTTTCGACTTGGTATATGCATATTTTACCGATATTCCATCATCATTTCACCTGCTGACCACGCCCTTTCCAGATATTTAGAGATATGCAATGTGCGCCCTGTGTTACCTTTTGATGTGCCTGTTGCTTCTTGAATTTGTGTTTCGCTCTTGCATAATGGTGTGTGATATCTTCTTTGCCACTTTTCCGAGTTGGTAAGTGCATATTTCACCGATATTCCAACATAATTTCATCTTCTGACCACGGCCGTCCGAGTTCTGCAGTGTGCACCCTGTTTGCCTGTTTATTGTGCCTGTTGCTCTTTCAATTTGTGCTTCGCTCGCACATAAATGTGTACGTCATCTTCCTAGCAACTTTTCCGAGTCGGTAAGTGCTTATTTTACCGATATTCCTTCAAATTTCATCTCGTTGGGTCTGTTTACAATCTGCCCATCGTGACTCGCCTTGACTGTTTATTCTGAACCTGCCTGCTGCATACTGAAGCCTTCCTGCTGCCAGTGTCCGTCTGTCTTCCGTGTTTGTGCTCTGCCCATCGGGAGTGGTTCACTTCGCTGCCTTTCCCGGCGTGCCGATTGCCTTCTTAGTGCTCCATCCTTCCATAGTGGTTCTCTACGCTTGCCTTCTCATGTACGCTGCCTTTCTTTAGTGGTTTCCAGCATCAGGACTCTGCCTTCCCGTGGTGCCGCTCCGTGTCGTCAAACATCTTCTATTGCTTGTGCCTCATCATGCCTAGCCGCCCCAGTGGCGCAGTGGTCTAAGGCACTGGCCTCTGATCAATCGTCCGTAAGGGGTCCGGGTTCGAATCCCGGTCAGGCATGGATGTTGTGTTTGTCTTACGGCAATGGCTTTCCCCCTTCCCTGGAACCAGGGAACCTAAATTAGGACGGGCGACTGCTTTTTTTTTTTTTTTTGACTGGAGGTTTAACGACCACCGTGAGCAACTCAATGGGCTATAAGCATTCGCCCGTCCCTAATTTAGGGTAACTGGTTCCAGGGAAGGGAGAGAGCCAGTGCCGTAAGATTTAATTTTTTTTTTTTTTTTGATTGAAGGTTTTTTTTTTTTTTTTTTGATTGGAGGTTTAACGACCACCGTGAGCAACTCAATGGGCTATAAGCAGTCGCCCGTCCCTAATTTAGGGTCACTGGTTCCAGGGAAGGGAGAGAGCCAGTGCCGTAAGACAAACACAACATCCATGCCTCACCGGGATTCGAACCCGGACCCCGTTCGGACGAATGATCAGAGTCCATCGCTTAGACCACTGCGCCACCGGGGCGGCCCAGTGCGTTAAGACAAACACAACATCCATGCCTCACCGGGATTCGAACCCGGACCCCTTTCGGACGAATGACCAGAAGCCATCGCTTATACCACTGGGCCACAGGGGCGGCACGGGCGACTGCTTACAGCCCATTGAGTTGCTCACGGTGGTCGTTAAACCTCCAATCAAAAAAATCGTGCTTGCGCCCGTTCCATGGCTTGTGCCACTACTCTTCGACTGCTGGCTTCGTCTCGACATCCAGCTGTTGCTCCGCATGACTACCTTCCCTCTGACTTCAAGCCAGCTGCTCTCCCGGTTGTTTCTGCGTCTTCGTTTTCTTCAGACATGTGCTCTTCTTTACCAGCTTTGCTTCCGTCATGCCGTGATCGTTTTATCTTTCGTCATGGCTCAACTTTCACTGCTACCGTGGCTGAATCTTCTTAGCTGGGTAAGTCCATGCTCAATTCCCTTCATTTAGGCGTCAAGTTTACCGCTCTTCCCAATGTCAGGTTACATGAATACATGTCTGCGTTATCGTTTCTCCTAGCTGAAACGATTACGCACTTCGCCAGAAAGCCCAAGTCAGTGCTTGTATATTTTTCTACTGTTGAATATGTTGATCAAGTTCTTTCTTCATGTATTACTGTTGGGGATCAAAGTTCGCTCCCCCAACCTCTTGCCCAATGTCCAGTGCTTGTTACATTGTATCCTGTGCCCCCATAAGTCAGTGATGACTTTCTGCTTGCATTTCTTTCGTTGGGTGGGCGCGTCGTGGGCAGTGTCCGGGCGCTCCCCTCTGCTCCCACGGATCAAGGTGATCGGCCATTCTTAAGTTTTCGTCGACAAGTTCTCGTCATTTTTTCTTGACTCTTCTCCCATCAACTCCTGTCCTACCGAATTTCGGATTATTCTAGGTTCTCGCACGATAAACATCAATGTTTTCACTGCTTATCACTGCTTTACCTGCAAAGCCCCGGACATCATAGCTCTGAGTGCTCGACCTCCGTCACTGGTACCTCTGCCCCACTTCATGCTTCTTTCCAGCGACCTTCCACTTCAGCTGCTGCCTTCGTGGCTTTTGTTCGTTCAGCTTCGACCAAGTCTTCTTCTATGAATACAGCATCCCTTTCCGGTGGTCTTTTTTTACCTCCGTGTGTGCCATTTTCTGCTTCTCAGCTTGCCACCTTGACCTTGTTCCTCAGCTCTGAACTTAATTCTCCCGATTCGTTTTCTTTACCTCCGCTCAAAGATGCTGTGTGTTCTTCGCCTATTGCCAGTACCCCCACATGTTCTGCGCATCACACGCCTGTTCATCAGTCTCCGGATACCACTTTCGCCTCTACAGATGGTCTACCTCTTCTTCCACCATCTCAGTCCACTGCCCACCTTGATTTTTTCGAAGCCTCTTCCCTTCCGGGCTCTGCGCTTGTGCCCAACAGCCCACTTCCGGCTCATTTGCCAGAAATATCATCTCTGCAACTAGCATCTCCGTATTCTTGTGCTGCCTACGGCGACACTATTCCTTCATCAACTCTGCAACCTCCTTCACTTCCTGCTTCTGCTCAGTTGCATTTCCTTCACTTCCTATTTCTGCTCAGTTGCAATTCCTTCCTGCTCACCCACCATGTGTTATTTCCGCTGATGATATTCGTAAGAAGCGTCGGCGTCGTCTATCTCATTAGAAAAAAGTCCTCCACGTCTTCTTCACTACCAGCTTCTGCCCTCATGTCTTCTTCACGGCACGTTCGTCAGCCTTCTCTCCCGTGTTTTCCGAGTCCGAAAGATTATGCTGACCCATTTGCCTTCCTCACTGATCTGGATGACTGGTTCATTCCGTTCACCGACCTTTTTGATTCGTCAAAGTCCCTTTCTGATTCCTACATACCTGCTTCTCAATCGTCGTCATCGACGTCCACGTTCTCATTTGCACTTCTTACCACCGCACAGATGTCTTCGTTGCATCTCTCACTTCACCTTTTCCGCGACCGAAAGACTTTTCTACTCCGACTTCCTTTTCCGCGACCGAAAGACTTTTCTACTCCGACTTCCTTTTCCGCGACCGAAAGACTTTTCTACTCCGACTTCCTTTTCCAACACCATTGGTGATTGGATGTTTTGCCGCTATGAATCCGAGGAGCCACCTATGACCTGAGGTGTGTCGTTGCCACCAAGTAAGCTCTCCTAGTGATGCTCAATAACTTTTGTCACTTCGCCCCGCCTCAAGTGTGCTCATCTTACCTTGCAAACTGCCTCGTATACTCAATGTAAATTATTTATGTTTGCTCCGTTCTAACTGTTCCTGTTTTGTATTCAAGTTTGTTCTGTTTATGCCACGTATTTTGTTCCGCGTAATTTGTGTGATGCCCCTGTTATTGCTCTTCTACTGTGCCCTGGTTTTTCCCTGTTTTTCTCTGTAAAAGTCCCAGAAAACCATTAAAGTAATATTGAAACCTTGTTTTATTGCTCGGTGCATTATCCTGCTGGTACCAACAAGGCTCGGTTACCTAGTATTGCCACAGTGTTGGTAGGGCATAATTGTCCAGAATATCGAGGTAGACATGCTAGTTAACAGGTTTGTCCACGATAACCAATGGGCCGGGACCATACCACGAAAAACACCCCCACACGATTACATTGCCAGCTCCAAACTTGACCGTAGGAACAGTACACTGTGGTAAATAGCGTTCCCCCGGCTGCCGCCATATCCACACACGGCCATCAGACTGATGGATCGTGTATCTGGATTCATCAGTCCATAAGACACCTTTCGATTGATCTGCGGTCTACGACAAATGTTCTTCACACCATGCTAAACGACGAGTAGCATTCCGAGTGGAGATGAAAGGTTTATGAGCAGTTGCACGACCACGGTAACCCATGGAATGAAGTTCTCTGCGAATGGTACGTGTACATACCAAGGTTCCAGCATTTTTACTCACCTGTACACTGAGGTCTTGTGCAGTACTCCGTCGATTAGCTGTAACGACTCTCCTGAGGCTTCGACGTCCTATATCACTGATTTTCTTTGGTCTGCCGGTACGTTTTACTGCTTTATGCACGCCATGCGTCTTCCACTTATTCAGTACATCCAAAACAGTTGACTTGGATATGTTTAGACGCCTCTCGGTTTCTCTTATGGACAACCCACTAATATAACACCCACCAATTTTTCCTTTCTCAAAGTCAGTTCTCTCCCACCGCGTCATTTTCACTTAACCTCACAGTGTGATATGATCGCGGTCTGCTGCAGGCTTGTTTTTATACCGTTTGCAGCTGTACCGCGCTTCTTAAGAACGCAGTGGATCCGTTTATTTAGTTTTGAAGGGGTTTCCGGTGACTTTTGTCAATATAGTGTACATTCTCCTAAGTAATCACTAATTATGTAGAATCTGTTATTAGCATGACAAAAATTCAAATGTTTGCATTTTAGTGACTGCGATGGATGCACTTGTATAAAACGGAAAATAGTTCCAGTCCCTTGTATTCCGGTCTTAGACAGGTTTCACTGTATCTACACCGCTGGCCACCCAAAATGCAACACCAAGAAGGACCGGAGATAGCAAAGCCAGACTTACTGGACACATAACAACAGATTAAAAGATGAAACGACTGAGCTTACAGGCCCGAGCGACTTGCGGAACACACAGACATCAATAGTTCGTGTGGCCTCCATGGCTAGCAATAACAGCCGCTACACGCCGCGGCATCGAACGAAAGAGGCTTTGGATGTGGGCTTGAGGTATGTCGGTCCAGGCTGCTTCCACACGTTGCCATAGTTCATCAGGCGTAGCCGCGGGGGTGCTTGCCGGGCCACTCGGTTGTCGATCAGCGACCAGACGTGTTCGATGGGCAACATATCGGGAGAACAGGCGGTACACGGCAGCAGTGACACCTGGTGGGCCGTGAAGAATTGTTGCACGATGCGTGCCATGTGCGGGCGCGCATTGTCCTGTTGAAACGTGGCCGCTCGCATGTCCTGCAGGTAAGGGAGGACTACAGGCTCCAAAAAATCGGAGATGTAGCGGTGGCTGTTGAGTGTACCGGCAATGCATAGCAGATTAGTGCGGGTGTCATATCCAATTGCGCCCCAAACCATAACGCCAGGCGACGGATAGGTATGGCGATGCATATTGCAGGCGTCATACAGTCTCTTGCTGCGGTGCCGCCACACGCGGATCCGACCATCGTGGTTTTGCAGGCAGAAGCGGGATTCGTCGGAGAAGACAATGTCGTGCCATTCTGTAATCCAGGAGCGGCGAACAACGGCCCGATGCCGCCGCTCTCCCCGGGGGTGTAACGTGAATGGTAATCGGAGCAATGGGCGCTGTGCGACAAGTCCCCGCTCCTGCAGACGACGTCGAATGGTACGTGTTTACACAGGTTGTTGCGCAACACACCATAATTCCTGCGCTAACGTTCGTGATGTGGCGGTGCGAACCGTCAATGCCCGCCGCACAACATGTCGGTCCTCTCGTTCGGTGGTGTGCCGCAGCTGCGGTAATCACTCACGTCGGTCCGTCCGTCCCTCCTGCACCCACCGAATCTATACTCGCCTCACTGTGTCTGGATGTCGTCCCACACGGGCGCCGATGTCTCGGTACGATAAGCCGCTGTCACGATAAGCCACTATTCGTCCTCTGTCGAACTCCGAAACGTGCTGGAATGACTGCCGTATTCTGCGACGAGGCATCAGGAAGCTTCCCACGCGCAGGTCCGGCAGCACAACACACTTCCACTACTTACACCCCGCCTTTTGTGCACCCTTCTTATAATGTTTCCCGGTGGCGTGCCGGGCGCACATGATTTGCATATGCCCTGCAATGCTAATCGTTTTTCATGTCCTCTCGCGGGCGACGCATGATGCGAATTTCAGGCCAATCGGATGCGTCCTTCTTGGTGTTGCATTTTTGGATGCTTCTTTCTTGGTGTTGCATCAGAAATAGCAAGTTGAAACACATGGAATAATTACAGTAATATAGACATAAATCAAGCTGTTTTTTCCATGTAACATAACTACAGAAATTTGAAAATTTAATCGTTCTGGAACGGTGATCAAACCCGCATCTGCCGATTTAATCGAAGTGATATAGCACAAATACATACACACGATAGGTAACTCAAGAAAATCATCAACTTTTAAAGATGAATCAGTAGTATCTCAGCTAATAAAAAAAAGTATCTCAGCTGTTTAGATTTCATTGTCGTGGGTGGTGTAATGGTTAATATACTCCAGCCCAAATTGGGAGATGCGGGTTCGATTTCCGTTCCAGGACAATTAAATTTTAAATTTCTGTGGTTATGTTACATGGAAAGAACAGCTTGATTTATGTCTATATCAGAAACAGCTTCAAATTCATGACCCATCTCTTGAACTTATATCAGAACACTTGTAAATGCTGTTTCAGTTTTCAAAATTCGAAAATAACATTTTGCCAGAAGCCAATCCACGTACGATATGCGTATCATCGGTGCTTGTTTCGCTGTGGACGATATACACGATTTACGACGATAAACAGAAAAACTAAATGTTTCGAGTGGGCACAGTAAAGATCAAGAAAATAACCTTTCTTCAAAGGAGAAAGACATTCTCATTTAACTTAGCAGTGATCTTACTCTTAATGGATTTCGCAGTCTAACACTGTCAACGTTCTAGTTGAAGTTGAACTGAGAATTTCCGAATGAGCTGAGAATTTCCGAAACTGAGTAAGAAAGCAGTCAAAAAATACTTGCTCTTCTCGCACCCCGGAGTCGAACAAACAAAACCGCACCAAACGTCCGTTATAAGTCATTTACGTACCTCCGATTTCAATGGCGGTATTCGTTTTCCTGTTAAACTACGCAGTTGCTCAGTAGGGGGCTCCGTTCAAGAACGAAATGGAACATTTGGGCCTCGTGTGGCTAGAGAAATCGAACAAAAGTGTCCATCAAACGTTTTCGTGAAAGCCAGTGTGAGCAGAAACATAACGAAAAGACATCTGCAGACCTTTTGTGCGTGAGTTTTGAATATACATGTCTGACTTGTACTTTGTGATTCCTGGTCTGGACACAAGAATGAACGAATACTTCAAGAAGCCTCCGGGGGAAAACAAGTTCATTTAAAAATCATTCCACCCAAAACTACGAAATATGTTCAGCCCCTCGATGTTTATTTTTTCAGACAATATAAAATTTACACAAAGAGGATTACAGACTACATAAAACTACGATCCAACATGTCGCAGCCAAAATTACACGACAGAATATTCCGTCTGGAGATGCATTCTGTGATCTACAGTCAACTGTCTGCAAAGATTTATGGACCGATGCTTCGTTACGCAAGGCAGAAAGCTGACTACCATTGTGGTGAACCTATGCAGAATTTCAAATTGCCATCGACGTGGCTTTCAGCACTAACGTTCTTCGTGCGTGTGCATTCTGTGGGTGAACCGATGTTGCATTTATTAATTGTTCATTTTGCTCCAATGGTTATTGCTTTGATTATTTTATAGACAGCCCTCGCATACATTAATCTTTTGACACTTGCACACCCTGACCCTTCGTTATGAACTTACAGATGTCAACAGTCCTATGTACATGATAATTATTTTCGTGCAGATCCGCTCTTTACGTTTTGACATGGCACCTGTCTTCAGAAACCTCTACTGGTCAACTGAGGAATTTTACAGAAAAACGAATATCACCACTGAATTCAGAGGTACGTAAATGACTTATAACAGAAGTTTGGTGCGGTTTTGTTTGTTCGACCCTGTGGTGTTCCTTGTAAGTGAACATTTTTCGGTTATAAAGAACACTAAGGCAAGAAACCTATTTGATGCAACGTTATCTCTTCGTGCGGTGATATTTAAACTATTCTCAGTATAAGGTTCGAAAAATTGGTGGCAGCACAAAAACCCAATGTTTTGCACAAAAAGTCAAACGAATTTCATTGATTTTAATTCTGAAGTTGACCGCGGAAAACTTCATAATTGCCAAGCTGAACAACTGGTAATAATCAGTGCTAATGTTTTTGCTCAACTCATTATATTTTTTACTCACGCCCATACCGGTATAATGAGCATCTACAGTGATTACATCAAAGCAGAAAAAGAGTGCTTATTATAGAAGTTAATGCAAGGCGCTTAAAAGATATGAAGAAGACATCAATATGAGGTCTGGTTCCCTCCAGCAGTTAAACATTCTGGATAGCGCTGAACTATGCTCAGTATAAAAGTGTTCAAAATTGTCTGAAGCAACAAGCCCCATTCAACCAAAAGACTTGCCTTTAACATACGGACCGACAGAAGAAGTCGCTACCAGTTTGCAATGGCGTCCCACACATTTGCGTCCTACACACTCTCGATGAAATTTAAATCCGGGGAATATGCTGGCCAGACCATTCGTCGGATCTTTCCAGTTTCTCAGGATTCATCCACCTGGGAGGGCTCAGTGAGAATGCGCGTTGTCGTCCATAAACAGATAATGTGGACCAACAACACCAATAAAAACTTGTACATAGGGTTCGTGTATGTGTTCTGAGTAGTTATGGATCCAGCATTAAACACATGAAGCACAGTTCGGCCTTTCATCATTATGCCACCCTACACTGACACACAGCCGCCATCCTAAGTATTCCTTTTCCTGATGCTGGAATGGTGCTGAAGTTTCTGCGGTGTTTTCCAAATTAAGAAACGTCTAGAATCAAGTTGTGAAACGGGGTTCTTCAGAATACAGAGTTATAGCCCATTGGTCAGAGCTCTAAATCTCATTAGGACGGTACCAATTTCGGCGAGCTCTTTGTTCACTGGGATAAGCGGGATACATATGGTGGCTTCAAGGCACGTAATCCTCTCGAGTTTAGCCTTGGAAATACAGGTCATTTGGAAACCTTTATATTTTTATGGTCGCAGCAAACTTGAGAGACAGTTGCTGCTTGGTACTTATTGGATTCCCGTTTGCCTTAGACCGAAACATTTGCCGGTTCAGGTTGAAACAACTTCTCGGGCTACCTTGGCTAGGTCTTTTTATAGTACATTCTGGACAGCAGTGAACTATTCTCAGTATAAGGGTGTTCTTTCCTGAAACTACTTTCGTAATGAAACAAACTTCCTCGACATATTGGCCAGCGTGGCCCCTGCAAATGTCCTGCTTCAAGAAGACCAACAGCCCATTGTCTCAAACAATCATGTGAACGACGATGACTGGTCATTTAAAATAATGAGGAAGTACCTAACCTTCTCAGCATACAAAAATTGGGGAGTGACACGATATATGTAGTATAAATCCCAGTAATTATAGAAAGGAGTAGTTAGCATGTTGCTCGAACTCGTGATGTCGCCGATCTATTTTTATTGGATATTTGGAATGTATAAAGAAATGTTATTATACTTGTGCTATTTTACTGCAGGGAATGTTGTCAAAATGCAAATAATGGTGAAAACCACGCTTACGTACATTTTTGTGAACCAGTGCATGATAAGCATACCACTTCCGATTCGGTCTCATCAGGAACAATACGCTCTCTACGGGGAAAGATCGATACCACATCTGGACGTTACGGTTAAAGATGCAACATAAAATAAATCACCAACATTTTTTGTGCACTAAATACACTCTTTGCCATATAAAACAAAGCACTCAGAAGGAATCATCCAATCGAAATGAAAATTGGTATGTGCAATGTACATGTATCGGAAAGGAAATGATTGCAGTTCCAAAGCAGTTGGGTAATTTTTTCGGATAAAACAGCTACATGAGTTAAACAAGTCACTACGTTGTAGCGCCACCTCTGGCTCGGATACAAGCGGTTACTCGGCGTGGCATATGCGCATACAGTTCACGGATACTGCCTTGAGGTACAGCATGCCAGATGGTGTTTGCCAACATTCTGGGATGGGTGTACATAGCGCTCCATCATGTTCGATGGTTGAGAGGTCGGGATATCGGGCTGGCCATGTAAGGCTGTCGATATTACGGAAGTAGGCCTGGGAGAGCCACCGTGCCGTGTGTGGCCGGGCATTATCCTGTTGAAAACTAGCTCGATGCTGCTGCTACAAGAATGGCAATACAACAAAGCGTACAATCTCATCGATGTACCGTTAAGCAGTGAGAGTGTACGGATGGCCACCAGGAGTGTCCGGCTATCGTAGGAAATGGCTCCCCAGACATTCACTCCTGGTGTGCGAGACACATGCCGTTCCACGGTAAAAGCAGGAGCCGTACGCTGGTCGGCTCTTCTTCAGACACGTGCGCGCTGGTCATCACTGAAGACAACACTATGCCACTGGACACTATCCCAAATCGATCGGGCTCAGCACCATTGCAACTGGTGCCATCGGTGCTCGCTGGTCAGTGCTAGGCTGCGGAGTGGCCTCCTTGAATGTGTTTCCAGTGAAGAAAGTAGTCTGAAAAAGGTCCGGATGGTCACTTCCGTAACTGCAGGCGTAACAGGGACACGAATGGTTGAGAGCGACGAATTCGGTTCAGTTCATGCGGCTATCACAATCGCTCGATCCTTGCGTTCTGTCGTTGACCTCGGCCGTCCACTGCCCGCGTGCCACTGGGTTGTGCCTTCCTCGACCCATTGGCGCCAACATCGTCCGATTGCGGCGTCGCTCCGACCGAAATTCCTGGTGATACCGCGACTTGACCAACCGGCCTCTCTCAGTCCAATTATACGTCCTCTGTGAAACTCGCTGAACTGCTTGTACTGTGCACGCATCCGACGTCGAGACATCCTCACAGTCCATGGGGATAATACAACCGCAATACGCTGTCACAATTGTCTCTGCATGCGAGTTTTGATTTTGATATACCCTCCTCGATGCGGGGTTGCCATGTGCTGTGGCGGGGCACTATTTAGTCATTGGTCGTTATGTTTTAGGCATTTGCATATTCGGCCTTGAAGTACTTGCACGCGGAGTTTCATCAGGATCGACTAACTTTCTCGGGGTGCTTTGCTTTGCAAAAAGTGTGTTTTTGTTAGTTGCATTAGTAGTATAGAAAGGAATTTGTTGCATATTTCTCTCTCTTTTTTTTTTTTTTTTTTTGGTGGAGAAAATGATCTTTCTTGGTGTAGCTGTAAAAAAAAAAAAAAGAACTGTGAGAGGAAATGTAGAATCACGAAAACTTGTGAAGCCATTTTCTAAAACGAAGAGTCATGTTATGAGGGTAAAAAAGAAAAAGAAAAAATAGTTTCAGCATTTTCAGTCACCACCGTTCTAAAAGAAATATGAGAGACCATGAAAGAAATACGGGATTACACCATATAATACAAATTTTGAAGATGACAATCCGATTTTTGGTGTAAATGTGACAAGGATGGTAAGTCAGCTATATCCATCTTTGTCACATTTATACCAAAAATCGGATTGTCATCTTCAAAATTTGTATTATATGGTGTTATCCCATATTTCTTTCATGGTTTATCTGCTCTTCCGGGCAATCACGGGATAGGATTCTTAACCTCCAGATTCGCTAAACATGAATGCCGGTTGCTTCGACTAGCGAATCTTGTGATGAAAATATTAAAATTAATCGGAAAGTTGAGACTTGGTCGTTCTGGGTGGTGTATTGGTTAGCATACCCGGGCGCTATCTGGGAGACGCGGGTTCGAGTCCCGCTCTAGGAAGATGAAAATTTCAAGTTTTCGGATATTAGCTGACTTACCATCCTTGTCACATTTACACCAAAAATCGGATTGTCATTTTTAAAATTTGAAATATGAGAGCTTTAAGAAGAGCTGGTGTGGAAGATAAAATTCCATTATAGTAGTTTTACCGCCATAAAAAATTAATAATGAATAAATAAATAAAAGATAAAATGAAACAATAAAAACAATACTAAAAAAAAATCTATGAAAGAATTTACAGCGCTGAAAATTTTAAAGGAAAAGTAATAAATTACAAATGCGAAATTCGCCGTCTGAATCTCATCTTCGAAAAAGTTTCAGGTAAATAAACTTTTTGTTCTGCGGATATTTAATTTTTACCTTCCGATTTACATTTAACTCTTCTGGTTATAGCACGTATTTTGTGAAACAGGAGCGTGCTTATGCCATCGGTTTTTCCGTCTGTTCGTGGACACAATATCTCGGCAACTATTAGTCCGATTTCAAAGATTCTTTTTGCATTGGGAACCTTGAAGTGTGAAAATGGTGATTCTTGCATTTCGGTTCCGATTTCCGATGCACAACTTGGCCACTATAGTGCATGAGAGCAGTTGATATTGAATTCAAAATACATTTTATTGCATATACATATTTGCTTCTAAATATCCGATGGAACAAATTATTTCCTCCTTTCGATATCATTTATAACGAAAACTATTTCAGGCCCAGTTTCTTTTTCGTAATGCATATATTTTCCGTTAAGGGGCGCAGAGGTAAATTGCGTTTTCCCCGATATCTCTGCTTCTAAAACTCCGATTTGAAAACTTTTTCCTGCATCGGAAACAGCCCCTCATGGGAAATGTTTTGCATATAATTTCTAATTTTTGGTAAGGAACGGTTTGGCCACCAGGGGGCGTAAGTGTTAATTTCTATTTCTGATGTATTTGCATCAAAGTCTGAGCTTCTGAAAACTCTATTGAAAAAATTATTTCGTGGACCGATGCCTCTCACCTCAGAAAACCTTTTCAGAATACCTCCTGCTTAAAATAGCGCATAGTGTTTCCGCCAAGAGGCGTAGACATATATCTTATTTTTGTCGATATCTCTACTTCTAAGAGCCCGGTTTAAATAATTCTTCCTTTGTTGGAGAGCGCTTATAATGCGAAATGTTTCTCATACAGTTTCACAAATTTCAAGTAATGCATAGCTTTTCCGCTAGGGGGCGTAAAGGTAAATTGCGTCCCCCACATCTCTGCTCCTAAAACTCCGATTTCAAAAATTCTTACTGTATAGCGGATGCAGCTCCTGATGGGAAATATTTTGCATATAATTTCTAATTTTTGATAAAGTATGGTTGGGCCACCAAGGGGAGTAAGTATTTATTTCTGCTTCTCATGTAGTTGCAGCAAAAATCTAAACTTCTGAAAACTCTATTGAAAAAAATATTTCGTGGACCCATATCGCTCACCTCGGATAATCTTTTCAGAATACTCTCTTTTTTACGCTTTCCAACCGTAGGTAGAAGAAGCGTATATGCTCCAGCTTTTTCCGTACGTCTGTCCGTCCGTCTGTCGGCACGATAACTCCCGTAAAAATGGTTTGATTTCGATGAAATTTTAGTATGTAGTAGGGGACCACCTGGAGACGAACCCTATTTAAAATGGGAGAAATGGGGTTAAAGGTCACGCCATAGGAGCGGGATCCATTCCATTGCCCTTATGCCTCATATCTTGCGTAAATATGGTTCGATTTCAATGAAATTTTAGTATGTGGTAGGGGACCGCCTGGGGACGAACCCTATTTAAAATGGGTGAAGTGGGGTCAAAGGTCACAACATAAGAACGGGATGTATTCCATTGGACTTATGCGTCATAATGTGCGTAAAAATGGTTCGATTTCGATGAAATTTTAGTATGTGGTAGGGGACCACCTGGAGAGGAACCCTATTGAAAATGGGACAAATGGGGTCAAAGGTCAGGACATAGGATCGGGATCCATTCCATCGCCCTTATCCCATACTATTAAGGTGGACGTCAAGCAATTTTGCTTCCTATATTTCCAATGAAAAAACTTTTCTACACATTTCCTTCACAATAAGTATGGATGGAAATTTTTTTTTTTTTTATATTGTAGGTTTAACGACCACCGTGAGCAACTCGAATGGGCTATAAGCAGTCGCCCGTCCTTAATTTAGGGTCACTGGTTCCAGGGAAGGAGAGAGCCAGTGCCGTAAGACAAACACAACATCCATGCCTCACCGGGATTCGAACCCGGACCCCTTCGGACGAATGATCAGAGGCCAACGCCTTAGACCACTGCGCCACCGAGGCGGCTTGATGGAAATTTGAACATCGATTAAAATAACTTCATATAATAACTTGGAATACTTAACATTTTCTAAAACATAACCATAATTATGTTCGAAAACAATAACGTTTCCTTTGATGGTGTTGAAACCAGAAAAAAGATGGCGCGACCTGTATTTTGATGACGTCAGTAGACAAGTAACTGTTGGATTGCATAATTATGGTTATGTTTTAGAAAATATTAAGTATTCCAAGTTATTAAATGAAGCTATTTTAATCGATGTTCAAATTTTCATCCTTGGGAACGCATTAATTGTGAAGAAAATGTGTAGAGAAGTTTTTCCATTGGAAGTATAGGAAGCAAAATTACTTGACGTCCACCTTAAAGGAGCAATTCTTGTATCTATGAAAAATTTTTTTGAAAACGGCTCTAAGGATTTTGATGAAAGTCGTTAACTTACCGTTTTCTGGTACTAGAAATCGATTTGGCTTGATCTCGACTTTAGGAAAATTCGTTTAGTGGGTTAAATAACCACCCCGAATTACCACGTTTTCAGTGTTATGGTGTCGTTCCATGCTTAGAAATGTTATGACGTCACAAGCTCGCGATTGAGATGTTGCAGCGCGGTCACGCCATCTGTCTCGTTACGTCACGCGTTGTATGTGGATCCTAATAAAGTTTTATGACGTCACACTCTTTCGAGCAGATGGTCGCGATTCCCATCTGCTTCATTACGTCACGCGTTGTATGCGTATGCCCATCTACACGATAACTCGCGTAATAATTGTTAGATTTCGATGAAATTTTAGTATGTGGGGGACCACCTGGGAAGGAACCCTATTGAAAGTGAACGAAATGGGGTCAGAGGTCAGGACATAGGAGCGGGATCCATTCCACTGCTCTTATGCGTCATAACTAACGTAAAAAGGTTCGATTTTGATGAAATGTTAGTATGTGGTGGGGAACCACCTGGGGACAAATCCTATTGAAAATGGGCGAAATGGATTCAAAATTCAGGACATAGGAGCGGAATCACTTCCATCGCCTTAATGCGTCATAACTTACGTAAAAATGCTTCGTTTTGGATAAAATGTTAGTATGTTGTAGAGTCATGCCTGGGGACGAATACTATTGAAAATGGGCGAAATGGGGTCAAAGGTTAGGACACAGGAGCGGGATCTATTCCATAGCCCTTATGCATCATAACTTACGTAAAAATGCTTCTATTGCGACAAAACTTTATCATGTTATTTCGGAGGTTAACTGAACCGGGTCTGTTGAATATGATCGAAATGGGACCAAAGGTCAGGGCACAGGAGCGAGATTTATTCCATAGCCATTATCCTTATAACTTGAGTAATGATTTCTGGTATGTTGGAAAGCGTATTATAATCAATACATTGCATGATTTTACTAACTTGTTAAAATAATGCATACTTTCTCCACCAGAGGAGGTAGATACATATCATATTTTTCGTCGATATCTCTGCTTCTAGGAGTCCGATTTGAAAAATCCTTTCCTTGTTGGAGTGCGTACCCGCTACGAAATGTTTCTCATATAATTTAATATTTTTTTTAGCGCACACATTTTCCGCCAGAGGGCGTTAGCTCAGGATTCCGTTTACTAAAATATGTGCGGGACTAAAAAACCCGATTGAAAAATACTTTTTCGGTCAGGTACTAATAACTATCAAGATTCTTTGTGTGTACTTTGCCGCTAGAGGGCGCCGATGTTTAATCTGTTTTTTCTCAATATCTCTGCTTCTACATGTGTCATTTAAAAATTTCAACAGAGGATGCCATTTACCTTGTGGAACACTGTAGCTTAGTATTTTGGAATTTTATAGTTCACAGTTTTGTCGGTATCTGGTTTTAGTGTACTTTTGTTTGCACCTGTATCTCCGCCACTAAAAACCCCATTGAGAAATTTCTTTTTTACTGTATGCCTTTCGCTACATTAGGGATGTGACGCATTATCCTCTTCAAATAATCAATAGATTTCCTGCTAAGGGGCGTAAAAGTCAAAACCTTTTTCTCGCTATATCTGCTTCCGGGAGACGTATTTAAAAAGTTCATTTTCCTTAGCATAGCTTTTCACATGAAGAATAGTTTTTGCCTATTTTAGACTTCCCCATTATGCAAAAGTCTTCTGTTAAAAGGCGTAGAATTATATCATGTTTTCTTCAGCATTTCCTCTTGTAACATTTCGATTTGAAAATCTTTTTGTCTCCGATACCTTCCTTCTGCTGTGAGAAGGATTTTGTGCGAAATTTGTTAATTTTCGTAACATACTTTTTAGCCGTTTGTGGAAGTAAGTAGCTGTTTCTATTTCTGGATATTTTATCGATTGTAGAAATCCGGCTGATTTTTTTTCTAACCGGTTGCATTGACTTTGAATAACTTAATTTCCGTCAGAAAGGATTCAAAAGACGTGCTCATTACAACCGAAAGTTCGATGTCATCTTGTTTTTTATGGGTGTGGGGATGCTCGAGACTGCTGTTAGTGGCTATGGGAACTGTAGGCAGTCGCCCGTCCCAAATTTAGGGCCGCTGGTTCTTAGAGGAGGAGGGAAGCCTGTGCCGTAAGAGAAGCGCATCTTCCATGCTCATCGGGTCTCGAGCCCGAGAGTGCTCCGACGAGCGATCATAGGCCGATGCTTATAGTTCTACCCCACCAGGTCGATTCGTTCCTGTTTCAATCGACTAGTTTCGCCACTGGTCTCATAAGCTCCTGAATGATCATTAAGAGAGCTTTCAATGAAATACATCAGCTGTTTCTGTTTAAACTTGTCTTAATCATGATTGAAGTACTGAAAAGCCACAAACACTGAAGTTGATATTTCAAAACATTTTGATACAGGCCAGCAACATTTTTTTCTAAATAAACTCTATCACATGGTTTGATACTGTACCCTAGCAGTCTAGCTTCATTTTAATGGTGGCATATGTGTCGTTGTTGAGGATATGTTTTCTCTTAATACAGAGTACCCAGGGATCGGATTAATCATCTCATCTACTGCCCCTCCCCCTCCACGTGCCATATGAAGTACAGGATTCACATAGTGGTAATGAATATCACCAGCTGTGCTGCAGTATTTAATGCCTCTGCCCTGAAAGGAAACACTGAAGTCATTTGAAAGGAAACACTGAAGTCATTTGAAAGGAAACACTGAAGTCATTTGAAAGGAAACACTGAAGTCATTTGAAAGGAAACACTGAAGTCATTTGAAAGGAAACACTGAAGTCATCTAAAACTCAGAAAATTACGAGACATAATGATTTCTTTATAATTTTCTGTTCGTGAGCTCATTACATGCTACACTGATCGCTGTTATATCTAAATGAACGAAGCTTTTCAGCACTGCGTCAGACTGTCTGACGTAATCTGCCTCACTGGCGCCTATACCTATTGCATCACCCACTTCCGGTGTCGCTTGTCTGCATTCAAAAAGCACTTAAAAAGGCAATAAAATAAGGTCACAGCGATAAATTCAAACATGATCCAAAATGACAACCAACTTTCCTTTTTTATGATTACTTTCGATATCCCCGTGGGTATGTTTATTGAAATTAGTTGTAATTTCCCTGGGAAACATTTCTTGTTGATCAGTGTTATTAGGAATTTAGAATTAGCCATCATTTTCCCAGTCTCCATAATCTAAATCTATCTTTCCTCTTGGTTTTTTTTTCAAGCTATTCTTTAATACCTACCTCTCCTCGTTTTTACGTTTTCTCCACATTTTTCGATTTTATTGTGTAGCACACTGTAAGCATCAGATCTAGAGCTATGGTTGTGCTCGTCCCTACTTCTGAGTGGATTCAAATTGAATGATATTCCTAAGATCCAACCGTCGACTAATTTGTTTCAAAATTAACACATTAAATATTTTCTGGGCCTAATCGTTAACTACTGAATTTTGAATGTTTTTATATCCATTAATTTAAAAACATTTTTGTAAGATATCCGGCGAATGTATGCATATTTAAGCACACGCATAGGAAAACGTAAAAAGACGAAGACTTATCTGTGAGGAAAGGATTACATATCATAACACAATTATGCAAATTAAATGCCCTTGTTGAATAATAAAATTACATTTTGTAAGCAAAATTTACATTTTTTGTTGTATGTAACCCCACAACTTCCTTGGGGGAAAACTAGTCTGTAATCACACATTCATTTAACTACTTCGAAATATAAGGTAGGAATGACACCTTTCAAAGCCTGTCATTTTCTAAAGCCAATTTTCTAAGACATTTGCAGCAATTATCAAAGTATGAAATGTATTAAATAAAAAACAACTATCTATAAAACCAAAAAAATATTAAAATTCACATGCACACACAAATTCATATTAAGGGAAACTTTTCAGTTCGATCTGAATGATACTACCTCCCTCACGGGGAAACATCATTGGGAATTTTTCTTCCCGATTCCGATGGAAATCAAGAATGTCTTTACTTGCATGTTAATAATCATTTACTAAAAGTATTAAAAGCTTAGTTCCTTTTCCATTTTTGCTGGGAGGTGGATTTTTTTGTGAAGAATTTTGATTTTTCATAAATCCTTCGATTAGTGAGAAACAGCGTCGTGGAGTTTTAGTTTCCAGACAACAGGGAGTAAAATATAGAAACAACTTAATTATTTTCCATTTCCTCTTTTTTATACCTAATTTCTGGTAAGATCTCTCGAAAGCACATTAAAAAGCTCAGTTTAAGCGCTGGATTCTGACCGTTCCTTCGAGTGGCCCTAGGTTCAAGACCCGATGAGGCATGGGTTGTTGTTTGTCTTATGGCAATGACTCTTTTTTTTATTGAAACCAGTAGCCGTAAATCAGGGACTGCCGAATGCCTATAGCCCTTAGAGTTGCTCATGGTGGTCGGTAAAACTGCCCCCCCCTCAAAAAACCTTAGATGGTTTTGTTTTACTTATATATACATAGAGTGATCGTAAAGCTCCGGAACCCTGAATTAAAAAATTATTGCGTATGCTGTAAGCAAATGTTCAATCAATTGATGTGGCAACACGAGTCAGCAACTCGTCGAGATCAAATACTATGCTTGTCGAATGCCTGAAGGAAATCGGCAGGGTGCCAGAAATGAATAACCGGTTCCGTGTGTGCTACGCAGTTTGCCCACTTTAGCGCCCCTCATTTGCACAAAGGCATGGGTTTGACGAGGGAGCAAAGAATTTGTTTACTTGAAGCTTATTTGCAAACGCAGTCTTACAGTGTATAGAAGAGTTCGGGGGGCGGGAGGGGGGAATTCCGCAGCATACTTTGGTAAGCAAATCTTCGATACACAGTTTGCTCGTACGATTTCGGGAAAACTGAAAGTGTTGACGATATGCCTAGAAATGACCGGCCAAGTGTGTTAACGCCGGAAGTAATAAACGATGTTGAAAAACGTTTGCAACAGTCACCTACAAAATCGCTTCGTCGCTTATCTCAGCAAGTGAAACTTTCTTACGGCTCAGTACAGAAAGCGACTAAATCCAAGAACTGAAGGCACCTGATACGCATAAACGCCTGCTGTACTGCCGTTGGTTTCGTAAAATTACTCGATACAACAAGGGTTTGAACAATGTTTGCTTTTCGGAATAATGATTTTTTTCCCCTGTGGGGACATTTAAAGGACCGTGTTTATGCAATCAACTCGCATGTCCTGCAGTCCTTGAAAACAACATTATTCAGGCAATAGCGGAAATCGCGGCATCTATGATGAAACGCGTTACGAAAAACATCTGCCGCCGTGTGGATATTTGCCTCCAGCAACACGGAGGTCATTCCCAGCACCTTCTTTAGGCCAACATCAGTTGCCCAAAAGTCGATGGAAGATGTATCCCAGCTGTAAGTAAACTTTATGTATTTGTATAATGCGAATAAAAATTGTTCAAATTAGGTTTCGGGAACTTTTCGATCACCCTGTACATAAGGAATTATAAAATATTAATAAAAAAATGTTTATTTGAACAATTTAATTTGATTTTGAAATTGGATTGCAGAACAATCAGGCAATAAGGTTTCGAACCAAATAAAAAGCAAGAAAGATGACACCGAATTTTCGGGTGTAAAAAGCACGTCTTTTGAATCCGTTCTGACGCAAATTAAATTTATCAAAGCTGTTCAAAGTAAATGGAACCGGTATGGAAAACAATAGTATCTGACGGAAGAAAGAAGTTTTTCAATCGGGTTTTTAATTCCTCAGATATTGCTGTAAACGTAATCGTGAGCTTACGCCCTCTGGTTGCCGACTTGTGCGTTAAGAAAAACATGAATTTATATGAGAAACATTTCCCACCGGAAACGCTCTCCAACACAGAAAGAATTTTTCAAATCGGACTCTTAGAAACAGAGATATTGACAAAAATAAGACGTGACTTTACGTCCCATGGTGGGAAAACCATGCATTATTTAAGGAAGAAAGTATTATCAAAAGGTTTTTCCATATGAGCGGTATCAGTCCAAGAAAAAAAAAAAAAAATTAGTCGGGTTTTCAGGAGCCCAGATTTTGCTACAAATACATCAGAAGCAGAAATTAACACTTATGCCCCTGGTGGCCAAACCATTCTTTACCAAACATTAGAAATTATGTGAAAAATATTTTCCATCAGGTCTTGTATACGCTACAGGAAGAATTTTTCAAATCTGAGTTTTAGAAGCAGAAATAACGCAGAAAACGCAATTTACCATTGTGCCCCCTAGCGGAAAGTCTGTGATTTACTTAAAAATTTAGAATTCATAGGAAAAAAATTTCGCATCGGAAACATTATCCAACAAAGAAGGAATTCTTCAAATCGGACTCCTAGAAGTAGAGATATTGCCAAACAAAGGTATACGTCTACGCCTTCTGGCGCAGAAACCATGCATTCTTTTAAGAATAAAATGTTCCTAAAAGGTTTGTCGGCATTAGTAGTGTCGGTCAACAAACGACTTTTTTGCAATCGAGATTTCAGAAGCTCACATTTTGCTGCAAATACATCAGAAGCAAAAATTAAGACTACGCCACCTGGTGGCCAAACCATTTTTTGCAAAAATTAGAATTTGTAAAAAGAAGATCAGGAGCTGTATTTGGTGTAGAAAGATTTTTTCAAATCGGAGATTTAGAAGCACAGAGATATAGGAGAAAAAGCAATTTATCCTTATGCTCCCTACCGGAAAGTCTACGAATTACTTGAAAATTTTGAAATTATATGAAAAACATGTCACACTGAAAACACTATCCAACAAAGAAGGAATTTTTCAAATCGGACTCCTAGAAGCAGAGATATTGACAAAAATAAGATATCCATCTACGCCCCCTAGCGTAGAAACCATGCATTATTTCAAGAAGAAAATGTTTCTAAAAGGTTTGTCGACATGAGCAATATCGGTCTACAAACGACCTTTTTTTCAATCGAGAATTTAGAAGCTCATATTTTGCTGCAAATACATCAGAAGCGGAAATTAAGATTTACGCCCCCTGGTGGCCAAACCATTTTTTTTTTTTCAAAGTTAGAAATTATGTGCAAACGATTTCTCATCAGGAGCTGTATCCGGTGCAGAAAGAATTTTCCAATCGAAGATTTAGAAGCAGAGATATAGGGAGACACCGAATTTACCTCTACGCCCCCTAGCGGAAACTCTATGAATTACTTGAAATTTTATGAAAAACATGTCACACTGGAAACACTATCCAACAAAGACGGAATTTTTCAAATCGGACTCCAGTAGAGATATTGACAAAAATAGTAAAAACATGTCACACTGGAAACACTATCCAACAAAGTATTGACAAAAATAACAAAAATAGTAGAGATATTGACAAAAATAAGATATACATCTACGCCCCCTGGCGGAGAAACTGTGGAATATTTTAAGAAGAAAATATTCCGAAAAGGTTTATCGATGTCAGTGGTATTAGTCCACGAAAGAATTTTTTCAATCGATATTTTAGAAGCTCAGATTTTATGGGAAATATATCAGAAGTAAAAATTAACACTTACCCCTGTTGGCCAAAGTATTCTTAACAAAAAATTTCAAATTATATGCAAAAGATTTACCATCAGGAGGTGTATCCGCTGAAGAAATGTTTTTCAAATCGGAGTTTTAGAAGAAGAGTTATCGGGAAAAATGTAATTTACCTGACTATATCTAAAATACTCTTCGACATAAATGGAATCGAAAGATAAAATAATGTTTTCAATCGGATGTTTAGAAGCAAATATGTGAAATAAAACGTATTTTTTTAATTCGACAGCATCTGCATTTACGCCCTCTAGCGGCGAAATTGTACATCGTAAAAAAAAAAAAAAAAACGAAATAAAGGATCATCGTTCGCATATTTCAAGCTTCCCAATGCAAAAAGAATCTTTCCAATCGGACTAATACTTGCAAAGATATCGTGGGTACAGACGGACAAACCGGTAACATAAGCACGATCTTTTTTTACAAAAGACGTGCTAAAAAATAGGAAAGTAACTTAAGGTCCATAAGGTAAATTGTTAACGTTATTTCACATGTAACGTGAAACAACACAAAATTGTTTCCCACCTTTGCTTAAGTTACGTACGGAGCAATTAATGCCAAATTTAGAGCTGATATTAAAAATCGAGGGTTATATAATAAAAATTAAAAGCAGAAATTTAACCAACTTTCATTCTCTCTTTCTTCATGAATGAATTATCACTCTAGTACAAATATTAAAGATTGTAATTTAAGATATTTTTAAAGAATTTTCACCAGCAATCATTTTCGACAGTTAGCTTTCTCATAGTCGTATGCGAATATTGTTTTTATGGTAAGAACCGTTAATTACATGATTATTAATTTTCTATGGAGTACGTCTTACCTGAAGGAGTTACAGCTACTAGGAAGCAGCCGGGGTCAATTTCTTGCCATGTGTTGATGCTTTTGATTCCTATATTCAAGTCTGTCTCTTCCCAAATTTCCAAAACTTGAGGTACATCGGCTTCCTCTATGGCGCGAATAACATATTCCGGGCAGGCTTTAGACATTGTCCTCAAAAATTAAACGTCCCTTGTTTCTCGAATTCTACTAACGATTTGCAGGCTCTGATCCAAAACTTCAGCTCTCAGCTTCACGTTAAAATTGGATCAGGTTATCTATTAAAAAAAATGACGTTTTTGAATCTACAGTTTGTATCACAGCACTGACGCCTAGATCAACAAGTGTGCGTTTCAGCAAACAACGTTTGTTCAGCTTCGTTCATCATTGGCGGTTTCATGATGGAGGGGGAAAGAGGGGTTGCAGTCAGAGGTCATAGCAGTTACGAGCTTCCTAGAACGCTGTAAGCTCACAACGCAACGGTTGCCTCTGTCCTTCAACGGTTGCCTCTGTCCTCTGTCTCTTTGATAAACGAACCCGCAGTAGCAACACGCAAAAAAAATCGTGAATGTTCAATTTCAAAGTATTACATTCTGTTTCTTGAGCAGATGCTGATCGTGTAAGAAAATGAAAGGAATTTAGATGCGAAGCTACTACAAATTTAGTGCAACTATATATATATATAAACTTTTTATTTTGAGATTTCTGTAACAGAATCCCTAGAAAATAAAATAAATCAAAATTGTTACTGACACAACCATACAACTTGGACAAGAACAAATAATTAATTGCATAGTTCACCGACGTAGATGCTGCCTAATACCTCTGTGATGATATCAATGGAGAGCTTTTCTTTTTAAATTTCCAAGTCGGATAATTTTTTCTGTCACATGTAGCATATGCCGAACGCTACAGTCTGAAATTAAAATTTTCATATAAAAGCCCAGAAAAAATCTAAAGCAGAACTTCCCTTTACGTGCAGATTCTACTGAACGTTCCTAGAAAACAAATAGCGAATGTTGTTAAGAAAGAAGGATTTTCTCGCACAAAGGGCATAGCAAAAATCGTAGGCGCCATGTGAAATGTGAAAATACGTGAAACCTGCTTTAATACTCTGTTAGCTCTAATTAAATATCTAAATCGACAGAAGCACGTTAATGAAAGTATATCATCATCATCATTGTCAACCATTATATCAATCCACTGCCGGACGAAGATCTCCCCAAGTTTCTTCCACAACGGTCTGTCTTCTGCCAGTCTCCTCCATGTTACTCCTCCTTAATTTCGAATTTCATCCACCCATCTCCCTGGTATTCTTCTGGGTCTTTTCCTGTCCTTTGGAATCCAGTCTAAAATTTCAGCTGTCCATCGATGGCCTGTCCTTCTGGCAATATCCAGGACATTGCCATTTCAAGGATTTTATTCTGATCATGATGTCTTCTATTCTTGTCATTTTTCTAATCCACGAGTTCCTCTTCTTATCTCTCCTGGTTACACCAAGCACGCATCTCTCCATGCTTCTTTGAGTTGGCTGTAGTCTTTGTATGTCTATTTTAGTTAAGGTCCACGTCTCTGCACCATATGTAAGCACTGGAAGGATGTATTGATCAAACACTTTTATTTTAAAACATAATGGCATATCGCATTTGAAAATTATACTGTTTCTTCCAAAAGCTGTCCAGACAAGTTTTATACGGCGATTAATTTCTCCATCGATGTGAGCCTCACTTGATATCTGCTGTCCAAGATAAATGTAGGTATTGGTTATCTCCAGCTTTTTCCCATCAATCGATAAATCTTCATTTCTTGTAAAAGCATTGTACATCCGTTTTGCTTCTGAAAGTTCATTTTTAATCCTACTTCTTTACTCTTGTCAGCAAGTTCCTGGATCATACTCTGCAGCTCTGATGGGGTAGTTGCAAAAATGACTACGTCGTCAGCAAAACGAAGGTGAGTTAGATAATCTCCATTAATCTTTATCCCTTTGTTTTCCCAGTTCAGTGATTGAAAGACATTTTCCAATGTAGCATTAAAGAATTTGAGGGATATAGTGTCACCTTGTCTCACTCCCTTTCCAATTTTTATGGGTGCTGTATTCTCAAATAGCCGAATCTTTTCACTTGCATTTTCATAGATGTTATTAATAATATTAATGTATGCATCTTCAATACTGCTGGATTTCAAAGCCATTGTAACTGCAGATGGTTTCACCGAATCAAAGGCCTTTTCATAATCGATAAAAGCCATGCATAATGGAAGTTCATATTCCCTCGCTCTTTCAATTAGTTCTCTCAGTACGTGGATATGATCTATAGTGCTGTAGATACTCCTGAATCCAGCTTGTTGTCTCGGTTGAGCCATGTCCAGTGTCGCCTTCAAGCGGTGTGAAATAACTTTAGAGAAGATTTTATGAACCACTGATAGGAGGATGATAGGTCTGTAGTTCCTGAGATCCTTAATGCCACATTTTCTATGTAGCAGGATCATTGTAGCATTGTTCCAATCCTCAGGAATCTTCCTTTCATTAAGGCATCGAGTGAAAACTTGGGCGAGTACTGTTTCAATTTCTCCACTTGCTTCTTGTATGATGTCTACGGCAATTCCATCTTCTCCTGGAGTTTTCCCCCGTTTCATGTTCTTGATTGCATGTGCAACTTCTGCTGGGAGGACTGGAAGAACTCTGGTACCTTTCGTAATATCTGGAGTACATGTATCATCCCTTTCATATAGTTTTGAGTAGAAATCTTTCACTCTTGTCAAAATGTCACCTCTATTTCTTGTTACAGAACCATCTTCTTTTCTCAGAGCCATAATCTGTTTTCTTCACTTACTCAGATGTCCCTTTGCTCTTTTCAGGTTTTGGTTGTTTTCAATTGCTTTCCTCACTAGTTCACAGTTGAATATCCTTATATCTTCAGTGATACTTTTTGGTACAGTCTTGCATAGCTCTATATATTCCACTTTGGAAGACACATCTCCTTTAGTTGTCCTCATCTCTCGTCTTTTTTGCATCAGAATTTTGATTTTTCCTGATACTTTGTTCGTATGCTACTTGTTCTTAGTACCAGCTATTTTTGTTGCTGTTTCCATAAGAGCCTTGGTTAGTTTTGTGTTAACTTCGGAGATGTCTACTTCTTCCGACGTTAGACCTTCTAGAGAAGAGAATCTGTTCCTCAGGTCCAATTTGAAGGAATTACAATGTTTTTTAAGGTGTCATGTCAATACACTTTGTTTCTTTTATGAGCTTGCCACGCTCTAGTTTAGCATTGAGGTGGATCTTACATCTTACCATTCTATGGTCACTACCTGTATTGCACTTGTTTAGCGCACTGCAGTCTTCCATGACAAATTTCTTGTTACACATAATAAAATCAATTTCACTTGTCAATCCATTAGGATACCTCCATGTCCATTTCCTTTGCGGTGTTTTCTTGAAAAAGGAGTTCATGATGAAAAACCCTTCTGCCTGTGCAAATTCTACAAGAGTATTTCCACGCTGGTTTCTGTTGCCGTGACCGAATTTACCTAATGAAGTTTCATTCTGTTGCCGTTGCCATATTTTCGCATTGAAATCTCCCATAATGATCTTCAAGTGCTGCTTACTTTTATTATTTAGATGACGAATTTCCTCATAAAATTCATCAATCTGTTCTTCAGGATGACTTGTAGTGAGTGCATAAGCTTGGATAATCTGAGCCTGGTATCTTCTCGAGAGTTGGATAACAAGTCGTGCAGCTCTGTCAGAGGAACGTTCAACTTCTACAACTTTATCCTTCAGTTTCTTGTTTATTATAAATCCAACACCACTAGTTCTGCCAGTATCTGTCCCACGATAATAGAAGAGATGTCCACTTTTCAGTTCAATGAGATCTTCTCCTTTTCTCCTTACCTCACTTAGCCCGATGATGTCCCACTTGATCCTTTGTAGTTCTTCCAATTCAAAGAGCCTTGAATCAGAAGATAGGGAGCGTCCATTATACGTAGCCAAGGTCAGCATCAGATGGCAGCCTAGTCCGGTTCTCCTGTGATTTCTAGCATCCTCTGCCTTCATGTCGCACTGGCCGCTGCTTTGGCCAGGTACATTGCAGCTGTCGGAGACTGAGGGCCAAGATTTAAGTTGTGGAGTCATTTTGGAGGGGTTTGGCCATAACTCACCACGCTGGCCAAGCGGGTTGGTGAGTGTGGGATAGCATTTCCTCTAATCCCGATGGTATAGTTATACCGCAAGGCGGTCGTCAGAGCCCCTTTAGTGGGAACACAATGCACCACGAGAAGGCGGTGTTGACATTTGTCAAGGAGAATCTGTAGTATGTTGCGCATCACCTGTCCTTACATCCCATGAAAGTATATATGCAACATTAAAATGTGAATTAAACTTTTGTTTTGGGCGCTTAGTTTAAAAAGGGCAGTGCTTCGATATTTCCTCTGCGTTATACAGCTAAATAGAATCGGGCTCCTCGATTGGGCTGTGCTTTTAAGATTACTCTCAGTTAGAACTGCATTTGAATGATGTGCTGATCTTAATCAGTAACTTTCTTTGTGGTCTTTTTGACACAAAAGACGAATCCTGCTGTCTAGTGGCATTTGTCGCTTCATCGACATAAAATTATATCTGCAATGAACACCTTCTTTGGAGAAGGATGAAACTGGATGACAGAAAGGATATAAGCAATTTTCTTTGAATTGGGAATTTTTCCTCTGCTGCGATTTCGTGGGGATCCGTGATCATAACTATACAGTATAACACCCTATGTACTCCTCATCCCTTCTATTTCATGTTCGTACCAGAGTAGGCTTACTTTTTGGGGCCTACTGAACTCCGACACTTGCACTCTGTTGTTCATTCCTATGTAATTTGTGATTTTAAATGATGCCTACATCTATCTTTATTTCTGGTACGTTAGTTCTGTGCTTCTCGTCATTGGCCATGTCTCAGCATTGTACAGCGTTGTTAGTATTGAAGGCAGTGCTGTGATCTTCAGCCTTCGGCTACACAATATACATACTGTTTCCCTCCATTCATTCGATCCCGTCAGAGCTCCGTTACTGATGTATGCTTTTATATCTCTACTTTCTTTTAATGCTGGTCCCATTTATTTAAATCGCACTGATTCTATTACTTATTCTCGGATAGTAACACCAAAAATTAGATTTTCCCATTCTTCGTACATACATTCTGTATACGCTATTTATCTTCAGCATTTTATTTACTAATGCTTTTCTCTAATTTCTAGTATTTTAGTGATTTTGCAGAACTGAATGATTTACTTTGGTATACGAGGGTCATAACAAAAGTTCTGCACACGTTAATGTAAAACGGAAGCGGATCATGCAATCGGGAAAATGATTGCGTCATGTTAAGGTCACACTCTTAGCAACACAGTGGCGTCAGAACGACGCGCTATCATTTGTCGTGTGGACGTGGGAGGGTTTGGAGATGGAAGCGTGTAGCTCCTCAGGTCGGGTCATGGCGTTAGATCAGCACTCCTACGCGAAAATAGAACCTCTGCGGGGGAAACTCCGACACAGGTCTACACTGCCTTGCAAGAAATTCGTGGGGAAGGAACTCTTGATCACAGTTTCTTTCTGAGGACAAAGTTGAGACCGAAAATTCGTCAAAGTCTCCCCAACTTGTTGGAAGAGGAAACGATCTTGCTGCATGACAATGCATCGTGTCATGGTGCAGCGTAGGTACGGGGACGTTTGTCGAAATATGGCTGGGAAACTTTATTCCACCCACCATACAGCCCTGATCACAGTCCACCCGACTTTCATCTTTTCCCAAAGTTAAAAAATCAGCTCCGTGCCATCCGCTACCAATCGCTGAACAAACTGCCATTCGACGTGACCCGAGTAATACAACAGCTGAACAGAGATGACGTACTACGGGGTATCCAGGAACTGCCTCACCGGTAGCAAGCTGTCATTAGCAGCGGAGGGGAGTACATTGAACGGCAACAAGGTAAGTTTTCTCCGTTACCGCACACTTTTCTCAAAAATGGACAGTGGGCCAAACTTTTATTATGACCCTCGTAACATCCGTTGATTATTATTGGTGTGAAACAAGCTGACATAGCCGAGCTTTGGCTCACAAACGGGTGGCTTTTTCAAGGCCGGTTAATACTCTCTCCCCGTAAAGGTTAGTATTAACCAGCCTTGAAAAAGCCACCGAGCGAAAGCTCGGATGTGTCAACTTATTTTACACAAATAGAAATCAACCAATGTTATACCAAAGTTCATTAATTTGGTGTAATCATGCTCCTTCATTATTGTTTATCTGAGTGATGTAGTTCGAAACAGATTCGCGCCACTTAGGCTTGATATAATTCAATATCATATTGAGAAAAAGTGGCCAGAAAGGTTACCTTTATAAGTTCTATCGTGATAGTTTTTGACCATTCCTACACTTTCACGAGTGGCTGTTTTCCTTTTGATGCTGTATACATCACTGTTTCTTGAATTTAATTCTTGTCAATTTTAAAGTTTCGAATTTCACTTCACGCAAAATTTATCAATTTTTATATCATATCAGTGCTTTTCCTTCTTCAGAATAACGGTTCTTAAATACTTGCATAAAAAGGGTCTAGTTGGTTTTTTTGCGTTTCTTTGGAATGCTTATTTTGGAATTTTTCGGCCATAAAAAAGCAAATTAAAACATGTACGTTTTTCAATCATTCTTGATTCAAATGATATACCTGTGTGACAAGAATTTAACCTCTATGTAGAATTCCTCGTGTTCCCTATCGGAGGTGCGGTGTAAAGCGGCGTTTTTCATTCAGAAGCTTATAGTATGTATTTTCCATTCTCTTACAGTGGGTGCACACACTATACGTTTCTCGGTAGCATGAGTAAAATCGATAGTATTTATATATCTCTAGGATGCCTGGTGGATCGGGAAATCAGAATTTGGAATATTGGAGATAGCTGGTAGATTTTCAGGTTTAATGCTTTCCAACAGAGTGAAGCCCAGAAAAATGAGTCACCCATATTCGACTTCTAGATAATATAAACTATTTTTTTCCCATTAGTACACGTACTTTGGGCCAGCGCATGGAAAAGTACGTCTGTCCAACGACGGTATATGTATCGATGGTCAAATGTCTTGTCAGCTGAGAGTAGTGCGTTCCAGTCAAACAACAAGTAAACTTTTACGTCCAGTTTCCATCTATTGCTTTCAAATACTTCGGAAAAATTGATATTTAAAAAAAAATCATCTTCTGTAATAGCACTGATGTGATTTTATTACAGTTTCTTGAGAAACAATATGCTTATAATAATAAATGTCACCCGAAAAATCGTTATTGGTAGGTCGTTGAACAAAGGTTAGCTAAAGAAAAGATTGCCCCTGGCATTCGGCCAAAGAATCTCTCCATTTATTACGATGGGGGAACATCGATCCACCGTTTTTGTGCTTTCTGGGAGATTTTTTTTACAATCTTTACCGCTTTTCGATTAATCGATTATAATTCTTCGGAGTCCTCGATCTTTTCTTTTCTGGCTCGCGGCCGCGAGCGATATGCTTCCGTTACCAGGATTTATTTCTTGACTTTCAGTTGTTTATTTATTATTTCAATGCAACACATGCTTTCTGGAACATCTTTTACTATTATAAGAGCGTTTAATTTTGAAAAAAATTCCAAGGTTGGGCATAATTTCTGTTTTTCTGTGTTCTCATTCCAGATTTACAAATCCTTTGTAATAGATAATAGAATCCTGTATAACTAAAGTACCATAAAACAATCAGGACAAATAGCTTATGCTAAATGCTCAGTCCTCCCCCTGTAATTAGCAACATACGTAGCGATTCAACTTTAGCAACAGAAACTATATATATATGCCGCCCCGGTGGCGCAGTGGTCTAAGCGATGGCCTCTGATCATTCGTCCGAACGGGGTCCGGGTTCAAATCCCGGTGAGGCATGGATGTTGTGTTTGTCTTACGGCCCTGGCTCTCTCCCTTCCCTGGAACCAGTGACCCTAAATTAGGGACGGGCGACTGCTTATAGACCATTGAGTTGCTCACGGTGGTCGTTAAACCTCCAATCAAAAAAAAAAACTATATATATGAATAAAATGATTTCATAGGACTTAGCTTGAAGATGTAAGAGTAAGCGAAAGAGAGAAACGGAAAGTAAAATGGCTGTTGTGTTGTCTATCGGATTAAAATAATTGAAACAAAGGTGCGACTCGAGCAAAAAGCATTAAACTGTATTTTTTTTTCGTTGTTAGTTTCGGGGTGTTTTAACGAGATCACAAGGGCCCCCTACTTCCAAGAAAGGGACAGAGTTAGCGCAGTAGAGCAAGAACACTACCCATGCATTATCCGGGAATAGAATCCGTATCCAACTCGGAAGACTAGCTAGAAACCGGTACGACTCATCAAACTGCATCGTCGGCAATGCAAACATTGGGAGCATCTAAGCTGTAACGATAATTCAAACACTTGCTTTTACAAAGAAAGAAACATGAGGTCTATCATTCACGCTTTCTGTGTTTAGTAAATGCGTTTTTTTTTTGTGAAATAAGGTGTCTTTTGAGTTGGTCTGTGGCATCATGTGTCAGTCATAACATCGGTTTATGACGTCACAACAGAACTCAAAGCCGAGCATTGTGAAACGTTCTGAAAAATTACCCTGAGGTGCCAAAAAAAAAAAAAAAAATCCAGAGTGCGAGACGGGTGTAGTCGTAAACGAAGCTGATGACTAGGCTTGCTCCGTCCAAATGCGGACTCTGCAGGGATATACAGAACTCTCTCAAAATTATTTAAGTAAAGGCGTTACGCGAGCAATCCTGTTAGGATTCAGCAGTCTTTCACCCGGGCAGGATCTGTCCAGGGACCGGCAAGGGTCTGATGCCCCCCACGGGACCGGCAAGGGTCTGATGCCCCCCCCCACGGGACCGGCAAGGGTCTGCTGCCCCCCACGGGACCAACACTTCCCACCCCTTTACCATAGCCCGTGTGTGTGACGCGCTAATGGGCCTGATCTCTAAAATCTTTCTCATCGGCCGGGAAGTGGTGGCACAGGAAAGCTTCCACTGTCTTTTTCACAGTGGCGGTGCTGGTGCCACTCTCTGACCTGACTGAGGGAAGCGACAGAGGGCCGGTGATCAACCCCATTGCTACGTTGTACGGAATCCCGAAGGGATTGCTTACAGGGGTAGTCTCGCACAGCTGTCTCTACTACTCTCTCTTCGATGCGATCAGTGCTCTCCTATACGTTACATCGGATTGGTTGTATTCCTTTTCAGGAGTTGCCTCCTTCGAAGGAGGAGGCAACTCCTGAAAAAGCATTCTCCTTCCTCATCGCTTGGTCTTCCCTCTTAGAAGGCACAGGTTTTCCGACCACCAGGGAAGCATGAGCTTAGGCCCGCGCCCCGCTTTCCTGCAACCTTCACAGATCACGACTATCTCTTCCGTGAGATGACTGAAAAATTGGTTCAAGTCATCCATGTCGTCCAGAACTGCGCATTTCCTATCGCCAAGCAGATTTACTAGCCGGGTTTTTAGTTCCGGCCAGTTAAGGTTCTGGGCGGTGAACCTATTCCTGGGATTTCCCCCAGTTTTTCCTATTCTCATGTTGAAGGTTATTGCAAGGTGATCGCTGCAGCTCACGTCGGCCAGGACCTGCCAATCCTGGAGAAATGAGAGATTCGAAGTACGAGAGAGAGTGATATCGATCCAGAGCGACCCACGCGCTCCTTGAAACGCGGGAACGATGTCTGGATCCTTCCTGATGGTCAATTTTGAGGAACTGGCGAAGTCCAGGAGTTCTTTGCCTCTCTCATCCTCATTCTGACTTCCCCAGAGGGGATTTTGCGTATTAAAATAGCCTCCAGCAACCCGGAGATTAAGTCTAACACATCCAAGAGAGCACCCGAAGGTGGAATGTATGCATTTATCAAGAGAAGGTTCTCCCTGTCGCTCAAGATGCCCAAGGCTACCACGTTGAGTGAGCATTCCAGATCCAGGACAGCAAGATCCGGGTCTGGAACGACTTGGCTACCAGGGGCTTCTCTCCTCGAGAGTGGTATTTCCGTGAGGAGTTAGGGAACCCAGCAATCCTACCGTGTGAATGGTTGGGCTCTTTCAAAGTAGAATGTTTGCAGTGACTTCACTGGCTTTTTTCTGAATTTGCTCTGTTGCTGCTCTCGCGTGGTGGGCGTTAAGCTGAAGTATTCTGATGCTGTTATGTTCCGATCAACCATAGCTGACTCGACTTTTATGCTGCTCTAGTTCCAGAATACGACTTGGATAGGTCTTACTGAAGCTGTAATAGATTTCGTCCAGCCTCAGGAGGAACTTAGCATTAGCAGCTGTGTATTTGCTGCACTTAGGTGTGGCTTAACACTTGTGATACTGGTGATCCACCCCACCGCATCTGCCACACCTATCCTCTGCAATTTTGCAGTTGCTTTTGAAGTGGCCAAAGCCGTTACAACGGAAGCATCTGACTTCCTGCAAGAATTCAGTAAGGCGGAGAACTGACCATCCTAGGTTCAGTCTCCCCTTTTAATTAAAGCCTTAAAAGACAGAAGTTCAGCGTCCACAACCCAGTGGACCTTGCCCCTCTTTGGCCTTAATGGCGAATCTCGCCGACAACCCACCTTCGAGGTTGGGGTTCTGCTCTTTAACCCCTTCCTCAAAATCCTTCTGTGACAGTTCCTTGTCGACATTGTACACGATGAGACGAGGGAGTCTCTTTTGAGGGGTTTTTGGGGAGTGTGCAATCCTGGGTCAGGGGATTGCTCCTCAACTCCTCTTCCAGGCGGTTGAGGTCCTCTGGTTTGCAACACTTCACCGATACCCCCGTCTCCGTACTTTCCCAACTCTTTTAACCCCTATTTGCAGCTTCTCGGGGTTAACTGCTGACTGAAGAGTTTTCTTCACCTCATCAGAAGACATGTTCGCATCGGTGAGGAAGACTAGGAGCACGTGTCCCCTGTCTTCCACCACTTTTGTTCTCTTTGGAGCAGGCGCTGGCACTTGCGCCTTTTTTGCTCCCTTCCCAGCTGCCGCGGCGTAAGAAGCAACCTCTGGGACTGAGCGTTTCTGCTCATCCCTCTCATGCAGACTATTCTGAAGGACCGCATTTTGTGTGTTGTGCTGAGCACAGACATCCTGCACCTTCCGCAGGCCTGCCCTGATTCTGTTGGGTACTGGCTTAGAAATTTATTGGACTATTCCCCATTATTGAGTCCAGTTCCCCCATGTAGCCCAGAACTTGTGAACGGAATTCACTAGGAGTAGCTACTAGTGTCTGGACTCGCTGGTTGGCCTCTGTCGTTTTCTTCGAAAGACCGGAGCCAGACACTTGTTTGTCCGAGTTGACTCGGACTGGGATGGGCAGACGCCTGTATTTGCCTGAGATGTTGATGGCAAATACAAATTTGATATTACTCCACGTTTAGATCGGGTTGGCCCGGTTGAAACAGGGGAAAACCCCTTTTGAACTGTAGTGGTTGGTTGTGTCTCTGCACTCTAGGAATCATCCGAAGTTGACTTCAGTGGATTTGTGCAACACACTTTTCTCCGAGATGGCTCGAGTTTGGTGGGGGAACCCCCTCCTTACTACCAGAAGGACTTGCTAATTTCTCAAACGCTACCCCGGGAATCCAGGTTGGCTCGGAAGAATTAGGGGCAGACCCCTTTTGAACACCTGTCATCTCTGTGTGAGAGAAAAACAACTAAGTGCTGAGTGAGCACCCTGGGGCTCTCCCACTCTAGCCAAATCTTAGCAATCGGGTGTGAGCGGGATTTGGCCTAGTCTTGAGGTTAGGGTAACTGGCACTGTGACGAAGTACACGTTGATTGTCAGAGATTAAGTCTCAGTGTGGACCGTGCTGGACTTTGCCCTCAAAAGGGCATTTACTGCACCAACACACTTTTTTCTCAAAAAGAAAAAAACCCCTTTTGAACTGTAGTGGTTGGTTGTGTCTCTGCACTCTAGGAATCATCCGAAGTTGACTTCAGTGGATTTGTGCAACACACTTTTCTCCGAGATGGCTCGAGTTTGGTGGGGGAACCCCTCCTTACTACCAGAAGGACTTGCTAATTTCTCAAACGCTACCCCGGGAATCCAGGTTGGCTCGGAAGAATTAGGGGCAGACCCCTTTTGAACACCTGTCATCTCTGTGTGAGAGAAAAACAACTAAGTGCTGAGTGAGCACCCTGGGGCTCTCCCACTCTAGCCAAATCTTAGCAATCGGGTGTGAGCGGGATTTGGCCTAGTCTTGAGGTTAGGGTAACTGGCACTGTGACGAAGTACACGTTGATTGTCAGAGATTAAGTCTCAGTGTGGACCGTGCTGGACTTTGCCCTCAAAAGGGCATTTACTGCACCAACACACTTTTTTCTCAAAAAGAAAAAAATCTAGGGGAGTGGTGACACACCCCTTTTGACTACCGACAGACCCGATAGAATACTCGCAATGAAATCAATCCAAATTCATTATGACTCGCACATCCGGCCTCTGACAAACGGCCGATCCGGTGTAGCCGTAATAAAGCCCTGAACGACTTTGGACAGCGGCGCCTGGAACGCATCGTTACATCCACCGGGTGAACAACATTGCCGCAAATCACAGCGCCATTCAATGCTGGAGCCAGTAGTAGCATCAGCGTTTGGACAGTGCAACGTTCCCTGTGTTCAATAGGGTTTCGGAGTCAACGGCTCCCCAGGGTACCATTGCTGACCAGACGACACGAAGCTGTGCTCCTCGCCTGAGTTCGGGAACACCGCCACTGGACGCAAAATGACTGAAAACGTGTAGGCTGGTACGACGAATTGAGGCACCAACTGTTGCGGACAGATGGCCGACTCCGGGTATGCAGACAAACCGACGAGGCAATGGATCCCGCATGCCCACAAGGGACAGTGCAGGTCGTAGGTGACTCTGTTATGGTGTGGGGTGTTTTCAGCTGGCACGAATTAGGGCCCTCATAAGTCTGCAAACCGCTGTGACCGTTGGAGGCTAGGTAACCATCCTTGGGGATCACATGCACCCGTTCATGTCATGCAACCACTCCGACGGGTGCGACCTCTTTCAACGCGACAATGCTTCACCGCACACGTTCATAGTCTCTTGATTATGGTTGGAGGAACATTCCACGGAATTTGGAATCCTTACTTGGCCCCCTCGTTCGTCGGATTTAAACGCCATCGAACACATTCGAGATGTTGTTCAACGTGCCGTCAATGCCGGGAATCGTCCATCGGCGAATATTACGGAATTGTGGGGCGCTCTTCAGGATGCAGGATGCATGCGCTATTAGAGAGGTATTCCATTTTTTTGACACCAGTGTAGTTCCTAAGCAAAATGGTTGCAGCATCACAGGCTTAGTTCTTGTTAAAATATACGTTCTTTCGTGACACTTGTTGTGCCGTTTGAAATGTTATTGGCACAATATACGAGAAGTGTATTGACAGAAGCTCCTACATTATTTAACAATCGCCAAGTTTCAGTAATCATTAGGATCCCAGCTTTCTACTGAGTCTCTGTATAAGCAAGTGTTTGAATTATCATTAAAGCACAGGTCTTTGCTCGCAATTCTTGCACCGCCGACGATACGATTTAACGTCTATTGCTCATTTGCACCTTTGTTTCAATTAATTTTATCCCATAAATACCAAGCAGAATTTTTGTGTGAGTGTTGCACTCTTTTACTTACCCTTGCATTTATTAACAGGGCATGCAATGATCACCAACAGAACAAAGGGTCTTATAACTTGTCATATGAACTGGCTGATGAATATAAGGGCACAGCTTGTGTTCGTTAAGCATTGCTGAAGTATTATCTAGATGTCAACTGATCGTTCATCTGAGAATACTGCAGAAGCTGAAGGGTCTCAGAAGCGAAAGCTGTTCTCTAAAGCACGAGTTTGCAGCGTTCTATTTCTGTGCTTCTAGTCAATAGGAATTCTTCCCCTGCCGTAATTCTTCACCTACTACATCCTCTTGGTTAGTTCCACAGTTGTTTTGATATGGGAGCTTTATAACATGGACATAATTATGAATTTTTTTGTCTAGCTAGAAACAGGTTTATCCAGAAAGCTAAACTTGTTTCGTTTTGCTCGATTTTAGCACGTAGTTTTTTTTTCTTATTTAGTGTAACAAAATTCACATAATCACACTCAACTTTAATTTTATTGCATTATTTGATTTTCATTCAAGGTACGGGAAATAACTGTGATTCGCACAGAAATCATATTATGTGCAAAGGTAACCAAAGCATAATTACGCTTCTAACAAAGTTATAATACAATTTTCTTTGTAAACAAAAAACTGCATCTTTTTTCTTGAGTACACTCTGTAGTCCACCAAAAAAGTTGAATAACTGTCTATAACTGTCTGTGACGTGCGTGCCCCGCAGGACGCACACGAAATAAAGACAGATAGCAGCGAGAACGAACGTCTGCGTAGCTCAGTTGGTAGAGCGACTTGTTCCGGAATAAGTGGACTCGGGTTCGATCCCCGGCGTGGACCAAAAATGACGGAGAAATTTACTTCGTTATAATGGAGCTCGAACTTCCCGGATGACCCGGCCGTTCAAGATCTCGCAATGGTGTGATATTCTTTCCACACCGCGAGATAAGAAAAATAAGAGAATCCCTACTTCAGCGCTTCGAAAAATAAATGTATATGACGTTGCATTCCACACACCAGATTGACTGGGAGTTCTCAAGTGTACGTTTTACAGCGGATGGCTGCCAGCGACGATTCATGGTCACGGCTGACCTGTGGGCCATGCCCCCGGCCTTCTTTCGGGGAGGGGGAGATGTGACGTGCCTGCCCCGCAGGACGCACATGATATAAAGGCAGATAGCAGCGAGAACAAACGTCTGCGTAGCTCAATTGGTAGAGCGACTTGTTCCGGAATAAATGGACTCGGGTTCGATCCCCGGCGTGGACCAAAAATGACGGAGAAATTTACTTCGTTATATGTCATATGATGACAGTTATATTAGTTCTTCTTTTCCTGTCATTGGGAAATCACCTGAAGAAGAATGCTGAGCAGAATTCAAGGTTGACTCACCAAGCTTTTTAATAAAACAAACTTGTTTGCAGTTTTGTTTAAATTCCAAATTCAGTCTTGGTGTCAGCCTCCACAAGTAAATTTGGTTTCAGTGTTCCATAATAATCGCTTCAGTGGATAGTAATGCATCAGTTTCTATTATACGTATTTACTAATATTATTTTTAAAACAAATAAATGAAACTTGCTCTCTCATTCTTCAGCGAATGACAGACCTTATACTCAATTCGGGTGCCTACATGCAGATACAGTTCTTCGAGCAGTCGAATTTTTTCAAAGGATTAATCCTAGGTGAATTCTAACTATCCGATAACCTACAAACACCGGCTACTGAATCAGAAACCTTTATGCAGATGTACGTAAACTTCCCTTAACCCATATGCAAAATACGTGGTCACATGCATCACAACGTGAACTAGGCAACTATTTAACGCAGCTTTTCGCCAGTAATCATCTGTAGTGTTGATCACAATGGGCAAAACTAAGGATCTTTCTGAGTTCGATAAAGTGCTTATTTTGGATTTTGGGTGTCCGTCTGGCTGGAGCGACAATTTTGAAAACGGTAAAGCTGACTGCTTTCTGAAAAGGTAAGACATCCCGGGTCTTTCTTTAATTAGTGGAAAAATAACGCACATTGCTTGTCTAAAAGGCGTAACAGTGTCACGACGACAATCTGTCAGGAAGGAGATCGTCGTCTTCTGGGAAGGCTTGTACCAAGAACAGGACTTCCTGTGTGCAGCAGAAGCATTCAACGAAGGCTGTTCCCGACCCATGTCTCTGCGAACTATGCGCAGGGAACTGAAGAGGATCGGTACTCGTAGTGGCATGCCTATACAGGAACCACTGTTTCCTGTGAAGAACCGGAAAGTTCTTCTGCAGTGGTGTCACGGCACCGTGACCAGATATTGGAAGACTGGAAAAATGTCATATGGTCCGACGAGTCGCATTACAGCTTGTTCTGTATCAACAGTAGGCAGAGAGTTTGGCGGGGGCTCCATGAAAAAATGTACCCAGCTTGCCTTGTAAGCACTACCTAAGATTCTGGAGGTGGTGTCATGGTGTTAGGCACGATCTGTTGGTATGGAACGGGTCCGCTGATTTTGGTGGAAGGTCGGGTGACCTCAAGGATTATCTGAATATTGTTACCGATCAAGTACATCCTGTAATATTGACTTTTTATCTAGCAGGTGACGGCTGTTTCATCGACAACAATGCTGTTGTCCATCGCGCAAGATGTGTTCGGCAATGGTTCGGAGAGCATAACAGCGACTCCAGCGTCTTTCCATGCCGTCACAAAGTCAGGATCTGAACACAATTGAGAATATATGGGATGTGTTAAAAAACAGATCCGAGAGCAAAGTCCTCTATCCTAGGATTGTGATTTGAACTCCTGGTATCCTGTAGACGTAGATGCATTCCAACACCTTGTGAAATCTATGTCATACTGCATACGTGCTGTAATTTGGGCTAAAGGAGGTCCAATCCGGTATTGAAAAAAAAATGTAATTCAGTAGCTAGTTTGCGTACACCCTCCATCGTAAGCTTCTCATCAGCAAATGCTAAAAGAGAAAAGAAAATGTTCAGCAAAAAAGAAAAAAAGAAAACACTATCCTCATTAATTTTAAATTGTTAAAGCAAAACAAAATCATGTTATCAACCAATCATGTTCTCACCCCACGCTTTCCATGTACTGAAGTGCCAAATGTCATGGGATAGCAGAATGCAAATTTTTAACTGGCGCTGCCGTCGCATAAATGCTTCGACGCACGCCGTGATTTTTATCAGTTGCGAGAGGTGTAATCTCGTGAGTCAGGTTGAACAATTACCAGTAGGATTATGGCAAGCTGACGTGAATTATTGGAGTTTGAACGAGGCATGGTAGTGAATGCCAGACGGATGGGACATTCCATTCCCCAAGTTATGCGAACATTCAACATTCCTCGATCCACGGTGTCACGTGTGTACCGAGAACACCTCATGGAAGGCATTACCATCCACCGTGCACAGCGCAGTGGCCGACCACGGTTGCTGAATGACCGTGACCAGCGGCGTCTCACCAGGATTGTCCATGCTAACAGACAAGCGACACTGGCTCAAATAACATCCACATGCAATGCAGGAGATACGAGAGACATATCCATCAGGTCAGTGCAATGTAATTTAGCGTCCATGTGGTATGGGAACAGAAGACCCACCAGAGTGCCTTTGTTAACACCACGACATCAGCCACAGTGCCTCACCTGGGCTCGTGAACACGATAATAGGACCCTGAAAGACTGGCAACATCTGGCGTGATCCGATGAGTTACGCTACTAGTTGTTACGAGCTGATGGTAGGGTTCGGGTGTGACGCAGATCACATGAGGCCATGGAGCCAGGCTGTCAACAAGGCACTGTGCAAGCTGGTGGTGGTTCTATACATGTGTGGGGTGTCTTCACGTGGCACTGTCTGGGTCCTCTGGTTCAGATAAACACGTCATTAACCGGTAATCGCTTTCTTGCTCTACTGGGTGACCATTTTTAGCCCTTCATGGACTTCATGTACTCCAACAACAATGGGATTTTTCAGGCGGACAATGCACCATGTCATCGGGCCCAAGTTGTTAAAAATTGGTTCGAGGAGCAAACTGGACAGTTACGACGGATGGTGTGGCCACCACGTTCACCCGACATGAACCCAATAGAGCACGTATGAGACGTGGAGGAAAGGTCCATTCGCACCCAAGATTCTGCACCTTCATATACCAGAGAACTGTGAGCTGTTATTCAGGCTGCATGCGTGGTTCAACATCTCTCCAGAAGTCGTCCGGCCACTTGTGGAATCGATGACACGTCGAGTTGCTGCACTTCACCGGGCTAGAGGAGCTTCTATACGATACTACGTATGCATCCTATGACTTTTGGCACTTCAGTGTAGAATGGTGAAATTGCATCCACTCGGGAGAACCCAAAATATGCAACTTCTGGCGCTCATTATGTGCGAATGAATTTATAAATCGCCATTCATATGAACCACTTTTTTTTAATGTACTGTATGTAGCCGTAACTCATCCAAGTGATTGCGGTGTTCGGCCGTCTATGGTAGAGTTGCTCTTACAAGAGAATAAAATATAAGAAACTGAAAATACTTTTTCTCCTTAGGAGACACAAAGGGTGGATGGAAAATAGTTGTAATACTTTCCACTTTTTTTCGATAACTCAAAATTAAAATCCATAACTGAACTTTTAAGGAATCGACATTCTCTTACTAAGAAAGAACCCCTGTCCAAAATCGGACCAATGCATTGCGTACACATGGAAATCAGCTCAAAACGAAAACAGTACTCTGGGAATCAACGCAATATCCCGGCCACTCAAATTACCCATGATGATTTCAAAGCCCGCTTCACTTGTTAAAACCTACGATTTAAATAGAAGCTGGACTATATTAAAAAAATATTATAAATTCCAGTACGAAATCATTAAAAGCCGTGGCGGCGCAGTGGTCTAAGCGATGGCCTCTGATCATTCGTCCGAACGGGGTCCGGGTTCGAATCCCGGTGAGGCATGGATGTTGAGTTTGTCTTACGGCACTGGCTCTCTCCCTTCCCTGGAACTAGTGACCCTAAATTAGGGACGGGCGACTGCTTATAGCCCATTGAGTTGCTAACGGTGGTCGTTAAACCTCCAATAAAAAAAAACAAAAAAACTATCGTACTTTTGGGTAGTGGGTGCGTTAAGAAGCCAAGAGCAGCGAAATTTCCCAGTTAAAGCTACGGGAGGGTATAGGGGTGTTAACGACCACCGTGAGCAACTGGATAAGCTATAAGCAGTCGCCCGTCCCTAATTTAGGGACACTGTTTCCAGGGAAAAGAGAGAGCTTGTGCTGTAAGGAGAGAGCTTGTGCTGTTACTAATGATACAGATCCACATGGGATTCGAACTCCGACCCATCTTGGACGAATGGTCAGGAAACAGCGTTTAGAGCCATGCGCCATATAGCAGCAATAAAATCTATACTAAAAAAGAAAAGAGTTTAGTCAAAGTATAACCGTAGCTCTTCATAAAAGTACGGAGATGAAAACAAAAGTTCACGAAAGCAGCACAGCGGAAATATAATTTCTCGACTAATAATTATTCATGAAGCAAGTGGAGAAATTGAAACAGTACTCTCCCAAGTTTCACTCGATGCCTTAATGAAGGGAATATTCCTGAGGATTGGAACAACGCTACAATGATCCTGCTACATAAAAAAGGTGACATTGAGGATCTCAGGACCTATCAGCCTCCTATCAGTGGTTTATAAAATCTTCACTAAAGTTCTTTCACACCACTTGAAGGTAACACTAGAGATGACTCAACCGAGAGAACAAGCTGGACTCAGGAGTATCTACAGCACTATAGATCATATCCACGTACTGAGAGAAATAATTGAAAGAGCGAGGGAATATGAACTTCCATTGTGCATGGCTTTTATCGATTATGAAAAGGCCTTTGATTCGGTGAAACAATCAGCAGTTACAATGACTTTGAAAACCTTTGGTATTGAAGATGCATACATTAATATTATTAATAACATCTATGAAAATGCAAGTGCAAAGATTTGGCTGTTTGAAAACACAACACGCATAAAAATTGGAAAGGGAGTGAGACAAGGTGACACCATATCTCCCAGGCTCTTTAATGCCACATTGGAAAATTTCTTTCAATCACTGAATTGGGAAAACAAAAGGATAAAGATTAATGGAGATGATCTAACTGACCTTCGTTTTGCTGATGACGTAGTCATTTTTGCAACTACCCCATCAGAGCTGCAGAGTATGATCCAGGAACTTGCTGATAAGAGTAAAGAAGTGGGATTAAAAATGAACTTTCAGAAGACAAAAGCGATGTACAATGCTTTTACAAGAAATGAAGATTTATCGATTGATGGAGAAAAGCTGGAGATAACAGATACATACGTTTATCTTGGACAGCAGATATCAAGTGAGGGTCACATTGATGAAGAAATTAATCGGCGTATAAAACTTGCCTGGAGTGCTTTTGGAAGAAACAGCATAATTTTCAAGAGCAATATGCCTTTATGACTTAAAAGAAGAGTGTTTGATCAATGCATCCTTTCAGTGCTTGCGTATGGTGCAGAGACGTGGACCTTAACTAAAAGAGACATACAAAGGCTGCAGACAACTCAAAGCAGCATGGAAAGGTGCATGCTGGGTGTAACTAGGAGAGATAGGAAGAGGAACTCGTGGATCCGAAAAATGACAAGAGTGGAAGACATCATGATCAGAGTTAAATCCCTGAAATGGCAATGGGCTGGACATACTGTCAGAAGGACAGACCACCGATGGACAGCCAAAATTTTCGATTGGATTCCAAGGCACAGGAAAAGACCCAGAAGAAGACCGCATGGGAGATGGGTGGATGAAATTCGAAAGTATGCGGGAGTAACATGGAGGAGACTGGCACAAGACAGACCATTGTGGAAGAGGCTTGTAGAGACTTTGACAATCATGATGATGAATTATTCATGTTCGATGCCTCCGAGGCCTTCCATCATGAGATGATGTGGCGGCAACAAATTATTAATCGAATCAGTTTAGTGGCTTGATGATAATGAGGATTCAGTTCTGGTCTTTGAAAAATCCTCCAAGTTGCATTTCTTTCAAGAAAAAAATAGAAAGTACCTAAAAAGCACCTTCAGCGCCTCTCTTTCTTTTTTCTTGGACTCCAAAGTTACTAATGATACAGATCGAAGTAAAAAAAGGAAATGCAAGTAAGAGTCTTTGACAACAGATGGCAGCATGATTCAACTACCACGCAGTCCTCTCTTGAAGATTTTCGGTGATGTTTTACTGGATTAAAATTTGCATTTAACTTCTCCAGCTGTTCTTTTTCTTTTATTACTTATTTGCAACCACCATATTAATACTGACCCTACAAGCTGCAGAATTTCGAACAATTTCCTTTTTTCATCTTGGTTGCCATCAGACTTTTGTAGTCAGTGTTGAATTCAGATATTTTTTTCCGGGAGGAGGGGGGGGGGTTACAAATTTTGAGGGGGCTGAAACTTGTTGACTGATAAAGTACATATAATCACAATTTTGTTATTTACATATACATATGTAACATTTTTAAATAGAGTATAAAAATTTTCTAATGCTCGTATATCGCACATGCAAATTCCAAGTGATCTATACATATAACTGATTAAAAAGGTACAAATGTTATACCTTCAGTAATGCACCAAGGATTTCACCATTGGGTGATGTAAAATATTGAAGATGCTAGTAAGATAACACTGTGCCGGGGGAAATCCCTCCCCCTATTAACATTAGGAGTGGTAAAAATGTCCTCTCCTTACTACAAGCCTGTTTCTGATTATTGAGGAATCACTACAGTGTTATCTGAAAACGTATGGTGTAAGCCATTCTCCCGCTATTTGGTTTGAGTCCCTTTAGATTATTTAGATTAGCAAATAGTAATAAAATAAACAAAAACTAACTAACCGTTTGGATGCAAGTTAGATGTGCCCCGATTTTTGTTTTTGTTTACCACCCACCGCCAGGAAAAAAAAACACTTTTAAAGGGAATAATTTCTAATAATTTGCTATTGTTAAAAATTCGGTAGCAAATATTTTGTTGTATTGTAAGTACTAACGTCATATTAGCTACACTAGAGGCTTAACGGTATACATGAAAAGTCTGCGTCCAGAAGACTGAAATAAAGCTGAATGCCAGCTTCCAAAATATGATGATGTAATGCAGTGCAAACATCTCTACCCTGTGGAATTAGGATTTTTTTGCGGAAGTAGTCCGAGTTGTCAGTGCTTGAAAAATTGACCTTTCGGCGAGGACTGTTTAATGTTTTATTGAAGGATAGTAGAAATTTGGTTTTTTTTTTTTTTGTTATTGAAGGTTTAACGACCACCGTGAACAACTCATTGGGCTATAAGCAGTCGCTCGTCCCTAATTTAGGGTCACTGGTTCCAGGAAAGGGAGAGAACCCGTGCCGTAAGACAAACACAACAATCATGCCTCACAGGGATTCGAACCCGGACCCCTTTCGGACGAATGATCATAAGCCATCGCTTGGACCACTGCGCCACCGGGGCGGCAATTTCAGATTGACGTCCATGTGAGTGTTATAATAATAATAATAATAATAATAATAATAATAATAATATTTTTCCTCATTAAGTTTTTTAAATGTCTCCATATATTCAGCTATAAACGAAAACAATTAGACTAAATATAAGCTGAGATCCCCCAAAACCGACAGGGGGATTCATGGGTTTTCGGGGGGCTAAGCATCCCCGAGAAGATGCCTGAATACATCACTGTTTGTGGCTTATCTTATACAGAGAAAGTGAATAAGAAATTACTCCGAGTCAATGAATGCTAAGAGGCTTTAATGCAAATTGAAGTTCCTTTCATCCATATTCATCTCTCCCTGATACCCCTGACATGAAACACACAAATATGCTATAGAGAACTTTGCTTTATATAAAATGCCCCCAAAATGCAGTGTTTGTTTTCCTTTTATGGTTTATGTTTTCTTATTAAAATTAAATTTTTCTCTGGGTTTCCTTTGTAATTCTTATTCATCTGACTGAGCATTTATGTTTCATATGAACTGGAAAAGTTGTTCAATGAAGCACTGGTGGCAATGAAACTGTATTGTCATTTTTCTATGAAATGGCTCAATCTTTGCGTGACTACAAGTACAGTACTAATACGGAGCAAAGGAAACTGGTTGTTAAATCTCAGGTTTGGTTATTAAGTTTTAAAGCACACACACACTCGCCTAATTGCTTTTTAAAACTGTTCTGGGGTCAAATTGCTTTTAAAAACTATCCTTGAGTCAAATTGCTTTTAAAAACTATCCTTGGGTCCAATGTATGTAGGAAACGCGCAGGGCCGTAGCCAGTAGGGGGCTAGAGGGGACTCAGTTCCCCACTTGCAAGGCATGCAAGCCTCTCGCGTTGAAAATGCACGTTGTTGTAAATTCTTTGAACTTTTAGTTTCGGTGGTTGATGAAAATGACTTTTGTATATATTTCATTATAAGCATAAATACTTGACCCTATTTTGTTGTGCATTTACACTTTTAAAAAAGGTAGAGCTGCAGTGATACATCGCGAACAACAAATAGCTACAAAGAAATTACTTTTCAAGATGAATCAGTAGCATCAACTGCAATAAACGATTCTCTGCCATATAGTGACAGGGCTTGCTGGTGTTATTGGCCAGGGAAGAGAGAAATGCAGTTTTTTTTTCGTTTTCGAAGAAATGTAAAATTTTGAAGAATATTACAAAAAAAAAAAAAAAAAAAAAAAAAACAGGATAGAAAGAAAGAGAGGCGCCGGTGGAAGCGTAGTGTGCAGATGGCTAAAATACTGTTCGTCATTTGGTAACTGACTGCGATGTAAGCTGCTGTTTTTAAAACTTCCAAGTATTTAGTTGCCTAGAAAGTAGTGCTGTCGTATGGAAATTGTAGCTAAATGTGTCTCTCTGTGAGTAGAAAAATAGTGCTAAAGGGAAAGAGAGAAAAGATGTGCAAGAGAGAAAAAGAGCTTTGAACATCTTCCCGTTCATTGTTTTTCGTCCCGTAGGAGTGCTTTTACGATGCTTATGTTGGAGAAAAGTGCTTTTCTTTTCTTTTCTTTTTTTATCTCTTCTTTTTTCGGCAGGAATCTGGTATTTTTGTGGCTTTTGAGATGGAAAGCGGGTTGACTGTAGACCCCCGTAAGAAGTGGCTACCACCGAGCACCAGCGAAGGAAAATACGCGATTAAAGATGGAGAAGACTTAGATTTTCTAAGGAGTGAAGAAAGTGATAGGAGGTGTCAGTTTGAAATAAACGAGTAAATAGTTGAATGCCAGGCTGTAATGAGAATGCCTACGGACATTTATGACTGTAATAAAAGAGCAACGTGTGACGTATACTCTAATTTAACCTTCCTTTTGAGTTCCTGCATTCTTACGTAAATTTAGTTTATTCTAGTTAAACGTTTTTCTAAGCTTAACGCCATATTATCTTTCTCGATAAATTTAACTTTGGAAACTCCTCACAACAGGTTAAGAGGCAATAACGTAGTTGAGATATGTAATGAGTCTCAAAAGGTAAGAGCTGCTATTTGGAATGTTTTGGAGACACACTGTTTTTTGGGTATAGTACTTTGTTTTATACTCGATGATTTTGCTGCTTACTATGTTATTCGATACTATGTTTTTTATTCTAAATGCTATCACGCTCAACGTTTTGCTACTTATGATTGTTGAAAAGCTAGCGCCGAGTTTTATGCTGCTGGTTGTAAAAGAGTAGAGAGGATCGTGCAATTTGGATATTTGTTGTGAACAAGCTAGCAATCGTTGATTAACTGAAGTGTCTGAAGAGTGGCGTACTGCTTGACTAGAACCAATAAAGAAGAGGATTTTGTATGTATCTACCTGGACGTTATTAATTTTAAAGTGACTAATTAACAATTTCATGTATAATTAAGAATTTCAGCTGCACGAGAGTGAAGCTACCAGGGTGCAACGAGAATAAAAACTCTAAGTCATAAAGCTAAGGCAATGTTTCACGTTTCGTTCACCCGCGTAGGAAAGAAAATAATAAGCCGTAAGAGTACTAAAGTGAAGCTAATAGCTGAAATTAACGTAAGCCTAACTAGCTCAGAGTTCAGTGTTTTATACAAAAACAAACTTAACGTTAGGACGATAGTTGCTACTACAAACATTCAATTTAATTATTACTCTATGTTGGCACCCGAATGATAATAAGAAATAAATCAACTTGGCGATAGACATTTTGACACTTCTTTTGAGGAATCGTATAGTTCATCGCCGCCTGGTTCCAATGCTAGAGGATGACACATATATGAAGCCAGCGACTCTGATATTTCTGAGGGAGAGTTTGCAGACTTTGATAATCTAACCGAAGAATATCAACAGCATTTTCTGATTTTTGTTTTAATATCGAAGAGTTTAAACCAGATCATCCAGCTCAACCTTCTGTATCGGCGGCGAACGCGAGACGGAACCTAATTCTGAGTCACTATGTGACACATACGGACTCAATCAGTTTCAGTAGCAATGGCGGGTCCAGAAATTTTAGCAGATACAGAGAGAGAATCACTTCGATCTCTACAACATCCCAGAAGACTGTAATATACAAATAGCAGACACTTGTGTGAAAGACGCTGCTAAGTCCTGGTTGCACCATTGGCGAAAATTAAACCAAGAGGCATTGAATGAAAACTTCCGTCGCTTCTGTCTGACTTTCCTATCGGGCTCTCTAGTCCAAATCTCCTAGCTTCCTATTTCTAAGGGTTATTTAAGACCTGGGGTCAGACACTCCTTTTCTAAAATCCTCTACATATGATCTGATCTGATCTGAAAACTTCCGTTTTAACTTCCCTGAAGTATTCCCATACGGTCTGAACAAAGCAGGGATAACACTGAAGCTGTTTCTCCAGTAAACTGAAATCTACTGCAATTGTGTTGCATTTGCTCTGGAGACAGCACGACCTCATCAGTTATGGAATCTTTCAGCGTCAAATAAAAATATTGTATGCACTCTTTTGCAGATATTGGACATATTTTTTCAAGATTTTATTAAAGAACGTAACCACCATACCGTGCACGAATGTCAGCGTATGATTCGTGTTTATGACGAGCTCCGTGGTTGTCATGGACCTTCATACCAGACCACGAAACCGCAAACACAGCCACAGTAGTTAGCACAACAAAGTCAGCAACAACTGTTGCCAAGCCAGCAAACATATACTTCACATCAGTGCGTTTAAGCTGAGAGACAACCGTCGTATCAAGTAAATGAAAATGTGGATGATGTATCCTATTTTCGTCCTCGTAGAAATAGCTATCCAGAACAACACAAAAATATAATCATTGTAATAATTATAACCAAAATAATGTGGGTGTTGCTGAGAGGCAAAAAAGTGATAAGACATTTGTTGTGGACAGAGGAAATCAAAGGCCACAAAATAACCCTAACCACCGTTCATCACGGTATAATAATAATAATTTCAATTTTCAAGATCCAGGGTAAATGTGGACCAAGGATATAGGCAACCAAGTGCAGGAAATAATAATAACAACACTTACTTCTATAATAAAAATAAAAATAACCAACATTTAAACTTCAGGCGGAAGTATAAGGCCGTGTCTACCTTTCTCCGCTTCTAAAACAGACCTTAAGGCTTTGTTTCTTACAATCAAAGCACCGTAATTATCGGATATGTTACTGACTTCAAGAACTGTTGTAGTTGCAACAAAGTTCTGTTCCGGTTCAGACATTTCTACCTTGAATATTGTGATGACTGCTGGAAAGACTTTCTTATAGAGCCTGCCACGCAAAGTGTGGGAGAGGCTAATAACGATGTACTTTCGGGGTCGGGAGCTATTACCCTACCCGTTAAATTAGTCAAAGTTACACTTTCTCATACCTCTCTATGAACCAGAGTTGAGCACGAATGCCTTACAAAGTAATGGAAGTACAGATTACAATTAACGTGTAATGCATTACAAGGTAATGCAGTAAGAGGTAATGCATTACAAAGTAATCCCAAGTATGGTAATGGAATTAAGGTAATGGAATTAATCTGTAATGCATTACAATGAAGAGGATATAATTCAATTATTTAATAATGCCATTCAAACGCAATGGAATTATTTGGTAATGAAATTACACAATTTGCAAATGATAATTACATACTAATAATTTATAGAAATGTACGTGTGCCAAAAGCTATGTCTAGAAAAGTCGGCCATGTAATATAGCAGACAGAGACCGAACTGTCGTGTAGAATGTTATAGAAGCGGCAAGAATGGGTTAGACGTTTGTAGAATGTTCCAGAATGATCGCGCTGTGGGAAGTTGGAGAGCTGTATGTAAATCAAGAATATTCCAGAAAGTTCAGGTCCTGTCGTGATGTATATATAAAGGAGTCAGTCACTCGCTAGTCCAGTGTTCGTATCGGACAAGTAATGGACAACAACACTTGAGAAGTACGGCAAAAATGTCAAGAGTTCGCAAATTTCTGTAATATTCGGTAGTGCACCTTGAGTTGCTGAACTGTGAGTGTAGTGCTAATATGTGCTTGTGGCTATAGTGGGGTAATTATTTTGGACAGTGAAAATTATGTAATGGACTAGAATACTGTACTGGAGATGGACGAAATCAGTATTTCAGCAACAGATTGTTGCAATCTGTCAACCAGTGGCAGCGACACGGGATCAATAGCTGATATCACAGAAGCTGCGAGTAAGTATCCTATAGTTGTATATTAGATGGTCGTTTTTTTTGAAATAGTGGAAAATAAATGTAGTGGAGACAAAATTGTAGCAAAGTGTACTAAATGTAACATCGAAGTAAAAGGATCAAGAAGGTGTACTTCAAATTTTACAACGCATTTGAAGAGGAAACAACGGAGCTGGTTATGTAGGAGAGTACCATGAGTATTTGGAAGAAGTGAAGAAACCACGAAGAACCACCAGCGCATCAGGGGAACCACGTCATAAAGTATTCGAAAAAAAATATTATTCGCAAGAAGAGTTCGACAGGGATGTACTTACATATTTTGTGGATTCTATGAATCCTTTAGATGCATTGAAAACGTCTATTTCCACAAAATAATCGAAAAGCTGAATGGTGATTCCAAACATCTGAAAATAATGAGTCGCAGATCACTTGGCCGCAAACTTTCTGATTATTATAAGGAACAAGTGGCAAACATAAAAAAAGAGTTAGAAAACACCGAATTCGTTTGCACAACAGTAGGTATCTGGCCAAGACGACACATAAATTTCTTGGGTGTGACGGTACACAGGGTTGAGTCACAGATATTACAAAGAGCATCCAGATCTTTAGTTTGTCAAAGATTTAAGGGAACGCATAGTAATGATAGAATATATACAATGCTTCTGCAGATATACAAAACGTTTGGTTTGGATTCTTCTAAAGTAGTGGCTGTAATTACTGACAATGGAAGCAATTTCGTTAAAGCATTTCAAATATTCGGGATTCAAGCGGCAAGCATTGTTAAGGATGATGTGGATTTTGACTTGGAAAACAGTTCAGGTAGTTCCGATTATAATACGGACGCTTCCTCGGCCTCAACTAGTGATGATGATGAAGAACATTTGTCGGCTACATGTATACATCCTGGGGAATGGTTACCCTTGCATTTTAGATGTGCGTCATATACACTCAGTTTATGTGCAACTACAGATACTCTTAAAAATACTAGAAGACCGCAATACCGATCTTTCCAAAATGCATCAACAAGTGATGAAAAGGTGTGATACCTTGTGGAGAGCTGCAAATCGCCCGAAATCTGAAAAATTATCCAAGCTACTTTAGGTCACACACTTAGCAGGCCTGGTGTAACACGGTGGAATAGTTTATACGATGCTATGAAACAAATTCTACGCATAAAAGACAAGTCAGCTACGTTGCATAAAGAATTGTACTTAAAGAGTGTACTGAGAGATCAAGACTTTAGTTATATGGAAGAATATGTTAAATTTACTAAACCCATTGCCGAGGCCCTAGACATTCCCCAAGATGAAAATGACATGTATTTTGGCATCCTACTTCCAAATTTGTTATCATTAAGGCACAAATTACAAACGTTATTGACTAGAGACCTCACGTATTGCCGACCATTAGTCGAAGCTTATTTGGAAGGTATAGAACGAAAGTTTAAGGAATACTTCACACTGTCATCTCCCCAGGCGGAAAAGGCTGCAATAGCAGCTTTACAACACCCTAAGTTCAGCCAATTTAAATGGCAATCTTGTTTTCCTAATTCCTATTATATCAAAATGAAAACATTGCTCACAAATGAATTGTCAAAAGAAATTAAATCGCAACATCTCATGGATGCACCTTCTACAAGTCGCCAAGTCAAAGATGATTTTTTCTATATTGATTCAAATTCTGAAGATGACAATGAAAACAAACATCCAACAAGAAAAGTTGAACTCATCTATGCACATTTCAGCCTCGAAGAAGAAGGAAATGTACGTGTGTTACATAAGTTAATTATAAAGAGGTAAAACATCTGTTTGTGCAGTATAGTATACCTCTGCCATCCTTAGCGTCCGTTGAACGGTTGTTTTCATACGCTACTATTACCAGTTACTGCAAAGCTCATAGAATTTCGGATGAAATGTTTGAAAAGAGGGTTGTTTTTAAAAGCAAACCTTACGTATGAAGAAAAAGGGTATCGTTCACTTGATCGAAAGGTACATTTTACCGAAGGGTCATTTGACCGAAAAGTTCATTTCACCGAAGGATTACTTCACATAAAAGTTCATTGTGTCGAAAGATCCTTTCATCGAATAGTCAGTTTACCAAAAACTTTGAATTTTGTTGTTAGAGATCTGTTGGAACGTGGTGCGGGGTTTTAAAAACTGGCCACCTAAACGTTAATAGATTGTATAAAATATGCACTTTTAATTTGTATAAAACACCTCTCCATAAGCAGGTTTTTCGAAATATAACATTATAAAGTCTAGATCTGGCCTTTTTCATCAAATTTTAATCCTCTGAGCTAATATTCATAAGGGTTACATAATAAATCAAGTAAATAATGTTCAACTTTTTCTCAACCACAAAACATTAATTTTTTGACCCTAGAATCAGATACAGGCCATTTTAACAGATTTTAACCCTACTCATATTCATAAGCGTTACATAAAATTTAAAGTAAAATATGTTGCACTCTTATTCCAGCTTAAAACTTTAATATTAAGGCCTTAGGCCTAGATCTGGGAATTTTTAATGTTCATAAGATTTTTATGTAAACCTTATGAACATGAGCACGCACGATTAAAATTTGCTAAAAAAGCCCTAAGTCGAAGCCAAGGGCCCCAAAACTGATTCTTTTTCCTTGACTAAAAATGCAACATTATTAATTTGAATTTTTATGTAAACTTAATGAACATGAGCACGCACGATTAAAATTTGCTATAAAGGCCTATTCAGAGGCGTAGGAACTTAAAATTAATTGTTTTTGTCTTAAGGTGGACGTCAAGTAATTTTGCTTCCTATACTTCCAATGGAAAAACTTCTGTACACATTTTCTTCACGATTAATGCGTTCCCAAGGTAGAAAATTTGAACATCGATTAAAATAGCTTCATTTTATAACTTGAAATGCTTAATATTTTCTTAAACATAACCATAATTATGCAATCCAACATTTGTTTGTCTACTGACGTCATCAAAGTACAGGTCGCGCCATCTTTTTTCTGGTTTCAACACCACCAAAGGAAAAGTTATTGATTTTTAATATAATTATGGTTATGTTTTAGAAAATATTAAGTATTCCAAGTTATAATAGGAAGTTATTTTAATCGATGTTCAAATTTTCATCCTTGGGAACACACTAATTGTGAAGGAAATGTGTACAAAAGTTTTTCCATTGGAAGTATAGGAAGCAAAATTACTTGACGTCCACCTTAAAACTAAATCTTTGTGCTCTTTGTAACACGGAGAAATAATCAAAAGTGCAATTTGAGTATGATCCCCTAACGTTTCGGTGGTCTGTCTTCAGAACTGGCACCATGCTTCAACATAATCTGTAATGAAATACAAAGTTTTCGATAAACTCACCCTTTGGTAAAATGAATTTCCAATGCAATGAACTTTCAGGCAAACAGACCTTCCAGTGAAATGAACTTTTGGATCAAGTGACCCTTCGGTGAAATTAACGTTTCGATCAAGTGATATTTCGGTGAAACAATCTTTTCAGTGAAGTGATTTTCGGTCAAGTTACCCTTCGGTGAAGTAAAAGTCAGGCAAATGAACTAGACCCGAAAAAAAAAAAGACCACAAACAAACTAGGGATTAGGGAATAGGAAAATCCTGCCTTGTTTTGCGACAAGCCACCTAGATATTCTACTTTTACACTGGAGTGCAAAAATTAAGGACGAGACGGTTTTTCGAATGTAACGTCGTGCAGAAGTGCTCCACATCGACTCTAATCATACCATAAGATCCCCAAGATGTGAGAATATGGGACAAGTGAGCAAAACCGTCCAAACAAGGAATCCGAAGGATACAAAGGCACTTTATTGGAAAGGTAGCTTCGAGCACAACTGGACAGAAGACAGAAACGTCCATGTGAAAGGCGGCTGCCAAGAAAAATCCAGTCTTTAGTAGGGGATATGATCACCCCTGACTGTGTTGCAGGATTTACAACGTCTGTCCATGCTGAGGACGAGGTTGTCAAGGAGCTGTTGAGGCATCGCGGCCCATTCCTCTTGTAGCACCGATCGCAGCTGCGGAATCGTTGCTGGCGGCTGATGACGTTCTGCCAAGCGTCTCCCAAGAAGGTCCCAAACGTGTTCGATTGGATTTAGGTCCGGGCACCTTGCGGGCCAATCCATGCGTTGAATATCTTTACTCTCTAACAGCTCTGCGACAGCAACTGTACGACGAGGTAGCGTTGTCGTCCATGAAGCGGAAATCAGGACCCACAGCACCTCTAAACAGACGCACGTGAGGCAGGAGAACTTCGGTACAATAGCGGACACCAGTGACTGAACCTCCTTGGAATATGTGGAGGTCAGTACGGCTACCAAGCATGATACCGCCCCAAATCAGAACTCCGCCACCTCCAAACCGGTCCCTTTCGATTATGTTGGAGTTGTGATTGCGTGTTCCCAGCTCTCTCTAGATGTGTATACGTCCAGAATCGATCGTCAGACTAAATCGGCTTTCATCCGTAAAGAGAACTTGACCCCATTGCTAATGTGTCCAGTTCTTGTGTTCCTGGCACCACATAAATCGCCGTCTCCGATGAGCAGGCGTTAATGGCACACACCGTACTGGTCGTCGTGCAAATAGACCACCTTTGTGCAGCCTCCTGGCCACGGCAAAATGCGATAACGGACGTCCAGTTGTGTGTTGCATGTGCCTTGCGATTTCTCCCGCTGTCTGCCGTCTGTCTCTTCTCGCCTGTAGGAGAATATACCGGTCGTCCGCCGCCATGATTGCTCGTAGACGACCACTGCGAAACTCTCGGACAGCTGTTCCTGTTGTTTGAAATGCTCTCCAAGCTCGTGAAACGATGCTGTGAGCGATCCCGAACTCCTCGGCCACACTAGTCACACTTCGACCTTCTTCCAACTTCCCAATGACGCGACCTAGGGTAAAGTCATCCAGATGTCGTCTACTGGATTGCCTGTTGGCCATATCACACGGTGGCAGCAACTCGACGTCGTTCAAACCGATGTACACCGTGCAATAGCTTTCACCGAATTGCTGAGCGTACACCGCCCGTGTGCTTTGTACCCTTCCGACACCCCCCCCTCTACGTCATGCTACAATGCTGCATATATGCGCATACCCCACCGTACCGGACCCTAGTCTATCTCCTGAGTGGTCATTCGGTCCGTTCTGCCTGCTCGTTCCGCTATTATGCTAATTTCTTCTCTTCGTCCTTAAATTTTGCACACCAGTGTACTTTACAATGAAGATTTGTCATTTCTTTACTTTGTGATAGCCTTGTTGCTCATTCTTTCTGTTGTACTCGTAGTTCACTTTGTGGTTGCCATATTTTGTAGCAATAAGACCTTTCATTACTTCCATTTCAAGTGATGTAGTGTCTCAGAGTGGTTTTCATTGGCGTTTAATGCACAATTTGTTATTCCCTGACTGTTTTTTTGTGTGCTTCAGTGAATTGTTCTTTGTTGAAGACTAAGATCCCATGCAACGGCATTGATCTTTCTTTCATTTTTGTACTATTCTCTAACAGAAATAAACATCCCATTCGTACTTACTTCATATGTATTATTTCGTTCAAATCACTTTACTGGCGGCGAAGAGGAGACAACTACTCATGTCATACACGTACAATCTCTAATACCTACATACACGCATTTGAGGTCCGAGGGGTGGAACAATTGTCAAGTAACCTACATAACGTGTAAGGGTGTACTGGTTGCTGGTTTATTCACGTTGTATTGTTACCCATAAGTTATTGGTTAATTACAAACATATAGTTAACCATTAACCATTACGATTATAATGGGTAACTGCTACATGCCATTACGATGTAATTCTAATGACCAGTTCACCATTACCATGCAATAGTAACGGTAAGTTCTTGTTCCCATTACCATTACGCTGTAATGCATTACCGATTAATTCCATTACGATTTTGCCCAATTCTGCTATGAACTGATGATTTGCCAGTTAATTGTCTTTCAGGGCTGGATTTAATCAAAAAACAACTTCAACTGTCTTTGAATTTTGAAGATGGATTTATTATTATGCTAGAACCAGCAAAACACATTTAGGCAGAGGAAGTCGAACTCTCACCTGCTCTTTACAGTAACAGAATGTCACCTGAACAAAAAAGTTCACTAAGCTAGCTGTTACAGAAGCGTCTTGGATTATTCTCCGATAAGTCAGGGTTTACCCAGGTCGTCTCCCACTTTTACTGACACCGCAGTGATGCAGTTTTAAGAAAAAGTGTCTTAGCGGCGTGAGCGGGTTAGGTAAAAACAACCCGGAAAGAAGGCCCTCAAAAATTTCAAAGCATTTTAAAAGTTTGTTTTTTATCCTTCATCCTTTTCCATTCAATTTTTAGTGGATATTTTTCTGTCAATTTTCACCAAAGTTGCTCAGTTTGGGCAATTTTAAATAAAATAATGTTACGTGGGAGTCAGTCAGATACTAAGAATATTGAGGCTTTCTTTTAAATAGTGCTTTGTTATTTCACACGATTCCAAATATTCTCACATGCATTCAGTGTGCCTAATTAAAATTAGTTACACTAAATACATATGAATTATACGCTATTTTTGTTAAGATTATGGGGTGGAAGTAGAAGACATCTTCTGTGATAAATTTTTGTTTGTTACTCTGTTGTTAAAAGACCACCGCCATCATGATTTGGAGTCACTGGCTCTAGGAAGGGGGATGACTAGCTCCTGTGAAGGCCGCAGTGCTAATACCACTTTTGGGGTTCGGGGTCAGCTCGAGAGATTAGCCAGAAGCCAGCGCCTCTGAAAACTCGGTCACAGGAGTGTCCTTATTTTTTACCCATAAGGAATCACAGAATTGTACAAGTATTAGGGGATAACTTTTGTTGGAGCCTGTGGAAAATTTAGTAGAAATGTACTTTGCAACAATAAAGGGCTTGTCCTCATCTACTTGCCTGTTTGAATTTTTTTGAGATGATTTCCATTCTTGCGGTTCAGTAAAGGAGAACCCGCCTCCTATAAATTTATTTTCAAGACAGACGTCTTGACAAAGGTGTAACAATTCACTTTACAGAAGAACCTGCGTGCTCGTGAGACGCCAGATTGTGCAATCCGACTGTCTAGCTTCCTCCTACGAATACAAACATTCGGTTAAGATACGAGTAACCACTTATATAAAATACACCATACCTTACTATTGCATACCTGATCATCTAAAAAAATTCTCTTTCCCTGATTTTCTTCCCAGCTGGCCACGAAAAGGGTATTGGCGCCAATAAGCCTAAAAAAAAGAAATTGCTTTAGCGCCGCTAAGACGCTCGAAGGCTTTCCGCTCTCCCGCACCACTGACCAATAGAGCTACGCCTGTAACATTAAAATATTATCCTTGTGCCCCACACAAGAAAGACGAAACACGTCGACAGGTAACTGAAATGCTCCAACAGGGAATTCTTTTCTTTTTTTTTTGATTGGAGGTTTAACGACCACCGTGAGCAACTCAATGGGCTATAAGCAGTCACCCGTCCCTAATTTAGGGTCACTGGTTTCAGGGAAGGGAGAGAGCCAGTGCCGTAAGACAAACACAACATCCATGCCTGACCGGGATTCAAACCCGGACTCCATACGGACGAATGATCAATGGCCAGCGCCTTAGACCACTGCGCCACCGGGGCGGCAGGGAATTATTAAAGAATCTACTAGTGTTTGGGCAGCATCTGCCTTTCTTGTTCCTAAGAAGACAGGTGGTCATACGTTTGTAATAGATTACAGGAAATTAAATACAATTCACAGCAAATCAATTGCCCACTTCGTGTAATGAGTGACATTTTGCAAAATATTTCTTCTACGAAATGGCTAACAAACTTAGATTTAGCTTGTGGATATTGGCAAGTGGCCATAATACATCCCGATTGTGTTAACACGAAGGGATTTGTACCATCCTTTGGAGCGTGAGTTTTTGAGAATGCCGCTTCTTCTTGCTTCTGTTCCAGCGGCTTTTCAGAGACTTAGGGATATCGTGTTGCACTCAATGCTCGAGCCATACGTGCATATCTACTTTGACGATATAATCATAACTTCAGCAGTTTTGGTGAACATATAAATCTGCTAGATAATAGTATTTGAGTTATTGCGCAATGCTGGTAACCCTAAAACTTAGGAAATGCCAATTTGGACGAATAAACTTGTTTATTTTATTCAGGACTAAAAATCACTCCTAGTGGGCTCATCAGTGATGTTAACAAAATCAAAGCTATCTAAGAATTTCCAAAACCTGAAACAGCGAAGGAACTTTCACGGTTTAATGGCATTGCAGGTTGGAATCAGCAGTTCGTTCCGTATTACGCAACACTCTTTGAACCTTTATTTGCCTTGAAGCGGAAGTATAAGAATTAGGAGGTCAGCAGCTGATGACGCGTTTAATGAATTGAAAAATGCTTTGATTTCGCCTCCACTGTCAACATTTCCTAATCATGTTTAACCCTTTGAAATCTTAGTTGATGCTTCAGGAGTTGTCATTGGGGCAGTTTTATCACAAAGTGGGCACCCTATTGCTTATGCCTCGCGCAGCTTTTCAAAGGCTGAACGTGACTACTCAGTCACAGAACGCGAATGTATCGCGATTCTTTAGTCCTTAGAAAAATTCAAGTGTTACTTGAATCGATTAAAAGTAACTATTATATGTAATTGATCATTCTGCCTTGCAGTATTTAAGTACTGCTAAGAAATTGTCCAATAGACTTTTGCGTTGGTTTTTAAAATTGCAAGAGTATAATATTGAAATGAAATATCAATGAAGGAAAAACAGTCAATTGCCGAGCGAATTTTTTCGCTGTCCGTGTAGTGAAATTGAATGTAAGATCTCTTCTGAAAACCACTACTTCAGGGTTATTAAAACTGTAATACTTGTAAACGGTTAGTTTTTAAAATACAGATACAAAATATGCATACCAAAAGTTTCATATTTAGGAATGCTGGACCACGTCAAATTCATTCCGTTATATGTTCTCTGGAACTGTCCTTTGGATGAGTAGGTAGAAAGTACCTTCTTACTAAAGAAACCTGAAAGTAACGCTTGGTTGTGATGTTTGTTTAGGAAAAGTTCACGGTAGCACAGAATAATTTTCTTGAAAGATAAAATGCACCAAAGAATAATAATATGATTGTGTTACAGATTTTAACTGTTCGGAATTGATTCTCATCAGTGGAGTAGCTGCCAAGTCATAATAATCTTGAAATACTTTATAAGGTAGCTGCATCCACCATCGACAAATGTTTTATTGAGTTGTATCCAACAATTCAATAAATTCTAAAATTGGTCATTATGTCTGATCGAAAATAAAACTATTGATAAATGGCATGTTAACATAAGTCATGTGGTTTATTGTAAAAAGGATGAAAGAAGAAAAACAATTTTTCATTTGGTATTAAAAGCTTATTTCCGAACAGAGTGAAAGCAAATTTTCCCCTGAATGTTTTATGTATATTCATTCCTCTGTCTGTTCAGAGATTTCTTTTATAATTTTAGCGTAGCAGTAGACATATGCCGTTTCTTCCCAAATTATTTAGGGAACTGACCGAATTCCTTAAAATCAAAGAAATTCATTGAGTTTCGGCATAAAAAGATTTTAAAATATAGGAAAATTGAAGAAAAGCTCTAAAAATTGAAAATGAGAGTATGCACTTCAAACATGCATTGACGATTTTAAGCAAAACGACTTTAAAGCAAGAAGACAAAACACCCCTTTAAGACATGGGGTACCTACATCGTAAAATAGTCACCTACCCCCAAATTTAGCGTGGTTATGAAACGCCCCCGTTAAAAGAGATGATACAACGCCCTGAAACAGGTACTCATAAAATAAGGGAGAATCAATCTTCCAGCATATGAGCCAGTTCATTACAGAAATGGTTTAAAATAAAACATGGAGTCTGATTCATAACTGCCCCATAAAATCCAACAGCTCCCCCAGCCTCCCCCCCCCAAAAAAACAAACAAACGGGGATCAGAAAACAATAAACAGTGAAACGTTGTAAAATAAAAAGATAACACCGGGTTATAAAAAATACAAGTTTCTGACATTTGTTTTATTTACACAGTATTTTCATTTTTCAGCCTATTACCCCTTTATCACAGCTGATACTCAATCCACCTTTGTTTTTTCTTCTCCAAGATCTTTCTTTTGATAATTGTTCGCTTCACTTCCTCGTCATAAATACCACCATAGGTAAATAATGAAAAGAAAGAACCAGCATACCCAAATGATATATCAAAATTAGAAGATAGAAAAGTAATACACTGATATCTATAGATATAAATAGATCATGTATTGACTTCGTTGCAGAAGACAAAACCTTAAAAAATAAAATATTTGAAATTCTACAAATTCCTAAATTTGATGGAGTAAATTCAAATCAATGTCACAAACGGGGGTTCTGTTGAGTCTGCCAATATGAGCCGAGTGCACTCTGGAATAGAAGCACGAATAAAACAATTGGAAATTACAGATGAATACTTACATTGCACTTCCCAAAATATAAATTTTGTAATAAGCGGCTCATGGAGCTCTGTATGGCAGAAATCTTTCAGTTTTATGATGTAGCATAGGAAATTAAAGCATTGTTTGGAAATAACATTAAAGGAAGGAACGAAATAAATATAGCCGAAAATAATAAAAAAGTAAAGGGAAGGAAATCATTATGTCCCTCTAAATGGTCGTCACGCTATCCATTAGTCATTATAACGGATGTGATTGTCTTTATTTTCTAAAAATCTTTTTTCTAATGAAATTTTTCTAAGAGAAGAAAGGTAAATAAGAGACACGCGTTTTTTACAAAATAGATAATGAATTAATTTGCTCTGAGCTATTCCTTGCGAAAATTTGAAAAAAAAAAAAATGAAGACTGAAAAGAATAAGAGCAGAGTTTTAGAAAATTCATCCAAACTTCTAGGAAATACTGTGGAAATGCTTAATAAATTGAAAGCATTATCTGAAAATGGAATGACGTAGTTAAAATTATATGCTAGCAGTTTGGAGATTAAACAACAGTTTTCAGGATAAAGGAAAACCAAAACAAAATATACATATACAGCGAAACCTGTGTTGGCGGTAACCCGCATTCCGCGGTCATCTGCCAAAATGGTGAGTTTTGTCCCGCACGGATGCTATCACTCATGGAAACAATGTACAAGAGACATTCATTTGGCGGCCACCGCAGGACGCGACCACGGGCAGAAAGTTCAAAAAGCATCTTGTTACGAAAGTTCTAAAAAGCTAATGAAAAGACCGTGTGTTTAAAAATATGTAACACCTGTTTCTCTTCTTTCTCTGTCATTACCCTTCACTAGATTGTAAATGGTAGGTGGTCCTTGGGGTCGGTCTGCGAAATTCTTAAAATTTTATTTGCAGACGATATGGTTTTCTTTTAACTAGGGTACGAAATTTAAATCTTTAATTGTCTTAAATGAGAGCGTGAAGCCCATGAAGCAGTCCGTCCCGCTCATCCTAACGAACAAAGACTTCTCACATAGCGACCGTATTGTTTAAGCAGGCTGATGGTCAGCTCCAGATGGCAAAAGAAAATATCGCTGACCTGAAGAAAGAAAATGGATGGGAGGGGGTGGAAGTGGATTTATATCTCAACTGTAACTGTAGTAGTATCTTACTTTTCAATTCCTCCGGGGAAACATGCTGTAACAGCGCCCAATTTGCTACAACGTGCATAGGTTCCAAACACACCCATTCTTCTGTCTTGCTTCTGGCTCTCGGCGAGAGAGGTTTTGTACATTGCATTCCTAAATTACAAAATTGCAGGCGGAAAATATTGAAGTTTTATTATTAGAAAAACGGATAGAAGTTATAAAAGAAAGTTTCACTACCGTACATACAGTTGGACAAAGGCACTAGTTACGTAATGCAAAATGTAAATATGGTCATACGTGCACATTTAATGCGTTTAAGAGCATAATTGTCTCATTCTACTTCGTTTATTAAAAGGACTTAAGTAAAAAATAAAAAAAATGCAGAATCCTCAAATTAAATAAAAAGCATTGACACGATGCATTATTTCAAATAAACTTCACGTTGAATGGTATATATTTTGAATTTAATCGTATACGTATTCACATTCTCTAGCGGTAAGAGGATGTACTGAGAAAATATCATAATATGCGGAATGTCGTTTCACTCAGTCCATGCTTTTGACTGCAAAAACAATTTTTCAAATCGGTATAATACATTGGCGGAAAGTGAAAAAAGAACATCAAGAAGGAGACGTCTGATACCAACGAAATTTATAGAGCATAATAACGGAATACAGAGGATAACGTGATCAAAACATTATGGCAAAATACAGCTGTATTTGCTGGTAAACTGAAAAATAACATTTCCATGTAACATGGTTAGTACGAGGTTGAACCGCCATGAACTGTGTCACACTGTGCAATTCTAGCATGGAGACTGTCGTACAGATGTTGGATGTAAGTTTGGGGTATTGAGTTCCAAGCATCCTCAACCTGGACGCGTAAATCGGGGATGATCAATGCTGGCCGTGGAGACCGGATAAGTCGTTGTCCCATAAAATACCACACGTGCTCAATGGGGGACGAATCCGGTGAACGTGCAGGCCATGGAAGTTGTCTCACACTCTGAAGTGCATGTTGCGTTGCACGTAACGTGTGTGGGCGTGCGTTATCTTGCTGGAAAACACCACGATGGACCGACCTACAAATGGCAGAACAACCGGCTGAATGATGTTGTTGATGTAGGAGGTGCTGTTTAACGTGCCCGGTACAAACACTAGTTGTGTACGGCAGCGATAGCTGATCGCTCCCCACACCAGGAGACCAGGTGTAGGCCCTGTGTGTCGCTGGCGGATGCAAGAAGGGTGGAGACGCTCCCCTGTGCGTCTGCGAATACGCATACGGCCATCGGAGGCTCCCAAGCAGAATCTGCTTTCATCGCTGAACACGACAGATCGCCATTGCGTTCTCCAGTGCAGACGTTGGCGACACCACTGCAGCCGTTCCTTACGGTGGGCTGGAGTCAGAGGTACATATGCCAGAGGCACACGTGCACGTAAGTCCTGCATCCAGTAGACGGTTGCGGATTGTTCGCACAGTCACCTCAGGTGCAACGGCAGCTCGGATTTGCGTCGCAGTGGATGTTCTGCTTGACAACGCCGCTCTTCTTATGCGTCGATCGGTCCGCTCATCAGTCCGTCTGTGACTCCCGGTTCCACGTCTTCTCGTGTGGGAATGCTCCTCGGACCATCTACGCCTCCATCGTATCACCACCGATACTTCCCGTCCAATTCACTCCGCAATACGACGATACGACCACCCGGCCTCGCGGAGTCTGACGGGACGACCTTGCTCAAAGTCCGATAACTGCTGAAATCATACACGTCTTCCATATCCAGGCATTGTAGCTTCTTCAGGGTCTTCGCACGTGTCCGTACGCCGACGACTGATTACATTCACTTCGCCGTACTCCTTAAATACCACCGACGATAATTTGCATATTATGCCGTGCTGTGGCGTAAGTGCTCACCGGTTGGTCCTGAAATTAACATCACACCTACGTAAACTCGACCCCATTAACATATGTAAATTTCATGATCGTCCGCCAATTCTTTCTTTGTGTTCTTTTTTCACTTTCCGCCAGTGGAGTTGCTGAGAGACGGTTGTCCACAGGCGGACGCAGTGGTCTAAGAGCTGTCTTCTGACAATTCGTCTGAGATGGAGCCGGGTTGAAGTCCCTGTGAGGCATGGATGGTGTGCTTATTATACGGCACAGGGGCTCTCTACCTTCCTTGGAGCCAGTCGCCCCAAATTCGGGGTGGGCGACTTCTTATAGCTCATTGAGTTGATCTCGGTGATCGTTAAACTCAAAATCAAAGATCTCTGTGTATTGCGATCCAATATAGAAATTAAATTTCTTTTTGGAAATAACATTAAAGGAGTATACGAGATAGATATAGACATAAATACCAACCATAAAGTGAAGAATACACTGAAATCGCTATGTCTCAGAAAATGATCGTCACGCCAATTAGTTACTAGCGTATAGCCCGTCCTAGGACGGTTGTTTTTAAGCTTTAAATAAATATGAATGTATAAGGGATGTTGCCCGTCCTTTGACGAAGTGAAATTTTTAATTGAAGCAGATTGGAAACAAAACAAATAGGCGCCGGATTTCTGTAAGGAAACATAGTTAAAACTTATATAGTAAGAACTCATTCATGTTAGAACTAAAAATTATATGCAATTATTTCCGTTTTTCAAAAGACCTCGCGAAAAATAACATTCTGTGCAAAATAATTTTTGTTTAACAATTGTAGATTAGAGCATTTAGATAGATGGATATTTTACAAAATGTGTAATAATATAATCAGCACTAAATTCGGATAGTTGTTTTAGTGTAAACTTACCTCAATAACTTTTTCTTTGATCTCTCGCGTTCAATGACTTTTTCTCCGGCACACTTATTATTCCCTTCACGGCTTGTTTCAGACTGTCCTATTCGACGGTTAGTTTGAAACTTCATAACAAAGCTTTTTCTACAAAATAATGCGATATCTGGTATTACAAATCGGAACTATCAAAATTCTCGACAGTGCTATTAGGGGCGACATCTGCTTTTAGATGAAATTTTACTCACTTTGACATCTCAAGTTTAAGTTTTTATCGTTCAGATAGATCGATATTTTGCAAAATATTTAATATAATCAGCATCAAACTCGGAAAGTTAGTTAAATTAAAAAAGTGAAACATTATTAAAGCATACAAATTAATATTCGAATTGTGCTAAATTAAATTAATATACAAACGCAACTTGCCGTGATATTAAGATTTTAATTCGAATTTTGTAGATGGGATAAATAGAACTCTAGTCATTAATAATCCAATGTTTTTAAATCATCACGCGATCACCTTGACATATAAAACTGATCGCGTGCTATTATATAGCAGGCAATAATTTTGACATCGCGAGAGAACACACGAATTGTTCGATAAGTGATGGCGTAACAGTGCAGACGTTGCTGTTACGTCAAGCATTCCAGGGAGACAGACGGATCTGGGTGTTTACATATATTATTGTTAAGGATGTAATGGTGCCTATACTATTATAAAAGCTCTTCCCAATATCATTTTTATAAGAAATGAGAAAGGTGAACCAGAGAGTCACATTCCTTAAAAAACAGATATTGGACTAGTTTATTCGTTCTTACTTCAGGCGAAATAAAAAAAAATAATAATTTAAAGACTTGAAAACGTAAGAATGAAGTTTTAGAAAATCCATCATAACTTCTAGGAAATAATGTATAAGTGCTTAATAAATTAAGAGCAGAATCTGAAAACAAATGGTGAAGTCAAAGTTGTTTCAACAGCTGGGCGGTTAACCAAAAGATTTTAGGATAAGAATGACAAATTTAAAAATTATATGTACGATAAACTTACAAATCACTACAGATTAGCTACCCAACGTAAGAAGAAATTTTGAAGTATGTGTATTTTACAAGAATTAAAGTGTTCTTATAAGTCAAACCTCAGAAACTATATTTGAGGTAATGAACGCAATTTCTTATTCATTTTTTGACACCTTAAGTTAAATTCCAAAAACTTCGTAATAAGGAGATTTTGGTAAACGTAAGCAAACTGGTGAGCTTTTACATCAATGACTTGCAAGAAAAAATTCTACGCAACTTATGTTTTGAATCAACACTTATGGAAAAAAAAAGTAAAAAAAATCCCTCTGCTGTATGCAAGGATTAGTAAATTTAATACCTGTTGAGAATTATTTTTCGTCTATAAATTTCACATTCAGCATTGGTATTATTTTTGACAGTACCACTCATTGTAGCGACGGCAGAGATTTTTTATCTAAATTAAATTAGTAAAAATATATTTAAGAAATACTGTTTTTCAAGCTCTTATCACATTCGTCCGTATATTAATGAAAAAGAATCAAAATATAAATATTTATGAGGTTAAAAATAATTCTGCTCAATTGAATTCTGTCGTTCATATAAATTAAAGATCGATCGTAAGTCTGAGTGTTTGTTTTACCACCAATTAAATCAAAATTTGTATGAAAGAATTAATAATGTGGCTACCTGTGAAATGTATTTAAATGGTCAGGAAAGAAGACCTAGCGGTAGTGAATTTTATTCGAGCAAAAATATTCCAGAAATGATATGACTCTCATTATCCTTGAACACCACACAACACGTATGGTGTAATTAAGCAAGTACTTAAAGTTTATGAATGACGTTACTTTGAATATAAATTTGAATGCTTTGTTAATATGTAGTTGGTTTGCTTTGAGTGGTATCATTACAGGCGAGGCACGTGTATGTACTGTATGTGTAAGAAAGGGGAAGAACGACCATATGGGAGCACCGTTAATAACTATTCCAGAAAGTCCATAATTTCTGCGTTGGGGCTTTGCTTTTTTTTTCTCACGAGTTTTGATTTACTTAAAAATAACCAATTTGCACCGTTAATAACTATTCCAGAAAGTCCATAATTTCTGCGTAGGGGCTTTGCTTTTTTTTTCTCACGAGTTTTGATTTACTTAAAAATAACCAAGTTGCACCGTGAGCAATGTTCACTTCTTACACCTTATTTCAAAATAATCAAACTGAATACACAATTTCCTGATATTACATTTTAATCGGTGGTGTCTATTGTAACTATGATTAATATTATATTATTGTTTTTATAGGTTCATAAAAAATCGTAGCACTATATCTCATTTTGAAATTTTTCGGACTATTCTGTTATACAGTATTTCGCTCCATTTCCCCGATGTCTACTTTTGTAGCCATTTCTTTTTTCTGGCATAACTTTCTTTCCTTTTCTCATTTGGGTAGTTAGGTACAATTAACAAGCCTGGAAGTTTTCTTATTGCTTTCCTGAACAGCCTTTGGCACTTTGTATTTTACAAGTAGTGATAATGCACGGTTCAAATTTAAATGAAATGAAAAGAAAGAATGTCATTATGTAGAAAACTTTGACAACAGATGGCAGCACATTCTAACAATTTCATACTAAGAGGTAATGAAAATTTCAGTGACTTTGGACGGTTTATTTCTCTGTTCTGATGTCTTTTCTTTTTTTACACACACACACACACAAAAACAAATTGAGGGAGAGATTAAAAAGAATAATATGGAACCCAAAATTTTCATTCGTCAAGCAAGACGGCCGATCATCTCGTTTGCCTTCGGGATTTTTCATTGAAGTCTACCTTGAGAAATTCAGTTTAAGAGACTCGGGAATTCGTTGCGAACTCGGAACTGTCACAAAAGCAGGCTCTTTATTCATACAGAGGGAGTTCACAAAGTTCGTGGGCAATTTTAAACACTAAAAAATTTTTTTTAATTGCACACGAACTTTGGTTTCATCCGAGGTAAGAAACGCTCAACTAAATGAATTGGAAATGAAAATTCTTCCAATTTTAGCATAACTTTTAAATCAAGTCTTCTCGAATTGGAAAAGAAAATCTAGAAGTTCAAGTTGGGTGCAACCTGACTCAGTGAAGTAAGGAGAAAAGGAGAGGATCTAATAAAATGGAAAGGGGGCATTCCGTTGCTACCTTGGAACAAATGTTGGGAGAACTAGTGGTGTTGAATTTATAATTCGAAAAAAAAAAAAAAAAAAAAAAACTGATAGACAATGTCCTAGAGGATGAAAATTTCTGAGACAGAATTGCAGGTCTTGTTATTCGACTCTCAAAAAGGTACCCGATTCCGATCATTTAAGCCTGCGAGCCCATCAGAAGTCATTCTCACAAAGAAATCGAAGAGTTTTAGGAGGAAATTCGACTTCTAAACAAGGGTAAGCCGCACTTTAAGATCATCGTGGGGATTTCAATGCGAAAGAAGGGTATCTGCAATCGTTACGTAAATTTGGGCACGACAATAAAAAGGATCAACGAACTCTTGCAGAGTTCACAGAGTTGAAAAGGTTTTCATCATGTATTCCTTTTTGAAGAAAAAGTCCCAGAGGAAATGGTCATGAAGGAACCCAGCTGGAGTGACAAGTAAAACTGATTTTACTATGTGTAAGAAGAAATTTGTCATCGAAGTCTGCAGGTTCAACACGGAAAGCTCAAAGGTCATGAAGTGAAAAAAAAGGTGCTGACATGACAAATCTTAAGAAAACAAACAACATCATGAAACTTTATAACTGGAACCGAGAAACTGATTCTCTGTAGTAAACGGTCTAAAAACAGAAGAATTACACAGCTCCCAACTTAACAGAAAATTTATCAAGTCCCTTGTAAAATCAGCGACAAAAAAGGGTGGTAAAAACAAATACGGCATGAAGGAAATATCGAAGAGTTAGGGGGCTAGGGGGGGGGCTGCAGCCCCGGTCCTCGCATTTTCTGGGGCTACAGAATTATGCAAGATGCTTGAAGAACATCTAAATTAAGGACAAGAGTTCTACAGGATTATTTTTCGTTTTTTTGCAGATAACACAGCAAAAATGATAAGAAACTGCCTTCGAAAGAAAAATTATGTTTCTTTCCGCTTTTTGTTAGGAGACCGCAAAAAATATATTCGTCCCCAGTCCATTTTTTTTATACTGAAGGTTTAACGACCACGGCAAGCAACTCAGGAAGTCGCTTGTCCCTAACTTAGGGACACTGGTTCCAAGGAAGGGAGAGAGCTATTGCAATAAGACAAACACAATATCCATGCCCCACCAGGACTCGAACCTCTTCTCCACGAATGATCACCGGGGCGCCACCACGCAGTACACCCTCAAATATTTCGAAAGCATTACAGAAGTGTTTTGTACACTTCTGTAATTGGGGGAAATTTTCGAACATTAAGAATTCGTTTGAATCGTGATATTTGTATCATAGTCGTATTTTCCCAATATTTCGATATAATTTCAACAGGTTGTACCTAACCCCGGGGGTGGGGAATTAAAGCAGAACTGAACTGGTATCCATTTTTTATCCATGCATTTTTACATTTTCTTGCTGCCACTGATTTGTCCATGCATCATGGGATACACACTTCAATACGGCTGCAATATTTTTATGGCTTCCGCATCATATTTTGGGAATGTTTCCTTCTGGGAATTTTTTATTCATCCACCCATAGTGAAATTTTAAATGTGCCACTAATACTGGGGCCCCAAAATACTGTCCCCTGTCTCCTAAAATGTGCTCTGATCGGAGCTAATACAAAAACCCAATATAAAAAAATAAATAAATAATATCTTTCAAAGTAGTATATACTGAGCTATGCAAGACACTGCGAAAAAGTACCAATGAGGATATAAGGAAATTCAGTTCTGAATTATTTAGTGAAAAAAAGCAATTGAGAACAACTTAAGCCTGAAGAAGACAAAGGGGAACGTTAGTAATACAAAAAAACAAAACAAAAAAAACAACAGATTATGGCACTCAGAAAAGAAGATGGTACTATAACAAGAAACAAAAGCGAAATTTTGAGGAGAGTTAAAGAGCTCTACACAAAACTGCATGAAACAGATGCTACATCGATTGCAAACTTAAAGAAATGCACTGGCACTAAAGTTCCCGCTGTCCTCCTAGAAAGCTGCTTATACAAATAAATGCATGGAATGGTGAAACGATATATGGGGGAAGCCGGAGAAGAAATAAAAACTACACTTGCCCAAGTTTTCACTAGTTGCCTAAACGAAGGGAAGATTTCTGATGGTTGGAACCACGCTACAATGTTCCTGCTAAATTTAAAAGGGAACTGAGGATATCAGGAACCATTGGAAACTACTGGCCCATCAGCCTCCCATCCATTTACAAAATCTTTACTAAGGTAAAGATTTGTAAACGGATTGGAAACACATCGCCTGAAGAAAACAATGAGCATGTTTCAACCGAGAGAACAAGCTGGAATCAGAGAAGTGGCTACAGTTTTACAGAACTTGTTGAAACAGTGATTGAGTATGAAGTGCGGTTATGTGTGGCATTTATTGATTATGAAAAGGCTTTTGATTCTTTTAAACCAATGGTAGTTATAATGTCTTTGGAATCCTGTGGAAATGAAGATGCATGTTAATACACTGCCAAGAAGGACACGAGATAGCAAAGCCAGATTTACTGGACACATAACAACAGATACAAAGATGAAACGATTGACCTTACAGGCCCGTGCGACTTGCGGAACACGCAGACATCAATAGTTCGTGTGTCCCCCATGGCTGGCAATAACGGCCGCTACACGTTGCGGCATCGAACGAAAGAGGCTTTGGATGTGGGCTTGGGGTATGTCGGTCCAGGCTGCCTCCACACGTTGCCACAGTTCATCAGGCGTAGCCGCGGGTGGTGCTTGCCGGGCCACTCGGTTGCCGATCAGGGACCAGACGTGTTCGATGGGCGACATATAGGGAGAACAGGCGGTACACGGCAGCAGTGACACCTGGTGAGCCGTGAAGAATTGTTGCACGAAACGTGCCACGTGCGGGTGCGCATTGCCCTGTTGAAACGTGGTGGCTGGCAGGTCCTGCAGGTACGGGAGGACTACAGACTCCAAAACGTCGGAGATGTAGTCGTGGCTGTTGAGTGTACCGGCGATGCGTACCAGAGGGGTGCGGGTGTCATATCCAATTGCGCCCCAAACCATAACGCCAGGCGACGGATCGGTATGGCGATGCATAATGCAGGTGTCATACAGTCTCTCCACGCGGTGCCGCCACACGCGGATCCGACCATCGTGGTGTTGCAGGCAAAAGCGGTATTCGTCGGAGAAGACAATGTCGTGCCATTTCGTAGTCCAGGTCCGCGGTTCAACGGCCCACTGCCGGCGTACTCGCCGGTGGTATAACGTCAATGGTAATCGGAGCAATGGGCGCTGTGCGACAAGTCCTCGCTCCTGCAGATGACGTCGAACGGTACGTGCTGGCACAGGTTGTTGCGCAACACACCCTAATTTCTGCGCTAACGTTCGTGATATGGCGGTGTGAGCCGTCAATGCCCACCGCACACCATGCCGGTCCTCCCGTTAAGTTGTGTGCCGCGGCCGCGGCAATCGCTCACGTCTGCCCGTCCGTCCTTCCTGCACCCACCGAATCCATACTCGCCTCACTATGGCTGGATGTCGTCCCACACGGGCGCCGATGCCTCGGCACGATAAACCGCTGTCGCGATTAGCCACTATTCGTCCTCTGTCGAACTCCGAAACGTGCTGGAATGACTGCCGTATTCTGCGACGAGGCATCAGGAAGCTTCCCACGCACAGGCCCAGCAGCACAACACACTTCCACTACTTACACCCCGCCTTCTGTGCACCCTTCTTATAGTGCATCTCGGTGACGTGCCGGGCGCACATAATTTGCATATGCCCTGCAATGCTAATCGTTTGCATGTCCTCTCGCGGGCGACGCATACTGCGAATTTCAGGCCAATCGGATGCTTCTTTCTTAGTGTTGCATTTTGGGTGGCCAGCAGTGTATTATTAATAACATACATAAAAAGGGCAAGTGCAAAGTTCAACTGCTCGAGGATGCAGCACTTAAAAAAATTTAAAAGAGAGTGAGAAGAGGCGACACCATATCTCCCAAGCATTTCAATGCCACATTTCAGAATATCTTTCAATCATTCAACTGGAAAGACAAGGGGATAAGGACTAATTAAGATTATTTACGCACAATCGTTTTTCTGATGCCATAGTCATTTTGCAAGTACCACCTCAGAGCTGCAGAGTATGATCCAGGAACTTGCTGACAAGAGTGTCTCATGACTTGTTCTGCTTCATTAAATGTCACGTGAGAGTATCTTATGTTATTACGTTGCACCGTCATGTGTTGTTAAGGTTTTTTCCCCATCATTCGCGTTTATAACTGAATTTTGTATTTATTGTTGGGGAAAATTGAATGCTTGAAATTGCTTGCACTGTGTAGCGATAACATAATGGTCTTTTTTTCTGCATTATCGAACCCATAGTGGTTAAAAAGAATTTCATAACGTCTGAAGTATTTTCAGTTGTGGTATTTGTCGTTGCAAGCCTATTGTTAGAGAGGCAGACTAATTTAGCTATTTAGTTTTTGTCCAACAATAAGTACTTTCTCTGTATGAAAGTGAAGGTTTCTTTAAGATAATGTAATGCTCATCTTTTGTAAAATCATGCAGTTTTCTGTACTTCTAATTTACGATTCTTCCCTTTGAATTTAGCAACATTTGCAATATGTACTGTATATTGAATTTTTGTATTTATCATATCTGAATGAAAAGTCCTTTTTGTTTGTTTGTCGCATCTAATGTTACGAGATTTTTACTCATCTAACTTTTCCGCAACTTGTCGATGAAAAACGTCTGTGCTCATAGTGTTTTTTGTTGCTGTTGAGAATTATGTTGCTCATAGCGTTTCACTTAGAGATCTTTTTCTTTTTATGAAAAATTGTGGTTCTTACACACAGACAGAAGAACCAATTTTTGCATTAGAAGCAGCGTACCCGCGTTAAGCAGGGTTTTTCTTTGAGAGTTAAGATTTACGCTTATTTTGTTTCATGATTCTTGATGAATTATTATGTTTGTCGAAAAAATAGTTTTACAGACAGACAGGAAAAAAATCAATTTATTATGTTGTTAGTGGTAGCGTACAAGTTAGCAGCGAGTTTTTTTTTCTGGCTTGTATGTTGCTATATGGGTTTTTTTTCATGATCGCTGTTGAATAACAAAGTCTTTTGTAGTGGTCCATGCAGACAGACAGAAAAATCAATTTAATTTTTATTTCAGAAATAATTACCGATTAGTTTTGCTTGCCGGAAGAATAACATGCTGAAATATTTTTAACTTTGTGCGGCCTTTCACAATGTTCAGTTGTACAGATTTTGTGTTTTATTCAAATTTTAATGTTCATTATTGTGAATTACCTGATGTTTTTTTTTTTTTTTTTTCTTTTTTTGCTTTTTGTGGTAGACGGAGAATGTTAAATTGATCTCGTTTTTTGTTTTCTGTCATTGAAATTTTGCAATATTGTATGTTTGTTGAGAGTCTTTTTGCCCTCTATGTAAAATACGCCAAAATGGCAAAAACTGTTCCCGGCGAACTTACTGTACATATTGTTTATATGGTTTTATGGCAATAAAGATATTTTGAAGTTCTGATCATTCCTCTGACTTGGGTCCGGTTTCGAATCTTGGTGAGGCAAAGATGTTGTGTTTGTTTTACGGCACTGGCTCTCTATCTTCCCTGGAACCAGTAGCCCTAAATTAGAGGCGGGTCACAGCTTATAGCCTATTGAGCTGCTCACAGTGGTCGTTAAACCCACAATAAAAATTGGTAATAAAAGTTTAATAAATAACACTGAATGCTAAAAATAATAAACCAAATTTTAAATTGCTTTTGAAAATCTGGGTTAACCTAATTCGATTATCGCTAAGGCACTTTTTTGTTATAACTACATCACTGAAATAACCTTATACCTTTTCTCACAACAGTTGTACGAAAACGATTTGTCTTGACTGTTGAATGAAAATTAAAAAAAGAAACAAGACATACTGGACATGGGTTATGTTTAATATATTAAACCCTTATTTCTGAAGACGTACTTGACTTAGTGACGGCTGTCCCGGTGGCGCAGTGTTCTAAGCGCTGGCTTATGACTATTCGTCCGAGTAGGGTCCGGGTTCGAATTCCGGTGAGGCATGGATGTTGTGTTTGTCTTACGGCACTGGCTTTCCCCCTTCCCTGCAACCAATGACCCTAAATTAGCGACGGCGACTGCCTATAACCCATCGAGTTGGTCACGGCGGTCTTTAAAACTTCAAGCCGGAAAGGCAAATAACTTATGACGTCTGCATAGGAACGTCGCTAGACTTCGAAATCAAAATGGGCGAGCATTATTAATGCGAATTTTTAATGCTTTTCACTACTGACTACAAAGGAATTCGTACATTCCTCACACCCTCCACCTGGACACACACATACATACACGGATCTGACTAGTTTACGCCAATGGTGTAAGATACAAGTGCTACCAATATGTCGCCCGCTTTTTTGATTGCTCTGAATGCATTGTCTTCACTTGTTTTCCAAAATTTTGCATTTTTGCGTACGAAGAATAGTACAGTACTTCAACAATTTATTGAAAGGAATATGTCGTTTTTGCTTATCTAAATAACATTTTAACGTCGCGTGCCACGTAAACACAATACCTCTCCGCCCCCTTCCTTCCTTCAAGCCAGCGACTTGCCATGTACTCCTCTCCTACAAAGTAGTCGTCAGCCACTTCCTATACTTTCACTGTCTCGGGGCAGTCTTACGTGCGCTAGTGGAGCTTTAAACTCCACTTTCCGTGTTGGAATCCCCTATTTTGTAAAGACAACAAACAGCAGAGCAATAAGTAGTAACCCCCTCAGTGAATTCCTATCCACACTCCTCATTAGACCCCCACCCCTACCCTGGCGATAGAAACATGAAAAAGAAGCTTGAACTAAGGAATTGGAAGAGTGGAGAACAATTAAATTTTCATGGCCTTTCGGTTGCTATTTTGATGACTTTTTTTGGAAACGCAAACGACGCACTTCCTTGGGGAAAATACGTAGGGCTACATGAAATATGAATTTCAATTTATTGTTGTTTTTTTTTTTTTTTGCTACACCACACCAAACAGCATTAAATACATCAAACACCATAACAATACAAACTGAAAAGTGTCCAAAACAAAATGTGAATCATCGGAAGAAGTGGATATTTCTGAAGTTAACAGAAAAGTAACCAAAGCTCTTATGGAAACAGCAACAAAATTAGCTGGGTCTAAGAACAAGTTGCATGTGAACAAATTATCAGGAAAACCCAAAATGCTGATGCAAAAAAGAAGAGAGATGAGGACAACTAAAGAAGGTGTGACTTCCAAAGTGGGATATATAGAGCTATGCAAGACAGTACGAAAAAGTATCACTGAAGACGTAAGGAAATTCAACTGTGAACTAGTGAGGAAAGCAATTGAAAACAACCAAAGCCTAAAGATAGCAAAGGGACATCTCAGCAAGGGAAGAAAACAGATTATGGCACTGAGAAAAGAAGATGGTTCTGTAACAAGAAATAGAGGCGAAATTTTGACAAGTGTGAAAGATTTCTACTCCAAATTATATGAAAGGGATGATACATGTACTCCAGACATCATTAAAAGGTACCAGTACCAGAGTTCTTCCAGTCCTCCCAGCAGAAGTTGCACATGCAATCAAGGACATGAAGCGGGGAAAAGCTCCAGGAGAAGATGGAATTACTGTAGACATCATACAAGAAGCAAGTGGAGAAATCGAAACAGTACTCGCCCAAATTTTCACTCGATGCCTTAATGAAGGGAGGATTCCTGAGGATTGGAACAAGGCTATAATGATCCTGCTACATAAAAAAGGTGACATTGAGGATCTCAGGAACTACAGACCTATCAGCCTCCTATCAGGGGTTTATAAAATTTTCACTAAAGTTCTTTCACACCGTTTGAAGGTAACACTGGACATGACTCAACCAAGAGAACAAGCTGGATTCAGGAGTGGCTACAGCATAATAGATCATATCCACGTACTGGGAGAACTAATTGAAAGAGCGAGGGAATATGAACTTCCATTGTGCATGGCTTTTATCGATTATGAAAAAGCCTTTGATTCGGTAAAACCATCAGCAGTTACAATGGCTCTGAAATCCTGCGGTATTGAAGATGCATACATTAATATAATTAATAACATTTATGAAAATGCAAGTGCAAAGATTCGGCTGTTTGAAAATACAACACACATAAAAATTGGAAAGGGAGTGAGCAAGGTGACACCATATCTCCAAAGCTCTTTAATGCCACATTGGAAAATGTCTTCCAAAGGGATAAAGATTAATGGAGATTATCTAACCCACCTTCGTTTTGCTGGTGACATAGTCATTTTTGCGACTACCCCATCAGAGCTGCAGTGTATGATCCAGAAACTTGCTGACAAGAGTAAAGAAGTGGGATTAAAAATGAACTTTAAGAAGACAAAAGTGATGTTCAATGCTTTTACAAGAAATGAAGATTTATCGATTGATGGAGAAAAGCTGGAGATAACAGACACGTACGTTTATCTTGGACAGCAGATATCAAGTGAGGGTCACTTTGATGAAGAAATTAATCGGCGTATAAAACTTGCCTGGAGAGCTTTTGGAAGAAACAGCATAATTTTCAAGAGCAATATGCCATTATGTCTTAAAAGAAAAGTGTTTGATCAATGCATCCTTCCAGTGCTTACGTATGGTGCAGAGACGTGGACCTTAACTAAAAGAGACATACAAAGGCTGCAGACAACTCAAAGTAGCATGGAGAGGTGCATGCTTGATGTAACCAGGAGAGATAAGAAGAGAAACTCGTGGATCCGAAAAATGACAAGAGTTGAAGACATCATGATCAGAGTTAAATCCCTGAAATGGCAATGGGCTGGACATACTGCCAGAAGGACAGATCATCGATGGACAGCCGGAATTTCAGATTGGATTCCAAGGGACAGGAAAAGACCAAGAAGAAGACCACATTGGAGATGGGTGGATGAAATTCGAAAGTATGCGGGAGTAGCATGGAGGAGACTGGCACAAGACAAACTGTTGTGGAAGAAACTTGGGGAGACCTTCGTCCAGCAGTGGATTGATAATGGTTGACAATGATGATGATGATGACATCAAGACAAACAAGTCATTTACGACACTTATAAGTAAAGGAAATTTCAAAAAAAAAAAAAAAATGATAATAACAGGGGCATTCTGGGACGACCAAACCAGGCCGGAAATTTTAGTCTTTTCGGTTTATGATAATAGCCGAACCCACAGGGGAACTCCTCATGGTTTCCCTCATTAGATAAATTCTGTTATATCCTGGATGAAAGAGAACTGTTGAAACATGCATTGTAAAAACGAATTTTTAAAATTCCTTGATTCTTACATTCTTCTAAAAATTTCGAGAACAAATTTTAACAAGAACCAAAGAATTTTTAAAATCCGCTCACAAACCACGCTCAAAACGGGGTATAAAATAATTATTTTTTTTTGAAATGTACGGTTTTGACAAAAACACTAGTCTCTTGAAGAAAGACCCCATTTCCAAGTAAATTACCATGGGGATCATTATGAAAATTAAAAATTTCGGGTGCCATACAACAATTTTCTTAAAGAAATAATTTTTGTATTTATTTAGTCACTCATCATTTACTGCGCAATGGTATTGGTGATTCCTCCTTAATTTTACGCCCGTTTTAAGTCTACCCAATATTTTGACATATGAACCAATAATGGTAAATCGTTGTTTCTTTTAAGATATATCTGGCTAGGATAGGATATCACCATATAGGAATATCTCTGTCAGCATTTGCTCTGTGTTAGTCTGTATATATGGGGATGGAGATGATGGGTCGTCATAATGGGTACTAATGCCTTCTTCAAGATTACAAGAGGGTAGGGCATACCAAATACCCTGGGCCCCACGTTCAACAATCTACGTCTAATACCAGTTAGCTTCATTTCTTATTTCTTTTAAGGAAAAAGCTTTTTGCACAGATATAATGCTTACATGAAGTTAAGAATAATTGTTCATATGTACGGAAGTAATTATTCGTTGGTTCCAAAAAATACGGACGAATGGAATACTAGAAAGTGGGCCATTTCTCGATCGGTCTACCGGGAAATGTCGTGGGCCAATCCGCCCCTAGATCATACGATTTAGCTATAAATAAAATACAGTAAAGATAGTTGGTTAGTTTGTATCACAATCATAATAAAGGGGAAGGATCTATTAAAGTCAACAAATACTCAAAATAATATGACACAAGACTTATTACTTGGCAAAGTTCAGATCATATTTTAAAGTTAAATATACTGAAAATGGCCCATTTTGAACTAAGTGCGCAATACAAATTTCAGGGTAGGCTTGAACCCCTTGGCGATGTCTCTGCGTCTGCAAGGCAAGCAGAGCCTGTTCTTAAACTAAGTAATTCAAGATAAATGCTTCTTAATCCCAAATACCCTATTATGTTTACGTTTAGTAAACTTGGATAATACAAACTTGAATTTCTGAATAGATTTATTCCACCGTATCTTCTAGGTTTTATGCTTTCCATAACTAATTGCTTAGACATTATATGGCGCAATGCAAGACTGAACCATGGTCCTCATACAAGCGTCGTTCAAGTTAGATCCTGCCACTTTTCGCAGAGGAAAATACTGCTCATGTATCGGCCTCTAATTTCTTTTCCATTCTGTTACTGTTGTCAATCACGATAATCTGTCGAGCTGAATTTCTTGACAGGAAAACCGCTTTTTAAGTTGATAAGTGTCAATCGAAACGTACTTCTTCCCACCAGCGAAGAAAATCATGCAAGCAGTAATTTCTTTCCTTTCAGTACTGAATTTTGTTAATGTTTAATTTGAAAATTAAACAAACACACGATTTCTTGAAATACGGAAAATAAAAAATAAAAAAAGGGAAAAAACGAAGAAATTTGTTGTTGAACGGTATTGTGCTGCCATCTTTTGGTAAACGATTACTTTATAAGTGTTTGTTATGATGTGCCTTTGCTTCTTTCTTCTATCTTTCTAGGAAAACGCCATTGACAATGAAACAGTGAACAAAATATCTGTGGATCTCACAGTACTTTAAATGGGCCGGTATGGCATACCGACATTTCTTTTTTCATAGTATTTCATTCCGGAACATTTTTACCCGTAATTTACATACCGGCACTAATTTTAGTAGTGGGAATTGAAAAAATGAATTCTTTTTGTACCTGACTTACGAGCAGGGCCGGATGGAGCTCTTGCCTGGGCAAAATTTCATTGCGGGGCCCAGAGCAAAATTTCACTGTGGACACTAAAAATAAATCTCATATTTTAATAAAGTCGTTTCTGAAAATTATCGTTCGTGAGGAAGACACACGAACACTACCATAAAGACAAAACGATTATCTCAAAGAAGTATTTGCTTTAAGCTTAAGAAAAAGACCATAATGCGGACTGAAAGTTCAGAGAGAAAGACAGAGATAGAGAGAGATAAAAGAGAGAGGGAAAGAGAAATAGAGAGAGGAGGGGAGAGAGAGAGAGAAAGAGAGAGAGAGAGAGAGGAAGAGAGAGAGAGATAAAGAGAGAAAAAGAGAGAGGGGAAGAGATAGAGAAAGATAGAAAGAAAGAGAGAGATAAAAGAGAGGGAGAGAGAGAGAAAGAGAGAGAGAGAGAGAGAGAGAGAGAGAAAGTAAAAGTGTTAAAATCTACGATTTTCTTTTCCGGGAGAAGGGTGACTCTTATAACAGCTTATTCACAAAATGCATTGTGACTCTTATAACAGCTTATTCACAAAATGATAGAAATTAAAAAGTTGCCTGCTTAGCGAATATTTTCTCATTGCGAATATTTTTGTATAGGAAATATAATATGGATCCCTTTAAAATAAATTGGTATAAACAGTTTTTTCCCCTGATACATGTTTAGTGATTGTTTTTTAATACACAGTGGAGTAACTGACAAATTAGTGACATTCTAAACTTTTATACGTGTTCATATATGAAAGTTGCCTTTTTTTTTTTTTTTTTTCAATTTCTTGTAATGTTGGAAAAGTGGCCTCCAATATGTAGTCCGAAAGTAACTTGGATATTGTTCTTTTTATTTCCCCTTAAATTTAAGTATCAGGTTTTCACACAAATTGTTGGATATATAAAAGTAGGGTGTCACAAAATGATGAAATCTAATTTGCTATTTCATGAATGCGGAAAAGTTTAAGGTGGTTACAAAAATCATTTCGAATCTGCAAATCTCAGTGTCCGTACGACGAACAGGGGGGATAACGTATTCAAAAATGGGGAGATTGGAAACAAACAAAAAACTTCAAAAATATATTTTTAAGGTCCTTGCGCCCCAAAAGTTACAAAAAAAAATTTAGTTAAATTTTTTTACCAAAAATTATTTTGTTTTCTAAACTGAGGGGCCCCCTAAAGGCAAGGGGCCCTGCTTACGAGCGCGCATTCTTAAACATGGAAACCTTATGTGTCTCGTGCCCTTGAGAAATTGCTGTATGGAAACCGTAAAGGGTAGGAATAGTAGTGTACACTAGAGCTATAAATTCAGTCTTTCAAAGGATAGAAATGACGCTACCCATCAGTGGCGGCGGAACCTCCCGGGCCGCCAGGGCCAAGGCCCGGTCAATAATTTCAACAACTTGAGCCAAGATTTTGATTTTTATTATTTTTTTATTTGGCATATGTGTGATTATTGTGATGTACCTTAGAAAGTTCCTCTAGGTAAGTGGTTGGGTGGTCCTTATTCCCAACAAAGCTCCTTAGGCACTGTTTATCTTCTGTTTGTTCCGGGAAGCGGGAAGGGAGGGAGTGCACCATGATTCGAAATTTTGCGCCCGGTCAACGAACTTCACTTTCCGCCGCCCCTGCTACCCATTTATAGTGCATGATCACATTTTGTCCAAGCCCCAGATCATCCCACTGAAGATGTCAGTAATTTTTATTATATCATTAATTTGAAGTGCTTCCTCATAGAATGAAGAATTGGGAGTAAGAGATTATGAAGAATTGGGAGTAAGAGATTAAACACAAATCTTAATTTTGCTGCACAATGAGTATTAACTTTCTCCACTTCGGACTTCTTTTTTTTTTTTTTTTTCGTGCGATTGCTATTAATTTTAAGACTGAATATTCATTCTGATTGCTGAGATTCTAATTGCCAGACTTTCTACTTCATGAAAGTCCTTACTGAAAGGGGGCTGTCTTCTCGGCTCAGGACGAGGCCTGGCGATTAAGAGAAGTCCAGCTGAATCACTTATGATTAGCCAAGGTTCGGAAGTCTCGTAAATCCGTTTAAACCCAGTCCTCGGTGCAGCATAAGTAGTGCCAGCTAGTTCCAGAAAGCAACCAATTGAAATCGACCGCCATCCTTTCTGACTTACGGTGCAATAGTATTCCACGGAATTGTCCATTACATTTTCACACAAAGGAGTTTTTCTTCCAGGGTTTTTTTTTTTTTTTTTGTATTTTTTTAGTTTCGGAGATTTTCTGGCAAAGGTGTCTTTTCCTTATGATTTTTAGCTAAATATGAGCACACCGGAACTTCAAAATTTCTATTTCGACAACTGTGATCTCATTGGGATACAAGCAGTTTAAGATGTGGGAAAAAGGGGCGGAGAAATGAATTCCTTCCATCGGAATCAACATTACTTGTAGATGAGCAAAATACAAAGTTGTGCGCTTGAATTTTAACAGTTGTTTAGTTTTATACTGAAAATATAGATAACGAAGAAAATGAAAGATGCGATCGTTATAATTACCCTGGTGTCAAAATTACACAAGAAGGTGAAAATACAATGAAATTAAGAAATGGAATTGCACCGGGAAGAAAGGCTGTTAAACGCCTGAGTGAAATCTGGCAGAATGAAGAAATAACCAGAAAAAGGAAATGTGGTATTTATAATAGTATTGCTAAGAGCATCAAACTACATGGGGCTGATGTCTAGCGATTAACAGAAGCGAATAGAAAGAAAATAACAGCTGTAGAGATGGATGCTGTCAAGCATAGAGAAAATAAAGAATGAAAGGATTAAAGAATTGATGAAAGTGAAAGAAAGAATTTTAGAAGACATACATAAGAGACAATTGCATTGGTTTGGTCATGTAAAAGAATGACCAATGAAAGACTGCCCAAAATTTCCATGGAATTTAAATCAAACAAACGAAAAAATAGAGGCCGACTTAGAAGAACATGGTCTGATGGAATAAAGAGAGCACTTTGTCAAAATGGACTGATGAAAGAATGGTGCTTAGATAGAGAAAGACCAAAAAAACTCTTGGAGATCGGAAGGCGACGTTAGATGACATAAACCGTTTATTAGTTTCATACCTAAGCACTCAGAGGCGTTACTAGGCCTTTCTGCGCCTAGTAATTTTACTATCCTAAAAACTCATGCTTGCTCCATGAGTTTTTAGGATAGTAAAATTGGTTTTGTCTGTTGGTTACGGAAAAATCTGCATTATTTAGTACCTCACACGCATATACAATTACAGTTTTTCAAAAGAACTAAAACTGCCCACCAGGAGTTCTTTCTGACAATTCGCTTCACAATGAATTTTATACTTTATTTTTTTTATCATATTCTCTTGTAGGTAACTGATAACTAATAATTACTAACGGCACAAATTTTGAAGATGTTAATCCGTTTTCTGGTGTAAATATGACATGGATGGTAAATCAGATAATATACGAAAACTTGAAAATTTCGTCGCCCATTCATGAATAGTTAGTGATCCATTCATGAATCACTAACGGCTGTGCTTTTAAGAACCGGTTAGATTTTCGGAGGAGGAGAAGAAGACCTTTGCATAGTTACCCAGTGACGTACCAACGTTTCAGAAATTGGGGGGAGGGGGGGGAAGCAAAGTATTTTCCTATTTTCCAAATAAAGCTCTAAAACTATATCAGAACGTCACGCTCGCGCATATATATATATGCGCGAATAATGGTCAGAATAATGTGACTCGACCCTGTATATATATATCATCATCATCATCATTGTCAACCATTATCAATCCACTGCTGGACGAAGGTCTCCCCAAGTTTCCTCCACAACGGTCTGTCTTGTGCCAGTCTCCTCCATGTCACCCCTGCATACTTTCGAATTTCATCCACCCATCTCCCATGTGGTCTTCTTCTGGGTCTTTTCCTGTCCCTTGGAATCCAATCTAAAATTTCGGCTGTCCATCGATGATCTGTCCTTCTGGCAGTATGTCCAGCCCATTGCCATTTCAGGGATTTAACTCTGATCATGATGTCTTCCACTCTTGTCATTTTTCGGATCCACGAGTTCCTCTTCTTATCCCTCCTGGTTACACGAAGCATGCACCTCTCCATGCTACTTTGAGTTGTCTGCAGTCTTTGTATATCTCTTTTAGTTAAGGTCCACGTCTCTGCACCATACGTAAGCACTGGAAGGATGCATTGATCAAACACTTTTCTTTTAAGACATAATGGCATATTGCTCTTGAAAATTATGCTGTTTTTTCCAAAAGCTCTCCAGGCAAGTTTTGTACGCCGATTAATTTCTTCATCAATGTGACCCTCACTTGATATCTGCTGTCCAAGATAAACGTACGTGTCTATCTTCCAGCTTTTCTCCATCAATAAATAAATCTTCATTTCTTGTAAAGCATTGAACATCACTTTTGTCTTCTGAAAGTTCATTTTAATCCCACTTCTTTACTTCTTGTCAGCAAGTTCCCTGAATCATACTCTGCAGCTCTGATGGGGTAGTTGCAAAAATGACTACGTCATCAGCAAAACGAAGGTGGGTTAGATAATCTCCATTAATCTTTATCCCTTTGTTTTCCAGATCAGCGACTGAAAATCACCCTCCAATGTGGCATTAAAGAGCTTCGGAGATATGGTGTCACCTTGTCTCACTCCCTCCAATTTTTATGTGTTGTATTTTCAAACAGCCGAATCTTGCACTTGCATTTTCATAGATGTTATTAATAATATTAATGTATGCATCTTCACACCGCAGGTTTTCAGAGCCATTGTAACTGCTGATGGTTTCACTGAATCAAAGGCTTTTTCATAATCGATAAAAGCCATGCACAATGGAAGTTCATATTCCTCGCTCTTTCAATTAGTTCTCTCAGTACGTGCATATGATCTTATTGCTGTAGCCACTCCTGAATCCAGCTTGTTCTTCCGGTTGAGCCATGTCCAGTGTTACCTTTCAAGCGGTGTGAAAGAATTTTAGTGAAGATTTTATAAACTACTGATAGGAGGTTGATAGGTCTGTAGTTTCTGAGATCCTCAATGTCACCTCTTATGTAGCAGGATCATTGTAGCGGTGTTCCAACTTCAGAAATCTTCCTTCATTAAGGCATCGAGTGAAAATTTGGGCGAGTACTGTTTCAATTTTCCACTTGCTTCTTGTATGATGTCTACAGTAATTCCATCTCTCCTGAGCTTTTCCCCGCTTCATGTTTTGATTGCATGTGCAACTCTGCTGGAAGGACTGGAGGAACTCTGGTACTGGTATCTTTCATGATGTCTGGAGTGCATGTATCATCCTTTCATATAATTTGAGTAGAAATCTTCACTCTTGTCAAAATTTCGCCTCTATTTCTTGTTACAGAACCATCTTCTTTTTCACTGCCATAATCTGTTTTCTTCCTTACTGAGATGCCTTTTGCTATCTTTAGGCTTTGGTTGTTTTCAATTGCTTTCCTCACTAGTTCTACAGTTGAATTTTTACGTCTTCAGTGATACTTTTTTCTGTTGTCTTTGTATAGCATATATATTCCATCTTGAAGTCACATCTTCTTTTAGTTGTCTCATCTCTCTCTTTTTGCATCAACATTTTCAGTTTTTCCTGATAATTTGTTTACATGCAACTTGTTCTTAGATCCAGCTAATTTTGTTGCTGTTTCCATAAGAGCTTTGGTTACTTTTCTGTTAATCTTCAGAGATGTCCACTTCTTCCGATGTTAGGCCTTCTAAAGCAGAGAACCTGTTCTTCAGTTCCAACTTGAAGGTATTATGGTGTTTTTTAAGGTTGGTTATGTCAATAGATTTTGTTTGTCTTATGATTTCTGCTACTGCTCAAGTTTGGTGTTGAGGTGCATCTTGCTATCTCACCAATCTATGGTCACTACCTGTGTTGAACTTGTTTAGCACACTGCAGTCTTCTATGACGAATTTTTTTGTTACACATAATAAAAATCAATTTCACTTGTCGTCCCATTTGGATGTCTCCATGTCCATTTCCTGTGTGGCTTTTTCTTGAAGAAGGAGTTCAAGATGAAAATTCTGCCTCTGCAAACTCAACGAGAGATTTCCACGCTGGTTTGTTGCCGTGCATCGAATTTACCTACTGAAGTTTCATTCTGTTACGTTGCCCTATTTTTGCATTGAAATCTCCCATAACTATTTTCAAGTGTTGCTTACCTTTATTATTTAGATGACAAATTTCCTCATAAAATTCTTCAATTCCTCTTCTTCAGGATGACTTGCAGGTGGGTGCATAAGTTTGAATAATCTGAGCCTGGTATCTTTCGAGAGTTGGATAACAAGTCGCAGCTCTTGTCAGAGGAACTAACTTCTACAACTTTATCCTTCAGTTTCTTGTTTATTATAAATCCAACACCAATAGGTTCTGCCAGTATCTGTCCCACGATAGTAGAAGAGATGTCCACTTTTCAGTTCGATGAGATCTTCCTTCCTTACCTCACTTAGCCCCACGATGTCCCACTTGATCCTTTGTAGTTCCTCTTCCAATTCAAGAAGCCTTGAATCAGAAGATAGGGAGCGTCCGTTGTACGTACAAGGTCAGCATCAGATGGCAGCCTAGTCCGGTCCTCCGGGATTCTTAGCACTCTGCCTTCATATTGCACTGGCCGCTGCCTTGGCCAGGTACATTCCAGCTGCCGGAGACTGAGGGCCAAGATTTAAGTTGTGGAATCATTTTGGAGGGGTTTGGCCATAACTCACCACGCTGGCCAAGCGGGGTTGGTGAGTGTGGGATAGAATTTCCTCTAATCCCGATGGTATAGTTATACCGCCATGGGCGGTCGTCAGAGCCCCTTTAGTGGGGAACAGGATGCACCACGAGAAGGCGGGGTTGACATTTGTCAGAGAGGCTGATGTTACGCATCACCTGACCTTACATCCCTATATATATATATACGGGATGTAAGGTCAGGTGATGCGTAACATCACAGCCTCTCCTTGACAAATGTCAACCCCGCCTTCTCGTGGTGCATCCTGTTATATATATATATATGTATAGGGATGTAAGGTCAGGTGATGCGTAACATCACAGCCTCTCCTTGACAAATGTCAACCCCGCCTTCTCGTGGTGCATCCTGTTCCCACTAAAGGGGCTCTGACGACCGCCCATAGCGGTATAACTATACCATCGGGATTAGAGGAAATTCTATCCCACACTCACCAACCCGCTTGGCCAGCGTGGTGAGTTATGGCCAAACCCCTCCAAAATGATTCCACAACTTAAATCTTGGCCCTCAGTCTCCGGCAGCTGGAATGTACCTGGCCAAGGCAGCGGCCAGTGCGACATGAAGGCAGAGGGTGCTAAGAATCCCCGGAGGACCGGACTAGGCTGCCATCTGATGCTGACCTTGGCTACGTAAAACGGACGCTCCCTTTCTTCTGATACAAGGCTTCTTGAATTGGAAGAGGAACTACAAAGGATCCAGTGGGACATCGTGGGGCTAAGTGAGGTAAGGAGAAAAGGAGAAGATCTCATCGAACTGAAAAGTGGACATCTCTTCTACTATCGTGGGACAGATACTGGCAGAACTAGTGGTGTTGGATTTATAATAAACAAGAAACTGAAGGATAAAGTTGTAGAAGTTGAAAGTTCCTCTGACAGAGCTGCACGACTTGTTATCCAACTCTCGAAAAGATACCAGGCTCAGATTATTCAAACTTATGCACCCACCACAAGTCATCCTGAAGAAGAAATTGAAGAATTTTATGAGGAAATTTGTCATCTAAATAATAAAGGTAAGCAGCACTTGAAAATAATTATGGGAGATTTCAATGCAAAAATAGGGCAACGGCAACAGAATGAAACTTCAGTAGGTAAATTCGGTCACGGCAACAGAAACCAGCGTGGAAATACTCTCGTTGAGTTTGCAGAGGCAGAAGGGTTTTTCATCTTGAACTCCTTCTTCAAGAAAAAGCCACACAGGAAATGGACATGGAGACATCCAAATGGGACGACAAGTGAAATTGATTTTATTATGTGTAACAAAAAATTCGTCATAGAAGACTGCAGTGTGCTAAACAAGTTCAACACAGGTAGTGACCATAGATTGGTGAGATGTAAGATGCACCTCAACACTAAACTTGAACGTGGCAAGCTCATAAGACAAACAAAATCTATTGACATAACCAACCTTAAAAAACACCATAATACCTTCAAGTTAGAACTGAAGAACAGGTTCTCTGCTTTAGAAGGCCTAACATCAGAAGAAGTGGACATCTCTGAAGTTAACAGAAAAGTAACCAAAGCTCTTATGGAAACAGCAACAAAATTAGCTGGGTCTAAGAACAAGTTGCATGTGAACAAATTATCAGGAAAAACCAAAATGTTGATGCAAAAAGAAGAGAGATGAGGACAACTAAAGAAGATGTGACTTCCAAAGTGGAATATATAGAGCTATGCAAGACAGTAAGAAAAAGTATCACTGAAGACGTAAGGAAATTCAACTGTGAACTAGTGAGGAAAGCAATTGAAAACAACCAAAGCCTAAAGATAGCAAAGGGACATCTCAGTAAGGGAAAAAACAGATTATGGCACTGAGAAAAGAAGATGGTTCTGTAACAAGAAATAGAGGCGAAATTTTGACAAGAGTGAAAGATTTCTACTCCAAATTATATGAAAGGGATGATACATGTACTCCAGGCATCATGAAAGATACCAGTACCAGAGTTCCTCCAGTCCTTCCAGCAGAAGTTGCACATGCAATCAAGAACATGAAGCGAGGAAAAAGCTCCAGGAGAAGATGGAATTACTGTAGACATCATACAAGAAGCAAGTGGAGAAATCGAAACAGTACTCGCCCAAATTTTCACTCGATGCCTTAATGAAGGAAAGATTCCTGAGGATTGGAACACCGCTACAATGATCCTGCTACATAAGAAAGGTGACATTGAGGATCTCGGAAACTACAGACCTATCAGCCTCCTATCAGTAGTTTATAAAATCTTCACTAAAGTTCTTTCACACCGCTTGAAGGTAACACTGGACATGGCTCAACCGAGAGAACAAGCTGGATTCAGGAGTGGCTACAGCACAATAGATCATATCCACGTGCTGAGAGAACTAATTGAAAGAGCGAGGGAATATGAACTTCCATTGTGCATGGCTTTTATCGATTATGAAAAGCCTTTGATTCGGTGAAACCATCAGCAGTTACAATGGCTCTGAAAACCTGCGGTATTGAAGATGCATACATTAATATTATTAATAACATCTATGAAAATGCAAGTGCAAAGATTAGGCTGTTTGAAAATACAACACACGTAAAAATTGGAAAGGGAGTGAGACAAGGTGACACCATATCTCCGAAGCTCTTTAATGCCACATTGGAGGGTGTTTTTCAGTCGCTGAGCTGGGAAAACAAGGGGATAAAGATTAATGGAGATTATCTAACCCACCTTCGTTTTGCTGATGACGTAGTCATTTTTGCAACTACCCCATCAGAGCTGCAGAGTATGATCCAGGAACTTGCTGACAAGAGTAAAGAAGTGGGATTAAAAAATGAACTTTCAGAAGACAAAGTGATGTTCAATGCTTTTACAAGAAATGAAGATTTATCGATTGATGGAGAAAAGCTGGAGATAACAGACACATACGTTTATCTTGGACAGCAGATATCAAGTGAGGGTCACATTGATGAAGAAATTAATCGGCGCACAAAACTTGCCTGGAGAGCTTTTGGAAGAAACAGCATAATTTTCAAGAGCAATATGCCATTATGTCTTAAAAGAAAAAGTGTTTGATCAATGCATCCTTCCAGTGCTTACGTATGGTGCAGAGACGTGGACCTTAACTAAAAGAGACATACAAAGGCTGCAGACAACTCAAAGCAGCATGGAGAGGTGCATGCTTGGTGTAACCAGGAGAGATAAGAAGAGGAACTCGTGGATCCGAAAAATGACGAGAGTGGAAGACATCATGGCCAGAGTTAAATCCCTGAAATGGCAATGGGCTGGACATACTGCCAGAAGGACAGATCATCGATGGACAGCCGAAATTTTAGATTGGATTCCAAGGGACAGGAAAAGACCCAGAAGAAGACCACATGGGAGATGGGTGGTTGAAATTCGAAAGTATGCAGGGGTGACATGGAGGAGACTGGCACAAGACAGACCGTTGTGGAGGAAACTTGGGGAGACCTTCGTCCAGCAGTGGATTGATAATGGTTGACAATGATGATGATGATGATATATATATATATACAGGGTCGAGTCACATTATTCTGACCACTTACGCTGCTAAGCGCCTGTTGGAATTTGCACCTTACCAGTACGAATTCCTCACACAACCCACAATCAATATCATCAATTCACCATGATCTCACAACTGAATTCCAAATACTTTTAGGTGAAACAAGCCAATGGCGCATTTTCTCCAAAATATCAAATATCTGTTAAAAAGGATTTTTAAAATGGACTTACATTTATTGATTCTGCACCCGTCTCACGTTTCCTTTTGCTTGCAAGTTTCTCCATTCAACCTTCAAAGATCAAAATTCTTCTCTGATCACGAAAACGATCTCGAAAACACTAAAAAAAAATTGCACTTTTGTAAGCACGAATTAAGCTCGGAAGTAAAACTGGTGAAGTATCTGAACACCGGCTACACGGTCACAGTACGAATACGAAGATGGACATAGAAGTGAAAATTGGGGTAAAGCATTTCCCCTCCCCCCGGCCACCCACAACCTACAATGAAGATTGTTCCCTTCATGATTCCCAGCCCAGAGGATAGGAAAACCAGATGGGGTAGGAAGCGGGTGCGGCAGTGATGAAAGGTCTTTACACTGAGAAAAAACAGCTCAAGGCCCCACCCAGAGTCCCAGAAAGTGTCTCTAGGGATGCCACACTTCAGACTACTGCTTTCGGCAGAAACGCACTTGCCGTCTGGTCTTGCCGATTGATGGATTGAGCTAAGAAAAGCGGGATGTTTGATAGGCGATAATACAACACTAACTGTTCAAGAACTAGATAAACACAAACCCCCATAACCCATTGAGAATATACGCATAGAACGGATTTCAAAATGACTTGAATGCAAAAGGAAAAATGGAGTGAACTGTCCCTGCCCCCTCTACCCACATTCACACAACTATTTGTTGTTGTATTTGTGTAGGATCATCCTCCCTCACTCTTCCCACCCCCACCCATTAACCAGTCGTAAAACAGAGCAGAAAAAATCAGGAGCACAGGGGAGGTTCTTTTCCCAGTACTATTTTGTTTACTTTTTCTTTCCCTTACCATAAAGGTAAAAATGCCAATTAAAAACTGCTAAAACGCTATAAAAATCACCAGCATTTCGTTTGTTTTTTAAACAATTTGAAAGTTTTTTTTTCTGTTAAATTAAATGAACTTATATTTTGGGTGCTAAAACTGGAGGGGCAAAACATACAGTCTGCCCCTTCACTTAGATTTCGGGGAGGGAGTCACTCCTCCTGCCCCACCCCTGTTGGCACATCGCTGTAATTACTGCTGCCCTCATTGCCATTTTCACTGTAATTTAACAACCTAACTTTTAAATAATTTTATTGCCGTATGATACAGTAGATGCGGTGTTATGGAACTTGGTGTCATTTCTTATCCTACACGGGGAGGGCATTTTACCCTCATTAATTGCGTCGGATGAAATTAGGAAATGGGAAGCAGCACTCAGCATGAAGATTTCCTGCATTTTTCTTACCCTTATCACCGTAAAAAATAAATGGTGTGAATTCAAGGAAATTTTCTGAAAGTAATGTGCAGCAAAGTTGCCGGTAAGTGTCCGTCTTTTAACGAAATTTCCGTTTTTAAAAGCGCCCTTTTTTCTTTAAATTCCGTGTTTCACAAATTTGCCGTGGCTAGTAACTCCGTAAAAAATTATGAGTATGATGTATAGAAGATCTTGTGCACGGCGTGTAATGGATGTCAGTGAAGCCCGAGTTGTATGTTAAGATCGCTGTGAATGAAGAAGTTTGATACGGCAACAGTAAGTAAACATTATCTGGTAGTTTGCATTTCTTTTGGAGCTAAACCTCTGAATCTCAGAGAACAGCTTAGTGATATGTATGTATGATGTAGTAACTCCGTTTATTTCATAAAGGTCCATTTCAAGTTTTTCCGTTTTCATACAGAAATTTCGCCAAATCGGAGACGCTGAATTTTTCAGCCCTTACGTCACGGAGTACTCTTGTGCCAGTGGCTGAGATCAAACTCAGGTCGATTGAGTGAGATGTACATAAGCCGCAGGTCCTAACCACTGACCCAGAAGGTCTTAAGGCGGCCACAGGCACACACGTTTGAGTGTCACGGCAGCAAATGGGAGAGTTTTGTGTGCCTGAGGCGGCATGTAGCGTGGAGGGAAGCAGAAGTGAAGCTCTTCAACGCCTGCCTGAAATCCTCTTCACTCCACGCTACATGCCACCTCAGGCACAAAACTGCCCCATTTGCTGGCGTGACACTCAAACGAGTGTGTCTGTGGCCGCCTTTAGGAACTGCGCTCTCGTTCAAGGTAAAACTAATCTCACGATTACAAATTATTTCTTTTTGTTTTTCATTAGTGCGAGTGATTTAGTCATTTTATTTTCTGTTGGAGCTTGTTTTTTTTTTGTTTTTTTAATACGCTGCGGTAATAATCTTATTTTTTCTGTAGGTGTACTTATTATATATTAAATGTTTTTTTCAACGTGATATTTCGCAGCAACAGAATGCTGTGCAACTTGAGATCGTTTTTAATAACTGACGATAACTTTCAATTATCTTTAAGAAAGAGCGAAATGTGCTGTTTTATAGTACTATTTCACAAAACTTTTAAATATAAAATTTACTCTTGATAGCTATACTAGCATTTGTCTTAAGCACTCCAGAGACTGATGTATAGACATCGTACAATCACCTGCACGATAATTTAAATACCCGGTTTCTTACAGTAACACACTATACAGGGTGATTCAGAACTCATGGGACAAACTTTAAGGGGTGGTAGAGCACACTGCAACAAACATTTTTCGTATAGTAATGTATGGGCGCAAATGACGCGTTGAGGCACAAACACAAGAAATAGACATGAAAGGAAACATAAATTGTTTACTTACGGCATCGTTGACAAGTGCTTCTTTACAGCAATGTTTACAATAATTGCTCACAGTTGCGTCCACCAACAGTAATACATGCGTGGCGGCGTCGACTGAGTGATTGGCGTACAGTTTCAAAGATGCCAGATATTTCTCGCACACGTGCAGCCGCAACGGATATTCGAGCGACGAGGTCCTCAACAGAGTCAACTGGAGTCTCGTAAACGAGGTCCTCAACAGAGTCAACTGGAGTTTCGTAAACGAGGTCCTCAACAGAGTCAACTGGAGTCTCGTAAACGAGGTCCTCAACAGAGTCAACTGGAGTCTCGTAAACGAGGTCCTCAACAGAGTCAACTGGAATCTCGTAAACGAGGTCCTCAACAGAGTCAACTGGAGTCTCGTAAACGACGGCCTTCAGATGTTCCCATAAGAAGCAATCGAAGCTCGATAAATCGGGCGATCGGGATGGCCAACGGACTGGTCCACCACGGCCAATCCATCGCGCCCCAAAAGTGGCACCCATGTAATTGCGCACATTAATGCTGAAATGGGCTGGGGCCCCATCATGCTGAAACCACAGTCTTTGTCGGACTGCCAGTGGTACATCTTGAAGCAATTCTGGTATAACCTCTTCCAGAAAAATACGATAACATCTGCCATCGAGTCGCGTTGGTAGTAGAGATGAGCCAAGCAGGAAGTCGTTTACAATACCGGCCCACACATTCACAAAGAATCGTTCTTGGTACGCATGTGGACGTGTAGCGTGTGGGTTAGGGGTTGCCCACAAATGACAATTGTGCACATTGAAAACACCTTCGTGTGAAAAATCTCCTCATCTGTGAATGGCACATGAGCTGGGAATTTCTTGTGTTTGTGCCTCAACGCGTCACTTGTGCCCATACATTCCTATACAAAAAATGTTTGTCGCAGTGTGCTCTACCACCCCTTAAAGTTTGTCTTATGAGTTATGAATCACCCTGTATATAATAGCTGGTGCATAAATTGGGGGAGAGGGGTTGAAATATCCTGCGCCACAATAACCAAAATTCATGCAATATGCTATCCACAATATCCGATTTCGCTACAGAACATCGAAATCCGTTCTTTTGATCGACGACTGAAATTTAACAGTTAATCAGATCTCAAGTATTCCCGCGAATCTCTCCTATTACCAGAATGGTTTCGTCATATGGATACGGAAAAAGTGAGAGCGGAGTTTTCCGGTTAATATACGAAAGGAATTGTGGAAAGGTTTCTGAAAATTCAGAATGTTCCGTTAACACATCTTAACAAGAAAGATGACACCGAGTTTTCGGGTGTAATAAGCTCGTCTTTTGAATCCGTTCTGACGCAAATTAAATTTATCAAAGCTATTCAAAGTCAATGAAACCGGTATGGAAAACAATAGATCTGACCAAAGAAAAAAGATTTTCAATCGGGTTTTTGATCCCTCAGATATTGCTGTAAACGGAATCGCGAGCTTACGACGTCTTAGAAACAGAGATATCGACATAAATAAGATGTGACTTTACGTCCCCTGGTGGGAAAACCATGCATTATTTTAGGAAGAAAGTATTATCAAAAGGTTTATCCATTTAAGCGGTATCGGTCCAAGAAAAAAATTAGTCGAGTTTTTAGGAGCACAGATTTTGCTACAAATACATCAGAAGCAGAAATTAACCCTTATGACCCCTGGTGGCCAAACCATTATTTACCAAACATTAGAAATTATGTGAAAAATATTTTCTATCAGGTCTTGTATGCGACACAGGAAGAATATTTAAAATCGGAGGTTTAGGAGCAGAAATAACGCAGAAAACGCAATTTACCTTTGTGCCCCCTAGCGGAAAGTCTATGATTTACTTGTGAATTTTGAATTTATAGGAAAAACATTTCACATCGGAAACGCTATCCAACAATGAAGGAATTTTTTTAAATCGGACTCTTAGAAGTACAGATATTGAAAAAATAAGTATAATGTAAAAGTCTTTTCTTACTTCTATGTTATTTTAAAATATCACCATACGATGAAAAAGTTCCTAAATTAAGCCTTAAAGGCCAGACGAGACACTTAAAAAACAGTAGTCAAACTTACGGAAAAGATGCTTTATTCAAGATGCTTTCTCCAACATATCGTAACATAACATGGCACTTCGCATTAAACGCACCACACAAGCTCTACCTTAAACGCTCCACACAGCTCTACAAGCAACTCACCACGCCACGCCACACGAGCAACTGTTTTCTCGTCGCTTTTATCTCTCGTTCTTATCTAATATCAGGCATACGGTACGTTCATTCACCTCAATTATGTTGCCAGCAGTATTCGTTTGAGAGAAAAGATATCACGTTAAGTGTCAAGTATAACTGAGAATAAACTCAAGATTTACATAGGGAAAGAAACTAAAAAGGAAAGTTAATTTAGAATATACGTCACATAAAATATAAACTCTACGCCCCCTGGCGTAGAAACCATGCATTATTTCAAGAAGAAAATATTCCTAAAAGGTTTGTCGACATGAGTAGTATCGGTCAACAAACGACTTTTTTCAGTCGAGATTTTAGAAGCTCATATTTTGCTGCAAATACATCAGAAGTGGGAATTAAGACTTACGCCACCTGGTGGCCAATCCATTTTTTACAAAAATTTGAAATTATGTGCAAACGATTTCCCATCAGGAGTTGTATGTGGTGCAGAAAGAAGTTTTCAAATCGGAGATTTAGAAGCAGAGATATAGGGGAAAACACAATTTACATTTACGCCTCCTAACGGAAAGTCTATGAATTACTTGGAAATTTTTTAATTATATGAAACACATGTCCCACTAGAAACACTATCCAATAAAGAAGGAATTTTTCAAATCGGACTCCAAGAAGCAGAGATATTGACAAAAATAAGATATATCTCTACGCCCCCTGGAGTATAAACCATGCATTATTTCAAAAAGAAAATGTTCCTAAAAGGTTTGTCGACATGAGTAGTATCGGCCAACAAACGACTTTTTTTTCAATCAAGATTTTAGAAGCTCATATTTTGCTGCAAGTACATCAGAAGTGGGAATTAAGACTTACGCCACCTGGTGGCCAATCCATTTTTTACAAAAATTTGAAATTATGAGCAAACGATTTCCCACCAGGAGTTGTATGTGGGGCAGAAAGAAGTTTTCAAATCGGAGATTTAGAAGCAGAGATATAGGGGGAAACGCAATTTACATTTACGCCTCCTAACGGAAAGTCTATGAATGACTTGGAAATTTTTAAATTATATGAAACACATGTCACACTAGAAACACTATCCAATAAAGAAGGAATTTTTCAAATCGGACTCCTAGAAGTAGAGATATTGACAAAAATAAGATATACATCTACGCCCCCTGGCGTAGAAACCATGCACAATTTTAAGAAGAAAATGTTTCTAAAAGGTTTGTCAACATGAGTATTATCGGGCAACAAACGACGTTTTTTTTCAATCGACAATTTAGAAGCTCACGTTTTGCTGCAAATACATCAGAAGCGGAAATTAAGATTTACGCCCCTGGTAGGCAAACCATTTTTTACAAAAATTAGAATTTTTGTGCATACGATTTCCCATTAAGAGATGTATCCGGTGTAGAACGAATTTTTCAAATCGGAGATTTAGAAGCAGAGATATAGGATGAAACGCAATTTACCGCTACGCCCCCTAGCGGAAAGTCTATTAATTACTTGAAAGTTTTGAAATTATATGAAAAACATGTCACACGGAAAACACTATTCAACAAAGAAGGGATTTTTGAAATCGGACTCCTAGAAGTAGAGATATTGACAAAAATAAGATGTACATCTATGCTCCCCGGCGGAGAAACTGTGGAATATTTTAGGAAAAAAAAATTCCAAAATGGTTTATCGATGTGAGTGGCATCAGTTCACGAAAAAAAAAATTTTCAATCGATATTTTAGAAGCTCAGATTTTATGGCAAATACATCAGAAGCAAAAAATAACACTTACACCCCCTGGTGGTCAAAGTATTCTTTACCAAAAATTTTAAATTATGTGCAAAATATTTTCCATCGGAAGATGCATCCGCTGAAGAAAATATTTTACAAATCGGAGTTTTAGAAGAAGAGTTATCGTGAAAAATGTAATTTACTTTTACGCCTCCTAGCGGAAAATCTATGCGTAATTTGAAAAAGTAACTATATCTAAAATACTCTTCGACATAAATGGAATCGAAAGGTAAAATAATTTTTTCAATCGGAGTTTTAGAAGCAAATATGTGGAATAAAACGTATTTTTGAATTCGACATTATCTGCATTTACGCCCTCTAGCGGCGAAATTGTACATCGTAAAAAAAAAAACGAAATACAGGATCATCATTCGCATATTTCAAGCTTCCCACTGCAAAAAGAATTTTTCAAATCGGACTAATATTTGCAGAGATATCGTGGGTACAGATGGACGGACGGACGGACAAACTGATAACATAAGCACGATTAAAAAAGACGTGCTAAAAAGGAAAATTTATCGTCAATAAGTGAAAAGAATTGGGGAAAGGTTTCTGAAAATTAAAAATTTCCCTGGCGCACAAAAAATCCGTGAAATTCGGTTTGTTTCCGTCGTTTCAGCGAAAAGGTTGTATCAGAAGTATGCTTCGTGATTTCAAGAAAGGAATCACGGAGAGTGGCTCGTGAATTCCAGAAATGTTTTTACAGTGTACTTACTTCAAGGATGTTCTGGATAGTGAAGCCAAACTGGACGCGGAAAGAAATTCAGCGCTGTGAAATACAAAATATCAAGAGAGCGGAGAGATTACCTGCTGTTCTGAAGTAACGACCTTTGGCACAACATTTAATGAACTGAATGCAGCTTGCAGTAGTGCCAGTAGTGATTGAATTGGCCCCGGAGAATCTTCAAAAATAAACGACATCCTTATCTTCTAACGTACGAACAACTGCGCCGACATTTCTGATTGTGAGTAACTTACATCACTTACACATTTTCAGGAAGAAGTATGAATATTTCGCCGCCAAGCTGTCGCAACTGGCGAAATAAATTATAGGTAAATTCTGTACAAAAAACTGGCGCACAAGTTTCATTTCTGATTTTAATCATATTGTTCGCAGTGATTTTTGCGCCCTAGTTACGCCTTTGCAAACACTTGTCCAAATTTAAGCACATAGTGCAAAACAATTTCCTTAAGATACTAAGGAAAACCATTTCGGAATATTTCATAATCAAATCTCACCGGTTTCATATACGAGTAAGCTGTTCCGAATATGAGATCAATTGATGATATCTGGTCTCAATGTCAAATATTGAAAACTAATTTTCTTTTACAATAGAGAAATATTAGGAAGTCTTGACTTAGTATTAGATACAGAATTTTAGCTTGAATGATATTTTTTCATTACACGAAGAGAATAAATATCAGATTATTCTCTTCGTGTAATGAAAAAAATTTTTCCTGAGAGATAATCTCTTCTGAAATAGATACGGTGGTTTTACCATATCTTAAAATGAGATCAGTCGTTTTTTAGAGGTTATAGAGTCTTCAGTCCGCATTAATCACACAAATTCTGGACGCAAATAATTGTTCCGAGAGGCAGTGGCGGCTGGTGGCAACGTGCTGCAGCATGCTCAAAATTTTTGAAGTGCGATTCGTATTAATACAAAAGGAATGGCAACTCAATTTTTTTTAGCGGAAAGAACATGCATTAATAAATGGTTTGCTGCCAGCACAAACTCTTATTTTTAACCGGGCCATAGCCAAAGAATATTCTCTTTTGCCGATCAGTATCACTGTATTAAGAACTGAAGTTGCAGTGCCCGGTCTTTCATGCTACTTGTCAATCAGCATGGCCACACAGTGTGGCTACTCTTGCAGCTTACGCCATCCACCCCCCTCCTTTTTTTTTATTGGAGGTTTAGCGACCACCGTGATCAACTCCCCTGGGCTATAAGCAGTCGCCCGTCCCTAATTTAAGGTCACTGGTTCCAGGGAAGGGAGAGAGCCAGTGCCGTAAGACAAACACAACATGCATGCCTCACCGGGATTCAAACCCGGACCCCTTGCGGACGAATGATCAGAGGCCATCGCTTAGACCACTGCGCCACCGGGGCGCCCCACACCCCTTTGGGTCTTCTCAAATAGCTGTATTCGCTTTGCCACAAAGGCTTGCAGCGTGCTGAACTAACCCTGAGCACGCTACAGGATGCGGTATTTGACCAAAACAGAAGGAAAGCTTATCTGATTATTACCGTGCTCTCAAGAAATTTGCTCGAACGATCAGTTACATTTTTTATAGTGCGCTTCTATTTTTTATTGTTTGAGGTGAAATTTTCGTAATCTTTTAATTTCCTGAATGGCGACTGCAATTAATTCAGCAGATTCTTTCTTGAAACGACCACTTTCTTTAAGAACTTTTGAGGGAAAAATTGAAGTAAAATCGTTAGGATCCTAAGTAAAAGTAAAAATAAATCATAAGTAAAATCCTTAGGATTCATGCTTCTTGGGGAGGGCCTAGAAACGAAGCTTAGTCCATGTGCAATTATTTATACTTTTTTTGGATTTAATAAACTCTTTATAGTGTAATACGTAAAGTAATTTAGTTAATTAATGTATAATTAATTCATATTTCAGCTCTTCAGAAGTGCATTGACAAATAATAAGATTACAAAGTTGACTATACATTGGAATAAAGACACCGCAAAAATATTACCCATTAAAAATACGGAAATGAATAAGTAAAAACGTATTATTTTAAAAAATACTTCTACGGTGAAAGAATTTTAAAAATCAGCTCACATAATTGAATGCATCAACAAACCCCACTTAGAGAAATGGATGTTGTATCAGGTAATTGTTTACCTTTGAAACATTTGGTTTTGACAGAACGAGAAAAAAAAATCACAAGTCCCTTGAAATCCCATTTCCAATTAAATCACAATGAAGATCATTCTGAAAATTGATCTGTGCAATTCCACTGCAATTTTCCTACACAATAAATTTTTATATTTATTTCGAAACAGATCGTCTGCTGGGCGATTATATTAGTATCTCCGTGATTAAACGCCTTTTATTTTAAATCTATGTCTACACAATAGTTTGACCTATTAACCACCATTTTGAAGCAATGCGCCAGTATTGGTTAATATTGGTTCTTTTAAGATAAATGTGGGTGGGACGTACAGATTTTGGAATTTTTCTGTGGAAGAAACGCTTTGTGCTCTGTGTTAGTCTGGGGTTAAGAAGGTCGTGATGATGGGTCATCACACCACTTACCTGAGCATCCTTCAATTACAAAAGTAGGGTAGGGCATACCACTGACCCTGGTATCCATGCAAATCAGCCTACGTCTAACTGTAGTTGCCTTTAGTTTAATTAATTAATAACAGCGTACTTGGTCCCCCCGAACTTTACTCACATAAGTACAGAGCATTTTGCTATGTCATTCCAGAGCAAACGCCGAAGACAGAGATCAAAAAGGAAAAAAAAAACGCTTCTAAGGAAATTGCTTTTCAGACAGAAATAAAGCCCTAATGGAGTTAACGATGATTATTATACGTAAGTGCTGACATAATTATTCGTTCGTTCAAAAAAATTCAGACAAAAAAAAAAAAAAAAAAAGAAAAATATACGCGAAAGTAAGCCATATCTCGACTGGTCCACAGGGAAAAGTCCCAATAATTTGCCCTAGCCACTCGCAAGCTAGAAATATAAGTCTTGTTGCTGGAGAAAAGAGGTTAAGCGTCAACAAAGTACAAAACTGAAATAAGGAAAACTGTGTAAAATGAATCATGTGTTTCACGTGAGATGGCATTCTGCACGGTCGAGTCACATTATTGTGACCACCAGCTAATATCCAGAGTAACCACCGTGCGCAGCGCAGACAGCAGCTAGACGAGCTGGGAGTGATTTAATAAAGAGCTGGAAGATGTTCACAGGTATGTGGAGCCATGCTGACTGCAATGCATGTGACAGTTGCTGGAGGGTGCGTGGTGGAGGATCCAGAGAGGGATCCTCCACCATCTGTGGGACCACCTCGATCCATACACGATCAAGGTGGTCCAACAGATGCTCAATTGGGTTTAAGACTGGGGAATTAGGGGGCCAGGGAAGTACTTTGAAGTGTTCATCGTGCTCTTCCAACCACTCTCGGACATTTCTAGCTGTGCGACATGTCGCATTGTCGTGCTGGAAGATCCCATCCGCCCCATGGAAGACAATCAGCGTGTATGAATGTACTTGGTCTGCAAGGATGGATTCCTAACGATTTCGGTCCATGGTGCCTTCTACAAGTATGAGTGGACCCAGAGAATGCCACGCAAACCTTTTCCAGACCATAACGCTGCCCCCACCAGCTGGTGTTCTTCCAGAAATGGTTGAAGAATGTCTATTCTCCGATATTTCTCGCCTTATACGCTGACGTCCATCCGTTCGATGAAGCAGAAAACGTGACTCATCGGAGAAGGCAATCCTTTGCCAATCAGCGGAGTTCCAATTCCGATACTGCCGTGCAAATGTGAGCCTTTTCTGCCGATGCACCTTCTTTAGCATAGGTGCAGTGACCATCCGTCTGAATCGGAGCCCATACGCAGCAGGATTCGTTGAACTGTCGCTTTAGACGCACTTGCGGTAAATCCTGGTTCATTTAGTCCGTGAGTTGATCCACTGTAGCATCTCGATCGGCCCTCACGCACCTTTGCAGCCGACGTTCACCTCTCACATCAATGGCACATGGTGCTTCGCAGTTTCCACGTCGCTTATTCGCAACGGTGCAATTTCCCAATCACGATACACTTTAACCACAGCAGCACGCGAACAGTTCACAAACTTCGCTGTTTCAGAAATACTGCCACCCTTGGCCCGAAAGCCGATAATCATCTTTTTTTTGCAAATCTGATAAATCGCTCTGTTTATCCACGGCAGCAACGAGTGATATGTTATAAGAATGCCTGCAGCATTCCTTATATACCCTCCAAGCGAGCTCGCGACACGTGTCTCTTTTCATTGGCTACGCGCTGTTGACATCAAAAGTAGGAGGTGGTCACAATAATGTGACTCGACTGTGTATAGTGCACCATACTAAACAATAAAAATACGAGTATATAAAAACATTTCTTTTAATTCATTTGTTGCATGTGTAGCCATAGAAAACAGCTCAAGAACATGATTGATTTTTCGTCAAATTTTAAATACAAATTAAAAGAAGTATTCAGTATTGACACACGAAATATTTGGTCAAACTAAAATCCGAAACATCAAATATGCGCTTTTTAAAATCTTTTTATATGTAATTGCAAAGTAATTAGGCCTGGAACCTATTCAGGCTGTTTACGTATTATGGACGTTATAGCTATTGGCCAAATATAAATTTAGAGAAAGAGCTAACAAACACACATTCGTTGAAAAGTTCAGTCTAGCCTGCATCAATATCAAGGCATTTGTATTCTCTTGAGATGCAGGCATGCTGGCGTTCGCTCTCCTGAACGCGCAGCGTGTCGCAGCCTTTCGTGTTGCGATCGACGGCTTGTTTTTGAAGTTACATCCACTTTATCGGTGTAGCTGAAGAACTCTGGTGAAGGAATATTTTAGTTATTTGCTAGGCCAAAATATTTTCTGACTACCGGGTTCTCATTATAGGGTCGAAATAACGAATACCAGGAAAAATGATTGTGTGAATACTGAGGTTAACGCTGAGATAACTCACGATTTTCAAGTTTCTAGAATTCAAGGGGCAACTCGAAGATACAGGAGGCTAATAAATTACCCCTGATGAATGGAAATTGGAACAAAGGAAATCAGCTAGAGCCGAAAAATATAGTCAGTGTCAAGCCAAGCAAGGGCTTTTCGGGAAAACAAGTCCACGAATGTGAAAATCGATGCAAAGCGGCGTCAACTATCGTCAAAGATAATAGAGACGATTCACGAAGAAAGTGTCTGACACAACAGCCCTAATAAACAGCACGCTAAGTGATTTAGGTTAGCATACCCAATACTAAAGACATGTGTCTTTAGAAGTGATATGAAGAAAACTAAGTGTTTGACAGTCATGAAAATTAAGGAAGAAATATGCTTCACAAATAAGTGGAAAATTCACATGATTATTATCTGCTGTCAGACTGTGATACTGAATTGGCTGTAGTTTACCATGGAACATTTCAGCAAGACACTTGGAGCGGGAGTCGAAACTTGCATATCCCGATTTCCGTTCGAGCATGGTATCTTTACACCCCACCAAGATATTGACAATTTCGCTCATTTATTTGGTACTTTGTTGTCCTGGGTGGTGTAAAGGGGGCATGCTCGAACGGAAATCGAAAGATGCAGGTTTGATTCCAGCTGTAGGACAATGCAATTTTTAAGTTTTCTGAAGAAATGTTACAAGGTAAAGGATAAACTACAGGCAATTCAGTATCACAGTATGATTGAAGAAAATAATATTGTGATTGACAGTCAGTTCTGTCCTCCACCCAGACGTCGGAGGTTGAGGGAATGGAGGCAGAGTAGGTCTCAGCATGGCTTGCCTGATTAATCAAGTCTCCCTCGTATTATTAGTTGGCAGTCGTACAAAAATCACCATCACCCCTCAGCTGAAGTGGGAAGCTGCACGAGCTCAGGCATATCCAGAATACTTATCAGGGTCTTGATCACGAGTTTCATGACCAGGGAAGAGAAATCTGTAGTCAAAGGGGCTTGGAAAAAGGAGGGGGAAATTCCAAACCTGAGGGGTATGTCCAGCGCCATCAAGGACTTGCTGTCTAACCATGTCAGAAAATCAGCAGTTCATAAACTGTGTGGTTTATCTAACACTATTCAGTGGTATGCTGCATGTTCATGTATGTATCTTTTATGTTCTCACCATCCACTGATCAAATTGGTAATACTCATATAGGAACTTGTCCAAGGAGCAAAGGCTTATGTGCATGCATGTGTGTGTAAGTGTGTGGGGAGGGCGAGGGGGTGCCACCATCCTGGAATACATATCGGGGGGAATAATACTGCTCACGTAGGTCTGGGGCCGTTAAGGTCGGTATTTTGTTCATAGTTCATTGTTTCCCCGATCAATTTATCAGAGAGCTACAATGATCGTTCGAAAGGCTCTATTCTGCACCGCTAGTATTTTCTTCTTTAAGTACTTACATCTTCTAACCCACAGACAATGATAACTGGTCTAACTACCACCAGACACACTTTCACCTTGTGGTGAGCTACTAGGAAACTGTTTCTGGAGAGAAGGGGTTCCAGTTGCCAGAAGTTTTCCCTGGCTTTTTTTGCGAGGTGGTTGATATAGGATACTCACGAAAGTTGTTTATTTTAAGACCTAGGTAGTTTGTGCAGTAACACAGGAGATAACCTTTTTTGCTGGAACATTGATAGTTTCTTAATCCCTTTCAGACTTCCAAAGAACAGCACGACCCTGCTCTTAGACAGGTTGATTAGGTTGATCTTTATCCTCCAGTCGATGTAATAAGTGTCCAACTTAATGAAAAAACCGTGAAGGAGCTTCATAGTCCTCGATGTCTTTATGAATCTGGTGAATACCACAGTGTTATCCGTACTCATCATAACTTGACCCTGAGGTGATTTGAGTAAATCATTTAGATGAATGAAGAACAAGGTTGGTCCAAAAACTGAGCCCTGAGGAACAAGGTTGGTCCAAGGACTGAACCCTGGGGAACTCCACCTCTAATTGTTGTTTATTTCCTGTATGCAATGTAGGATCTAATCAGCTCAAAAGGTGAACGTTAGCACTGAAGATGCTGGAGCTTATGAAGAAAACTGATGTGACACACACTGTAGAACGCCTTGTTGGTGCCTAGCAAAACCTTTCCCGTCTTTTTCGCCCTTTATATGTGTACTTGACAAGTCTTCTTATCTGATGGCTAGTGACGTGCTTAGATCTATGGATCCTGAGGACAACCCGTAGACCTAACCCAACCCTTTTCACAGTACCTATCTTTAACCTCTCGTCAAGAAGTTTACCAAGAGAGAGCTCAAAACCCTCTAAAAAGGACATAACTTTGTTTTCCCAGAAGCGATTAAGCCAAAAGAATTCATTCCGGCAGTTGTGAACGTGATTCAAAATTTCCCACCCAATGAGAGGGACGCCGTCAGATATAAATGCGCGTCCCGTCTGGAACATGCCATCCTCAGCTACAACCCAAGAGTTTCAACAAAAGAGGATGCAACCCTGACCAAACTTAGAAAGGATCCGAATATTGATTTCGCTCTCACGAACCGTTCAGGCCAGATCGCAGTTTAGAATGCTAGTGAATACAAAGGGAAGCTAGAAGGCTTTATCGCCAGCTCAGAGTCTGTTCCCCAAGCAAGTAACCCTCTCATCTGCTGGATGGCGAGGATTAAAAGGACTTCCAAGATGGAAGCCCTGCCGGATGTGCTCTTAAACGCAGCCAAGCCCACGCCGGGTCTCTGCATCCCGAGGCTGTTCGGTCGAGTTAAGAACTATAAACCTGGTTTCTCGATCCAACCTATCGTGTCCAAGAAGAACGCGCCATCTGCGAATTTGGAATGAGCTATGACAAAATTCCTTGTAAACGTTTTTACCACCCACAGATCAAGGCCTAGTTTCCTCGAAAGATTTCGTCGAACGAATCAAGGGTCTGAAGCTGGCTGCTGGAGGCGTCATGGGGAGTTTTGACGGAGAGGTATTATACCCCACTATCTCTGTGAGTGAAGCAACGGTGAACCTCAAAAGGTCGTTGCATAATTCCGGCCTTTTACAGCAGGACGTCATTGATGCCATCGCCAAAACCCTTGACTTTCTGACTGAATCAAACTACTTCGTTTTCTGCACTAAGGTGTATTGGCAAACAAAAGAGCGCCTATGGGATCTGCTCTCTCAGGTCTGTTTGTGGAGGCGGTCCTTAGGCCGTTAAAAGATACCTTACTCAGCTCCGGTGGGCTCTCCCCGAAATTATGGCTGAGATATGCAGATGATATCTTTTTCATCGGTGGTCATGGATACGCGACCTTACAAACTTTCATTTATAAGCTGAATTCCGCCCACAGGAACCTAAAATTCACAGTAGAATACGAGTCGAGCGGGTCTCTGCCACTCTTAGACCTGCTCGTATCAAGAGATTCCTCGGGTGGCCTTACTACAAAAGTATTCTATAAACCTGCCTTTGTACACAATCGAATACTATCGACTTCAGCGGAACCTGTGTCGTACAAGTATGCACTGTTCAGACACAGAGTGAATCAGACGTTGGATATTGTGTCTATCCAAGAGAATATTCAGGAAGAATTGCGCAATCTTAGAAAACTGGCAAATGATGCTGGCTTTGACATGATGCGAGTTGAAGAAATCATTGGCAAAGCGTTTAAGAGGGCTACAAGCAAGACGCGAACCACTCCCGAGAGACAAGTGAAATTTGTCGGTGCCATCCCTTATGTCTTAAGACTGGCTTATACGATCAAGAACGCTCTAAGGAGGCTAAAGCTCATCATCGGATTTAAATCATCGAAGCCAATAGCAGCACTGCTATCTCCTGCGTGGGATAGAAGAGATCTCCTTGGGCCGGCAGGCGTGTATGCAATCCCTTTGGAATACCCTGACTGCTCCAAAAACTCTATATAGGAATGACAAAAAGATCTTTCAAAATCCGCATGGCGGAGCACCAAAGAGATATTAAAAATAAAAAGTTAACCACGGCGCTTGCTAAAAACGTCGAATCTTATGGTGCAAAGCCTATTTGGCCCGGCTTAATGAGACTAGTTCCCTACGACGGCCCAAAGTCTACAGCCGTAAGGGAATCTATTGAGATCTTGTCGCGCAGTGACGCTTGCAACACTGACATCACATCAGACCACTCTTTGATTTGGAACAAGGTCCTGGGCATCCAGCGCGAGAATGCGCGTTGAGTACCGTAACCACGTCGATGCCGATGACGTTCGTGCTTTACATCTCATGATTGTTTACACATTTTGTTTCGTGTTTTGTTCTGATTCTATTTTAGTCTATGTTCTGCAGCCCGATGAAGCTGCCCGTTGGCAGTGAAAGCTTGCATTTAGTTAGTATTTCTTATTACACCTATGAACGGAGATAATACAAGACTGTATTCTTGTGTGTAAGATAAGCTTCCACGCTTGTTAGGAATAACTCCTTTATCAACACAGAAACGGGACAGCTAACCGAGGAACACCTTCCCAAGAAACTTACCCAGGATTCCCAATTGCAAGATTGGTCGGTATTTCTGTGATAAGGTGCGATTGGTTACTCACTTGGCCATCACCACAACTAGTGCTTTCTTCCATTTCACCGAGAAATACGTTAACCTCAGAGCTACGTTGAATATTTCGACTGGTGCAAGGAGAAATCACTCAGGATGCATTTTTAATACTAGTATCTTTTCCGGAGGCTTTCCTCAACTTTAGCCGTTTGATGTGAGCTACCACTTCAGTTGTACTGAGAGAATGGTTTCTTCCGAGTTTGAGACATCAAGATTGAACTCGTCTAAAGCAACGCGGACATTGGCTGTGTCTTCCAAGTTTTCAATGCCATCACTGAGAGTAAACTTATCCTCCAAAGACTTAGCCAGGAGGCCTACCTTATGATCATCAGAATACACCACACTGTGAGAATCCAGTATGAGTGAAATTACTGATGGATGTGCAACAAGCTGTTTAAGAAAAAGTCCCGCATCTCTTTCGAAAGTAATTGTCTGAATCTGCTGCTAAATGTGTAAGCTTTAACAATATATTCAAACACAGAATTAGCACGACTAGAAAATGAAAGAAACAGAAAGCACAGGAACTTGCCACTCAGATAATGCATAATATGTTGGATAGGATATATAATTGTCCTATCGAATAACAAAAAAAGAGAACAATAAAAACTGGCGAGTTCCTATCCTAGACATTCATGCCCAGCTCACTCGGCAATTAGATGCGCTGTCGTCTGCGACAGAGTCAAAAATGTCATTTATGCATGCTGAAAGGTTTAACTTTGGATACTTTATTGAACGAAACAGTTTTTATTTCTTACCGTTTAGTTCACAAAGTTTTCCAAAGGATCTATACTAATTTCCGAGATCAACTATTTCAGCGCTTATTGCAGTTAACGTGCTTTTAAGCTTCGCAGATAATTTTTGATCAATTTCAAATAGAGATTGACTTTTTCTATCCCACAAATGTCACTGAAGGAGCTTAAAAATTCAGCATTATTGAAGCACTTATAATTGGAAGCAACAGTTCAGGATTTTCCGTTACCAGAAAAGCTTGGGCGATTCTTTAATTGGTCTGTCTCTTATTTCCAATGTTTATCTGTGTGGAGAGCATTTTGCATTGAGAATAATTTCTGACCCCGATGAACCACTGAATGGTTCCAAATTGAAGGCCACTGGATGGCTACAAACTCAGACCAGTGTTCCTCGAGCTACGCCTCAGTGATTGCGGCCCGGTGGGTCAGCGCCTTGTCCTATGAAACAGGCAATCGGCCGCAGGATGAGCGAAGGCCATGAAAGCGTGTAGGTGATCAGTCAACACATGCTGGTAGCGCGCAGCGGTTAAGAACCTCCCCAGACGCACTAAGGGACCTAAGGTGTCCCATAAGAAGACTTCCAAGCTATCACAGAACCACCACCGCCTTGAACAGAGCCGACCTGGCACGACGGGGCCATGGCCTCATGCTGTCTACGCCACGAACGCACCCTCCCGTCAGCTCGGTACAGATGAAAACGGGACTCATCTGACCACACGACGTGGAGCCCTTCTGCAGAAGTTCAGTTTTGAGGTTTCCGGCGATACATAGTCTAGGAGTTTCCGGCGATACAGACAAGGAGTAATGTGTGACGGCGAGTAGTCAAAAGAGGCACACGGGTATGGCGTCAGATCCCGTAGCCCATGGTATACAGCGTGCGCCGTACTGTTTGCTCGCTGATGCTTCTTGGGCCTCCGCCATTTAACCTGGATGCAATTTCCGTCGCAGGTGCCAAGTGGACGGTCTGTATGGGCCTGGGTAGTTTACGTCGACCGCGGTCATCAGTAGCGTGTGGTTGGCCACCACTTGCTTTCTGGGCGCTGGTCCGTCCGTCGAGGGCATACTCGCGGTACACCCTTGATACAGTTGCCCTCGGGAACACTACGGTTCTTACCACTTGGGAGACAGAATGACCCATTTGTCTTTCGTCGACAATGCGTCCACAATAAAGGTATCTCAGATCAGCACATTTGCCCATGTTCGTCGATTGTTATACACTGTTGGAAAACCCTGCTGTCCGCCTGTTCATGGCCTGCATTTGGTTTGGATCTGCTCCACTTTGCGTGGATGATGCACATGTCAACTGCCCATCACCCCTATCACTAATATTTTGTCTACTGTGTGTGTGTGTGCGTGTATGTGTGATGACTTCGATTTTTACAGGATAGGTTTATTAGGCAATAAAGAACAAATGATTAGCATTTTGGTGTCATACGTACCTGGTGTGCGTCGATATAGCTATTAATAGGTGTGGCCACCTCTGGCTTGTATCACCTGCTGTACGCGCTGAGGCACCGAATCACATAATGTGTGAATGATGTCCTGTGGAATATCCATCCAGGCCGCGTCCAAAGTTCATCAAGAGTTGCTGGAGGACGGTCGCACCGCTCCACCTGTCGTTTGAACATGTACCAGATATTTTCTGTGGGTGATAATTCCAGGGATTTAGCCGGCCACTGTACAAGAGGAACGTTGTTATCCTTGAGGAGGCATGTGTGTTCGCTTCAACATGCGTTGTCGCATTGTCCTGCTGAAATATGGCGGTGGGGACGTCCTACAGTTACGGAAAGCCGACCGGCAGTAGAATTGCATTGGCTTAACGGGCACTCGTTATGGTGATACGGACTCTCACGAGAGGTGATCTGCTTTCGTATCCCGATAGCACCGCAGGGCATAATGGTTCGTGTTGGTGCGGTATGCCTGGTTCGAATATACTCTTATTGACGCCTCTCCGCCTTTCGTCGGCAGATATAGATGCTGCCACCATTTTCGCTTAAACAGAAAAGCGTTTTGTCCAAGAACACAATAGTGTGCCATTCGTCACGCTACGCCTTTCATATGATGCTCCATTGCAGCCTGGCAGCAAGTTCCTGCGGTGTCAAAGGTAGCCTAAGAGGCCACGAATCTGCTGTCCGAACTGTAATAATCTGCGACGTTCTGTTACCGCTGACATGAGAGAATGCGTCACAGTTCGCCGCTGCTGCGCCAACGCCGTTGACGATGACGAACGCTCACGCAAAGACATCCTCATGAGATGACGGTTGTCCCTCGGCGTTGTCTGTGTACGACGTCCATAACTTTCTTTTCGTGTAACATGCCCTTCTTTGTACCTTTCCCTGCACACTCTTGCCACGATAGACAAACTGCGCTCCACACGACTGGCAATCTCCCAGAGGGAAGCATTGCTGTGTCTCATGCCGATAATACGACCTCTGGCGAACTTGCTGATGTGACTGTACTGTACTGCTTGCTGACTGTCTTACACGACGACAAGGCATCCATACCTACTACTGACTAAGCACTGACATGCCAACCCAGCCACGCTGTGCTTATAACAGAAAAACTTCCAGTTTCCGGTCTGTGACGTTGCGAATTTTAATTTGCCTTAACGCAGTACGCATGCACGAATGACGCCAAAATACTAATGATTTCTCCGATATTGCCTGATTAGCATATTCTATGAGAATCAAAGTTGTAGATTGTCTCCTTTCAGGTGTTCTCAATGCCACATTGCGGAATGTCTTTCAATCATTGAACTGGGAAGACAAGGCAATCAAGATTAATGGAGATTTTGTAACTCACCTATGTTTTGCTGACGTCACAGCGATTTTTTTTATTGGAGGTTTAACGACCACCGTGAACAACTCATTGGGTTATAAGCAGTCGCCCGTCCCTAATTTAGGGTAACTGGTTCCAGGGAAGGGAGAGAGCCAGTGCCATAAGACGCACACAACATCCATGCCTCACCGGGATTCAAACCCGGACCCCTTTCGGACGAATGATCAGAAGCCATCGCTTAGGCCACTGCGACTCTGTGGCGGCCATATTAATTTTTGCAAGAACCTCACAGCCTCCGAATATGATGCAGAAACGTGCTTACAAGAGTTAAGGAGGGAGGTTAAAAATGAACTTTCAGAAAGCAAAATCGATGTACAATGCTTTTACTAGAACTAAAGATTTTGAGACTGATAGAAAAAAAAAAATCTAGAGGTAATGGAACCTACGTTTGCCTTGTGCAACAGATATCAAGCAAGGATCATGTGAAAGAAAAAATTAATTGGCGTGTGAAACTTACTTGGAGAGCATTTGGAAGAAACGGTAGACATTACAAGACACATTTAAGATAAAGCCTTAAAAGAAAAGTGTTTAATCAATGCATTGTTCCAGCTCTCACTCATGAAACAGAGTATGGACCTTAACTAAACAAAAAAGAAAATAGGGAAGGGTACTCTTTATTTAGTATATTTTTAGTTGCATTATCCATTTCTTGGCTGCAGAAAACTCTCCGTTCCCTTAAAATTGTGACAAACAAAAGTCAAAGAACCGTGCATTTTTGATTATGTGAAATTCGAAATTTAACGTATAATCGCAAAAAGCGTGTAAATGAATTAAGTATAACCAAATTGAAAAAGCGATAGAAACTACAATAAAATATTGGGACTAGCGCAGAATTACGTATGAAAGTGAAAAACGTATAACCGAGGTTCAACTGCATTTATATTGAAGATAGCAGCAAAACGAACACCGCCGTGATGGTAATAAAGATTTCTTATATCGGGAACTCTTTGTTCCCTCTTTTCTTTTGGTAAATGTTCTCACCTTTTCCTGGTCGGACTGAAGAAGCAATGTGACGTCTGCATGTTTTAATGGAATAAACTAATTTTACATATTTTAGCATTATTGTTTGGATATAAATTTAAAGTGTAGGCTGCTTAGTAATTATGAGTTACGTTGATTTCAATTATCTGAATCCATTCTAAGGTATTGAAAGGAACAACATTGATTACCGATACCCCGTTCATGTCCTGGACCCCTTGACGTTTGTTGATGGAGGGAACTTCTTTGATTGCATGTCACACGTCTACTAAAGACGCGCATAAATAAAAAAAGAAATCAATTATGTTGGTGATCCATTTACATCGAAAATAAGGCCTTTAATTCCTAAAATAATTTCTTTTTCAGTTTTCGATGCAAATATGGTGATAAATTCACTTTGCGTTCTTGGCCACCTAACCTTACAGGTTTGTTATAGCCAGTTTCATAAAGTATTTACCATAATGGTGCTTCTTGTTTTGCCTACAATTCAATAATAGCTATTAAATTTTCGCCATGTGGCTCTGAAAAATAGTTCGTGATGTTATTTTAAAAGCTATATCAGATAAGGTTAAAGTAACGGGGAGATCAATAATTACTTTTCAGGTCTCTTCCCCAAGATTATTGTCTTCTGTAAGATCAGTATCTAACAATAATCGGAAGTTCAGTCTTTTTTCTATGAAATATATATGGCGCTCTCGTGAAAGTGACAGTACGATAGATCATCACGTGTGAGAAAAATCATTAGCAATCATTAATACCTCTAGCCTATGACTGGGTGTAACAAACTACGTCTCTGTCCGCAGAAAGCCAGCTGAACCCCCAATAAGCAATATCCAGTTTGAAAACAGACCCGAAAAGGATGGTTTTTTTTGTTCGTTTTGATTTGTTCTGTTTCAAGATTTAACTACCACAATGAGCAACTTTTATGGCTATAAGCAGTTGCCCGTCCCTTATTTGGCGTCACTGAATCTGGGGCCAACGCCATCAGACGCGTGCTCGCCATCCATGATGTCTCATCCTGGACTCGAGCCCTGTTACCATCTTGGATAGTCAGAAGTCAGCGCTTCGGACCACGCGGCCACCAGAGCGACCTTGAGGTTCCTTACGGTAAGGGTTATTAGAAAATCAGTTGCTTTTCTCATCTCGTGTAAAAGAGTTTCGGTTTACAAATTCCAAAACTAAGTATACTTTTATACAGGTCTCTAACGTCAAGAAAGTACGATACAAGAAAGGAATGATCATGATGAGGAGGACTAGGAAATCTTCAGTAAAATGTAGAATTAATCTTCAGTCAAATGATCACTATGCCTTGTAGAAAAAAGCGGTCTCAATATTATGAGCCTTTTCGAGGGATATTTCTCAAGAATATGCAGTATTTCGAATTATAATTTTTGGTTCATAATATTTATGCTACTTTCGAATTCGTATCGATCGGTTTTATTCTCCGCGAAAATATTTTGAACGATTTCCTGATCTGCACTTGCTGTTGAAATGCCAAAATAATCATTAGTAAGTAGCATCGTACTTGCAAATTTTAGGTAATTATTAGCGATTTCTTCCCTAATGTTAGCATTCTATTTTTTTTAGTTTGTAGAACACGATGTTCCTTGAGCAAAAAGATAGAACTGACTTAGACAGCAGTTTTCCACACCAACAAAGAAATCATTTCTAAAATCAGAATTATTGCTCTCAAATGTTTTTTTTTAATGATATGTTACCCACACAACCAAATAATCAAACGATGGATGGTATGTAAATTCCGAAGCTGTTAGCAGTTAAAAGACAGTTAGTGGACAAATAAAACAGTTGAGTCTGATGGTCAAATAAGAGAACATGCGGTTTGCTATTCAGGTCTCAGAAGCCAAATTGGCAACCGCATTCTGTGTCATCCATGGGAGAAAATCTCCAAACATAGCACTCATTACAGCGTCTTTTACCATAAAATAAATCTCCTTTATACTGTGTTATGTCTGTCAGTAAAAAACGTGGACAGGGGCGCGCAACGGTGCTCAATACTGTAAGTAAGACATAACTGTGGATTACTGATGACAGCAAAGTTTATGTTAACTTAGCTTGGTCAGGTTGAAGTAGTTTTAAGCTGCTTTCATTAAGAAAAACAAAAGAAACACTCTAATCGAAATATATATGAAAAGTATTCTAACTGCATATTTCCAAAATTCGGAAATTAGGGAAACTATATTCACAGATCAGATCATCTCTACTTATTTCTTGTTTATATCTGTCAGAGATACGCGCATCTCCCGCAATGGGTTATAAAAATGTTACACAGATTAATAATGGGCAGATAAGAAAAGTAATCTATTGGAGAAATAACTCTTTCATAATCATAAAATGCATATAGCGTATTAAATCCGTTTATTTTTATGGTGTAGTCAGCACAACGATTCACCAAGCTTTTGCACTCCACTGGGAGGCTTTTTCAAGGCAATGGTAGACATAAAAAGATATATATTTTTTTACCATTTTTATGTCTACCATTGCCTTGAAAAAGCCTCTCAGTGGAGTGCGAAACCTTGGCGAATCGTTGTGCTGACTTCACCACAAAAATAAACGGATTTAATACGCTGTATGCGTTTCATGATTATTCAAGTATGGTGTATTTAAAATAAAGTTAACTCTTTAATCATATAGAAAGGTGATGAAGCGCATAATCCTTATCGCATGCAGATGTCAGGAATAACTGTCATCAAAAAAACTCCTCAGAATACTCTAACACATTGTCCCAGAGGGCAAAACAAGCCTAATTATAACGAAGGGTGAATTAGGTCCGATTTTCCTACGAGTATGATAACCAACTGTTACTCCCCACTTGAGACATTGCGCTTCCAAGGAACTCAAGCCATTCATGCTGAGTGTTTCTGCGTGACAGTTAATCCCAATAAATAAATGGTAGACTATTGTTCAGAGAATTGAAATAATAAGACAAGCTAGACCAACAAGTTAATTGGAATGTGTTCAACATTGTTTCAGTACATTTTCGACTAAAACATTGTTTCATCAATAGTTTATCACATATGCCATTAAAACGGAAAATAGCTAATTTATTTTTTAAATATATAATGTGGAAGAAACATTCCTCTCATACGTGGAAAATACATCTTAATAATTAACACAGCAATCAATATCTCTGAATTGACTGTATTTACTGTTCCACACGTAATATCAATCACCTCAGAAAACTTGAAAATTTTCATCGCCTTGTAGCGGGAATTGATCCCGCATCTCCGGATATATGACAACGCTAGATGGCAGCACAGTTGCTTGATTAAGAATGCGGTCGGACTACTTTCCGCTACTCTTAACACTCAGATACTTGTGACTTTCTCGTCCTGGGTGGTATAACGGACAGTGTAATCGGGAGATGCGGGTTCGATTCCCGCTCCAGGGCGATGAAAATTTTCAATTTTTCTGAGGTGATTGATATTACGTGTGGAACAGTAAATACAATCAATTCAGAGATTTCTGATTGCTGTGTTAATTATTATTTTCTTTAAATTCTGAGAATAGGCTGTGTTACGAAATATAAAAACTGACAAAAGCCTAGATTCGAAGTAGGGGCTAAACTAGAGACTGAACCCTCGTGGGGATGGCGTGTGGGGTTTCGAAGATCCCGAATACGTAGCTGTGTTCGTGAGCGACGATTATCGACATGGGCTACTCTCGGAGGTTGGCAAACTTATTTTGTTCATGAGCAGCATGCCCCTGACTTTTTTAATGTTTAGGGGTTTAACAACTCCCGTGAGCAACTCAATGGGATATAAGCAGTCGCCAGTCTCTACTTTTGGGCCGTTGGTCCCAACAAGGGGAGGTGCCCGTTTCGTAACAAAAACACACCATCCGTGGCTTTCCGGGATTCGGACCGGGATCCATCTTGGACGAATATAATCAGAAGACAGCGCTTCGTACCACTCGATCACCGGGGAATCCCCTTTCTTTTTCTCGTGAAGGCTGATGAAGAAACATCTTAGTGGTGGGAACATTTTCGTGAATGTTTATGAGATAATTATTTGTGTTGCTGGCATTAAAGCGGAAGAACGTTTCTGTGGTGGCAACACGTTATTTAAAAACAAATTTAGTGGTAGTAACAGGTGTAACAGACACTGAGGAAGAACGTTTTTGAAGTGGTGACAGGGCGAAACATTTCAGATGCTTTCGACCCAATATTTTTTGTTGATGGCAACACTTGTGGCTTTTAACAAACAGATTTTTTCCTGTGGCAAAGGTTCCTCTCTGTTACACACAAGTAGCAGGGCTGACATTATCTCCTTGGAAGAGAAGATAATGTCAAACTGAAATGTGAAAGGAGATAATTACCCTTTTCTCAAGGGAATAACTTGTGAAAAACAGGTTTGTACGTGATTTTGATTGAACCAATCCACACTTCGTTCAATACCCTGATGCTGGAAGGCCGATTGCTTTCCTGATGCGGTTGGTCATTTTCAAGTGGGTTCGAGACCGCTTCGAACGTCTTTTACTGCGATTTATTTTCATTCGCGTGTGCTTAGTTAGCAGCTTAGGTTTTGGTAGTTTCTCCAAATTATTACTTATGGATGATTAACATTTATATTTACGTGAATTCCCTGAATCGTTAGCAACATGCTGTACTTATACACTGAGTGGCCACTTTATTATGACCACCTGACAGTTTTAAGCAAATGAGCAATGGCTGCACGCTGCTGACGAATCCACAACTTAAATCTTGGCCCTGTCTTTGGCAGCTGGAATGTACCTGGCCAAGGCAGCGGCCAGTGCGACATGAAGGCAGAGGGTGCTAAGAATCCCCGGAAGACCGGACTAGACTGCCATCTGATGCTGACCTTGGCTACGTAAAATGGACGCTCCCTATCTTCTGATTCAAGGCTTCTTGAATTGGAAGAGGAACTGCAAAGGATCAAGTGGGACATCGTCGGGCTAAGTGAGGTAAGGAGAAAAGGAGAAGATCTCATTGAACTGAAAAGTGGACATCTCTTCTACTATCGTAAGACAGATACTGGCAGAACGAACTAGTACTGTTGGATTTATATTAAACAAGAAACTGAAGGATAAAGTTGTAGAAGTTGAAAGTTCCTCTAACAGAGCTGCACGACTCGTTATCAAACTCTCGAGAAGATACAAGGCTCAGATTATTCAAACGTATTCACCCACCACAAGTCATCCTGAAGAAGAAATTGAAGAATTTTATGAGGAAATTCGTCATCTAAATAATAAAGGTAAGCAGCATTTGAAGATAATTATGGGAGATTTCAATGCAAAAATAGGGCAACGGCAACAGAATGAAACTTCAGTTGGTAAATTCGGTCACGGCAACAGAAACCAGCGTGGAAATACTCTCGTTGAGTTTGCAGAGGCAGAAGGGTTTTTCATCTTGAACTCCTTTTTCAAGAAAAAGCCACACAGGAAATGGACATGGAGACATCCAAATGGGACGACAAGGGAAATTGATTTTATTATGTGTGACAAAAAATTCGTCATAGAAGACTGCAGTGTGCTAAACAAGTTCAACACAGGTAGTGACCATAGATTGGTGAGATGTAAGATGCAATTCAACACTAAACTCGAACGTGTCAAGCTCATATGACAAACAAAATGTATTGACATAACGAACCTTAAAAACACCATAATACTTTTAAGTTGGAACTGAAGAACAGATTCTTTGCTTTAGAAGGCCTAACATCGGAAGGAGTGGATATTTCTGAAGTTAACAGAAAAGTAACCAAAGTTCTTATGGAAACAGCAACAAAATTAGTTGGGTCTAAGAAGAAGTTGCATGTGAACAAATTATCAGGAAAAACCACAATGTTGATGCAAAATAGAAGAGAGACGAGGACAACTAAAGAAGATGTGACTTCCGAAGTGGGATATATAGAGCTATGCAAGACAGTAAGAAAAAGTATCACTGAAGACGTAAGGAAATTCAACTGTGAACTAGTGAGGAAAGCAATTGAAAACAACCAAAGCCTAAAGATAGCAAAGGGACATCTCAGTAAGGGAAGAAAACAGATTATGGCACTGAGAAAAGAAGATGGTTCTGTAACAAGAAATAGAGGCGAAATTTTGACAAGAGTGAAAGATTTCTACTCCAAATTATATGAAAGGGATGATATATGTACTCCAGACATCATGAAAGGTACCAGTACCAGAGTTCTTCCAGTCCTCCTAGCAGAAGTTGCACATGCAATCAAGAACATGAAGCGGGGAAAAGCTCCAGGAGAAGATGGAATTACTGTAGACATCATACAAGAAGCAAGTGGAGAAATCGAAACAGTACTCGCCCAAATTTTTACTCGATGCTTTAATGAAGGGAAGATTCCTGAGGATTGGAACAACGCTACAATGATCCTGCTTCATAAAAAAGGTGACATTGAGGATATCAGGAACTACAGACCTATCAGCCTCCTATCAGTGGTTTATAAAATCTTCACTAAAGTTCTTTCACACCGTTTGAAGGTAACACTGGACATGGCTCAACCGAGAGAACAAGCTGGATTCAGGAGTGGCTACAGCACAATAGATCATATCCACGTACTGAGAGAACTAATTGAAAGAGCGAGGGAATATTAACTTCCATTGTGCATGGCTTTTATCGATTATGAAAAAGCCTTTGATTCGGTGAAACCATCAGCAGTTACAATGGCTCTGAAATCCTGCGGTATTGAAGATGCATACATTAATATTATTAATAACATCTATGGAAATGCAAGTGCAAAGATTCGGCTTTTTGAAAATACAACACACATAAAAATTGAAAGGGAGTGAGACAAGGTGTCACCATATCCCCGAAGCTCTTTAATGCCACGTTGGAAAATGTCTTTCAATCACTGAACTAGGAAAACAAAGGGATAAAGATTAATGGAGATTATCTAACTCACCTTCGTTTTGCTGATGACGTAGTCAGTTTTGCAACTACCCCATCAGAGCTACAGAGTATGATCCAGGAACTTGCTGACAAGAGTAAAGAAGTGGGATTAGAAATGAACTTTCAGAAGACATAAGTGTTGTTCAATGCTTTTTCAAGAAATGAAGATTTATCGATTGATGGAGAAAAGCTAGAGATAACAGACACATACGTTTATCTTGGACAGCAGATATCAAGTGAGGGTCACATTGATGAAGAAATTAATCGGCGTACAAAACTTGCCTGGAGAGCTTTTGGAAGAAACAGCATAATTTTCAAGAGCAATATGCCATTATGTCTTAAAAGAAAAGTGTTTGATCAATGCATCCTTCCAGTGCTTACGTATGGTGCAGAGACGTGGACCTCAACAAAAAGAGACATACAAAGGCTGCAGACAACTCTAAGTAGCATGGAGAGGAGCATGCTTGGTGTAACCAGGAGAGATAAGAAGAGGAACTCGTGCATCTGAAAAATGACAAGAGTGGAAGACATCATGATCAGAGTTAAATCCCTGAAATGGCAATTGGCTGGACATACTGCCAGAAGGACAGACCATCGATGGACAGCCGGAATGTTTGATTGGATTGCAAGGGACAGGGAAAGACCCAGAAGAAGACCACGTGGGAGATGGGTGGATTAAATTCGAAAGTATGCTGGAGTGACATGGAGGAGACTGGCACAAGACAGACCGTTGTGGAGGAAACTTGGGGAGACTTTCGTCCAGCATTGGATTGATAATGGTTGACAATGATGATGATGATGATATATTAAATGCTTTTAATTCGTGATACTGTTTTAATTTGTGTTAATCGTGCTCAGACGGCGGAATATTCCTATGTGTAACTCATAGCACGAAAATTTTATGCGTTGAGCTAAGGTCATTATGCAAACTGAAAAATAAGCTATTTTGTCTGACTGCTAAAATGGGGAAAATATTGGAAAAAAATATCCGATGTCATTTCTATCAGACATTCACAGAAAATTATATTTTTAGCAAAGAAACTAAAACGTCGAAAGAAGCTAGTTTGAAAGAAATAAACTCACCCCATGTAAATGCCAAGCGTTTCTGAAATGCCACAGGAGATAGTTAGTCACTTCAGGCAGCTACTTTAACCACAGAATGCCGGTTTCGAAATCCATTCGAATTGTGTTTAAAAAGAGAAAATTGCAATGTGAAATTATTCTAAAATAACCTGTCTGTATATACAAATCAGGACATTTTTAAATATTTTACAAATCGTAAGTAAACTTAAAAAAAAAATGGAGAGAGTAGCCTGGTACTTTTTGTAAATAATTTATGCTATGCATCTTTCGTATGCCAATATTTTTGTGGGTGTGAAATAAAACGAGTGATTCGAGGTCATACATTTATTTACGAATAACACACTGCATTTATTCGCGTCATTCACGATAACACCGAGCCTCACTACGGTACATAATAAGTGGAATTAAAGTATAACAACGGACAAAAAGATTTACTGTACTAATTCCTGACATTGAGCGGTACTTAGGTAAAAGGATTCATGAATGTTATAAGCGCAAAACTAATGACAGAAGATATGTGAATCATAAAAGTAAATATTTACTGAACTATGACGGCGGCAATAGTAAGTATATTTCGATTGTTTTATTTTTCATAAACAATATAATTATTTTAAATATTAAAATTATATATAACTCAGATTTAGACGAACGTAAGAAACGACCCTGATACCGATAAAATGTGATGTAACTCCGAATTGATATACTCAACACACACATTCGAAACAGTATATTGAATACATTACACAACCCAACATGATTCTGGGGTTTGCAAAATTTCTAGTATTCTATTGTAATTCAGGTATGCTGATCACGAATATCGCAAACGTTTTTCTCTGTCACCCACAGATTTTTCATAACTTCTCATGTTATTTTTGTTCATATATGACAAACATGAAAAATATTATGAAGTAATCTGTTATTTTTTTATTCTAAAAATTTAAATTTACTAGCTAAAGCAGATCGAGGCAGTTGGAAAATGATACAATTGATGGATGCATTTTAATTGGAAAGTGATACAATAGATGGCGCTTTTCTTTCAACGAATGAAACATTGTGTGTTTTTGCCATTTTGAACACTGTGTTTCAAGCGATAAGACCGAAGTGTATTTCGCTCATTTAAATTATTGTGCTGTTTGTTATTACAGCCTTATGGAGTCAAGAGACTGTGTTAATAGTCCTGATTCATTTTATTATATATGTGGTAGTTTTGTGGTGAAAAAAGGCAACGCAAATAACGGATTTTGTCAAAAAGGCGTATCAGGCTTATTTCGGTACAAAGTTTGAAGACCAGGACAAGAAATGAGCGCCACATCAAGTTTGTCACACGTGTGTTGAGCAACTGAGAAAATGGACTCAAAGAAAGAAAAACTCTCTTCCATTTGCTATTTCAAATGGAATGGCGGGAGCCAATGAGTCATGAGGAATGTTATTTTTTTAACCACACCAGTAAAGGGCTGCAATTGCGGACATAAATAATATTGTCTACTCAATGACTCACCTGTGCTATCACCCCTGTCCCTCATGGTCCCGATTTACCTGTTCCATCCCCTCCTACATCGTTATATTTTTCATCAGCTTCAGAAGTTCAGTTAAAATGCAGTGAAACTGGGGACTTGTACCGCAATCCTGAAACCAGTAGTGAACCACAGAAGTTTACACAAAGTGAATTACATGACTTGGTACGGGATTTAAATCTGCCGAAGGAAAGTGCAAAACCTTTAGGATCAAGACTCAGAAAAAAAAATCTACTTGCTCCAGGAACAACATTTTCATAGTATTGTGACGTAACAGCCAGCAGGAGGCACACGACATAAAGGCAGGTAGCAGTCAGAATGAACGTCTGCGTAGCTCAGTTGGTAGAGCGACTTGTTCCGGAATAAGCGGACTCGGGTTCGAATCCCGGCGTAGACCAAAAATGACGGAGAAATTTACTTCGTTATAATGGCGCCCGAACTATCCGGATGACCCGACCGTTCAAAATCTCGCAATGGTGTGATGTTATTTCCACACCGCGGGATAGGAAAAATCAGAGCAGCGCTTCGAAAAATAAATGTGTGTGACGTTGCATTCTACACACCAGATTGACTGGGAGTTCTCATGTGCACGTTCTACAGGCGATGGCTGCCTGCAACGATTCATAGTCACGGCTGACCCGTAGGCCATGCCCCCGGCCCTCTTTCGGGGGGGGGAGATGTGACGTACCTGCCAGCAGGGCGCACACGACATAAAGGCAGGTAGCAGTCAGAATGAACGTCTGCGTAGCTCAGTTGGCAGAGCGACTTGTTCTGGAATAAGCGGACTCGGGTTCGAATCCCGGCGTAGACCAAAAATGACGGAGAAATTTACTTCGTTATAGTACAGAGACCGAGAAAAGGAATTTGTTGAATATTTCGCCCAAGAACAATCGCTTGTATTTTTCAGAGACATTCCTGGACATTTGTCTTCCACTGTTCATGACCCATCACAGTGGAGATTGTTAATTGATTCTAGTAAAAGAAGCTTGAAAAGAGTTCTTTTTTGTATAATGGCAACATTTCCTTTTCAATACCAGTTGTTCATTCAGTACATCTGCAGGCATCTTATGAAAATCTTGACGTTCTCCTTAATAATACAAAACATCAGGAATACAACTGGCAAATTTGTGGAGATTATAAAATTCTGAGCATTATATTAGGGCAGCAAAGTAGCTAGACAAAAATGCCATGTTTCATCTGTGAATGGGACAGTAGAGCTTATAAACAGCACTGGATCACAAAAAAAAAAAAAAAAAAGAAAAAAGGCCTAAAAGAGAAAACTTGCTTCCAGGATCAAAGAACGTTTTCCACCCGAACCTAGTGGATCCGGAAAAAGTTATTTTACCACCCTTCCATATTAAATTACGATTGATGAAACAATTTGTCAAGGCTCTGGACAAAAATGGTGAATGTTTTCAATATTTGATTAACGTTTTTCTGCATTTATCAGATGCAAAAATCAAAGAAGGAGTGTTTGTTTGCCCAGATATAAGGCGGTTAACTAAAGATAAAACTTTTGAGGAAAAAATAAATAAAACAGAAAAAGAAGCAAGGGTTAGTTTCAGAAATGTCATTCAAACTTTTCTAGGTAATTACAAGGATCCTAACTACAGAGGCATCGTAACTATGCTAGAAAAGTTTAAGAACCTGGGTTGCAACATAGGCTTGGAAATTCATTTTCTGCATTCTCACCTTGACTATTTTCCTGAAAATCTTGGTGCTGTGAGTGAAGAGCAAGGTGAGAGATTTCACCAAGATATAAAATGTATGGAAAAACGATATAAACGACGATGGAATGTAAACATGGTGGCAGATTACTGCTGGGGTTTAAAGAGAGATTCTGATTCTGAAATTTCACCGTATCAGAAAAGCCGTAAATGTTCGTTTGACGGAGAAGTAAAATGATTTTGTAAGAACACATTAATTTTGATTAATTTTGTTTTTTATATATTTTTTCATTAACTATTTATTATCTTCACGCAAGTGATTTTTATTTAGATTGTATCAATATCAATCTAAAAAAATCACTTATATATATATATATATATATATATGGGATGTAAGGTCAGGTGATGCGTAACATCACAGCCTCTCCTTGACAAATGTCAACCCCGCCTTCTCGTGGTGCATCCTGTTCCCACTAAAGGGGCTCTGACGACCGCCCATAGCGGTATAACTATACCATCGGGATTAGAGGAAATTCTATCCCACACTCACCAACCCGCTTGGCCAGCGTGGTGAGTTATAGCCAAACCCCTCCAAAATGATTCCACAACTTAAATCTTGGCCCTCAGTCTCCGGCAGCTGGAATGTACCTGGCCAAGGCAGCGGCCAGTGCGACATGAAGGCAGAGGGTGCTAAGAATCCCCGGAGGACCGGACTAGGCTGCCATCTGATGCTGACCTTGGCTACTTACAATGGACGCTCCCTATCTTCTGATTCAAGGCTTCTTGAATTGGAAGAGGAACTACAAAGGATCAAGTGGGACATCGTGGGGCTAAGTGAGGTAAGGAGAAAAGGAGAAGATCTCATCGAACTGAAAAGTGGACATCTCTTCTACTATCGTGGGACAGATACTGGCAGAACTAGTGGTGTTGGATTTATAATAAACAAGAAACTGAAGGATAAAGTTGTAGAAGTTGAAAGTTCCTCTGACAGAGCTGCACGACTTGTTATCCAACTCTCGAAAAGATACCAGGCTCAGATTATTCAAACTTATGCACCCACCACAAGTCATCCTGAAGAAGAAATTGAAGAATTTTATGAGGAAATTTGTCATCTAAATAATAAAGGTAAGCAGCACTTGAAAATAATTATGGGAGATTTCAATGCAAAAATAGGGCAACGGCAACAGAATGAAACTTCAGTAGGTAAATTCGGTCATGGCAACAGAAACCAACGTGGAAATACTCTCGTTGAGTTTGCAGAGGTAGAAGGGTTTTTCATCTTGAACTCCTTCTTCAAGAAAAAGCCACACAGGAAATGGACATGGAGACATCCAAATGGGACGACAAGTGAAATTGATTTTATTATGTGTAACAAAAAATTCATCATAGAAGACTGCAGTGTGCTAAACAAGTTCAACACAGGTAGTGACCATAGATTGGTGAGATGTAAGATGCACCTCAACACTAAATTTGAACGTGGCAAGCTCATAAGACAAACAAAATCTATTGACATAACCAACCTTAAAAAACACCATAATACCTTTAAGTTAGAACTGAAGAACAGGTTCTCTGCTTTAGAAGGCCTAACATCGGAAGAAGTGGACATCTCTGAAGTTAACAGAAAAGTAACCAAAGCTCTTATGGAAACAGCAACAAAATTAGCTGGGTCTAAGAACAAGTTGCATGTGAACAAACTATCAGGAAAAACCAAAATGTTGATGCAAAAAAGAAGAGAGATGAGGACAACTAAAGAAGATGTGACTTCCAAAGTGGAATATATAGAGCTATGCAAGACAGTAAGAAAAAGTATCACGGAAGACGTAAGGAAATTCAACTGTGAACTAGTGAGGAAAGCAATTGAAAACAACCAAAGCCTAAAGATAGCAAAGGGACATCTCAGTAAGGGAAGAAAACAGATTATGGCACTGAGAAAAGAAGATGGTTCTGTAACAAGAAATAGAGGCGAAATTTTGACAAGAGTGAAAGATTTCTACTCCAAATTATATGAAAGGGATGATATATGCACTCCAGATATCATGAAAGATACCAGTACCAGAGTTCCTCCAGTCCTTCCAGCAGAAGTTGCACATGCAATCAAGAACATGAAGCGAGGAAAAGCTCCAGGAGAAGATGGAATTACTGTAGACATCATACAAGAAGCAAGTGGAGAAATCGAAACAGTACTCGCCCAAATTTTCACTCGATGCCTTAATGAAGGAAAGATTCCTGAGGATTGGAACACCGCTACAATGATCCTGCTACATAAGAAAGGTGACATTGAGGATCTCGGAAACTACAGACCTATCAGCCTCCTATCAGTAGTTTATAAAATCTTCACTAAAGTTCTTTCACACCGCTTGAAGGTAACACTGGACATGGCTCAACCGAGAGAACAAGCTGGATTCAGGAGTGGCTACAGCACAATAGATCATATCCACGTGCTGAGAGAACTAATTGAAAGAGCGAGGGAATATGAACTGCCATTGTGCATGGCTTTTATCGATTATGAAAAAGCCTTTGATTCGGTGAAACCATCAGCAGTTACAATGGCTCTGAAAACCTGCGGTATTAAAGATGCATACATTAATATTATTAATAACATCTATGAAAATGCAAGTGCAAAGATTAGGCTGTTTGAAAATACAACACACGTAAAAATTGGAAAGGGAGTGAGACAAGGTGACACCATATCTCCGAAGCTCTTTAATGCCACATTGGAGGGTGTTTTTCAGTCGCTGAGCTGGGAAAACAAGGGGATAAAGATTAATGGAGATTATCTAACCCACCTTCGTTTTGCTGATGACGTAGTCATTTTTGCAACTACCCCATCAGAGCTGCAGAGTATGATCCAGGAACTTGCTGACAAGAGTAAAGAAGTGGGATTAAAAATGAACTTTCAGAAGACAAAAGTGATGTTCAATGCTTTTACAAGAAATGAAGATTTATCGATTGATGGAGAAAAGCTGGAGATAACAGACACGTACGTTTATCTTGGACAGCACATATCAAGTGAGGGTCACATTGGTGAAGAAATTAATCGGCGTACAAAACTTGCCTGGAGAGCTTTTGGAAGAAACAGCCTAATTTTCAAGAGCAATATGCCATTATGTCTTAAAAGAAAAGTGTTTGATCAATGCATCCTTCCAGTGCTTACGTATGGTGCAGAGACGTGGACCTTAACTAAAAGAGACATACAAAGGCTGCAGACAACTCAAAAAAGCATGGAGAGGTGCATGCTTGGTGTAACCAGGAGAGATAAGAAGAGGAACTCGTGGATCCGAAAAATGACAAGAGTGGAAGACATCATGATCAGAGTTAAATCCCTGAAATGGCAATGGGCTGGACATACTGCCAGAAGGACAGATCATCGATGGACAGCCGAAATTTTAGATTGGATTCCAAGGGACAGGAAAAGACCCAGAAGAAGACCACATGGGAGATGGGTGGATGAAATTCGAAAGTATGCAGGGGTGACATGGAGGAGACTGGCACAAGACAGACCGTTGTGGAGGAAACTTGGGGAGACCTTCGTCCAGCAGTGGATTGATAATGGTTGACAATGATGATGATGATATATATATATATATATGTATATATCATCATCATCATCATCATTGTCAACCATTATCAATCCACTGCTGGACGAAGGTCTCCCCAAGTTTCCTCCACAACGGTCTGTCTTGTGCCAGTCTCCTCCATGTCACTCCCGCATACTTTCGAATTTCATCCACCCATCTTCCATGTCGTCTTCTTCTGGGTCTTTTCCTGTCCCTTGGAATCCAATCTAAAATTTCGGCTGTCCATCGATGGTCTGTTCTTCTGGCAGTATGTCCAGCCCATTGCCATTTCAGGGATTTAACTCTGATCATGATGTCTTCCACTCTTGTCATTTTTCGGATCCACGTGTTCCTCTTCTTATCTCTCCTGGTGACACCAAGCATGCACCTCTCCATGCTACTTTGAGTTGTCTGCAGCCTTTGTATGTCTCTTTTAGTTAAGGTCCACGTCTCTGCACCATACGTAAGCACTGGAAGGATGCATTGATCAAACACTTTTCTTTTAAGACATAATGGCATATTGCTCTTGAAAATGATGCTGTTTCTTCCAAAAGCTCTCCAGGTAAGTTTTGTACGCCGATTAATTTCTTCACCAATGTGACCCTCACTTGATATCTGCTGTCCAAGATAAACGTATGTGTCTGTTATCTCCAGCTTTTCTCCATCAATCGATAAATCTTCATTTCTTGTAAAAGCATTGAACATCACTTTTGTCTTCTGAAAGTTCATTTTTAATCCCACTTCTTTACTCTTGTCAGCAAGTTCCTGGATCATACTCTGCAGCTCTGATGGGGTAGTTGCAAAAATGACTATGTCATCAGCAAAACGAAGGTGGGTTAGATAATCTCCATTAATCTTCATCCCTTTGTTTTCCCAGTTCAGTGATTGAAAGACATTTTCCAATGGGGCATTAAAGAGCTTCGGAGATATGGTGTCGCCTTGTCTCACTCCTTTTCCAATTTTTATGTGTGTTGTATTTTCAAACAGCCGAATCTTTGCACTTGCATTTTCATAGATGTTATTAATAATATTAATGTATGCATCTTCAATACCGCAGGATTTCAGAGCCATTGCAACTGCTGATGGTTTCACCGAATCAAAGGCTTTTTCATAATCGATAAAAGCCATGCACAATGGAAGTTCATATTCCCTCGCTCTTTCAATTAGTTCTCTCAGTACGTGGATATGATCTATTGTGCTGTAGCCACTATTGAATCCAGCTTGTTCTCTCGGTTGAGCCATGTCCAGTGTCACCTTCAAGCGGTGTGAAAGAACTTTAGTGAAGATTTTATAAACCACTGATAGGAGGCTGATAGGTCTGTAGTTCCTGAGATCCTCAATGTCACCTTTTTTATGTAGCAAGATCATTGAAGCGTTGTTCCAATCCTCAGGAATTTTCCCTTCATTAAGGCATCGAGTGAAAATTTGGGCGAGTACTGTTTCGATTTCTCCACTTGCTTCTTGTATGATGTCCACAGTAATTCCATCTTCTCCTGGAGCTTTTCCCCGCTTCATGTTCTTGATTGCATGTGCAACTTCTGCTGGAAGGACTGGAAGAACTCTGGTACTGGTACCTTTCATGATGTCTGGAGTACATGTATCATCCCTTTCATATAATTTGGAGTAGAAATCTTTCACTCTTGTCAAAATTTCGCCTCTATTTCTTGTTACAGAACCATCTTCTTTTCTCAGTGCCATAATCTGTTTTCTTCCCTTACTGAGATGTCCCTTTGCTATCTTTAGGCTTTGGTTGTTTTCAATTGCTTTCCTTACTAGTTCACAGTTGAATTTCCTTACGTCTTCAGTGATACTTTTTCGTACTGTCTTGCATAGCTCTATATATTCCACTTTGGAAGTCACATCTTCTTTAGTTGTCCTCATCTCTCTTCTTTTTGCATCAACATTTTAGTTTTTCCTGATAATTTGTTCACATACAATTTGTTCTTAGACCCAGCTAATTTTGTTGCTGTTTCCATAAGAGCTTTGGTTACTTTTCTGTTAACTTCAGAAATATCCACTTCTTCCAATGTTAGGCCTTCTAAAGCATACATATATATATATATATATATATATATATATATATATATATATATATATATATATATATTCTATTAAGAAGAGACTGAAGCAAAAAATGTTTTTGGCTCATACCAAGTACAACATAGAAATATATATATATATATATACAGGGTGATCAGAATCGACCGCACAATAAACCTACTGGACGATTCCTCGTGGAGAGAGAACCCGAAAACCGTTCGCTGTCCATTGTCCGATCGGACGTCGCATTCCGGAGATATACGCGCAGAAAGTTCGTGACGTCACATCCGGTAAGAATACAGACATTAGAAATAACTTACCCAATCACTTTGACAGGAAACGTATAATTTATTGATGTGTATCACTACAACACAAATGATAAAACACGTGGATTCGTGTCAGATTACAACATGTGTTCAAAATGGCCATCTTGTAGTGCGGATTAGGCGGCAGCACGCAGATTAATAGACATCTGCACGCGTTGCAGCATAGCAGGGGTTACAGTTGTGAGGGCCGCGTGTAAGGTGGCCACTAGGTCGTGCAGGCTGTTGACAGGCCGTCGATATACCAGTTCGTTCAGATGACCCCAGAGGAAGAAGTCCAATGGGTTAAGATCCGGCGATCTAGCGGGCCAGGTGACAGGACCACCACGGTCAAGCCATCGACCGGGACATTACGTATCCAGCCACTGGCGAACATTTGCAGTGTAGTGCGCTGGTGCTCCATCATGTTGGAACCATAGATTGCTGAGAACAGCCAATGGTACGTTTTCCAGTAAGTCCGGCAGAACATCACGTAGAAACACTATGTAGTTGGCAGCTGTGACACGTACGGGAAGAAGAAATGGTCCCACTAGGATATCGCCCACAATACCACACCGGATATTAACACCCCACAGGACTTGGTTAGCGTGTTCACGTGTTGCGTGCGGATGGTACAATGCCCAAACATGACTATTATTGGTGTTGCAGATACCCTACCGTGTAAACCTTGCTTCATCAGTCCACAAGATCCGGCTGATGAAACTATTATTGGCCGCATCCTGCTGTAGCAGCCACTCACAGTATGCCTGTCTTCGAGGATAAACCTGTGGTGATAGCTCCTGCACCCGTGTGATGTGATCTGGATGCAGGTCTTCGTTGTGTAGAACGGCAAGTACGGTATTTTGGTGCACACCGAACGGTCGTGCGATCGCACGGCTGATGGTCGTTGGATCCTCCTCTATGAACTCTAGTATGGCGTCCTCGAGGGATGGTGTTCTCACAGAGGGTCCAGCGCCACTGTCTATACTTGAACGTGGTGCGACATTGCATGTGTCGCGCATTCGAGCGTCAAACCACCGTATGACCTGGGCGTCCGGGTGCAGTCGTGCTGGGTATCGCTCGCTGTAGGCCCTTGCTGCACGCAACGCTGAACCATGGCACTCCCCCAATAGGAGATACATGTCACAATACTCTCTCAAACTGTACGACATATCGCTAACCACACTACTGTCAAATGTACCAACGCAGTATGAGCTTAACTGCTACCGTCGCCAACCCTTTTCATCCCTACCTACCGTATCGCGCAGGCATAGAACTGATGGTTTCACGCCACCACATGCTTCGAATTTGCATACCCACCCCGTGCCGCATTTTTAAATGTTGATTGTCTTTTTTCTTTTTTTTTTGAGGATTAACGATAACTGTGAGCAACTCAGTGGGCTATAAGTAGTTGCCGGTCCTGAATTTAGGACCACTGGTTCCAGGGAAGGTAGAGAGTCAGTGCCGTAGGACAAACACAACATCCATGCCTCACCGGGATTCAAACCCGGACCCCTTTCGGACAAATGATCAGAAGCCATCGCCTTAGACCACTGCGCCTTGATTGCCTTGTGATACGTGCGTCTGTATGACTATGCACGTCGCTCTTCAACGAGCCTGAGTGTTACCTGATGGGACGTCACGAACGTTTCGGCGCGTATATCTCCGGAATGCGACGTCCGATCGGACAACGGACAACGGTTTTCGGCTTCTTTCTCCACGAGCAATCGTCCGGTAGGTTTATTCTGCTGTCGATTTTGATCACCCTGTATATATATACACTATATTGATAAAATGCACCGGACACCCGTTCAAAAAACAAATGAACCTATCCGCTGCGTTGTTAAGATGCGTGGTATAGCTGCAAGCGGTATAAAAACAAGCCTGCAGCTGACCGTGATCGTATCGCACTGTGAGGTTGAGAGAAAATGTCGCGGCGGGAGAGAATAGACTTTGAGAAATAAAATATTGTTGGGTGTTATATTAGTGGGTTGTCCATGAGAGAAACCGAGAGGCGTTTAAACATTCCCAAGTCAACTGTTTTGGATGTACTGAATAAGTGAAAGACACATGGCGTGCCTGAAGCAGTGATAGAAGACGTCGAAGCCTCAGAGAGTCGTTACAACTAATCGACGGAGTACTGCACAAAAACCTCGGTGTACAGATGAGTAAAAATGCTGGAACCTAGGTATGTACACGCACCATTCGCAGAGAACTTCATTCCATGGGTTACCGTGGTCGTGCGGTGGCTCATAAGCCTTTCATCTCCACTCGGAATGTTACACGTCGTTTAGCATGGTGTAAAGAACATTTATCGTGGACCGTAGATCAATGGAAACGGGTCCTATGGACTGATGAATCCAGATACACGATCTATCAGTCTGATGGCTGTGTGTGGGTATGGCGGCAGCAGGGGGAACGCGATTTACCACAGTGCACTGTTCCTACGGTCAAGTTTCGAGCTGGCAGTGTACTCGTGTGGGGGTGTTTTTCGTGGTATGGTCCCGGCCCATTGGTTATCGTGGACAAACCTGTTAGCCAGCACCTCTACCGCGATATTCTGAACAAGTATTCCCTACTAACTCTGTGGCAATTCTATGGAACCGAACCTTGTTGGTACCAACAGGATAATGCACTGAACCATGAAACAAGGGCTGTTACTCTGTGGTTTGACGATAATTTCGTATTGTGTGTGGCCTGGTTAGCACAGAGCACTGATATTAATGTCATAGAGCCCCTATGGGATGAATTAGAGCACCGCATAAGAAGTTTGGAACAAAAGCCAACTAAAATACTAAGAAACATTTAGCGGCAGCATTATGTACTTAATGGAAGCGCATGCCTATCGCTGTGTTCGAAAACCTTGTCGAAAGCATGTCTCGAAGGGTCAGTGCATGCATTAAGGCCAAAGGTGGACCGACACCGTACTAATGTATGCCAATAAATGCTATGTTGTGTTTCTCTTCTAGGTGTCCGGTGACTTTTGTCAATATAGTGATATATACCAAAGACCTTTAAGATACATAGACTGGAAAACTGTAAGTTAACCGTGCGACATTTGAAGTTCAGCGTTGTACGGCGAGAAACTGTCACATCTCGTTGTTTACTAAAGTCGTTCACGTGTTTGTATTAGTTACATCCATTTGTTTATATATACACTGAAGAGCAATTGAATTAGAGATATCTGTCTAGCAACGTGTAGCATCACCTTTCACCCTGATGACAGCGGCGATTCGTCTCGGCATGGACTCGACAAGACACCGGAAGCGTTGGGAAGCTATACGTATCCACGACCCCTGAACAAGCTCCCACAGTTCACGAAGATTTGATGGAGGGGGTCAGAGCCTCGAACATCTCTCTTGATGGCATCCCAGATGTGCTCGATGGGATTGATGTCAGGTGACCTAGCTGGTCAAGGAAGCGAGGTCACGTCGGTGAAGTGTTCATCCAACCATTCGGATACAATTCGAGAGCGATGGCATGGTGCATTATCTTGTTGAGGGATGAGGTTCCCAGTGGGATGTTGAAGACACACAAACGGGAGCAAATGGTGGTCCAGGATATCCCTGGAACGTTGACCTGTGAGGGACGATGTCACACGTACCAGGGGTTGCATTTCAGTCCACGTACACAGGCCCCAGAAGAGATGCCACCATCACCAGCTTGAAGAGTACCCTACTGGCAAGAAGGATCCATCGCTTCATGTGGTTTGCGCCGTACTCGTAACCTGCCATCTGCATGTACCAACGTGAATCTCGACTGATCAATCCAGGCAACATTTTCCCACATGCCTAGGGTCCAGTGACGAAGTTCCCGGACCATGCTAATCTTTTAACCCTGTGATTTGCGGTCAGCAGCGGTACCCTCGTGGAACGATGGCTTCTGTAACCCATAGCGAGAAGATGGTTCTGGATGGTGTGGCTGCTTACACGTTTTTTTTGCACCAGCGTTAAATTGCCGAGTGATTTCTTGCACTGGGGTCCGTCTATCCGCTGTTACAAAGCGAGCTAGCCGACGATAACCCCGCTTATCCACACGCTGTTGTCCACGGCAGTTGGCCCTTGCAGGGATGGTTTTACAGGATTCGACGTACTCACGGTGCACCCGTGACACAGTGGCTCATGAAAATCCCAGTGCCTGCACGACTTCCGAGATGGAGTGACCCATTCGTCGGGCCCCGACAATTTGCCCATGATCAAATGCGTTTAGATCCTTCGTCTTACCCATACTGCGTCCGACTCTTACTGATTCCCGTCGCATCACTCCTCATATTGTCGGATCGCTGCATACGTCATGTCGTTTCCGTTTGCAGGGCCGCCCACAGCGCCACATTTGCACAACGCCAGCTGTCTCTAATTCAATTGCTCTTCAGTGTATAAAACCAGCAAAATTTATTATTTTTCGTTTTTATAATAGTATGTATACAGAGGTTCCAAGGAAAGTCCTTATTCAGGGCAATAATTGCAGAAGCAAGGGTCCGAGTGGTACACAAGTTAAGTCTATGTACAGGAAAGGGATGATGGCCGGTAGAATGAAAGCTATTGGAGCGCCCCTAGCAGCAAAGGTAAGAAGTTAAGAAACCTAACTAGCGAACAACGAGAGATAGAAACAAAATTCCAATTACAAAGTTGTAGCGCATCGTCTAATTAGTAGGAAACAACATATGGTGCTCAAAAATTCTGAAAATGAACGGGTCAAAATGCTGATAAATTGCACGCGGTCGCTGGATGGTTAGGCAATACAAAATACTGGCCAACGATGGAGAACGATTTAAATACGTATGTAAATATTGATAGCTACGTAGTAGCCTGCCGGTGAGATAAAATACCGAGGCTGGGTATTTGCACGTCAGTCTACATACACGTTGCAAACACTGATGGCGGGCTACTCGAACGCTAAATACTGTGAAATGGTCGTGCTTTATGACGATTGTCATTGCAATGCCCACGAAGCTGCAAGGCGGTATGCCGAGCGTTTTCCGTCTGGTCAACATCCAACTGCAGCGACTATTAACAACTGTGTTCACCGCCTCCGAGAGACCGGAAGCACACAGGCACGTCCGTGATCGGGCAGACCTATGGGTTCGGTTGTCACAGTGCATCCTGAGGCTGTCCTGGGATATGTTCTTGCCAATCCCAACATTAGTACCACAGCAGTCGCCGAAGCATGCGGATTAACAGCACAATGTGTTTGGCAAAACCTGAACGAGCATGGACCTCACTCGTACCACGTTCAACTAGTGCAACGTTTGATGGATGGAGACCAGGGAAGGCGTTTCGATTTCTGCAACTTTATACATAACACGTTGGAGGTCAATCCAAACTTCATGGCCGATATCTTGTGGACAGATGAGTTCCGTTTTACACGGGATGGGATAGCCAATCGGCAACCCATCTATGGGGCGAGCTGCTCGACATCAACGACGTTGGGAAACTAACGTTTGGTGCGGTATTTGGCGAAACACACTAGTTGAACCCACGTTCTATGATGGGACATTAACAGGTCAGCGGTACTTTCAGCTCTTACGGGGCCCGATATTTGACTTTCTGAATGATCTTCCTCTCAGAGATCTGCTGCGCATGTGGTACCAATGTGATGGTGCACCACCTCACATGGCAGCTAACGTACGAAGTTTCCTGGCTGAAACATTCAGACACCAGATAATTAGTTATGGCGGTACGGTGGAATGGCCTCCGCGGTCAGCGGACTTAACACCTTTGGACTTCTTCTTGTAGGGTTACTTGAAGGAACATGTGTATGCTACAGAACCTACTAGTCTGGAAGATTTACGACACCGCATTGTGTCTGCGTGTAACACAGTGGCACCTGCCATGCTAGATAATGTGCGAGAAGCTATTCTTACACGCCTCGGAATGTGCAATGTACAACCGGTTCGAAGTGGCAGATGGTGGCTACTTCGAACCGGCTGTACATTGACTTCACGCACATGTGCTTTGTGCCTGTAAGTAGGCATATCTCCTGTAAACATTTTTCAGTATTATAAATAAGCCTGCTCAGCTTCTGTCTCCTGTCATTATTTTTGTGTCTGTTTCACCAGCTTTACCGATTTCGAATTAACAGCATTTTGACCCGTCCATGTACATAATTCGTGCGCACCATATGTCGTTTCCTAATAATTAGACGATGCGCTACAACTTTGTAATTGGAATTTTGTTTCTATCTCGCGTTGTTCGAGAGTTAGGTTTCCTAACTCTTACCTTTGCCGTTAGGGGGAGCTCCAATAGCTTTCATTTGATCGGCCATCGTCCCTTTCCTATACATAGACCTAACATGTGTACCACTCGGACCCTTGCTTCCGCAGTTATTGCCCTGAATAAGGACTGTCCTTTGAACCCTGTATATTGTAAAGTATTTCAGAAAATAATATAGCCTGGTTTAATGAGCTAAACAAATTTTTGATTAAACAAACCTTTTTAATGAGCTACAAATTTTTCAGTTTATACAATTCTCTTTTCCGAGTTTTTTAATCCCCGATATTTGAAATTGTCTAAACTCTAAATAATGTGAAGAGGGCATTTCTTTCTATCATCTTTAAGTTTATTTAATTATTCTCCCGTTGTGTAGCTATTACGAACTCATAATACTTCGGGAAAAACCTCCAAGTAAAAGTTTTTTTCTCGGCAACTTCTCTTAAGAATAAACAAATGGCCACGTTAAAATGACTTTCGACATTACTTAGAGTGTGAAATAAGAATTTCATGCAACTACATGACGCAGTTTGCGAGAAACAGAAGAGGAAATATATTTTACACGTAGGACAAGCGACGTTTCCCTTCAGTTATTTCGTATCCACCAAAATTGCGAAAATGGTGTTTTCTTTAATCGTAAGTTAAAAGGTGCAACGCTCAATTTATCCGTCATTGAAAAAAAATAATATGCAGTATTATAACAACGTAAAATTCCTTCTTTCTCGCAGGTAAAAGAGCTTAATTAACGTTGTTTACATAGGAACCATGCCGTTTTGCCGTACAAGCTCTGCGATCAAAATGTCGCCAACTGCTGCCACTCATTTACAAAAGAACGTCCAGTGTATGCATCTTAAAGGTCTTTGATATATACAGCATATTCACGATTTTGTTTTCACGATTGTGAAAAATACTTACGTGACAAAGAAAAATAAATGTTATTTTTGAAATCAGCATAGCAAAATTAATCTAAATCACTTGAAGTAAGGTAAACCCCAGTCGAAAAGTTAAATTTTGCAGGGTAGTGTAATTTTCAGTATGCAGAAATTCTGTGATATATCAGTTATCAGCTACTGTTTTTAAAAATTGCAAAACCAAGAAAGAATCGCGCTATTCAAATGAAATTTATATCGCAGATTCTTCATGTTACAGGAAATAAGTGATTACATTTGTAGAGCTATGCAAGATTTTTTCGTTCAAAATTCAGTATAGTGTAAAGCCACCTCGAGCACAGCCTCCGTACGGCGTGGTATTGAATGGAAGATGTTTTTGATATCATTCTGGTGAATTTTCTGCCACGCTGCTTCTATGCGAGACCATAGTTCATTAGTAGTGACTGGCTGAGGCGCTTGACGGGCCAGTCGATCGGGTACATATCCGGCGAACGTGCAGGCCAGGGAATGAACGGAATATTCTGTGTATGGAAGAAGTCTTGGACATTCCGGGCCACATGTGGCCGAGCATTGTCCTGCGGGAATTTAGCGCCAGAACAACTCTGAAGGAAGGGTACCACCTGTGCCTCTAAAACATTCCTGATGTATCGCTGGCTGCTGAGGGTTCCCTCAATTCGTATCAGGCGATATTGCGAATTGAACCCATTGGTGCCACAAGTCATAAGACTTGGCGTTCGGCCGGTATGACGCTGCGAAGTGCACGCACTCTACAAGGTGGCGTTCACCACGATGTCTTCGAACATGTATGTGACCAAAATGGGTGCAGCAATTTGAATTGTGACTCGTCAGAAAACACGACCTGCTGCCAATCAGTACGCCAGTGTTCGATGCCTCTTTGCATCCTGAGGCGTCTGTGGTTGAGGGTCAAAGGAATATCCAGCAATGGGCTGCTTGCGACCAGTCGTCTGTTTAGCAGACGACGTCGAACTGTGCTGGAGGACAAAGCCTGACCTGTAACAGTGCTCCATTGCTGCGCTATTACCGTAGATTTCGCTGTGCAATCGATCACTGCCATACGGTACAGGGGTCTGTCATTCTGTGCAGTTCGTACTATTTAGCTGCCCATTTCCCAGATTTCTGTGCGCCCGAGGCTAATCTGTCTACTGACGACACGTTTGCATCACTGTACTAGCGTTTCGTCCCGTACAAGAGGCCATTTTGCTGTACAAAAAATACAGCTTCTCTCATTTAATAATCCTTCCTTGCTCAAAGCTCGTCAGGTGTGCACAATGTCACCTTCTTCGGCGACGGGGCATAGTGAGACCCAAGAAACACCCTTTGGACTCAATGTCGCCTCTTCAATGATTGCAACATCTCGTTTGAACCACCTCTTTATACCGAAGACCGGACAGCTCAGAGAGCGCTCCTGCGAAACCTTATGCACATTTTAACTGATATTTTAATCATTTACATGTCCCAACCTGTTGTACATATCCTATAAGTTTCAAGCAAATACCGGCTGTCCTTCATGGTGCTGCAATTTTCACCAACAGTATTGTAATTTTATTAATACAGACATTTGACGTGGACTAGGAACAACAAACAGAAGTCATCGCTCTTTCCACGTTTATAAGTGAGTCACGGAAAAATTCTCATTGGCCGCCACCGGGAACCGAACCCAGGGTCTTCCAGTTACCCGTGGGATATGCTTCCACTGCACCACAGCGGTCTCGAATTCCTCCAGACTCACGCACATTAACTGCAAAGCCAATTTGGCAGGTTGCTTCGTGGAGCCCTGCACAATGCTGGGGATTCACCAAAGATGGTTAGCAGCAACTGAACAGATAATTAGAAGGCGAAGGAATAATTAATACAGACATTTGACGTGGTCTAGGAACATCAAACAGAGGTAATCGCTTTTTCCACGTTTATAAGTGAGTCACGGATTCACCATCTTTAGTGAATCCCAACATTGTGCAGGGCTCCAAAAAGCAACCTTCCAAACTGGCTTGGCATTTAGTGTGTGAGTCTGGAGGAATTCGAGGCTACTGTGGTGCAGTGGAAGCATATCCGGCGCGTAACTTGAAGACCCTGGGTTCGATTCCCGGTGGCAGCCAAGCGAATTTTTCCGTGACTCACTTATAAACGTAGAAAGAGCGATGACCTCTGTTTGATGCGTAATTTTATATTGAATTCAATACAACAAACATTTTTCAGATTTATTGAAAAATGACATAGGTAAGAAAATTGTAAAGGGAAAAAAAAGTAGTTAAGGTGCCCGAGTGGTATGTGGCGCTGGCTACTAATCGTTAGCCCGAGATCGTTCCGGGCTCGAATCCCGGGTGAAGCATGAATGGTGCGCCTATCTTACGGCACTGGCTCGCCTCCTTCCTTGAAACCATTAGCCTCAATTAGGGACTATCTCACTGAGTTGCTCCAGATGGGTGTACTTCCCCACCCTGAAACAAAACTCGCAAGCATGAGGATTGAATGATAAACGAGCACTATTTCAAAAAATGTTCAGAAATTTATTTACTACTGGATGTCGATTAATAATTACACATTTTTATTTATTCTCTTACTTATTTTAAAGAAAATTCGTGTATAAGCGCCTTTTTTTGTTGAGCTTGCCCCGAGATTTACAAATCTCGACGCCTATGGATATGCTTGAAACGAACTGGAAGTAGTCAAAATTAATTCTATCATAAGAATATACACTATATTGACAAAAGTCACCGGACACCTAGAAGAGAAACACAACATAGCATTTATTGACATAGATTAGTACGGTGTTTGTCCAGCTTTAGCCTTAATGCATGCACTGACCCTTCGAGACATGCTTTGGACAAGGTTTTGGAGCACAGCGATAGGTATGCGCTTCAATTTAGTACATAATGCTGCCGCTAACTGTTTCTTAGTAGTTGGCCTTGGTTCCAAACTTCTTATGCGGCGCTCTAAATCATACCATAGGTGCTCTGTGGGATTATGATCAGGGCTCTGTGCTGGCCAGTCCACACACAATACGAAATTATCGTCAAACTACCACGTAACAGTCCTTGCTTTATGGGACGTAAGTCGTGTCTGTTTTGAGCTTCGTGTTTCGCCGTCTACTGAGTGTGTTTTGTGTGCTCTGTCGTTTAACTTTTGTGCGTGCCTTCAAGACGAAGGTTGTATCTTTCATTTAAGACATCTCCCGAGTCGGTGAGTACTATTTTCAATTAGCTATCAGCACTTTATTTTCTCGACCAGTTGGTCGTTTTTACTAAGTTAGGCCTCGCCATCGGCGATAGCGACTGCTGATAAGAGCAGAATTCCCGCTCTCGTCACAGCCTCTCCTACTACGTCGATCCTTATCTCTGACGGAGCAAACCAATCAGCGTCCGACCTTGATGATAGGGAATATCGCCCTCCTCCTGATGCCTATTGCTCTTCTTCTTCTACGCTTCAACTCTCTGACTCCACCACCCCTCCTGGTGGTGAGGCTATGACGTTCGTTCCTGATGCTACCGATGACGTAATGGATATCTCTGAGGGCGTTGCTTCTCTGCCCTCGGTAGCCGTGCCCAGCGTTGTGTCAGCTCCTTCATCCAGCGCTGCACCTCTGCCTTCCAATGGAGGATTGCCTTCCCACTCTTATTCTAGCGTTGCCTCAGGTGCGTCCCTTTCGACGCAATCGACTCGCCTTCCCCTTGCAGATGCCCATGTCCAGATACATGGTGACTCACTTCAATTGGACGTTCCGCACTTCTCACCCGCTGCGCAGGAACTTCACTACACCCGCGAGTTGGGAGTGTGCCTAGATGCTCTTCCGAATACACCGCTGAAAGTCTATTGTGATACGCTCCTTGCTTTTCTTCCAGCCGGAGCCATTACTCACCTCACCCGCCGGCCGCGGACGGTGATTGTTTATTTCACATCCAAAGAGCATGCAGACACGCTTCTAAACTTTGGTCTTGACCTGGGAGACCACCACCTGGAAGCTGAACCGATTTCCAGGCGCCCTGTTCAGGTCTCCTTGCATCCGGTGCCCCCCGAAATCTCGGATGCGATGATATGTACTGCACTTAGTAAGTGTGGTAAGATTGTTGGTCCTGTTATCACACATTCAGCTGCGCCCAAGGATCCTGCAAATAAGAATGTTCGTAGTTTTCTCCGGAGTGTTCGACTCATCTTTCCATCAGAAGAGCATCTCCGTAAGTTCCCACGGATCCTAAACGTCCGATGTGGGCAGCTCTCCTACAGAATTGACATGCTAACATCAGAACACTGTGCTAATTGCAAAGAACTTGGGCATCAGCGTGCTCGATGCCCCAACAACCAGTATCCAGCTCCCACGGCTTCTACAGTGCCTACCGCCTCTAAGCAGCCTCCTGCTACATCTCGCTCTCGACCTGCACCGTCTTCAAATGTGCCAACTGCCCCAGGGCCGAGTTACACAAAAAGTATATCTACAGCCTCTCGTCCACGAGCGTCTTTTGATGCTGATCTCACCTCCCACCTTCAATTTCCAGTGCTCACCTCACCTATTACTCCTCATCCCGTGGCAACATCGGGAGACTTCGCCGCTGGTTTCCCACCAGTCTTCACTGTTGGGGTCTCCGAGTGTGACGGCGGTGCCGATAACTCCTCTGACTCTGCGTCAGCTTCCCGAGCATCGTCGCTCCCTGGAAAACGAATTTCTGGCACTCGTACAGGTACCCGACGTAAGAGGAAGAAGAAGAAATCTTCCTCTGCGGATGGGCAACCGTTCCGTACTACCAAATCTTCAGGAGATATCTCTCCCTCTCCTGCGCCAACAGAAATTGAAAGGGACACTGATGATGATGGGTCTCCGCCTTCGTTTGAGGTCTTTTCAAGTGTTCTCTCCAAATGTGGTGCTCCTTCAGAACCTCTCAATCTTGGAGATTACTATCAGTTTTGCACCCACACCACGAACCTGGAGTCGACGTATGACTACCTCCGAGAGCGCGAAGACATTCTTCCCGCGCTGCTCCTGCAAGCCGGATGCATTGCTAAGTACCTTCGTGGGTTTGTTCGTGACCCCTGCACCACTCATGGACCCTTGGCTGCGTAAACCGATTACAACAGCTCCTGAAAGTTGCTCCGCGACTCCTCCAACCAACGACTGACCAGTCCATTCAAGGTCACGACCCTTAATTGCAGAGGGTTCGCTAGCCCCCTAGCGAATGCTCTTGTAATGGAAGACCTCTCGCCCCTCGGGGCCGATCTGTTACTACTACAAGAAACAAACTGCCATTCCTCCACTCTGTTTACTCGCTGGCGTGCTAGCGATTATGTGTTCCATCATGCTTTCCGCTACTCATCTCATGGTGGACTTGCTATCGGAATACATCAACATTTCCGATCCACCCTCACTGCACTCTCAGTGCAGAACTTATGCCGAGATTTACTCCAGCAAGTCTCCTTCACAGTTGGCGGAGCTCGATTTCACATCTTTAATGTGTATATTCCATGCACCTCTATTCATTTATCCATCTTGTTCACCAAACTCCGTAAAGCTCTCTCGAAAGTCTCACCTTCGGATCGTGTGCTCTTGGGTGGAGACTTCAATTGCACCCTTGACCCAGCTCTGGATCGCTCTCCTTCGTCACGAGAGCGTCGGACGGATCTCGTCGCACTACTCCATGACCTTGTTGCTGATTTCTCCTTCACCGATGCTTATAGGCGCCTTCATCCACAAGAGACCTCACACACGTGGCGCTCGTCTGGGAGTCAGCTTCCATCAACTGCACGCTTGGATCGGGTTTACGTTTCCACACCGCTTCTTGCGTCTATTACTGAGTTGCAACATCAACCTACTGCTTCCTCAGACCACTGCACGGTCACCCTCACAGTGTTTGTTGCAGCGTCACTCCCTCGGACTGTTCGTCCGTGGACATTTGACTCCAATCTCCTCACTGATCCTGAATTTTGTGCCTCTGTCCGTTCTTTTCTCGCTGCTCGTCGCGCAGGGTTGCATTCAGCACCCTGTACCTTGACGTATTGGCTTCGTGTCAAGCATCAGCTCCTCTTACATATCAAGCAACTTTCCTTCACCATGAAGACTTCTAGTCAGATGCGCCTCGATCACGCCAGGCAGATGCTCACACTGATTGGGTTATCAGATCCGCTTTTTCCAGCATTTCAGGCGGAGCTCCAGGCTTTGCTGAAACCTCTTGCGCAGCAAGCACTTTTACGTCTGCGCATTAAACATCTCAATCCGGAAGAATGCACCTATGATTTTCTAACATCAATGGAATCTGCACGTAAGTCTTCTACCTCGCTTCGTCATCTTCGCCTCCCCTCTGGCGAAATCACATCCGATTCGGCAGCGATTTGCTCTCACGTTCGTCAGTTCTATACCACCAAGTTCAGTGAAACTCCTCCCCTTCTCCCTCTGCTCTACCCCATCTTCTCAATAACCTACCTCAAGTTCCGTCTCATCTTGCTCCCACCCTGTCTCTTGCACCCACATCCACGGAGGTGTCCGACACCTTCTCTTCCCTTAACCCCCATGCCGCTCCGGGTCCGGACGGCCTCTCTTTTCCTTTTTACCGTGCGTTCTTGCCTCTTTTGTTGCCTTTTCTCCTCTCCGCTTTTTCTGCTGCATTTAACTGCTCCCCCTCCCGAGGAGTTTCACGGACGCACATGTGGTCCTATTTCCCAAGAAGGGTGACCCTCTTGACTTGGGAAATTGGCGCCCCATTTCTCTTCTCAATCAAGATTATAAACTCTATACTAAGCTTCTTTCCCGTCGACTAAACTCTATCCTCCCTCACATCCTTGCTGACTCTCAAACCTATACTGTTCCTGGCCGTTCTCTTTCCTCCAATGTTCAACTTCTTCGCGATCTCATTCATCTTGCCAAGACTCATTCTGAACCTCTTGCTCTCCTTTCCTTAGACCTCCGTTCCGCTTTCGATAATATCTCACACGCCTATTTAACACAAACCCTGCTACACTTTGGCTTTCCTCCACAATTTGTCTCCGTTCTCGTCTCCCTCTACCGGGACGCCGTTTTCCATGTCAAGACGGCATCTTTTCTCACAGCACATGTTCCCTTCAAGCGGGGAGTTCGTCAGGGCTGCCCGCTTTCTGGTCAACTGTTTGCGATTGCCGTCGAGCCTTTTCTACGCTCTCTGCAAACATCTCTTCTAGCACAACTTCCACCACCAGTTGCCAGCTCACGGCATCACTCAGTCATTTACTCTGCTTATGCAGATGACATCACCGTCTGCATTCGTAGCGACTCACAGTTCCAACTGCTTCGTCGTTTGTTCTCCGCATATGCTTCATGTTCTGCAGCTGAACTGAATACGTCTAAGAGCACTGGATTGTGGTGCGGGTCGTGGTCCAATCGCTTGGATGCTCCATGGGGGGCCACATGGTCATCCACTACCCAACGCTTCCTGGGTGTGCACTTAGGCGCACCACAAGCTACATCCAGTGCAACTCGCTCGGAACTCCATCCTCGCCTCCTCCGCACAGCTGCATTCTGGTGTCGTGCGCAGTTCTGTACGTCCTACTACCAGCGTGCAAATCTCACCAGGACATACCTTCTGTCCATCTGCAAGCATTCTTGGATTGCATCTACGACCCCGCTTTTCTGTCTCCAGGAGGTTACACGCTGCCTTACTCGAGTAATGTGGGCGGGTCATCACTGGATTAACGTCCACAAGCTCTGTGCTCCTCCCTCCCATGGTGGTGCTGGCCTACCTGATGTCCCGCTGTGCTACAAAGCAAGCCGAGTGATCAACTTCATTCACCTTTTCACGGCTCCAGTGGCTTCCGCAGTTCAGGTACGTGACGTTCTTGCCTCCTTGCGTAACCCACATTTTCCTTTCTTTCCTTAGTTCTCATGGATTGCTGTCCTTTCCCCCCTCCAAACTCCCACCTGCATATTCTGAAGCCCTCATTCACCTTCGCTCTCTCCCCTCATTCGCTCCCCTCCCTCTTCAACTCTAGAGCTTCTTTCTGAACCCCTCTTCTTCAACTCCCTTGTTCATCCCCCTATCTCCCCTGTTTTTCATTCCCCTCTTGGCTCCGAGCAGGTGTAGTAACTGTACAAGACCTCACTAACTCGGATCTATCCTGGCGCCCTCTCTCTGGCCTCCCCTGCAATTCTCTCGTCCCCATCCGCCCATTTGGTCTATGACTCTCTGCTAACTGCACTTCTTTCGCTTTTCCCTGATCTTGTCTCCCCCACCGGTCTCGTCTCTGTCTTTTCTGCCCCTCTTCCGCTGCCGTTTTTCCTCCGACTCACAAACTCGGTTCTTCCTCTCTCCTCTCTCTCCTCTAAATCTCTTTATCGTTTTCTAGTGCACCTTGCCGCCCCTTCACCGCTTTCTATTCTGGAGGTTCCCCCTGCTTCTCTTCCTCTTGTCTGGGCCGCTGCCCGCTCACCCTTATCTGCCCCTCTTGAAATTAATACCCACTGGCTCTTTTTGCATAATCGCCTCCCTGTTCCGTATTTTCTCTTTCGCATGTCTCTTCTCTCCTCCCCTCTCTGCTCCTTCTGCGCACAGGAGGCAGACGTTTCTCACGTCTACCTTTACTGTCCCATCCTGATGCCTCTCCTCCACCAGGCTTTCCGGATTGCCAATCGCTCTTGTTCTCAAGATCTTCCGTTCACTGCCTACAGACATCTTCTTCTGCGGGCTCATCCACCTACAACTCTTCCTTCAGTATGTGCCTATCTTTTCGTGCTGGTTAAACACGTTATTTACGTATACCTTCAACAACTCCGCAGCATTTCCTCGCCGGTCTCTTTACACCAGGCCAGCGCAGCACTTTTGTGCCATTTTCAAGATCGATTGCTTTCTCGACTCCGCCTGGAGTACCAGTCGGCTTCTTCCAGTCGTCGAGAAGCCACCTTCTATGCTACCTGGGCGCCGGCCGCTCCATGGTTTGCGATTGATTCTGGACTGCTACACCTATCAGAACCCTAGGACATTCTACACCTCCTTTGCTGAGTTCCTTGGCACCCTGGTGGCCCTCCTCCACTCTACGACTCGTGCAATCCACACTACCGTTGAATTGTGAATGCTAATGCCATCTCAGTGTATTTTCATGCTTACTCGTGTACATTACTTACTTTCACCCCGCCTGTATTATGTTGCTTTGGTGCCCTCGTTAAATAACTTGCACAATTGTGCACGCTGTGTTTTTATCTCATGCATGTAATGTTTTTACCTTCACGGCGGTGTTTGTGCTGTTCTTTTTCTAATTGTGTGCTATTGTTTCGCCTGTGTTATCCTGTAAATCATGCCCAGCCAATGTCATGTGACACGATGTGTTTCTCTTTGTCACTTCTGCAATTTTTTATTCAATAAGCTTTGCTTGCAGCATTTGTTATTCATCCCCATTGTCATTGCAGTGTATATACCATCATGTTTTTTAACAGCTTTGTATTATTTCCCAGTGAGATGCCCAATACTGTACGTCTCCCTCTTATGTTTTCTTATGATAAATTAGAATAAAGCGATTTTGAAACCTTGCTTTATGGCTCGGTGCATTATCCGGCTGGTACCAACAAAGCTCGGTTTCATAGTATTGCCACAGAGTTGGTAGGGCATAATTGTCAAGAATATCGCGGTAGACGTGCTGGTTAACAGGTTTGTGCACGATAACCAATGGGCGGGACCATACCCCGAAAAACACCCCCACACGAATACACTGCCAGCTCGAAACTTAACCGTAGGAACAATACACTGTCGCAAATAGCGTTCCCCCAGCTGCTGCCATACCAACACACGGCCATCAGACTGATGGATCGTGTATCTTGATCCATCAGTCCATAGGACACATTTCCATTGATCTACGGTCCACGATAAATGTTCTTTACACCAAGCTAAACGACGAGTAGCATTCCGAGTGGAGATGAAAGGTTTATGAGCAGTTGCACGACCACGGTAACCCATGGAATGAAGTTCTCTGCGAATGGTACGTGTACATACCGAGGTTCCAGCATTTTTACTCACCTGTACACTGAGGTCTTGTGCAATACTCCGTCAATTAGCTGTAAACTCTCCTGAGGCTTCGACGTCTTCTATCACTGATTTTCTTTGGTGTACCAGCACGTTTTGCAGCTTTAGGCACGCCATGTGTCTTCCACTTATTTAGTACATCCAAAACAGTTGACTTGGGAATGTTTAAACGCCTCTCGGTTTCTCTCATGGACAACCCACTAATATAACACCAAACAATATTTCCTTTCTCAAAGTCAGTTCTCTCCCGCCGCAACATTTTCTCTCAACCTCACAGTGCGATATGATCACGGTCAGCTGCAGGCTTGTTTTTATACCGTTTGCAGCTGTACCGCGCATCTTAACAACGCAGTGAATCCGTTCATTTGCTTTTGAAGGGGTGTCTGGCGACTTTTGTCAATATAGTGTATATTTCTAAAGCTGAAAAAAGTAAAATGGTTAAGTTGTGAAAAATTCAAATATTGTCTATTTTATTAATCACATTGTACCGAAGCAAAATTTCCAGTCAGAACATTAGTCCTTAATTTGTCGACAAAATACCTTAAAAATATTCATTTTAAACTCAAAAGGGTTCAAGAACCCAAACTTAGAAAACTAGTAAAACAAAGGAACTATTAAAAAAACTAAAGAACCTAAACTAAAATAATTTTTTTTTTGCCCAAACTAAAGAAAATTTTATAACTTATATTTTTGTGAAATATAAGTTTGTATCTCTGCGATGATCGCTTTATTGAACTAAAATGAAAAAAAACACGATAGATGACACCGAATTTTCAGATGTAATAAGCACCTCTTTTGAATCCGTTCTGACGCAAATTAAATTTATCAAAGCTATTCAAAGTCAATGGAACCGGTTTGGAGAATAATCAACAGGTTCCAACATCGATAAAACATCCAGAAATAAAAATATTTACTTAGTTCCACCAGCGGCTGAAAAACATGTTAGGAAAACTAACAAACGGCGAACTAAAAGTTTCTCATAGTACAAGCAAGGTATCAGCGACAAAGAGACATTCAAATCGAACATTTAAAGGGAGAAATATAGAAGGAAACATGATATAAATCTGCGTCTGCTAGCGGAAAAATTTGCATAACGGAAAAGTTCAAAACAGGCGAAAATTATTCTTCATGGAAAAAGCTATGCTAAGGGAAAAATAACTTTTCATATACGACTCCAGGAAGCAGAGACAGCGAAAAAAAAAAAAAAAAAGAAAAGAAAAAAAAAGGTTTCTACCTTTACGCAGCTAGCGGAAAATGTTTGCGTTATTCAAAGAGGATAATGCTCCACACATCTGTTGTAGCGAATTTCCTCATATACTAGCCTAAAGTATTCTGCAAGGTAAATAACATCCGATGTCAAAAATAATTGTTTAAATCGCACATGTAAAAGCAGTGATTTTGAGAAAAACAGTTAGCGTTTGCGCCCCTAGCGACGAAATTGTGCACTATTTTGGGAAAGAAAATACACACAGAGTTTGCATAGTTAGTAGTATCTGACCGAAGAAAGAAGTTTTTCAGTTGGGTTTTTAGTCCCGCAGATTTTGCTGTAAATGGAAACGTGAACTTACATCCGTGGTGGCAGGCTAGTGCGCTATGAAAAACTTGAAATTATATGAGGAACATTTCGCAGCGCTGTCCAACAAAGAAAGAAGTTTTAAAATCGGACTCTTAGAAGCACAGATATTGACAAAAATAAGATATGCGTTTAAGCCCCCTAGTGGAAAGACCATCCATTATTTTAAGAAGAAAGTATTATCAAAAGGTTTTTTGATGTGAGCGGTATCGGTACACGAATACATTTTTTCAATCGAGTTTTCAGGAGCTCAGATTTTGCTGCAAATACATCAAAGGCAGAAATCAATACTTACGCCCCGTGGTGGAAAAACCATTCTTTATCAAATATTAGAAATTATATGCAACGCATTTTTCATCAGGAGCTGTATCCGGAGCAGAAAGAGTTTTTGAAATCTGAGTTTTAGACGCAAAGATTTCGGGGAAACGCAATTTACCTTTGCGCAACCTCACGGAAAGTCTATGCATTACTTGAGAATTTTGAAATTATATGAGAAACATTTTACACCTGAAACGCTATCTAACAAAGAAAGAATTTTTGAAATCCGACAGTTAAAAGCAGAGACATCGACAAAAATATGATGTACATCTACGCCCCTTGGTGGAGAAACTATGCATTATTTTAAGAAGGAAATATCCGAAACGGTTTATCAACACGAGCAGTATAGATCTACGAAATAATTTTTTCAACTGAGATTTTAGATGCTCAGATTTTGCGGCAAGTACACCAGAAGCAGAAATTAACAATTACGCCCCCTGCTGGGCAAACAATATTTTATAAACAAATTAGAAATTAGAATCTAAACATTTCCCACGAAGAGCTGTATCTGGTGCAGGAAGTATTTTTCATATCGGAGTTTTAGAAGCAGAGATATCGGCGAAAGCCCGATTTACCTATACTGCACCTAGCGGAAAGTCCATGAATTACTTGAAAATTTTGAAATTTTATGAAAAACATGGCACACCGGAAACTCTATCCAACAAAGAAGAAATTTTTCATATCGGACTATTAAAAGCAGAGATATCGACACAAAAACGATATGCGTTTACGCCCCCTAGTGGAAAGACCATCCATTATTTTAAGAAGAAAGTATTATCAAAAGGTTTTTTGATGTGAGCGGTATCGGTACACGAATACATTTTTTCAATCGAGTTTTCAGGAGCTCAGATTTTGCTGCAAATACATCAAAGGCAGAAATCAATACTTACGCCCCCTGGTGACAAAACCATTCTTTATCAAATATTAGAAATTATATGCAAAGCATTTTCCATCTGGAGCTGTATCCGGAGCAGTAAGAGTTTTTAAAATCGGAGTTTTAGATGCAGAGATTTCGGGGAAAACGCAATTTACCTATACGCCTCCTAGCGGAAAGTCCATGCATCACTTGAGAAATTTGAAATTATATGAGAAACGTTTTACACCGGAAACGCTATCTAAGAAATAAATAATTTTTGAAATCCGACAGTTAAAAGCAGAGATATCGAAAAAAATATAATATACATCTACGCCCCCTGGTGGTGAAACTATGCATTATTTTAGGAAGAAAATATCCGAAACGGTTTATCAATACCAGGAGTATAGATCTATACGAAATAATTTTTTCAACTGAGATTTTAGAAGCTCAGATTTTGCAGCAAATACACCTGAAGCAGAAATTAACAATTACGCCCCCTGGTGGCCAAACCATTATACACCAAAATTTATAAATTATGGGCAAAATGTTTCCCCCGAAGAGCTGTATCCGGTGAAGAAAGAAATAATCAAATCAGAGTTTTAGAAGCAGAGATATGGGGTGAAACGCAATTTATTTTTACGCCCCCTAGCGGAGAATCTTAGCGGGACTTGAAAGAGTGACTATGCCTCAAATAATATTCGACATAAATGGAATCGAAAGGTAAAATAATTTTTTGAATTGAATGTTTAGTAGCAAATATATGGAATAAAATGTATTTTGAATTCGATATCATCTGCATTTACGCCCTCTATCGGCAAAATTGTGCATCCTTAAAAAAACCGAAATGAAGAATAATCACTCGCACATTTCAAGCTTCCTAACGCACATTTTTTTCTCATATTGGACTATTAGTTGCAGAGATATAGTGTCTACAGGCAGACCGACGGGCCGCCCCGGTGGCGCAGTGGTCTAAGGCGCTGGCCTCTGATCATTCGTCCGTAAGGGATCCGGGTTCGAATCCCGTCAGGCATGGATGTTGTGTTTGTCTTACGGCACTGGCTCTCTCCCTTCCCTGGAACCAGTGACCCAAATTAGGGACGGGCGACTGCTTATAGCCCATTGAGTTGCTCACGGTGGTCGTTAAACCTCCAATCAAAAAAAAAAAAAAACAGACCGACGGACAAACCGATAACATAAGAACGATCTTTTTTTTACAAAAGACGTGCTAAAAATAGGGCATTTCTTTATGTCGATTTATGTTTGTAAAAATGAACTAAGCTCAAATATAGACAAAAATTGTTTACTTTATAAACCAGAAGGTAAACCTAATATTTGAAAATTTAAAACAACTGTCCCGGTGGCACAGTGGTCTAAGCAATGGCTTTGTAAAGGATGTGTTGACCTGTGCTCCGTGTTTGACCTGAGTATATTGGTGTTCTTTTGTGTGTGTGCCGTCATTTTGTGTATCTCCTGTGTTGTAAACGTCTCCTGTGTTGTAAACGTCTCCTGTGTCGATTGAGTCCGACCTTGACGTCCTGTAAGTAAAACTTTACTTGTACTAAATCTTTTTCCGTCCTGGCTTTGCTCAGGGTCGGGTTTAGCAGGAGCTTTGCTATCAAGCTTCAGACCTGATAGGCCAGGTCTGAAGCTTGATAGCAAAGCTCCGTCCCCGCCTGGCCACGTTCGGTCGTCGTCACTACCACACGCAGCTGGTTTCCAAGCCGCGTTATCTGATGTTACCACCTCTTCTTCCAACTTTATGGATGATGATTTCCCGACATTTTCCACCACAGGGACGTCATTAACTTCTTCAGTATCCGTTGCCTCTGGTACTTCATCTGCTCCTGTGAGCACTGCGTCTTGACCTTCCCCATCTCCGCCCATTCCTACGGCAACTCTACCTTATTCATCCGTTGTGAAGGGTACCAGTTCATCTTCCTCTACAGCGAAGAATCCATGTACAACGCCTCTTGATATGATTGTCACTAGAGACAACAAGAAATTACGCATCGAAATTCCGGAAACTTCAGCTGCTGGGCATGAGGTTTTACGCACACAGAAACTTGGCATATGTTTTGATGCCCTCCCAGACACGAGCCTTAGGAAATACTCCGTAGCCGTCCGCCAAATCCTCCCTAAGGGAGCGATCACCCATATGGCGAGGAAACCTAGGACTGTTCTCATATATCTTTTGCGAAGCCAGAGTTTGTGGAGCGCGTCTTATCTGACGGACTGCATGTTGGGGATCATACCTTACTGGGAGTCCCGCTCACGCAGCGCCCCGTACTTGTTACGCGCTACCCCGTACCACCAGAAATCAAGGACCATTACTTAATGGCGGCCCTTTCCCGTTGCGGAAAAGTAGTTGGTTCCATTTCCACTCTGTCTTCCGCATCAACAGACCCAGATGACAGGAACATCTTAGGTCTGCGTCGCCAAGCAAGGATCCTGTTCCCTACTGAAGATGCCATTGCTGATTGCCCTACTGACCTCACTGTGGTTGTAGGGAAGCAGATTTTCCGGATCGATATGGTTACTGCCTTGCATTGTTTTAAATGCAAGACATATGGCCACATCCAATGACGATGTCCACTTGTATCTGCCAAGCCACCTATTTTCATACCGCCCAAAGTCAACACCCCACCCTCAACACCAGTTTCTCTGGCCACAACAAGTTCGGCTCCACAGACGTCCTTGATCCCTGCTACTGTTGTTCCAGAGGCTTCTCACCCAGCAAATGATGATTCATCAGCAGTCTCCAAGTCTTCGATCTCTACTATGGAAACTTTGGCCACCTCTCCATCGTTGGACCCACTTGCTGCTGTGGTATCTCTCCGTTCTTCGGAGGGTATTATCTCAGAAGAGGAATGGCAACCCCTCCGTGGTGTTGCTTTATCTTCTTCCCTTGGATCCCCAAATGTGGTGTCACATCTAACTGTCCTACACCCACCAGCTTCTCCCGGCGTTCCCACGTTGAAACGTACCAGGCAGAGTTCAATCTCTCCGGTGACGTCTTCTCCACGCTGCTCTCGTTCCCGTTCGCCAATTCGACAGTCTTTCTCTCCAACAGCAGTCCCTACATCTCTTAAGTCCCTAGCTGGTTCAAAATTGTTGGATCAAAAAGCTTTCGCAGAATATCTGAAAACTTTCCCTGCATTAGACGGGCCGCTGGCGCCATCTGATCTTGCTCTCATCATACTCAATCAATCGTCACGTCCTCTCAAGTAGCTAGACTGCGTTCAATCACGTAATGCTCATCTTCCTACTATTATCACCCAACTTCAGAATCTACTTGCTCTTTTGCCGAAAATTGACACAGTCACTAATGCGCAGACATCTAACTTAAAGAAACGTGTAATCAGTCTTCACAGAAGTACCGATAATAATATTCAACCACTACAACCTCTTTCAAGTTAAAATTACTTTCTTTCAACTGTAAGGGATGCTCCGTCCCTCCTACCGATGCGTTAGTGTTTGAAGACATTACACCGCATGATGCGGATATATTACTGCTACAGGAGACTAACTGTCATCCCAACACCCCATACCACCGGTGGTGAACCTGGCCATTTCAATTCTACCATGTCCATCGACTTAGTTTTCACGCAGGACTTGCGGCGGCCATCCATTTTTGTCTTCGATCCTTCATTACTAATATCACGGTCAAACCGATTTATCGTGACCTCCTGCAGCTTCTGTCCTTCCGACTTCACAACTTCCGATACCATATCTTCAACATCTATGTTTCCGGCAATCAACAGTATGCAGACTGTCTTTTTGAGCATTTTGTTTCCTGTGTTCAAGGCCTTCCGGCCACTGATATTGTCATCTTAGGTGGTGATTTTAACTGCCCCTTGACCCATCCCTCGACAAATCGGAAGGTTCCACGAATACCAGGTATTTTCTTACCCGAGCACTTTCTACAGCCATCAACCAGTTACAACTCGAAGATTCATTTTGACACCTGCACCCATTTCTTCATTCGTACACCTGGCGCTCCTACTCCACTTCCTCCCCTACAACTGCCCGACTTGACCGGTTTTATGTTTCTTCAATTCTTCTTCCTTCAGTTATTTCCCTTTCTCACACACCGACAGTTTCTTCCGACCACAGCTGTGTCGTAATGTGTCTTCACACCGGTCCATCTCCTCGGCAATACTACCGTACTTGGACCCTTGATGATGATCTTTTACTTGATTCAACTTACGTAAATTCCACCCAATCGCAGCTCCAACAAGCCTTATATACGCTCCCTTTTGCTTCTTGTCCCTTTCAACACTGGTTAAATGTCAAATCCCAAATTCTTCTTTATACCAAACAATATTCCCACGAAAAACGTACTACCGCCTCTATGAAGATTGATGCTGCACGCTCGATTTTTTCCACCCTAGATCTTGATTCTCCGCTGTTTTCTCATTACCAAGCTGAACGTCGTGCCTTGCTACTTCCTGTTTCCCAACAAGCTCTTCACCGCCTCAAGCTCCTTTATCTCCAGCCAAATGACTATCTATGTGAACAGGTTCAACAACTGGAATTCCACAAACGTTCTGCTCATCACCTCCGTAATCTGAAGTTACCCGATGGAACTGTTACTAATGACCCCACTCTCATTTGCTCCGGTGTTAGAACATATTTCCAGTCACGTTTTGCTCAGTTCCAGTCAAGTTCTCCGCATGCTGATTCGATTCTTCGTGACTTACCACATATTCCATCGCATCTTGTTACATCTCTTTCTATGCCTATCAGCCCAGCAGAAGTAGTACAGTCACTTGCCTTACTTAACTGTCACTCGTCACCTGGTCCTGACGGGTTGACAGTTAATTTCTTTCGCACGTTTTCCTCTTTCCTACACCCTCTCCTATTGCCTTGCTTTACAGCTTCTTTTTCCTTATCTGTTCTTCTCCCCGCTTTTACTCTAGCTCACATCATTCTTCTTCCAAAGAAAGGGTGTCTGCTGGAGTTGGATAACTGGCGTCCTATATCCATCCTTAATGTTGACTACAAGATTTATACTAAAATACTCTCCCTTCGATTGAACCCTGTCCTTTCCACCGTCATACATCCCGGTCAAACGTACACCATCCCTAGCCGAAGCATTCATACTAATATTAATCTCCTCCGTGACCCATATTGCCTTGAACACCTTTCCTCCGAACCTTTAGCCTTCCTTAATCTTGATCAGAGGCAGGCCTTTGATAACGTGAGTCATCAGTGGCTTGCCTCTGTGCTCTCTGCCTTCGGTTTCCCATCTGTCTTCATCACAGCTCTCCTTGCCCTGTACCAGGACTCAGTTGTCCATATCCGGACGGCTTCCTTCCTTACAGCCCCCATTCCGTTTTGTAAGGGCATCCGTCAAGGATGTCCTCTTTCCGGACAACTTTTCTCTCTAGTCTTTGAGACTTTTCTTTGCTCTATCCGTTCTCTTCTACAACCTCCCCTCCACCATTCAGCATAGCACCAGGCACCATTCTATCGTTCTTACTGCCTACGCCGATGATCTCACAGTTCTCATCCGAGAAAATGGCAATTCACAATTGTTCTTGCATGGTATCAAGTGTATGCTGCGGCTTCCGGCGCTTCGTTAAACCTTTCAAAGTGTACAGGCTTGTGGTGTGGCTCCTGGAGACATCGCCCCAATGCACCGTGGGGCGCTCATTGGACTTCCACCAGTCAAAAGATACTTGGTGTGCACATTGGCAGCCGGGTTTCAGCAGCGGCTGCCACCTGGAGACCCCTCGTCAGGAAACTACGTCACACCGCTGCTTACTGGTCCAAGCTCAAGTGTTGTTTGACCTACCACAGTCGTGCATGGCTTGCTGGCACCCACATCCTCTCGTTAGTTTATCATTCTTGGATTACACAACCGCCACCAGTCTACGTTCAAACTGCAACAACATCAGCAATGCTCTGCATTGTTTGGTCATCTACTCATTGGCTACCTTCCTCAGTATTGTCTCTATCTTCGACTTGTGGTGGCCTCAATATGCCAGAGATTACTATACGTTATAAAGCTGTAAGAATTTTCAATTTCTTCCGTTTGACAGTTCAACCAGACTCTTCCGCTTCCATTCTTCTGCTTAATGTTCTGACTTCCCCCTTAATCGCTGCCTCACCGTCCATCTTCTTTTCAAGATGGATATTCACATTGTCGTTCTCCCCCCATTTTCCTCTAGTCTACCATGAAGCTGTTCAGTTCCTTCGTTCTTTACCGCTCATTCGTCAACCCCTATTCCACTCTTTATCTTCTTTCCGAGCCTCTTTTTTCTCCTTCGTCCTCCATCCCCCTACTGCCAACTTTTTCTTTTCCCCCGCATGGCTAAACGCTGGTGTAGTCTCCGTTTCCCAACTGGTCCTCCCCGAGTTTTCATGGAAACCCGTTTCCGACCTTTTTCCCACCCTCCCACCCTCGCCTGAACTCTCTGATAACTTCCTCCAACTTAAACATGCTCTTCAATCACTTTTTCTTTCCCTAGTCGATTCCTCTGGCCTTCTTTCCGTTTCCTCTGCCTCTCTCCCTTTTCCGTTCTTCCTTCCCTTTTCCGGTGATCTCCACCCTCTCCACAGTCTTTCCACCCGCACCCTGTGCCGTTTTCTCCGTTCTTCTTCTGCGGTACCTTGCCCTATTCCCTCTGTTCCTTCTTTTGCACAAACCTCGGTCCGGTCTACTGCCCGACATTCACCGGCCCTCTCCTCAGAACTTAATGTGCACTGGAGGTTTTAGCGCAATCGACTGCCTGTCCCTTCGACTTTGTTCCGGAGAAATATAGTATCATCAGATCTCTGTCCTTTTTGTAACGTTGTTGGAGACGTCTTACACATGTTTGTTTACTGTCCGACGCTGCTCCCACTATTTCACAGTATGTTCCAACTTGCACATCCTTCTTGTACCAGTGATCTCACCCTAGAAGAGTATCGTTTCCTCGGCCACAGTTCTACAAGTTTCTCCTCTATTTTACCAGTTTGTTCGTATTTATTTATCCTAGCTAAATGTGTTATTTTCTCTCACCTGCTACAGTTACAAGATCTAGATCCTATCACATTCTCTACCTCCTTGGTTGCACACTACTGCAACAGGGTTAAATCCAGACTCACCCTGGAATACTCCTTGGCAAATGACACGGCACGGTTACCTGCCTTCTTCAAAACATGGTCGCCGTGTCATCCCTGGTTTCGGTTTTCTAGTGCCCAGACTGTTCATCTGCTGTTTTAATAAAATTACGTCGGAACTTTTAATTGTTACTGTTCCCTCATTATGTTTCCTCCTGGAACTGGATTGTGTTTGCTTCTTGCTGATGTCACTTTTTGTACACATTTCTCTTCATCCTCACAGTGACTCTCTGCCACCAGTAATTCCCATGTCACTAGAACTGCGCGATTTTTTTCTCTAAATTGTTTCGCTCCAGTGATGTTCCAAGACTTCAATGAACAATTATCCCAGAGCTACTGCTGTTTACAGCAAACAATGCAATGCCTGTCATTGTTTATTTGTACAATTATCATTTCATTGTAAATATCTACATTTTGTTTTTTTCTCCCCTTCTCTCACACTGCGTGTGAGGTTGGGGATGTTCTGTTGTAATTTTTTTAAGTGAATAAAAGCGAATATTGAAACTAAGCCATGGCCTCTGATATTCGTCCAAAGGGGGTTCGGGTTCGAATCCCAGTGAGGCATGGATGCTGTGTTTGTTTAACGGCACTGGCTCCCTCCCTTCCCTCGAACCAGTGACCCTAAATTATGAACGGGCGACTGCTTTTTGCTCACGGTGGTCGTGAGCAAAAAGAAAAATCCAATCCAAAAAAAAAAAAAAAAATTAAAACTTAGTTTTGAGGAAAGACAATGTATATGACAGTCTAACCACTAAAACACAAATTCTCTATATTTCCAATATTACTTAGTAAAAAGTTGATTTTAAACGATTGTTTTAAGCATTTGGGAAACATGCGCGGATCTAGCTTTTATTGTTTTAGATCTATTATCACCAACTTTGAAAGACTTTTCGATTATCGTATTGCATATGAAGTGGGAAATTTCACCAGGCTGTTTTTAAACAACTTTTAGGGATGAAAAAGGAAAGGTAGGAGAAATAGCTTACATAAGATTCGATTATGTTGTTTCTTACAGTTTATAGTACTTAGACACGTCTGCAGTATCACACTGCTTCGATATCAACTCTCGGAGATGAGGTATCAATACAGCACCATGTTTCATTGTTGTCTGGAATAATTAATACTTCTGTACGGACGTGAACTTCACTGAATTGCGATCATGATTTTTTCTCACCGTTCATTTTCATACAACGCCATTACTCAGTTCTGCTATGTTTTTACTTTGATATTTTCCACAAAGTTTGAAGCAATGAGATTGAAGAATTGTCTGAATCCCTCAACAATGATTTCTCCAAAGTCCGCAACAGCTTTAGAAAATGTGCAATAGATTCCTCAGCAGACCGTCGTGGCTCTGCAGCTGCGACCAAATTCATTTCGTGGTCTGTTTTTATAAGGCAAACTGCATTTTCTTAGATACCATTGATATTATCCTTAATCAAGTTTTTAACTGTGGCGGCAAGGATAATAACAAAATCATCTTCTCCTTCTGATTTAAAATCTAATGGAATTCTGATTAAGAATCTACTGCAGTCCTTCGGGATGAAGAAATTGGTAACTTGTTCTTGCTTACGTTTAATGGCAGCAGATGGCGCCATGCCTGTGATCTCGTTTGTAAAGCTTTACCGAGGTTTTCACTGGAGTCCTGCCGTTTCCGCTGCGTTCGCTGGCATACTGCCGAGACCAGCCCGTTCGCTAGTTTATTTTAGGAATATCCCTTAAAAGTACCGTTCGGCGTATATGTGTACGTGTATGTATTTAGGCGTATTTCTGGGGGTACCTGTTCGCATGGAAAAGCGTCATTTCGTTTCTCGCGAATAAAAGAAAATCTTCCCTGCCGATAGAAAATGGTCTCATTGTCTTTCTGGGTAGAAAAGTCGAATAATGCTAATTTACGCATCGAAAGGATGAGGATGCTCTGACAAAAGTCTATAGTTTCTTCCGTGACATAAAAAGGATTTCATTTTTACGGGGGTGCAGGATTCTATCTCACACTTTAGTGTATGTATGTATGTATGTGTACTAATTATATATATTCAGTTTAGTTAGGCCTATATATACACTCTTTGCTGAAACAAAAAGAAATCACCCCGTGAAAGTAAAGTACCTCAGGGCCGAATATGAATATTATTATTAAATAGCGACCAATAACTAAATAGTGGTCTGCCACAGCGCATGGGAACCCGCAAATCGAGGAGGGTTTATCAAGAGCAAAGCTTGCACGCAGGGACAATTGTGACAGCAGATTACTGTTTCTTTAACTTCCACGGAGTGTGAGGATGCCTCGACGTTGGATCCATGCAAAATACGAACAGTTCAGCAAGTTTGAGAGAAGACGTATAATTGGGCTGAGAGAGGCCGGTTGGTCAAGTCGCCGTATTGCCGCCATTTTGTCTGAGCGACCCGCAATTGAACGATTTTTGCTCCAATTTGTCGAAGAGGGCATAACCCGGAGCACGTGGGAAGTGAACGGCCAACCAAAAAGAGCTGGAGGATCTAGCAACTGGGAGCCGCACAAATAGAACCGAATTCGTCGCTTTCAGCCATCGGTGGCCATGTTGCGTCGTCTACAGGTACTGAAGTAGCCATCCGTATCGTTGCCAGACGACTTATGGCACGGAGACTACATTCGAGGAGGCCACTCCACCGGCTACCATTGACCAGCTAGCATCGCCGGCACCGGTTGCAGGGGTGTCGGCTCCGATCAGTGTGATATAGAGTCCAGTGGTGTCGTGTTGTCATCAGTGATGAGTCACGCTTTGCACATGGCCCCGATGACCAAGGCATTCGCGTCTGGAGGCGAGCAGACCAGCCCACGGATCCTGCTTTTACCGTGGAACGGCATATGGCTCTCACACCGGGAGTAACTGTCTGGTGAGCTATTTCCTTGGACAGCCGGACACCCTTGGTAGTCCTCCGTACCACCATCACGGCTCAACGGTATATCAACGACATTCGAAGACCTGTTGTGTTGCCATTCCTGTCGCAACATCACCAAGCAATTTTTCAGCAACATAATGCCCGGCCACATATGGCATGGTTCTTTCAGGCCTACCTCCGTAATGTCGACACTCTTCCATGGCCAGACCGATCATCCGACCCCTCATAGATCGAGCATGTTTGGGACATGATAGGGCGCCAACTACTCCCATCCCGGAATGTCGGCGAACTGGCCCACAATTTGAACACATCTGGCATGCTATGGATACCTCAAAACAGTATCCATAAATTGTATGTGTCTATGCCACGCCGGATAACCGCTTGTATCCGAGCCAGAGGTGGTGCTACAACGCACTAAGTTGTTCCACTCGTGTAGCGGTTTTATCTGAATAAATGGTCTTACAGCTCTGTAATTGCAATCATTTCCTTTCCTATACATATACACTGTACATACCAAACCTCGAAACAATACAACAAATAAACATAGTGGTGCAGGGAGACATAGAATCAAACCTTGAAGTAGATAGTAGGTGGTGAGATGTTGCGTTAATTCGTCGCGTTCCCGTCTTTTAGTTATATGCGAATCGTACACAGGAAAGTATAATATTTCTGTTGTCTTTGCGTCTCTCTCTCTCTTTCTCTCTCTCACTCTCTCTCTTTCGCTTTTGCAGGAATGGTACTTCTGCTCCGAAATGTGCATTTGGTGAATTTTTTCTTTCCTATGGACGGAAAGAACAGTATAAGATTTCAGATATCCCAATCTACAGTTGGTCTGTCTAATATTTCCGCTTCTAACGGCAAGACTGAATAAATTCTTCCTGTGATTGAAAGAGATTGTTACATGGGCAAGATTATCGATGTCTTTTCTCCCGTTTCTCGGTCCATCTGCAAAGATAATATTCCGCTCCAAAATGTTGGATTATAAAATTATATTCCCTTCCTGTATATAGGGGAGAACATGGGAAAAAGGTTTTAAATATCTCTACGCCCATCCATCCGTTTATCAGCTTGTCCCTCTGTCATTCCGTTCGCAAGAACTGTAAATAATCGAGTGAAGAAATTCTTTCTGTGACTGAAAGTCACAGGTATGCGCACATGATTAACGATGGCTGTCTTTCCATTCTCCGTCTATGTGTTCGTCTGTAGAAATAATGCTGTCGCCTCGAAAATTCGGGTCGATAAAATTTTTTCTTTGCCTTGTTGAGCAAATGGTTTCAGATATCTCTCCACCACGCTAAGCACTCGTTAGTTCGTCCGTCTGTCAGTCTGTCCGCAGAAACATATTTATGCTTCTAACAGCCAAGTGTTGTTTCTGCAGGCCGACGGATAGACCGATGAAGGGAGGAGTAGGTATTGATAATATCGCAGAAAATTCCTTGAATATGATAATTAGAAGCAAAGATATTGTTCTTGAAGACGGACAGACAGAAAAATGGAAGAACATATCTCGTTGGACGGAGTTACTCCTATAGAGCGGATAAAGAACTTTAACAGTCAAAGATTTTGATGCCGAAATATCGTATCCGTAGACTGGCAGACAGTCGAATGAAGGGAAAGACAGTGATTGATAATTTTATCTCTGTTAGTCACGCTAAGAATTTTTCAAGCGTGACCGTTAGAAGCAGTGATTTCTGAGAATGGACATTCAGACTGTCAAATGGATAGACAAATGGAGAAATGTCTGAGTTATGTACATGTTTTCTCCATCTAATCAGAAAAAAATAGCAATATTACTTTCCCAGGTTGAGATATAAGTTCGTTGGACGGAGGGATAGACAAACTGACGAATAGATGGACTGATGGAGAGATGTCTGAAATCTTATGCTCATGTTCTCTCTTATAGGCGAAAGAGGATTTTTTTAATTCGGCATTTTGAAGCGGAAGAATAATTTCTGCAGATGGACAGACAGGAAGATGAACGGAAGAAGGGACATCGATAATTAGGTTCCATGCTTGTTTGTCATATCAATGATCATCTTCCTATTTTTATTTCTTATAAACAAAACTGTAATGTAATACAATAACATGAACTGTATAACACTAGATCAATTAATCACACAACTCTTGAGAACTATAAATCTCAATTGGAGGACATGAATTGGGATCTTGTAGTGAATGATGATTCACCAAATGAAGCATATCAAACATTTATAAATAAATTACAAGTCTCATACGATCAAACATTTGTAAAATCTTATATACAGATAAACCTTAAGAAGAAATGTAGGAAACCTTGGATAACTAATTCATTACTTAATCAGATAAATAAAACGAAAATAAACTATTCCCTAAATTTCTAAAAACTAGACAGCACTCCGATTATCTTAATTTCAAAATATATAGAAATAAATTGAATTCTATCATTAAAATTACTAAACGTAAATTTTACATTAATATTTTTTCACAAAACTGTTCTAGCTTAACTTGGAAACACTTAAATACATTAATGGAAGAGAATGCCAAATCAACTATTCCAGAGTATCTTATTGATGTTAATAACCAACAAATATTTGAGAAAAAGGAGATGGCTACGCAATTAAATTCCTATTTTACTTCTATCCATCAATTTATTAAAAATAACCTTAAAATAAAAACGACCCAATATTCCAGTTATCTTCATAGCATTTTTAGAACTATCACTTTTTACCTTACTGATATTACTCGAGATTAACTATTTATTGAATTCAATAAAATTATTATTAATTCTACTCCTGCTTATGATGACATCCATCCTAAAGTTGTTAGGTACGTGGCAGATATCTTAATAAATCCTTTGTTAAACATCTTTAATCTTGTATTTCGAACTGGTATTTATCCAGATGCATTTAAGATAGTGAAACATTCTCATAAATATATATCGGGCTCGAAGAATCAAGAAAACAATTATAGACCTATTGTAAAAATGTCGATTTTTGCAAAAATTCTGGAAAAGCGTATTTACAATAGACTTATTTCTTATCTTCAAAAATATAACATAATTAATCCTAACCAATTTGGCTTTCAGTCTGATAAATCAACCTCCACAGCTTTACTTCATATGCAAAATATAATGCAGAAAAATATGGAACAAAAAAAAAATAACACTTGCATTATTTTTGGTTCTCACTAAAGCTTTCGATATATTAAATCATGAAATTTTATTATAAAAGCTACATAACATTGGAATAAGAGGTATTTCTCAGACACTTTGAAAATAAATTACCTATCTAACAGACAACAACTAACACAAGTTGATCAGTTTTGTTCTGCAGTAGAATATACACTATCTTCCACCAAGTAATTGGACACCCCTGCAATCGACGATATCTGCGGTCCTGAAACACGTCACTGCCGCCGCCGTTAAATATCGTGTGGGAAACAACAACGCAACCAGTCGCATGCAAGATGCCACGCAGTTCGGAGCTCTCTGATTTCGAGAAAGGTGTAATCGTCGGGTATCACAGAAATGGTCGATCCATACGTGACATATCCAGCGAGTTGAAGTACCCAAAATCGACAGTGGCCTACGTGATTGGCAAGTGGAAGATGAGAGCGGAATGTCGGAATGTACCCCGACCCGGCAGACCGACAAAACTGGGAGTTAGAGACCGACGGGTGCTGGCCAGAGAAATTCGGAAGAACCGCACCAAATCGATGGGCCACATCCGCGAGGAGATTCAACAGGCATCCGGGAGTGTTCTTTCGACGAATATCATCCGTAAGGAAGCCCATCTGCTTGGTTATCATGGACGTCGACAGTGGACCGCTGAACAGTGGAAACAGGTTCTCTGGTGCGACGAATCAAGGTTCACCCTCTACCGTTCGGATGGCAGGGTCTGGGTTTGGCGTCTGCCTGAACGCCTCCTGCCGGAATGTATTGTGCCAACTGTGCCGGAATGTATTGTGCCAAAGTTCGGCGGCGGAATATATCTTGGTATGGCACAGGACCCTTGGTCGCAATTCCTGGTAGACTCAACGCCGAGACCTACTGCACCATTTTGGATGACCATATGCTTCGTACGTTGTGGCAATTTTACGGGGTGGACCCATGTTACTTTCAGGATGGAAATGCTATCTGTCATGTTGCGAGGTCCACCATGGCTTGGTATGGTGACAATGGGGTTAATCGAGTGGACTGGCCTGCGCAGAGCTCGGACCTTAACCCTATCGAGTACCTCTGGGACGAGTTGGAGCGTCGACTTAAGGGGTGCCTCCCACCGTCCGAAATTGGCGAAGGAACTGACCTGTCTTCTCCAAGCCGAGTGGAGGAAAATACCTCTAGCCGTCGTACAACGCCTGGTTGAGAGTATGCCCCGGAGGGTCTCAGCTGTAATCGCCGCTCGTGGAGGCTCCACCAACTATTGAAGGTGAATAAACTTCGTTTTCCTTTGCAATCACATGTGTCCAATTACTTGTTGGTAGATAGTGTATGAATTCTGGTGTACCACAGGGCTCTATTTTGGATCCGATCTTATTTAATATTTATATTAATGACATATCCTCGGTATTATGTAATGCACACATTATTCTTCTTGCTGATGATATTACTATTCTTTTTACTGGTTCAAACATCTCTGAAATTATTAACCGATGTAATCTTGATTTATTAGAATACTTTAATTGGTTGACTTCAAATAAGCTTGTGGTAAATATTAAAAAAACCAAAAAATTACAGTCTAACTTAAAGTGAAACAGGGAAAAAATTACAGGGAAAAAATTACAGTCTAACTTAAAGTGGAATAACCATATTAACTTTTTAATGAATACAGTGTCATCAAGTATTGTGATAGTTAGTCGTATTCTTACTAACTTATCAGTTTCAACACTAAAGCTTCTATATTATTCTCTGGTACAATCACATTTAAATTATTGCATTCTATCTTGGGGACAAACAACTAACTCTAATTTTAGAAAACTTCAGACATTACAATATAAATATATTAGACTCTTAGAATTAAAACATAACTCTGATATGAATCACTTGTCACCAATGAATTCACCACCTATATATAACTTATATACACGTTGACGCAAATAAATATAACATATTGACATTAAAACAATTATATAATTATAATTTGGGAAAAGCCATGTACAGGAGAATATAAAACGATATAGATCATACATTAATTGAAATTTCATTACCTGCCCATGACTATGATACTAGAGGAGGATCTCAACTGAGACCAATTCTTCCCAGGACTCAGTATGTTAAACAGTCTATAAATTACACTAGGCCTCAATTTTGGAATTCTCTGCCTCATGATCTTACAATAATTAATAAATTTCAATCTATTTAAGAAAAATTAAAACTTTACACTCTGGGATTACCATGAATATAAAAATGAAAAAAAAAAGAATAAGAAGAAATGAAACGGATTATGTAAAAAAGAAGGGGGGGGAGAGACTAAAAGGTCAAAGGGATACACTAGGAAAATGAGAACGGGAGGGCAAAGTAGTTGGGAAGTGTGGAAGTTTGGGAGGAGGGTGGGGAAAAAGGGGGAAGGAAACAATTTTACTAATACTAATTTCTACTAATACTTTTGAATGTTATGCGCTATGCTTTCAGGTGTAGCTCTGGTTTGCCTACATTTGTATAGGGAGATCAGGGCCGTGTCAGGACTTTTGTGGCCTTTTCCCAGATCTCCCTTGCCGTTACAATTACTTACACTGGTGTTCTATTTCATTGTTTTTTTTATTTTAATGTAACAGCTAAATGAACTGAATTGCATTGAAAAAAAAATCTATCGACACAGAGTTTCTCCAATATCATCATTGGAAGCGGAGATATCTTTCCCCGCACAGCCTGACAGACGAATGAGAAGAAGGGCAGACATCTAATATCTTGTACGCATGCCTGTATCTCTCAGTTACAGAAATAATTTCTCCAGTCTGGCCGTTAGAAGTAGAAATATACAGGGTGTTCCAAAATTATCTTTACAATTTTGACTTTCAATAAAACCTAAACGAAATAAGATAGCAAAGTTCTGTTTTTGTACATGTAACAGCAACGCATAAGGTATTATTGGTATGCAAAAGGTTTTTTTTTAATTTCAGGTACGGCCCTGAACTTGTGATGGCCACTCCACAGGAAAAGGCCTAGTGTGTGGCAAGAGAAGAAGTCAGGTACACAATCTCAAAGGAATTTCCGTACCAAATACCGACGTAATGCCCCATCCAGGCCCTCAATACGCGAGTGGCACAAGACGTTTATGGAGACTGGTAGTGTGCTTCATAAAAAAGGAGCTGGCTGGCCAAGCACAAGTGAAGAGGATATGGAACCTGTTCGACAGAGTTTCCTACGAAGTCTATTTGTACGGCCTTCAGGCAGTTGGGTTTACCACTTGCAACGATACACAGGGTGCTGCACAAGCACTTGCACCTGACTGCCTACAAAGTGCATTTGACACAGGCACTGCATTCCAATAATAAACCGAAACGTTTCGGGTTTGCTGTTATAAGCTCCACAGGATTGATAATGCGGAAGGCTTCGTGAAACGAGTTTTCTTCAGCGATGAGGCAACGTTTCATGTCTGTGGTGTGATCAACAGGCATAACTGCAGAATTTGGGAATCTGAAAACCCACATGCTGTCCACGATATTGAACGCGACAGCTCTAAGGTTAACGCCAGGTGCGGTCTCCTGCACAACCGCATCATTGGCCCATTCTTTTTCGCCGAAAGCACAGCCACATCCAATGTTTGTTTGGACATGCTGAGTGAATTAGTTACAGCCAACTGGAGGGCCTGCAACCGGCTATCATCTTCCAGCAGTACGGTGAACCCACACACTGGGCACTTCGTGTTCGTGAGTTTCTTGATGAAAACTTTCCGGTGCGATGAATTGGACGGGATGGCCCAATTCCTTGGCCTCCACGTTCACCGGTTGTTAACAGCCTAGACTTTCTTCTTCGGGGCTATGTAAAGAGTATTGTGTACCGCACAAAGGTTCCGAAAGTGGAAGAGCGGAAGCACAGGATTACAACTGCCATCACAGCAATTCCTGGGGACATTCTCGGGAGAAGTTGGCAGGAGGTTGAATACCGTCTCGGCGTTATTCGTGCAACAAACGGTGCGCATATGGAGCTCTACTCGCATCCCAGCAAATTTTAGAACGTGCTGTTCAATATGCAATAAACCGATTTTTGTTTTCTTATTCACTTTCTGTTTGATTGACGGTAAATTTGTAAAGATAATTTTACAAATGATTTAGAACACCCTGTATTTATGGCAGACAGACAGACAGATCAAGAGATGATCGGAAAGACGGAAGACGTGATGTCTGAAACCTTGTAAAGTTTTTTTAGTCCATGATAAAAAAGATTTCAGCAAATCAACATTCAATGCGAAAGTACCGTTCCCGCAGAAGAGAGAGACAGAGAGAGAGAGAGAGAGAGAGAGGAGACGGACGGACAGAAAGACTACCAAATTTTATGCTTTCCTGTGTACGTTATGTACACTGAAGTGCCAGAAAAACTGGTACACCAGTTTAATACTTGGTAGGTCCCCACAGGAGCGCAGGACTGCAGACATACGACGGGGCATGGACTCCACTAGCTTCTGGAAATATGCTGCAGGCAATGCACACCATACTTCCTGCAGAGCGTTCCACAATTCGGGTGTATTCCGAGGTCTCGCATTCCTGTGTTCGATAGCGCGTTGCATGGCATCCCAAATGTGTTCTATTATGTTCAGATCAGGGGACTTGGGTAAGAATGGCAACACCCCAAACTCAGATGAATGCTCCTCTAACCATAATGTGGCGTCCCGGCACTTGTGTTGAGGTGCATTGTGGTGTTGGAACAGGCCCAACTCATCAGCATGAATGCAGGACATGAACGGGTGTACCTCGTCAAAAAGGATGCGCACATAGCGTTGGTCGGTCACAGACGTTTGTAGACGTTCCAGGAGTCCCCGTGAAGTTCAGCTAAACACACCCCATACCATTACAGACCCCCCACCAGCCGGTACAGTTCTCTGTTGACAGGCAGGATCCATGGCTTAATGAAGTTTGCGCCACTCACGAATCCTTCCATCTGCCCGATACAGTTGGAAACGCGACTCGTCAGACCAGGCTACTTGTTTCCAGTCATCAATTGTACAGTGGCGGTGTTGCCGTGCCCAAGCGAGGCGCATAGCTCTTTGTCGTGCACCCATCAAGGGGACTCGAGTTGGGCGTCGGCTCCCAAAGTCCATATCTTGCAGGGTACGTTGCACAGTCCGGACGCTGATGCTTGTTGAGGCTCCAGCATTGAATTCTGATGATACCTACGAGAGTGTTGCACACCTATCGCGTGAAACGATTCTTGACAGCGAACGATGGTCACGTTCATCCAATGTTTTTTTACGGCCACACTGGTATCGTAGGTTGGAGGTTTTGCCGGAATTCTTGTAGTCACGGTACACCCTTGCAATGGTCGTCCGTGAAAATCCGAACTTCGTTTCTACCTCCGAAATACTATGGCCCATCTCACGAGCGCCAACTATGACACCGCGTTGAAAATCGCTTAAATCGTTAGTACTTGTCATTCTCATGCCGAAAACAGCTCTTACAGCTGGCAAGGATCTCTATCGCTTTATATACGCACTGGCGGACGCAACCGAGTACGCTCATAGGTGACGTTGCTATGTATTTTGCATAAGCTAGCTCGTCTGTACCAGTGTTTCTGGCACTTCAGTGTATGTAACTAAACGTTGGGAATGCGACGAATTGACGTAGAAGATGAGTTTGTCCAGGGCGATTTGGCTCATCACCTGTGGCTGAACAAAAACCAGCATTTAAAGCTGCTGAAGAGGATTACATATGTATTATGATTCCACTGGTGTCACAGAAGTTCGCATTATGAGCAAAGAGCATTATAAGCATAAATCTATACTAATTTCGAGTTATGAACAGAGAGAGAAGTTAGAGTACGAACAAAGATAGAGTTAAAAGCACACAGCTGTTGTAGGGATTAGAAAGATATGAACTTGACATGCACAATAGCTGTTCACCGGATCATTCTTGGGGATTAAAGCATGCCCTTACAGCATGAAGTGCATGCGTTTACAAGGAAGAGTAAGTAGGGTGCCAGGTGAGTAAATATATGTTCACACTTCGTCAATCCTTTGCGGGCGCATTGTTGGAGTAATGTCCACCTCTCTGGAACGGCAAAGGTATGGTAAGTATGAGATATTATGGTCTGAAGAATGATTTAGATGGGTGAAGAAAAGGCCACATGCATTCAAGTCCAATGATGCCAAAATTTAACCAAAAAAAAAAAAAAAAAAAGAGGTTATTCAATTATTCGTGTGTTCACTAATTGGAGTTGATCTACTCTGACTACATATTTTGCTAAATTTAATTTAATGCGTTAATACTGTCGACATGTCTGCTAAGGAAAATCATTAAGAAAGGGATTTCGACACCGAAGAGGTGCGTGATTTTCCATATCTTTTAACTTCGTGATTTACTGTGTAGAATTCTTAGGTTAAATGTTAGGGCATTCTTCTCGCATAGGTTATATGCTAGGGTTTTGTTGTAGTTGGGGTTAAACATTAAAAACTGATATTTTAGAGCACTTGCAAAAAAATGTTATAACATAAAGTGGGTCTATTTCCGTAATCCTAACACACAACGGCAGTGTTTGAGTCTGGGCTAGCTTCCTGAACCTGTTGCCAAACGTGGGCGCTTCGAGCACAAGGTGATGCTCTGAAATTTCAACGTATGAACACTAAAATCAGTTAATCTGTTTGAAAACGTATAAATGTATCAAAATTGCAAAACGTTTATAAATATAAAAAGTAAAAAGGAAAGAGGATTTAGGGCTACTGGCGAAATCTCTAGAAAATAAAGCATTGGAATTTCTACCCCACTTGTGTGATGCGGAAATTCGATCAAATTATAAATTATGAAAAAATGAGACACCAAGTAAAAGTTTCAAACAATAAAACAGTGTTGAGGACTATGTATCACACAAATATACGCACAGAATGGAACAATGAGAAGTGTACGATTTTTAGTAATCTTTTCTGAAAATTTAATTTGGTCCTAAATCGGACCATCCTTTTTTTAAAATTCTTGTGCTTCATTTTGTTTTTATTCACTCCGCGTCACTGTCGTACTTCAGTCTTCATAAGATCCAACATATTTCCTACTCCACCGGGTTGAGAAATGTTGCATTTACAAATCTTCCCCAATTCCTTCTTTCTAAAAATTATAATAAATGTTTCTACAATTTTGTGAAATCTATCCTTAGAAAGACACTGTCGAGAAATATTCGTACTGACATACAACTTTGAACTATTCACAAGACGACTTCAAATGGTTTGATACATTCAAACGAGAAGTAATGTCGTTTTCAAAAGTGCTTTTGATTTCTTGCAGCGCTTCATTTCCGTTGAATATAAATATTAATCTACTACTCTTAACAGCATTTCACCTTTCGAAGCCAGCGTTTTCTTGAACATCGCAAGAAAAGCAATGTTTCTGATTAACTCCACAACCACTTAGTTCGATACCCTGGAAGACTTACAAATCAGCCCTCGATTCATAACTTATACGAGCAGAATGGAACAATGAGAAGTGTACGATTTTTTAATAATCTTTTCTGAAAATTTAATTTGGTCCTAAATCGGACCATCTTTTTTTTTAATTCTTGTGCTTCATTTTGTTTTTATTCACTCCGCGTCACTGTCGTACTTCAGTCTTCATAAGATCTAACATATTTCCTACTTCACCGGGTTGAGAAATGTTGCATTTAGAAATCTGACCCAATTCCTTCTTTCTAAAAATTATAATAAATGTTTCTACAATTTTGTGAAATCCATCCTTAGAAAGACGCTGTCGAGAAATATTCGTACTGACATACAACTTTGAACTATTCACAAGACGACTTCAAATGGTTTGATACATTCAAACGAGAAGTAATGTCGTTTTCAAAAGTGCTTTTGATTTCTTGCAGCGCTTCATTTCCGTTGAATATAAATATTAATCTACTACTCTTAACAGCATTTCACCTTTCGAAGCCAGCGTTTTCTTGAACATCGCAAGAAAAGCAATGTTTCTGATTAACTCCACAACCACTTAGTTCGATACCCTGGAAGACTTACAAATCAGCCCTCGATTCATAACTTATACGAGCAGAATGGAACAATGAGAAGTGTACGATTTTTTAGTAATCTTTTCTGAAAATTTAATTTGGTCCTAAATCGGACCATCTTTTTTTTTTTTTTAATTCTTGTGCTTCATTTTGTTTTTATTCACTCCGCGTCACTGTCGTACTTCAGTCTTCATAAGATCTAACATATTTCCTACTTCACCGGGTTGAGAAATGTTGCATTTAGAAATCTGACCCAATTCCTTCTTTCTAAATATTGTAATAAATGTTTCTACAATTTTGTGAAATCCATATTTAGAAAGACGCTGTCGAGAAATATTCGTACTGACAAACAACTTTGAACTATTCACAAGACGACTTCAAATGGTTTGATACATTCAAACGAGAAGTAATGTCGTTTTCAAAAGTGCTTTTGATTTCTTGCAGCGCTTCATTTCCGTTGAATATAAATATTAATCTACTACTCTTAACAGCATTTCACCTTTCGAAGCCAGCGTTTTCTTGAACATCGCAAGAAAAGCAATGTTTCTGCTTAACTCCACAACCACTTAGTTCGATACCCTGGAAGACTTACAAATCAGCCCTCGATTCATAACTTATACGAGCAGAATGGAACAATGAGAAGTGTACGATTTTTTAGTAATCTTTTCTGAAAATTTAATTTGGTCCTAAATCGGACCATCTTTTTTTTTTTTTTAATTCTTGTGCTTCATTTTGTTTTTATTCACTCCGCGTCACTGTCGTACTTCAGTCTTCATAAGATCTAACATATTTCCTACTTCACCGGGTTGAGAAATGTTGCATTTAGAAATCTGACCCAATTCCTTCTTTCTAAAAATTATAATAAATGTTTCTACAATTTTGTGAAATCCATCCTTAGAAAGACGCTGTCGAGAAATATTCGTACTGACATACAACTTTGAACTATTCACAAGACGACTTCAAATGGTTTGATACATTCAAACGAGAAGTAATGTCGTTTTCAAAAGTGCTTTTGATTTCTTGCAGCGCTTCATTTCCGTTGAATATAAATATTAATCTACTACTCTTAACAGCATTTCACCTTTCGAAGCTAGCGTTTTCTTGAACATCGCAAGAAAAGCAATGTTTCTGCTTAACTCCACAACCACTTAGTTCGATACCCTGGAAGACTTACAAATCAGCCCTCGATTCATATCTTATACGAGCAGAATGGAACAATGAGAAGTGTACGATTTTTTAGTAATCTTTTCTGAAAATTTAATTTGGTCCTAAATCGGACCATCTTTTTTTTTTTAATTCTTGTGTTTCATTTTGTTTTTATTCACTCCGCGTCACTGTCGTACTTCAGTCTTCATAAGATCTAACATATTTCCTACTTCACCGGGTTGAGAAATGTTGCATTTAGAAATCTGACCCAATTCCTTCTTTCTAAAAATTATAATAAATGTTTCTACAATTTTGTGAAATCCATCCTTAGAAAGACGCTGTCGAGAAATATTCGTACTGACATACAACTTTGAACTATTCACAAGACTTCAAATGGTTTGATACATTCAAACGAGAAGTAATGTCGTTTTCAAAAGTGCTTTTGATTTCTTGCAGCGCTTCATTTCCGTTGAATATAAATATTAATCTACTACTCTTAACAGCATTTCACCTTTCGAAGCCAGCGTTCCCTTGAACATCGCAAGAAAAGCAATGCTTCTGATTAATTCCACAACCACTTAGTTTGATACCCTGGAAGAATTGCGAATCAGCCATAACTTCACCGTTCGGCAAATTTCTTCTTCACCATTCGACAAATACCGATTCATAACTTCACCATTCGACAAATACCGGATTTATTGCTAATATAAATTGCATGAGTTTCGAGAAGGATTTGCACGAGTGTCAGGTTTCCAAAAAAATTATCTGGTAATGAAATTACATATTTAAGATGACCGAAAACGTTTTTTTTTCATGCATGAATGCATTTCACTCAGATGTATTCATGGATAATCCTAATTTCATAGGACCGGATTTTCTTTCATGAGGCTTGAATTTCCTTATATGAATTTATAGAAATAAATCAAAGGGATTTAGTAAATATAAACGCTCTTACCTGGATGACTGCAGTCGTCAGACAAATTAGTTTTACGTGATGTCATTATTGCCACTTGTCCGTTGTTACTGGGAAGGTGGGTATATATGTATACTGTTGGACAAGTAGCCAATAAAATACACTAAACAAAACAGGCAATAAACAGAATATCATAAAAAATATTTGCCAACACTGTACTAAATAAGAAAAAAATTAGCAAAATGAAATTGCATTTACATTGCATTTGTCAATGACAGGTGAACCTGCTGCGTGGTCATCTTAGATACTACAATTGCTTATTTAGAACCAGTTCAGTTATGATGCTCCACTGTCTGTCTTTCTTTTTAAGATTTTTAACGACCACCATGGGCAACCCATAGGGCTATACGAAATCGCACTTCTCTGTTTCAAAGCCAATGGTTCTAGGTAAGAGACAGAGGTACCACAATCAGACAAATGCACCACCCATGCTTCATCCGGGATTCGAGCCTGGGCCTAACTCAAACGAAAGATCAGTGGTCGGCGCCCCAAACCACCAGGCCACTGGTATGGCCCTCCACTGAAAGTGACACGTCATTTGTTGAAAACTGTGGTGAATGAGGGTCAGAAGTAGAAGTTGTCATCAGCAGCGGTAGACTTATCAATAGAAGCAGGACCAGGAGTAATTGGTCTCTCGGTTTTGGGGATAACGGACTCGGTCCTTTATCCCGAATACGGACTCTAATTCGGCTACCACATACGTATTTCGTCTACAGTAACAGAAATCCTTTTTAAGAGGACCATAATAACGAGGGTTGTGTGCAATGCTTAAATATGGAAGTCGGTTCTTCTTAATATTTGATCGGAATAACGTTTGCCTGATTTTAACTGTGGAAAACTATCTTTCTCCGAAAGCCACTACTACAGGCATCGTCAAAAATATTCATAAAGCTATCGAAATGATCGGAAATATATATATATAATATGTATATAAGGTTATTTGAAAATATTTACTCTAAACGCGTTCATATCATGTTTAATATAAGTCAAAGGAATTTCAATTTCGCCCCACAAATCTGAAATATTTATATCAGACCTTCTTGTTTAGCATTGGAAAACTAAATTTATGAGCCAACAAAATATTTTATTTCCATGTTTCTGCTTAGTGTCAAAAAGGAGTAAAGGTGTTTTAAAAATTGAACACAATTTACTATGCGTTTTCAGTTGTTCAAACCGTTGTTCTATGTTGGATATCGTTATATCAGAAATAGTTAATATTTATTTTATAATACTTCTTCGTTCAAATCAATACCTTCTTCCGTATTTTCTTTCATACGCAAAACAATCATTTTTTCTTATGTGGTGTCTAACCATTCCAGCGACTGGAAATGCTCTTTAGCAATCCAATTTCTCGGCAGTTGTTTTAGATTCAGCAAACATGGCTTTAAAATCGACATCTGTCATGCAATCTTTTAATCATTTTCTTATTTTAACACTTCTATTGTACTCGGTATAACCACATCAAATTCTTGCATTACTTTCGTAACAATGCTAAAAAAATTATCTTTTGTTAAAATACTAGAACAACCCAGTATGGAATATGTATATGAACATTTAATTGTTAGCGATAAAGATTTGGCTAAATTTCTTGTATTGCTACCACTAGAAGTATCGTTAAATAGATAATATTATGCATTATAGATTGCAGCCAAATTACATCCCAGTACTTTTACAGCATCGATCCTACTTTCCCCATCTTCTATCTGGGAACGGTTTTATTGGTCAACGCTGGGAGCTCTTTCTTTAATGTTTTCCAACGGTAAATTGATGCAAAAAGAAAGGCACATATTTCTTAATCAACGCTGGGAATAGCAATGTTCACAATCTCTAGGGAAAACTTTTGCGGTGTCATTCACGACCAGATTTAAGGTATGAGCAGCGCAAGGTACATAATATGTTCTAAGGTTTAAGGGCACGAAATTGTTTTCAAGTTCATTGTTTTTTCCTTTAAATTGCGTTCATTGTCATTGTCCGGCATATCATGAATGCTAATGTTTCCACAATAAAAGAAATTTAATAAAAATGTTGTTACTCCTTTGTCTGTTATACCCGTTTTCGAACTAAAACTTAAAAAATGTTCTATAATTTAAATTTTTTATATTTTTATTTGAATGTACAAATCGTACAATTGTAGTTATTTGTTCTTATTGACTTACATCAGGATTACAGTCTAGTTTTTATGCGCAGTATTTCCATAATTGTAATGTATTTATAATTGTTTTACTTATTTTTTCACCAATTACAGAAATAACTTCATTTTGTATTTTATTACCTAAACAATATGCCATGTTATTATTGTTATTCTAAATACGACTAATCTGTTCGGTCATGAAAATGTCGAAATGAAAAATTGCTTCTCTCAATTTAAAAAAAATAATTCCTATGCCGCCTTGGTGTAATTCCCTATTGAGGCCTCTCATCTCAAGTTTGTCCTGCTAAATATTCAATTACATATATGCATGCATATAATTCATTCAGTGACCGACTTGCCGTCCTTATACCTAAGTGGTCTGAGGCGTTGGCATCGTCCCTCGTGGTCCCGGGTGAGGCATAGGTCATGCTTTCTTCTAAAGGCTCTGGCTCTCTCCCCTCCCTGGAACCAGTGACTCCAAATTAAGAATGGGTGACTGCTTATAGCCCTCCGCGTTACTCATGATGGTGATTAAACTCAGAAACAAAACAAGAAGATTACTTCCACCTGTTTTATTATTTTCTGATTCTATTAAATTTTCATTTATTACTGATTTTTCATTTTTTATTGGTTTATTTTAAATTATTGACTCATAGTTTAAAACTTTTAAAATGTGTACCATTTTTTTCGTGTCTTTCTGTATGTTTTGACAAATGGTACCAGCGCTGTAACCGTCATCATAGATAATGCTTTAAGATTGCCATTAAAATTTTACAACAAAACAATAAATGTAATTATTTGTCTTTGAATGCGTTAATCAGCCTCCTGAAAGTTTTTCTGCATTACTTAACTTTTCGTGAAAATATGCTGCAGAAAATGATCTGCTATTATTATGTGATGGGAAGTCAGTATTTCCAATTTGAATCAGCCCAATTTGAACTAGAGTTATTCTTATTTTGCCCTTCAATATTTTTCTCAACAAGATTGGAATTTGCATTACATACAAGAAATAATCTTTCGTATATGTGCACTAGTACAAAAATTACAATGAGTCTTTCAATTTTTTATTTTAATTTATGCAATAAGTGAATTTTGATTTTTTGAGGGGTTTCAAAAAACCTGGGGTTTTTCAAACCATTTGCCCCATAAGCCCACTTTCTTAGCCAGTCCTGTCTGCAATGCCTGATATACAAATTTCACTTAAGCTTAAACTTCAATAAAATTATAATGCAACACATATAGGTACTTAAGGTTAGCTTTCTAACCTGAAAATCATCACTTCAAAATTTAAATTGAGAGCATTGAGCAATTTACAATAGGCATAGAAAATTATTCTAGGAAAAGATATCAGCCTATTATAAAATAATAAAGTTCATAGTGTCTGTCACCATCAAATTGTCCCATAGAAAACTAAAACAGGAATAAGAGAGATTTCACTAATAACCAAGAGCCTCACAGCGAAAGTTTCATATGATATTAATTCATTTATCGTGAAAATTGAGTGTGGTTTTCTGCATCCCCGGAACCAGCCTTCCGGGTGCTGTGCACTTTTTTCATTCTCGGTTGGCGCGTTCGTTTTGGTTCGAGATGCGCTAGGGTTTAAACCCCGGATGAGGCAGATGTTTTGCTTGTCTTACGGAACCGGCACTGTCCCTTCCTTGGAGACAGCGGCCCTAAATTAGGAACAGGCGACTTTGTACCAATTAATGAGTTGCTCATTGTGTTCGTTAAACCCCAAATAAAAAAAAAGTAGTTGTCTGCGAATCATCTTTAGGTAACATCGTGGAGGATCTTCGATCGGAGAGGGAAATTTTTTTGTTTGTTTTGATTGGAGGTTTAACGACCACCGTGAGCAACTTAATGGGCTATAAGCAGTCGCCCGTCCCTAATTTAGGGTCACTGGTTCCAGGGAAGGGAGAGCGCCAGTGCCGTAAGACAAACACAACATCCATGCCTCACCGGGATTCGAACCCGGACCCCTTCGGACGAATGATCAGAGGCCAACGCCTTAGACCACTGAACCACCGGGGCGGCGGAGAGGGAAATCATCATGATGGATTAATAATCGCTTACACGACGAGGTTGAAACAAACTTCTTCCGGAGTTCCGAGCACAATTATAAACGGCCTATGTTACATTCAGGAAAAAATCGAGCGTCCAACCGCAGAGAAGATAACGGTAGAAAAAGCAGGCAGCGTGGGTCTGTTCAAGAAATGCCATGTACAACGCTGTTTTTCAAATGTTGGTGCTCTGTGAGGCTGGATGATGCCAACACTACTTCTCGTGTATAACAGAGACGAAAACCGCTGCCACCGGGAGAAAGTTTTTCGTAAAATGCTGTGACTATGAGTATTGCCGTCAACAGGGAAAATGTTTGGTCGAAAAAACATCTTAAATGTTTTCATCGTATTGCCATTAAGTTTCGAAGTCTGTATGGGCCCGGGCCTGGCCGAGCTTGTGATGGAAGGTTTGGGATTTTGCTCCTGGATTAAAGAAAATGTTTCGACTCACAAAGACTGACTTGTTAAATAACCAGATGGCGAAAGTCAGTGAATGAAACGATCCGTCACTGGATGAACTGTTTAATTACAGCTGAAACCGACAAGCCTGGCTGTAAAATGAGAGCTTAAAATGGGACGGTTTGTTTCTTTAAAGATCGAAATCCAATTCCGTTTTCACTTTTTTTTTCTGTGGCAATAAAACTCGTGTTTTTTTTTCTTTTCCGAGAAATGTTTACATGAACAGAATTTTCAGGTACACGAAATAAAAACCAAAAAGAACTTCTGACGCCATTCGTTGCTAGAGCGGAGATGAAAAAGTTCGAAGTCTTTGTGTACATATTTGGGGATCGAGAGCTACCTTGTTTATACTTACGTGTAAACAGGAGCCGATTATAACGCCCAAACATAGACGGGAATCCTCGGGTCCTTTACAAAACCACACGCACACGCACGAGGACATTTCATAAATTTCTTCATAAAATAAATTCTGGAGGATCTTGGATGAATGAGAACTGTTGAAATTTGCACTGTAAAACGATCTCAGTCGTGAACAAATTTTAAATTGTTAAAGGTGAATTTAAAAAATCTGCTCATGACGGAATGATTCATCAAACCACGCTCAAAAGGGAAATGGTACCGGATAACATTTTCCCCTGAAAAAATTGATGTTGACAAAAAAATCTTGAGGTCCCTATTTTCAACTAAATCAGCATGAAAATCATTCTGAAAGTTGAAATATACACATACATAGCAATTTTCCAACGCATTGATGTTTTATATCGGTATTTATTTAGCCACTGTTCGTGTAATGAACAACGATATTGGCATCTCCTCCTCCAGTAGACGCCTGTTTTAAGTCTACCCATTATTTTAACCCATGACCCAGTACTGGTAAACCGTTGTTTCTTTTAAGATAAGTATGTGTGAGAAGCGGATTTCTGAATGTCTCTGCCGGGAAATCGCTTTGTGCTTTGTGTCAGTCTGTGGAAAGCAAGGTGAGGATAATGGGCCATTTGAATGAGTACTAGTGTCTGTTTCAAGATTACGAAAGAAGGACAGGGAGTACTAATGATTCTGGGCTGCAAGTCCAACGACCTACGTCTGGAACTGTAGATAGCTTTAGCCTAATAATTTTATAACAGCGCTCTTTGTCCGGCAGCACTTTTCTTATGTGACGTGCCTGCCCCGCAGGACGCACATGAGATGAAGGCAGATAGCAGTGAGAGCACATGCCAGTGTAGTATACTGGATAGCACGCGGAGCTCCGGAGCCAAGAGTTGGGGGTTCGAATTCCTCCCCTGACATAATAATAATGGAGAAATTTACTTCGTCATTCTTACCTAAGTACAGAAATTTTGTTCTATAATTTCAGAGGAACCAACATAAAGATACATTGGCGGAAAGTGAAAAAAGGACACCAAGAAGGAGACGTCTGATTCCAACGAAATTTATACAGCATAATAAAGGAATACAGAGGATAACGTGATCAAAACATTATGTCAAAATACAGCTGTATTTGCTGGTAAACTGAAAAGTAACATTTCCATGTAACATGGTTAGAACGAGGTTGAACCGCCATGAACTGCGTCACACTGTGCAATTCTGGAATGGAGTCTGTCGTACAGATGTTTGATGTAAGTTTGGGGTATTGAGTTCCAAGCATCCTCAACCTGGACGCGTAAATCGGGGATGGTCGTGGCTGGCCGTGGAGACCGGATAAGTTGTTGTCCAATAAAATCCCACACGTGCTCAATGGGGGACAAATCCGGTGAACGTGCAGGCCATGGAAGTTGTCTCACACCCTGAAGTGCATGTTGCGTTGCACGTGCCGTGTGTGGGCGTGCGTTATCTTGCTGGAAAACACCACGATGGACCGACCTTACAAATGGCACAACAACGGGCTGAATGATGTTGTTGATGTAGGAGGTGCTGTTTAACGTACCCGGTACAACCACTAGTTGTGTACGGGAGTGATAGCTGATCGCTCCCCACACCAAGAGACAAGGTGTTTGTCGCTGGTGGATGCAAGAAGGGTGGAGACGCTCCCCTGCGCGTCTGCAAACGCGCATACGGCCATCGGAGGCTCCCAAGCAGAATCTGCTTTCATCGCTGAACACGACAGATCGCCATTGCGTTCTCCAGTGCAGACCTTGGCGACACCACTGCAGCCGTTCCAGACGGTGGGCTGGAGTCAGAGGTACACATCTCAGAGGAACACGTGCACGTAGTCTTGCATGCAGTAGACGGTTGCGGATTGTTCACACAGTCACCTCAGGTGCAACGGCAGCTCGGATTTGCGTCGCAGTGGATGTTCTGCTTGACAACGCCGTTCTTCTTATGCGTCGATCGGTCAGCTCATCAGTCGGTCTGTGACTCCCGGTTCCACGTCTTCTCGTGTGGGAATGTTCCTAGGACCATCTACGCAACCATTGTACCACCACCGATACTTTACGTCCAATTCGCTCCACAATACGACGATACGACCAGCCGGCCTCGCCGAGTCTGACTGGACGACCTCGCTCAAAGTCCGATGACTGCTGAAATCGTACACGTCTTCCATGTCCAGGCATTGTAGTTTCTTCAGGGTCTTCGCACGCGTCCGTACGCCGACGACTGATTACATTCACTTTGCCGTACACCTTAAATACCACCGACAATAATTTGCAAATTCTGCCGTGCTGTAGCGTAAGCGCTCACCGTTTGGTCCCGAAATTAATATCACACCTACGTAAACTCGACCCCATTAACATATGTAAATTTCATGATCGTCCGCCAATTCCTTCTTGGTGTTCTTTTTTCACTTTCCGCCAGTGTAGAAGGAAAAGCTCTTTTTTTAAGGAAATAAATTGCCAGACCAAAACAAAGCTAGAATGAAGTTAACGATTATTATTCATAATATCAAAATAATTATTCTTTCGTTCCAAAAATCCAGACAAAACAAAAAGAGAAAGTGGGCCGCTTCGCCAGAGGTCCACCGGGAAATGTTTCGGTTGGGCACTCAGCCCCAGCATGTAGAACAGGAAAAGCCTTTACATTTGTAACATAATTACGTAGTCAGGTCGAAACCTCACGGGATGGAGGAATTCAACGAGAAATGGCACGTTTCTCTCCGTTCAATTCCCTTTACTACTATGGTAGTTCAGCTCAGTAGAGTACCCTCATTTCCTTAGCGCAGGTGGTCCTCGAACTTTTTTGAATCACGGAAAAAACGACAAAATAGAATGAATAGGACTCGCGGGTCACATGGAAGAGAAGAGTCAAAAATGCATATGTTCATTCTGAAATATTACTTCAGAGAGTGTTTGAAAGCTTAAACTTAACTTTCGGAAAAAGGAACGATGCAGTTAACATGATATGCATGTTACAAAGAATTCTAAAGTAGATACCTGATATACCTACATGTTTTTGTAGTTTTAAAATTTCAGTTAAAATTTTTTTCGCAACATAGCTCATAGCAGATTTGGGAATTCAAAGTCCATGTACCCAAGGTACCTTAATATTCATTTTTCCATTTCGAAAATGTACAGTAGTGTGCAAAAGTATTGCATCACCTGCAAAAACCGTGAAATTTTAAGTTTAACTCTTAGTTTAACTAACAAATTTTAATAGTTGTTTTACCATTTATATGTCATTAGATGCAAAATTTAAGGGAGATTTAAAAAAAAGTGTTAGGTTTTCCTATAGCTACCTACTTCTGTTCATAAGATACTTACAAAAATCATGATCAAGTCGAAATTATTATGAAAAGGATCATTTATCCAATATTTAGGTTTACAGCAAATGAATCGTTTTTGTAATTCATAAGGAATGAAATAACATTTAAATACAGAAATATAATGAAACAAAATTATAAAATGTACCTAATATTTTTTTGCTCAGTCTTTAGCTTTAATCACAGCTTTGCATCGTGCTGAGATAATATAAACAAGGTTTTGTAAAAGATTGGGTTGAAGAATACGATTCCAAATTTAAATTAAATCTTCAATGAGTTTGAATTTTAGTTGTTGGCTTCCGTTTCGATAGTTCATACGACACTTTGAACCACAAATTTTCGATCGCGTTTATGTCCGGTGATGTGGTGGCCAATCATGATGCTGAACATTTTTTTCCTGAAACCACTTTTTCATTACTTCAGCACCATGACAAGGAGCATTATCCTCTCGAAAAATAAAATTGCCGTCATAAAGTCTTCTAGATTATGGTAGCAACTTGTCTTCTATTAATAATATCTAGATGTATTTCGTACCGTCGGCAACATGGAGGTTCCCAAAGCCATGTGCACACATGCAGCTTCAAACCATGACCTTCACCGGATGCTTAACAGTAGTCACTAACCAACTTGGATTGAATTCTGCATGCTTGAACTCCTTCCATAGGTATTAGTCTTATTCCCATTATGGTAAAATTCTGATTCATCACTGAAAAGAACATTTTCCCATTGCTTGGCTTTCCATGAGCCATGCTGTTTTGCCCACTGTAATCCACGCTGTCTTTGATTTGCAGTTAACAGTGGTCTACGCCTGCTTTTGCAGCCACGTAAGGCTCACTGAAGCAGCCCCTCCTAATAGTAGATGTACTAACAGTAACATCAGTCACTTCAGACCATCTTTGGAGAAATTCAGGTGAATTGATCCTCCTGTCTGCCGAGCTTAACTTTCTGAGCACTCTGTCCTGCCTGATTGTAGTGGATCTGGGCCTTCCACTGCGACGCATATTTTTAATAGCACCAGTGTCAATACAAATTTTGAAGTTGGTAATCCGTTTCTTGGTTTAAATATGACATGAATGGTAAGTCAGATAATATCCGAAAACTTGAGCATTTCGTCACCTTGGAGCGGAAAACGAAGCCGCGTCTCCCGGTTAGCGCTCGAGTATGCTAACCACTACACCACCCATAACGACAAAGTTTCAAGTTTCCGTTTATTTTGAATATAATCATCACATGATTCGCTAGTGCAAGCAATCGGCATTCATATATAGCGCATCTGGAGGATTAGAATTCATTCCCGTGATTGCCCGGAGGCGCAGAATATTAATGAATGAAATATTGAAAAATAATGAAATACGACGAAATTTTCAAGTTTTCGTATATTATCTGACTTACAATTCATGTCATATTTGCGCCAATAAACGGATTCACAACTTCAAAATTTGTATTGTACAATGGTGTAATCCCGTATTTCATTCAATGATCGTCAGTGTCTTTTACTTTCTTCAGCAGCCTAATAACTATAGATTGATAGTCCACTCTGTCAGTGATTTGCCTTGAAGAATATTCCTCTTCACGCAGAACAACTATTTTTACTCTGTTCGCTGTGGACAGTTCTGCAGTTTTAACCGTTATTGAGAATGTACACAAATTATACCCTAATAACAACAAGAAGAGACCACTACAATGCTCTAGTAGCTCTGTGTGAGCGCTTATATAGGCTGGAGTAGGATACCATTAGGAAGCAGCCAATAAGGTAAAAGAATGTCTATGATTGTCTGGAACAACGTATGAGCAGCAAAGGGGAATTTCAATGTGTTTGACACACCCTATAATTTATGTCATATCTTAAGAACAGAAGTAGCTACAGGAAAAAAATTAAGACATTTTTGAAATCTCCATTAAATTTTAAGCCTAATGACATGTTAATGACGAAATAACTATGAAATTTAGTTAGTTAAAAAAAGAGTTAAATTTGAAAATCCATGGTTGTTGCAGGTGATGCAATACTTTTGCATACCACTGTATACTTTTTTTTTCATTTTCAAATTTCCTTTGTGGACAACGTCTAGCAGACATTAGAAGATACTCTTATGGGCCACGGGCTGAAAACTACTTCTCTATAGGAAGCCTTGCTTTATTTTCAATAAGTGGCAGAGAATGCGTGATGAAAGTCTGAAACGGGTCGGGTCGGGTTTGGTCGTAAACTGGAAATTCTGAGCTGGGCCAGGCCTCTAAAGTTCGAAACGGGGTCGGGCCGGGCATTCCAAATTAAGACCCATGCAGGCCTTTGTCAAGTATTACCCACTCTGTGCAAAGTGGAGAAAATTAATTTTTCAATGTGACAAGCAATAAAGAGTATAGAGAAATGCCCTTTGCTTTTAAGGTCAGTCTGGAGGGAATGTGATGGTCTGGGCAGTATTTTCTCGGAAAGTTCAAGTAGTAGTGGGAAATAAATTTTTTTGTCCAGGGATGTGTTGACACATATCTGACAGGACCGAAAATCATTATCTCCTTTTTTGATTAAAGAATAATTGCGAAACAAGAAACTGCTTAAGTTATTTCTGTACTTAGGTAAGAATGAAAATTATTATGCACGGGTACTTAAGAAAATGTGCTAAAACTAAAATACCAAACTTATAATATGCTGATGACAAACGTAACTTTTTTTTTTTCGCCATCCTGGTGGCAGAGCGGTCTAAGCGCAGGTTTCTGGCCGTTCGTTCGAGATGTGCCCTGGTTAGAATCCGGGGTGAGGCATGGATCCTGTGTTTGTCTTACAAGTCCCTTCCTTCCCCGGAGCAAGTGACTGTAAATTACAGACGGGTGACTACTTATAGCCCATTGAGTTGCTCACCATTGTCATTAAATCATCAGTCCAAAAAAGAAAAGAAAAACTCTCTCTTATCGAATTTTGATCAATATTCGATTCAGAAAATGAAATTCAAAGTTACCTACCCTTGAAACAATCAATGGAAAAAGAAAGAAGAAATCCGCTAAAAAATGCAGTTATTCTTTGAGTAACGGTTAAACTTTGGATACATTTTACTACTTAGTTCAGCAGCTGCAGAAAAATGTCTTGTTAATTCTCTTACACAATTATATATTAAATTTATTACAGATTTTGAAAATTATTTTCTGTTGAAAACATATTGTAAACTTCCCCTCAGAGCTGGGAGTTCCGGGGCTTGTAAGTACGCCATTGCTCAAAGAACTAAGACCAAAAATATTCACATTAAGTAATCTGCAGAGTTAATCTAGAAACAGTCGCTTAGACTCAGCTTCTGCTCCTGTTTACTCCAAAGCCTCTGCATCAAAATATCTGATGCTCTCGTTTTCCGGAAAAACGCGCTGAAATATAATACCTCGCCCCATATCTTTTTCTCCTAGCGAGTTTAATGGAGCCGCTATAACTTTCCAGAGAAGTTAAACATGATAGCTGAAGTGTTTGACAACAGACTATAAAACGTAGTTTCATCATAAGGAGACTATGAGCAACAAATAAACAAACAAAAAAAAAGGTCGAAGATATAGAATTGCAGCCTAAAGGTTACATGACCATTTACGAAACATGGACCAGCAGCCACCGAATTTTATAAATGAGAGGAAACTTTTAACCTGATACCATACAAGAAAAATATTATAAAAACATGCTATCCTATATCTTTCCTTCACTTTTTAGCAGAGTTTTACTTTATATTCTTCTGTCAAAGACTTCAGCCAGCATAAATAAAAATAATGTACTTAATTCTAATAGCGGTTTTCAAAAATATTTTTTTATGCTCCTATAACGAGAAAACGCTTTGCTAAAATGTCGGTACTGTCAAAACAATCTGATGTCAATAATGAAAGGGTTCTAAAATAAGAGTCGAGTTCTTGTATATTGTTTTGAAATTAAGTAATCTGAAATTTAACACGAAAAGTAATTAAACAATTTTCTGGCCTGTTTCACAATAAAAATGTAGGGTCAACAACTTCCTCACTGACGTCGATTTGCTGTTTCCATGCAGGTTATTTTATTTCAAAACTCTTTAGTGAACGTTTGGAAATTTATTTTAATAATATGTAATTCACTACTTAAAAACCCCAAAACCCACTATATATTCCTTTTTCGAGTAACTATTGAGGCTCAATAATGTGTTTCGACGTTCTGGCATATAAAATACTGATGTTTCTGTTCTTTTAAAACAAAATGCACAGCAAAATGTGCGAAACCTGTACCAACTCCACTGTTATATTTACATTTCTCGTAGGGGTATACACCATTGTTGCTAAAATCTTTTTGCACTCTAGCTGCTATCAATTAATTTAGAAGGCATATATTACAAATATAAACCTGCTGAATTGTTCTGGAAAACGTTGTTCAGTAGAGTTTTATAGAATTATATAAAAGAGGTCTTTAGGAATGCAGGTCTAAGGAGGAATGATGAAGACAGGTGCCCTCCGAGAGTAAAGAGTAGTAGTACTGACATATCTTCGTATCATCATTTATGTTATAATTAAATACCTTTTTTGGTATGCAACTCAGGTTTGTATATGAATTTATTATTGCTAGCGTGAAGTGCTCTGTTCTATCTTTTATTGTTAAGCTCACATTCATCTGCCACGAATGAAGGCTAGCGAAAAACATAAGCTTTTTCTACTGCGTGCCGAATAATTGGTGTGTTAATGTTATCTTTTTAACTACGCATCCAATCTTTGGGAATTTAATGTTTCTACCCCTCCAATAACAACAGATTATGAGACTAATATCTCATTCAGGGTAGAATAGGGAAAAAGAAGATATTTTTTATTCTGAATTTGTTAACAAGAAATAAGAACATTGTAAAATAATGAGTTCTCAAGCGAATTCGTTTTTGTCAATTGAAAATCTGAGTGATGCAAATTATGACCTCTGGAAATATAAAATTCAGATGTATTTAATTAAGGAAGGTTTATGGCATTTAAGTTCTCGTGAAGTTACTAAGCACGAAAAAAACTGATGTGTGGCGTGAGCAAGACGCAAAGGCCTTGGCTATAAGTTCTTCATTGGTCCAAGATGATCAAATTATTCATATTAGAAATGAAACACCAGCTCTTGATATGTGGAATGCTTTGAAGAGGGTTCATGAGCGTACAAATTTAACAAGTAAATTATATTTGCTTAGAAAACTCTACAGCGTAAGGTACGATGAACATGAACCAATCCATCAACACATCAACAAAGTAAAAGAAACCAATAATAAACTCAGGGCTATTGGGGAAGAAATAAAAGACTCACACATTACTGCTATTATTTTGTGTTACCCAGGAGCTATGATATATTGGTAACTGCTCTTGAAGCAAGACCAGGAAATGAATTAACCCTTGAACTTGTTAAGAATAAATTAATTGATGAGTACAATTCCAGAATTGAAAGGTCAAACGACAACAACGCGTCATCAAGCAAAGTCCTTAAAGTTAAAAGCCAAGCCAACAAATACAAAAATAATGAGCAAAATTTTGTAGTTTTTGTAAGAAACCTAATCATTTGAAAAATGAGTGTTGCCATTGGAACAAGAATAAAAATAAAGAACACAAAAATACTGAGTCACACAAGAGTGATGTAGTAATTAAACAAATCAAACATGAAGTATCTGGTAACAAGACAAAAAAAAGTAATGTCTCTAATGTACAACAAAATAAGAAATTCCTGTTAAAAACCAAAACAAGTAAAACCGACACTTTTATTGCATGATCTATTGACTCTGGAGCTACATGACCAACGACCGGAACTTTTTCGTATCGTTAGACACTTGTCAAGTAGATATTATAACTACTGCAAGTGGTTCGAAACTTCACTCTAAAGGTACAGGAATTGGATTTCTTCACTATAAAAATGAAACACGAATGATACATGATTTAGAGCTTAGAGAAGTCTTGTATATGCCACAACTTGAGAGTAATTTACTTTCAAAAAAGAGTATCTGTAGTAAGTATCATGAAGTTATTTTTAAAGGTAACAAATGCATTATACAGAATAATGACCAAATCATTGCAACAGGCATACTAGAGAAAAATGGTTTGTATAAGTTGCAGACCATAACTGTGAATAAAGTGGCCAAGACAGCAACAGAATGCAAAAATAAAAACTGCATTAATTTGTGGCACAGACGTTTAGGTCATTGTAATACAAATAGCAAAAAACAAATGGAAAAACTTGGTCTAGTAAAAGGTATATAAAACTATCTGGTTGCAAAGCTATTGATAGTTGTGAAGAATGTATTAAGAGCAAATTAGCAGAGAAACCATATCCTAAAGTGAGTGAACATAAATCTACTGAAGTATTGAAACTGGTACACTCAGACATATGTGGTCCTATGCTATCAACCACACCAGGAGGTAAACGCTATTTCATTACTTTCATCAATGATTTTTCGCGTTTTACAAATATATTTATCTACTGTCCAACAAGAATGAAGCTCTTGCTAAATTTAAAGAATGCATTTCTTCTGTAGGCAACAAATTTGAGGAAAAGCCTACAACTATTCGCACAGATAATGGAGGTGAATACACCAGCTTAGAATTCGAAGAATGTCTAGCGAAGGAGGGTATCGAACACCAAACAAATGTTCCATATTCAGCACCCCAAAACGGAGTTGAAGAGCGCAAGAATCGTTATTTGCGGAAGATGTGCAAAGCCATGCTCTTAGATACAGGACTGGATAACAGTTATTGGAGAAAACCCTATGCACGGCTGTATATCTTCAAAACAGATTTCCAACCAGAGCAACAGGGAAAACTCCACTTGCACTACGGAATGGTCGTAAGCCGTATATTGGGCACATTAAACTGTTTGGATGTAACGTGTACTGCTATGTACCTAAACAACTTAGAAGAAAGTTAGATGACCATTCACAGAGTGGAATTTTATTAAGCTATTCTGAAAGAATAAAAGGATACAGAATCCTTCTAACTGAAACAAATAGAGTGATTTCCACAAGAAGTGCAAAATTCTGTGAACAACAAAACATAGGATGTGATAACGATAGAGAGAAAGAACCAAACAATAATACTGTTCTTCTAAAGCTGGAAAAACCGAGTCAACAAGCAGACTCATCTGGTGAAATAAAAGAAAGCGAAAGAGTTGTCACACAGCCAAGAAGATCCAAGAGATCAACCAAAGGGAAACCACCAACAAGACTGGCAAACATAGCTAAGACTGAGTTTAAAACTGAACCCAGAACCTGGAAAGAAATGCAAAAACTTCCAGATGTAGAAAAACAACACTGTCTAAAGGCAACAGATGAAGAAATGAAATCGCTTCATCAAAATAACACTTGGGAACTAGTGGACCTTCTTAAAACTAAGAAAGCCATAGGATCCAGAAGGATTTTCAAGATAAAGTATCATGCAAATGGTACTATAAACGGATATAAAGCCCGTTTAGTAGCAAAAGGGTACAACCAGAAACCTGGTCAAGATTATGAAGCAACGTATTCTCCAGTGGTGAAACATAGCACCATTCGTACCCTTCTAAAAGTTGCTGCTCATGGAAAGATGTATGTCAATCATATTGATATTAAGGCTGCCTATCTTTATGGCAAGTTAGATGAAGAAAGTTTTATGACTCAGCCAGAAAGATATGTGGATCTTAAGCATAGAAACAGAATTTGCAAAATAAATAAAAGTCTCTGTGGTCTTAAACAATCAGCTAGAATATGGAAAAAAAAAACAATCTCTGAAATATTACAGAATAATGGATATAGTCAAAGTAAAGCTGATCATTGCTGTTTTATTAGCAACCATGAAGGCAGCATTTCCTACATAATTGTTTATGTAGACGATATTCTAGTTGCATGTAATATTAAAGAAGGCATGGAGAAAAATATAAAAATGTTTGCTAAGATCTTTGACGCAAAAGACTTAGGATATGTCACGCATTACCTAGGGATAAAAATTGATACAAAACAGGATGGAAGTTATTTAACAAATCAATCAGCCAAGATTGAAGAAATCATCAAAAGATTTGAGGAATCTGAACAGAAAAAGAATTACATACCTAGGAGTACAGTCTTCTATCGTAGTGATAATAATAAAGAAGGAGAAGAATTTGCTGACAATAGCAGTGGGAGCTGTGCTGTATATATCTACAGTTACGAGACCTAACATAGCTACATCCGTTGGAAGAATTTTAGGCAGAAGAGTAGAAAACCCAACAGTTTACGACTGGAAAGCCCTACAAAAAGTATTACAATATCTTAGGCAGAAGAGTAGAAAACCCAACAGTTTACGACTAGAAAGCCCTACAAAAAGTATTACAATATCTTAAAGACACATCCAACATGAAGCTATTACTTAGTGCCAAAGAGCAGCTGATCTTGACAGGCTATGCAGATGCGGATTGAGCAAGCGACACGAAAGATAGAAAATCAACGACTGGGTACATATACAACCTAGGGAATAGTTCCATCTTACGGGCAAGGAAGAAGCAGAATTGTATCGCATTGTCTTCAACAGAAGCCGAATAAATCGCCATTGCTCAAGCATCACAAGAACAAAATTGGTTAAGACAACTGCTAGAGAACCTGAATTACCAGCAAGAACGTCCAACCATCATGTTTGAGGATAACATGTCGTGCATCAAATTGGCGATGAATGAGGGAACGAGTGCTAGAACCAACCACATTGATGTGAAATATAATTTCATAAAAAAACTCCAATCTTTTACCATGACTTTGAAATATTGTCATACAGGTGAGATGTTGGCTGATCTCTTCACTAACCCATTGCCAACAGCCAAAATTGAAAAACTGAGAGACAGTCTTTAGCTGGCATGCCGATCCATTGGATCGAGTGGGAGTGTTGGAATCGCAGCCTCTCAGCGATAAAAGGATAAAAAACGCAGATCGTCAGACGGAATTTTTTACGGTGCTCTAACTGAATTGCCACATACCGGCGCAGCTGTTATTCACCGAACTACGCGTACCTTGAAACGCCACATGCGGGCATATCTCTGTCCCTCTTGATCTGTGACGTAAGCGAGGTTGAGAGAAGAACTCTGTTTCTTCTATGTCCTGTGTGTGCTGTCGTCTTTTGCTTGTGCGCGGTTGTATGTTCAGAAAGTTCTGCGTGTGTGTTTTAACAAATATAACTGCTCCTTTAATAAAGGAAGCAAACTGTATTATGCGAGATGTTCTTAATCAGTAGACTCTGGTAAGCTTCATGATTTTTAGAATGCGTTCCTGGTGTTATGAACGTATTTTTGTCCACCTACAAGCGATTGTGTGTGCGGGACTGAAGTGAACTTCTTCAGCAAACACGGCGTCAGTTGGTGTCTGTACGAAACGTCCTTTGTTACCGTAATAGAGCATCTACGTGTCGACGTATCACATATAAATGGATGTCTTCGTATCATCATTTACGTTATAATTAAATACCTTTTTTTGCATACAACTCAGGTCTGTATATGAATTTATTCAGTGGCGTAAGGTGATTTCAGACAGTGGGTAATCTCACATTTTTGACACCCCCCTCAGCCGAACAAAACATCACAATTCATGTATATATACAAGGTATATATATATATGTATATATATATAAGGTCAGGTGATGCGTAACATCACAGCCTCTCCTTGACAAATGTCAACCCCGCCTTCTCGTGGTACATCCTGTTCCCACTAAAGGCGCTCTGACGACCGCCAATAGCGGTATAACTATACCATCGGGATTAGAGGAAATGCTATCCTGCACTCACCAACCCGCTTGGCCAGCGTGGTGAGTTATGGCCAAACCCCTCCAAAATGACTCCACAACTTAAATCTTGGCCCTCAGTCTCCGGCAGCTGGAATGTACCTGGCCAAGGCAGCGGCCAGTGCGACATGAAGGCAGATGGTGCTAAGAATTCCCGGAGGACCGGACTAGGCTGCCATCTGATGCTGACCTTGGCTACGTATAACGGACGCTCCCTATCTTCTGATTCAAGGCTTCTTGAATTGGAAGAGGAACTACAAAGGATCAAGTGGGACATCGTCGGGCTAAGTGAAGTAAAGAGAAAAGGAGAAGATCTCATTGAACTGAAAAGTGGACATCTCTTCTACTATCGTGGGACAGATACTGGCAGAACTAGTGGTGTTGGATTTAAAATAAACAAGAAACTGAAGGATAAAGTAGTAGAAGTTGAAAGTTCCTCTGACAGAGCTGCAAGACTCGTTATCCAACTCTCGAGAAGATACCAGGCTCAGATTATTCAAACTTATGCACCCACCACAAGTCATGCTAAAGAAGAAATTGAAGAATTTTATGAGGAAATTCGTGATCTAAATAATAAAGGTAAGAAGCACTTGAAGATAATTATGGGAGATTTCAATGCAAAAATAGGGCAACGGCAACAGAATGAAACTTCAGTAGGTAAATTCGGTCACGGCAACAGAAACCAGCGTGGAAATACTCTCGTAGAGTTTGCAGAGGCAGAAGGGTTTTTCATCTTGAACTCCTTTTTCAAGAAAAAGCCACACAGGAAATGGACATGGAGACATCCAAATGGGACGAGAAGTGAAATTGATTTTATTATGTGTAACAAAAAATTCGTCATAGAAGACTGCAGTGTGCTAAACAAGTTCAACACAGGCAGTGACCATAGATTGGTGAGATGTAAGATGCACCTCAACACTAAACTCGAACGTAGCAAGCTCATAAGACAAACAAAATGTATTGACATAACCAACCTTAAAAACACCATAATACCTTCAAATTGGAACTGAAGAACAGATTCTCTGCTTTAGAGGCCTAACATCGGAAGAAGTGGATATTTCTGAAGTTAACAGAAAAGTAACCAAAGCTCTTATGGAAACAGCAACAAAATTAGCTGGGTCTAAGAACAAATTGCATGTGAACAAATTATCAGGAAAAACCAAAATGTTGATGCAAAAAAGAAGAGAGATGAGGACAACTAAAGAAGATGTGACTTCCAAAGTGGAATATATAGAGCTATGCAAGACAGTACGAAAAAGTATCACTGAAGACGTAAGGAAATTCAACTGTGAACTAGTAAGGAAAGCAATTGAAAACAACCAAAGCCTAAAGATAGCAAAGGGACATCTCAGTAAGGGAAAAAAACAGATTATGGCACTGAGAAAGGAAGATGGTTCTGTAACAAGAAATAGAGGCGAAATTTTGACATGAGTGAAAGATTTCTACTCCAAATTATATGAAAGGGATGATACATGTACTCCAGGCTTCATGAAAGGTACCAGAGTTCTTCCAGTCCTTCCAGCAGAAGTTGCACATGCAATCAAGAACATGAAGCGGGGAAAAGCTCCAGGAGAAGATGGAATTACTGTAGACATCATACAAGAAGCAAGTGGAGAAATCGAAACAGTACTCGCCCAAATTTTCACTCGATGCCTTAATGAAGGGAAAATTCCTGAGGATTGGAACAACGCTACAATGATCTTGCTACATAAAAAAGGTGACATTGAGGATCTCAGGAACTACAGACCTATCAGCCTCCTATCAGTGGTTTATAAAATCTTCACTAAAGTTCTTTCACACCGCTTGAAGGTAACACTGGACATGGCTCAACCGAGAGAACAAGCTGGATTCAGGAGTGGCTACAGCACAATAGATCATATCCACGTACTGCGAGAACTAATTGAAAGAGCGAGGGAATATGAACTTCCATTGTGCATGGCTTTTATCGATTATGAAAAAGCCTTTGATTCGGTGAAACCATCAGCAGTTGCAATGGCTCTGAAATCCTGCGGTATTGAAGATGCATACATTAATATTATTAATAACATCTATGAAAATGCAAGTGCAAAGATGCGGCTGTTTGAAAATACAACACACATAAAAATTGGAAAGGGAGTGAGACAAGGTGACACCATATCTCCGAAGCTCTTTAATGCCACATTGGAGGGTGTCTTTCAATCACTGAACTGGGAAAACAAATGGATAAAGATTAATGGAGATTATCTAACCCACCTTCGTTTTGCTGATGACGTAGTCATTTTTGCAACTACCCCATCAGAGCTACAGAGTATGATCCAGGAACTTGCTGACAAGAGTAAAGAAGTGGGATTAAAAATGAACTTTCAGAAGACAAAAGTGATGTTCAATGCTTTTACAAGAAATGAAGATTTATCGATTGATGGAGAAAAGCTGGAGATAACAGACACGTACGTTTATCTTGAACAGCAGATATCAAGTGAGGGTCACATTGATGAAGAAATTAATCGGCGTACAAAACTTGCCTGGAGAGCTTTTGGAAGAAACAGCATAATTTTCAAGAGCAATATGCCATTATGTCTTAAAAGAAAAGTGTTTGATCAATGCATCCTTCCAGTGCTTACGTATGGTGCAGAGACGTGGACCTTAACTAAAAGAGATATACAAAGACTGCAGACAACTCAAAGGAGCATGGAGAGGTGCATGCTTCGTGTAACCAGGAGAGATAAGAAGAGGAACACGTGGATCCGAAAAATGACAAGAGTGGAAGACATCATGATCAGAGTTAAATCCCTGAAATGGCAATGGGCTGGACATACTGCCAGAAGGACAGACCATCGATGGACAGCCGAAATTTTAGATTGGATTCCAAGGGACAGGAAAAGACCCAGAAGAAGACCACATGGAAGATGGGTGGATGAAATTCGAAAGTATGCAGGAGTGACATGGAGGAGACTGGCACAAGACAGACCGTTGTGGAGGAAACTTGGGGAGACCTTCGTCCAGCATTGGATTGATAATGGTTGACAATGATGATGATGATGATATATATATCATCATCATCATCATCATCATTGTCAACCATTATCAATCCACTGCTGGACGAAGGTCTCCCCAAGTTTCCTCCACAACGGTCTGTCTTGTGCCAGTCTCCTCCATGTCACTCCCGCATATTTACGAATTTCATCCACCCATCTCCCATGTGGTCTTTTTCTGGGTCTTTTCCTGTCCCTTGGAATCCAATCTAAAATTTCGGCTGTCCATCTATGGTCTGTCCTTCTGGCAGTATGTCCAGCCCATTGCCATTTCAGGGATTTAACTCTGATCATGATGTCTTCCACTCTCGTCATTTTTCGGATCCACGAGTTCCTCTTCTTATCTCTCCTGGTTATAAGAAGCATGGAGAGGTGCATGCTTGGTATAACCAGGAGAGATATATATATATATATATATATATATATACTTAAGAGCTAAACTGAAGACTAAGGAAAAACTTTAGAATTTAAAACGAAGGTTGCAAAATACTACGGAGGACATGACATATATATATTTTTTAAACTATTTTAGGTGGGAATGTTACTTGCATCTATGGCCTTGCAGAAACCCATTTCCAACTAGGTCTTTGTGGAAGTGAGAAAATGCAGAGTTTTTGCTGGTCCTTGATAAAGCCAAGGCTCAGTATTCTCGACACCTTCTACATTCAGTTGTTTTATTTTATTTTTTTATCTTTTCTCCTTTTACTCACACAGGTAGATACATAACCTTTTCTATGTTGTACTAGGTGTGAGTCAAAATTATATTTGTATTTTTTTGCTTAGGTATCTTCTTTATAGAATATATATATATATTTGCTTAGGTATCTTTATAGAATATATATATATATATATATATATACATAAAGTTCGTTAATAAAATTATTACATAATTAAAATTTTTTTTTATGAAATCATGGTTTTTAAAACTACTTTCAAAGTTGAAATATAATTAATGCTCAAGTTTCTTCATTTCCTGTCCCTCAGTAGATCTTGTGAAAGTTTTGATTCTCTTCAAAGTTGAAAATGTACGTTCTACTGTTGCTGCTGGTATTGTAAGAATAAGTAAGAAGAGCCTATAAGTTTCAGGCGTCACTAGATTTAGTTTCTTTTGAATCATATACTTCAACATGAGATTAAGGGGTTTGTAGAAATCTGCACGGGCCGAGCTGGCCCGCCAAGCCCGAACCGGGGGGCCTTTTTTAATTTAGAGAACAAAGCAACGGGCCGGGCCAAGTCGACCCGTTCTTTTTATCGCAATGTTAAAGAAAGAAAAAAGTCGTGTTCCCCGATTTCTTGGTGTTTTTAACTGTTTCGCTGACTTTACTTACTTCCATGACATTGCCCAGGGCGTAATCAGAAAAGCAAGGAGAGTCACTCAGTGTTTTTACCAATCTACAGGTACTAAGATAGTAAAGCCATTTTGGGGCTTGCTGACAGCAAAATGATTCGACCCCGAGCGTGTGTATAGAGTGGGGTACGGAAGGTGTCTGCAGTGGGGTGGGGGTCTGTGTGTGTTTATATGACAGAGTAGGACGACATCGATTTTTTCTCCTATCCCTAATCTCTAGTTCAGAGAAAGGGAAATTCTGAACGCGCTTTATCTTCATTTTTCTCTCTTTTTTAAAGGTTATATTTTTCGATGATTGTCAAAGTTTAGCTAATATTTTTACTCTTACATTCAACTAAAGATTTTCAATAATATTTCAATAAGTTCATTCCGTAGGCGTACTGAATCGAAATGTCTGTTATAAGTCTGTAAAAGGGAACTAAATTCTGTTTCAGGAAATTTTTCTTTCATCTGTGGAAATTTGTGTGTCTCCAAAATTGTTTTGAATTCAAGATTTTTGTAATTTCCAAATAGGTCTGTTAGTTGTTCAATTACATTGTCTAAGATTTCATAGAACAAACTTCTGTAAAATACTTCTGGGACTTCATTTCTTCTTTTCCTGTGCTGTTTAGTGGAATTTTCCAAAACATTTTTCCAGAAATCATCGAAGGAATTTTGGCGTTTTTCTGTTATTACATTTTTCACATCTTCAACCTTTTTGCAGCAGTATGCTACATCCAAATTTTGGTTTGCAGGACATCAAACGAAGTATTTGTATGTGAAATGGAAAAAACACGTCCAACAAGAAACATGCTTTGAAACTATTCAAAAATGAAGCACATCCCCTTGCCTGTAGAATACTTTCAGAATCCCATTCATCTGAACTATCTACAATACTTAAAAAAAAATCTTTGAAGTGGACTCTGTTTTCTCTCACACTATTCACTGGGCGAGATGAAAAATTCCCCTGGTAGGGAATGTCTGGACAGTTTTTTTATATATAATGGGCAGTTTTTTATTCATAAAGAGACTCAGAGCATTTGTCCTTTTAGGCGATTTGGAGAAAAATGAACTAATTCCATACAGCGTAGTAAAAATACTACCACATTCTGTAATATTGCGCACTAATTGTTGGAGAACTAAATTCAAGACATGACTGTAGCAGTGGACAAATAAAGCCTCTGGATATTTTTCTTTAGTTTTGACCTGTACACCTCCAACCCCTCCCGACATGATAGGAGCTCCATCGTAAATTTGTCCTATGATTTTATTTGACACTTTATATTCACAAATATCTTGATCCACAAGTTACAAAAGTGTCCCAGCAGTCTTATTGGCATTCACGTCAGTGAACTACAAAAATCTTTCAATTGTATATCGCCTTCCTTGTCAACATAACAGTTACAAATCTATAATTGGGATTTGTTTGCTACATCAGATGTTTCATCCAAAAAAATAGAAACAAACTCAGTTTTATTAATCTCCCCCGAACAACATCTTCCAAAACACTGCTGATTGCGGCAATTAGGTCGTTCTGTATTTGAGGAGATGTACCTCTGAAAAAGAGTTTATGTTTTTAAATGTTCTTCCAGCTGAGCGTCATATTGGGCTGTGTAGTTTAAAAGTTAGACGTAATTCCTTTATATAGGGAATCATCCGCCTCACTGCGTCCACGGAAGGCCAGTTTTTGTTTTGCTAAAAAACAAACGGCTTTTATTAAACATGGTAAAATGTTTCTGTTTTTCTTCACCTTTTCGTTGTGCCTGGTGACTTCTAGAGCTCTCTGATGATCCAACTGAAGGTCAATCCTGCTGCTTGAATCTCCAAAAGTTCGTAACTTAAAAACAAAAACCATTTGTGTGAGCTCTGGTTTCTTCATGTTTTCCCACAGCTTTGCACAAATTATTCAGGTCACAGACTTCTCCATTTGACCACACAAACTTCTCGATACTAAACAATGGGAAAGGCCAGCAAAATAATATATTCGAATTTAAGTAGCCTGTTAACCACAATGTTTTCTCATAATTCGCTTCAGTAAAATGCCGCGTGTAAGAACGGTTTTTGTCCTTGTATAACGCAGAGAGATTTGGAAGTTTAGGAACTGGTTACCTTTTTCTTATTAATGCCAATTTTTCTTGAAATGGTTTGCTTCCTAAAGATCTTTTTAATAATTCATCTACAACACGGGCACGCCATATAAGTCTTGATAAAGAAAAATCATGAAACAAAAACAGACGAATGAATAAGAAACAGAATTAGTAACGAAACAGACTCAAGCAAATACACTCTGTAATACTGAAAAATCCTGCGGCCTCTCCCTGATATGAGATGGCCCTCGCTGCCAATTACCTTGAAGTAGCGCGCGCGCATTAACGCTTCTTTTCTCTGCAGGGCTGGGGAACCACACGTTGAGCAGGAGTGAGATGTCTTCGGTCCTCGGTCACGTGGTCTCTTGCGCCCTATCTCCGAAATGAGATGGCCTTTGGAGCTGCTCAGTGACGCTTCTGACAGCAGGTTGAATGAAGGATTTCTCTTTTTTTTTAATTAAAACGCTTTGCGAATAAAGTTTTTCCTTGAATAAATATCTACGCTCTGCGTGAATTGTTCTAACAAAAACAGTTGCGAAAAATTCCAAAAATTGTTAAAAAGCAAAAATATAGTTGGTCCATCTGCGATTACCTAGATCCCCTTGAATATACGCCGCTGAATTTATTATTGCTAGCCTGAAGTGCTCTGTTCTATTTTTTATTGTTAAGCTCACATTCATCTGCCACGAATGAAGGCTAACGAAAAACATCAGTTTTTTCTACTGCGTGCCGAATAATTGGGGTGTTAATGTTATCTTTTTAACTACGCATCCAATCTTTGGGAATTTAATATTTCCACCCCTCCAAAAACAACAATTTCCGCAAAGACCAGACCATTATGGCAAGACGCCTTGGTAAGAGCATCAGAGACGCTGGTAAGCTACTGGCATTGTGCTAGTTAGTACCTATCAATGATGGCCCGGAACATGTGACACTTCGAGTCGTCGACAAGGCGTGGGTAGGCCACACCTCACTGATACCAGAGGTCAGCGCAGGATATCTTGTCTTGGCCGCAGCAACAGGAGGGCTACTGTGGCTGTCATTACCCATAATTTCAATTGTGGTGAAGGGCCCAGTGTGTCCGAACACACAGTTCATCGTTTGCTCTTGGATATCGTCAGCCGCAGACTTATTCGAGTGCCTATGTTCACAGCTGTTCACCGTCGTCGACGCTTGCAGTGGGCACGTAATCATCGACATTGGACCATAAGAGACTGAAAGAGGGTCTCATGGGCAGACGCATCCCATTTTCTGGGGCTTCCTTGGATAAACTTGTGCGACGTTTATCCAAGGAAGCCTTCTCGCCGGGAGTGTGATGGTCCGGACAACATTTTCTTGAGGAACACTTGGACCCATTATCACTCTTAGAGCAAACTATGACAGCTGTCACGTACCTGAGCATCATAACTGAGCAAGTACACCCTTTCATGACGAGTATTCTCTGGAGGAGATGGGTTCTTTCAACAAAACAATGCTCCATGCCACACTGCGAAGGTCCAGAAATGGTTCCAAGAACATGAAGAGGAATTCCATTTATTGCAATGGCTCCCTAATTCACCGGACATGAATCCTATCAAGAATTTGTGGTTTGAGTTGGAGAAATGGGTACGAGCGGCATCACCCCAATCACGCAATTTACGGGAATTGTGGGATCGTCTGTTGCAGTCAGTGTGCCAAATATCAAGAGACACTAACACTTACCAACGTCTCGTTGTATCTACGCTTCATCGGGTGAGGGCTCTTTTGACCTACATCATAACAGGTAGGTGGTTTTAATGTTTTGGCTGATCGGTGTATAATTTTTACTTGTGTACTGTAAACGCGGTTGTGAAAAATTAAAAGAATGGGAGGCTAATGGTTTTATTTTAAACAGACTGTGGGATAAAGAGCTGAAGACAGACGAAAACAGAATGAAAGGAAAGGTTCTTAGATGTAGGAATCGGGATGGAGCCGGAATAATAACCTTCTCAACATGGCTTGACCGATATATTTTATGAACACTTTATCTCTCGCGGAGGAAGTAGACGAAGAATATCATACATATATTACGTGTTGTGTAAAATATCTCAACAGGAAGAAGAACAAAACTGGAAAGTAATTCCAACAGAAGAATGGATTTTGTCATAACATCGAATGCTTTACCAGACTAAAACGTAGAAGAAAAGAAATGTGCCTCAATGTCCGAGTGGCCAGAGATGTAGGTTTTTGGTCCTGGCTGAAAGTTCCGCATGAGATATGGATAGTGTGTATGTTTTATTTCTGTCTTTATTTCTTCATCCTACATTCTCGAGGTATGGATGGTGTGCATGTCTCTCTCCCTTCCTTGGAACCAGTTGCCTAAAATTAGGAACACGCAACTGATTATGACTCTTGGAGTTGCTCACGACGATCATTAAACCCCGAAACAAAAAGAAAAAAGAAAACTGAGCGTCAAAAAGAAAAACGATCACAAGGAGGTAGCTAAATTCAAATGACGGAGACTTTTGGAAGGTGAATCTCAGTCAAATATTTTAAGAAGTGGCGTCAGCAAGAAATAAGTATGAATTAATTAGAAAGGTATTATAGAAGAATGCACGAGTGGTTAAACTGCCGCAGTTTGAGATTGTGCGCGAAATTTTAGGAAAGCCCGGAGGAGACAGAAAAACCTAATGATGGAATGAAGTAGTGTACAGCAAAAGGTAAATAACAACAAAACAAAAAATCAAAGAAAGATGGAATGAAGTACTGGGCGGACGGGACGGGAAAAGACTAAAAATTGTCAAAACATCTAGTAGAAAAACTATGTCAATTCCAAGGGTATTTATTCTGAATGGAATCTGTAAAGAAATAGGCACAGGACAGAGGTGTAAACAGAAGATTGAAAAAAAAAGATGTTTTCACTCATTACAAGTTTTTAGGTTCTTCGCTCTCATTGCCAGGACTTAGAGGTAAATTCTACGAACTCTTTGAGACTTCCTTGTCGGGTACAAATATAGCTGCCCGCTCTGTGATGCAGGAAGAGAACAGGACATAAATACTGTCCATTTGTTATCCGATACTTCAAACCAATTTGAAGGAAAAATCAGAAATCCGATACTTTGACCATTAGATCATCGGGAAGGCATTCAAAGATCCAAAGGAGTGAAAAAAGACAAAGAATGGTGTTACTCATATTACACAAACAAAAAATGAACATGATGTATTGTGAGCAAATGGCCAGGTCAAATGGGTTAGATCTAAAGAACACGTTGAAAGACTTACGAATGAGAGAACTAAAGATTAATCAGCTGGCCAACTTAATAAAGTAGGGTTCGTGAGAGTAAAACGAGAAGAAGAACATGACACGTTGAACAGCATGAAATATTGAAAGGTTTGTAGCTGGACAAAATATCTGCTGAAATGTTGGCGAAATTAAATGTAAGGGATATCGCTATTTCTTCATCTCTAATGGAAAAGCTGTCTGAGCAAGAAGTGATTCCATATTAATTGATGACAGTTTGTCGGTGCTCATTTATGAGGAAACAGGAGATGTTCAACGTCGGAATCATTACTGGGAATGAAATTACATAATTTCGCATATCATGCAACTATGGATAAAATATAGGATGAAGGAATGAAAAGATAGTCAGAAGAGAAGGGAAAATATAGCACAAAGGAAACAGAGAAGAGGGGGATAAATATAACACAAAGGAAACAGAAAAGAGAGGGGTAAATATTGCAGTGAGAGGCTAACAAGAATAAATGTAAAAATAACAGAAAATAATTCAAATATGTACCGGAAGATGTACAACGTATGCTGTGTTTTCTTTCGGAGAGTCAATGAAGATCTGCATAAAAGGAAAAAAACACTGAATGTACTAATTGCAGATCTAGAGAAGACATACGATAGAGTGCTCATGTAGGGATTATGGAAATGCCTGAGGAAGAAAATCTCCCTAGAGAAGCACGCGTAGTTGATGAAAGAAATGTACAGTATAAAGATATCAAAGGTAATGAGGGTATTATCGGTGTCAAATGTGTCTTATGCTGACAGAGAAATTTAACATAGAAGTTGTTGTGAACCAAAAATCATCGTTGAACTTATCTTTATTTAATATAATTAGAAAAGCGTTTCTAGAAGAAGTGAGGGGAGCAGAACCATGAAAGATGTGATGTAAACCAGAAGTGAAACAAAAGAGGTAGAAAGAAACCAGAATTCTTGGGAAAAGCATCAGAAGTCAGAGAGATAAATGAAACAGAGTACAGATGTTGCAATGAAGAATGGGAGAATCGAAGGGATAGAATTAACAATCCGGAAAAAAGATTGAGAGGTTTTAAAGTCTGAAATTACTATTAGAGTAAGATAACTAATCGAAGGGGAAAATTAATAGCCGAATGCAGGCAAGATAGAATAACTGGAGGAAAATGCCTGATGTATTGTATTATGTGATGGAAACTGTTAGTGAGGTGCAAAGCTAAGTTTTCAAGATTGTAATGAGGCCAACACCATTTCACTATGCTGAAACCTGGTCATTTACACGATATATGGAGAAAAATCTTACCGTTGCAGAAATGATGATGCTGAGGTAGATCTGCGGTGCCTTTGATGATTTTTTACATTAACCATCAGTACGAAGGACTAAGACTAGAAGGAAGTGCCTGTCTCTAATTTTGGGGCTCTGCCTATCGGAAAACATGCTTCATTGCTCATTCAACCATTTGACCGAGGACACGCGCAAGGCTTAGTAGAGGCTTAAAGAAAAAACAATGGTGTTCTGAAATGGTACTGAGAAGGGGTTAAAAACACGTGAGTCGTCGAACTGTAAACATGAAGCCTCAAGAAATGCAGAGGAAAGGAAGGTCTAAGATGAGGTGGATAAAATGTGTACAAGAATGACACGCAGGAGAAGAACTGAAATCGTGCAGTTACATGTACGATAGAAGTGTATAAGAAAATAAATTTACAGTAACTTCCCGAATTAGTTATGGGGCTAAAAAGTTTGCAGGAAAAGTGAGTGTTTAATGGAGGGGGGGGGGGGCTATGAGACTGAATTTACTCGGCAATTATACAGGGTGCATAGGAAAGTCATTTTAGCCTGGAAAAACGTGCGACCCGAGAGAGGTACAGTTATGCAAGTGAGATAATGGTTAAGTAAAGCCCGATCGAATGCAACCAATAGCAGCGCCCCTAGTGCCGAAAAGCGGAAGTTAGCCATTGCAAATCAAAAACGAAAAGAGATAGAGCGAGCAAAATTTCCAATTCCAAAGTTGTAGAGCATCAATTAATTAGTACAAAACGACATTTGTTTCATACAGATAAGATAAATTGTCGCCTGACTACCCTAAAATATCTCAAATCGATGCACGACCTTTTGTGTGAACTTTTGAAGGGAACAGGCATAGGTATGAGCAAATACACGCAATTTATTGCATAAATGCGTACTTATGTCAATACAGATTAATGACGTCAGACAAAAAAGAAAGGCAAACTGGCGCACAGTGATAAAAAGTTAATGTCGAGTATGTTCGAAGAGTTCGCCATTGCCCATGATACACATTTGTATTCGTGAAAGTAATTCTGCATGCACATTCCTCAGCATGGAAGGAGCCACACAATTGCAAGCATCTGTAACACGACGATGTAGATCCAGCAGACTTGTAGGCGCTGTTGCATACACCTGATTTTTTACGTAACCCCAGAAATCTAAGCTCGCCATTCTCACACAGCGTACGAAGACCTAAACTTCTGATCAGGGTACTTCCTGCTACTGGTTTTTATATCGTAGGTACGGTACAACGTCACAATCTGCATTTGCATACGGCTACATTTGCGAAATGTGAATATGCAGATTAGAATCGTCGCACATCGATTTCGAACATTTTACAATTTATCTTATCCGTGTAAAACAAATGTCGTTTTGTACTAAATTGATGTTCTATAACTTTGTAGTTGGAAACTTTGCTCTACCTCTTTTCGTTTTCTATTTGCAATGGCTAACTTCCGCATTTCGCCACTAGGTGTGCTACTATCGGTTGCCTTCGATCGGGCGTAGTCGCTTTATTATACCGTTATTTCACTTGCATAACTGTATCTCTCTCCGTTTGCAAGTTATTTCAGGCTAAAGGGATTTTCTTATGCACCCTGTATAGTTAAAAACTTTGTATTGTTTCAATTTTTATTGACAAAATTATACATCATTTTTAAAACTTTAGCGGTAAAACTTCTTTTCTTACTCTTCGGGTATGATTTCAAAGAAGAAACTCGGTTTATATTGCATTCTTTTCTGTTATTTAGTATTACGGTTTTATTTTAAAAAAATCGACCATTATCAGGAATGAATCGTCCTGCCGCCCCGGTGGCGCAGTGGTCTAAGGCGCTGGCCTCTGATCATTCGTCCGTAAGGGGTCCGGGTTCAAATACCGTCAGGCATGGATGTTGTGTTTGTCTTACGGCACTGGCTCTTTCCCTTCCCTGGAGCCAGTGACCCTAAATTAGGGACGGGTGACTGCTTATAGCCCATTGAGGTGCTCACGGTGGTCGTTAAACCTCGAATCCAAAGAAAAAAAAATGAATCGTCCTGTCGATTTTTGTTGAATATTCCCTTAATGCATTCCTTATTACTGAATCGTGTTGAACGTCTACATTGCTTTAGTTTTATTGATTTGATTATGAGTGTGTCAAAGAAACCACATGGCTGCATCCTTATTAATTCAATGGATCTTTAATACCTTTCCAAAAGTAATTGACATAGGTGTTTTACGCATGGTGATAGAGTAGTAGCGAACCATTAGCTCTTTCTAGCTTGTCGAGTATGAATACAGAACTGGTGCATGAGTGCCACTTTGTCTGCGTGTTTCTCTCTGAAAAAGATTCTCCCAAATACATACTGTTTGGTCAGAGTGAAGTGATTGAATCCTTTGTGAACAAATATGAAAGAAAGAGCAAAGCGCATCACCAGATATCGATGGGTGACTGCATAGTCTGTATAGAGACAAGTGCATGGGTACCAATACAGTCAGAAGGTCGGTATAGTAAATAGAGAGAACAGTAACATAGACTGCCCCGGTCAAACACTGTTGTCTATGGCAAACGAGCGAAAGATTCATGTACTCATAACAGAAGATCGTAGAGCAACTGCCAGAGAAATCGCAAGAAAGTTTGGAATAAGGCACCGTGGCATATAAAAGTCCAAGCCTAGTGTATTTTGGGATACAGGGCCGCAGGTGGCCTAGTGGGCAACGTTCGTGACTGCCACGGAAATGACCTCAGGTTCGAACCCAGGCAGGTACGATCGCTCGATCCACTAAATATCCGCCGTGCGTCTCCGGGTACTGGCCCCCGGTGATAAATAAGGATCTTCCTCCTCCTTTCTACTTCGCTTCCGTGTGACTTTCCTATCGGGTACTCTAGCCCAAATCTACTAGCTTCCTATTTCTAAGGGTTGTTTAAGACCTGAGGTCAGACACTGCCTTCCTAAAATCCTCTACATATGATCATTATGATCATTTTGGGATACAGGAAGTTTGTCTTAAATGGGTAATCCTCTTACTTACGAAAAAACAGTAAAATACATGTTCAGATGTGTAATCACATTTGCTTCAACTATGTATGTATTACCGAGAAAGATAACTGTTTGTTTAATTCCGTGTTTAGAGACGACAGTTGGTTTCCTAGCTACTACCTCATAACTGAAAGACAGATTATGGAATGTCACCACAACACATCTTCTCACACAGATGAAGCTGGAACGAATATCCTGTCTGTCAAAGGTATAGGATCTATCTGACGGTTTGCTGATGGATGCCGGAAGTTACCAACGCGACTCTTGCCACGTTCAGACGATCAATAAACTCTCGCACACTTCGTGACAAAGTGTCCGATGAAATATTCTTCTCACCTCATACTGAATACACTCGATCTCATACTGAATATTTGACGTTGTAGACAGCATTGAAGGACGACTGAAGAAGTGCTCCTTTATTCTCTATCGCAATCCATACCTAACTACCTTGGACTACTTATTTGTTGACTGCCCAAAAAGACTAAACCAAAAGGTCAACATCACAGAAACAATGCGGTAGTCCAAGAGGCAATGATAACTATACTCGGGGCAAACTTAACCTGTCATTGGAAGGAAGGCTACAGAGTGTATACTTCCACTGCATAAAATAGTTCCGGTCTAAAAGCTCGTACTCCAGCTTCAACTGGCACTTAGAAATGACACAGATGTTCAATACGTTGTGTGTGTGTGCATTTAAAAAATTCAGATCTCAGTTTCAGCGGCATTTCTAAAAAATACAGATATTCGTGCTTTGGTGACGTCACTGATGGTTCTCTGTCACAGCATTCTTGTTTGGGTCAGAGTTAAGCTGTCAACCCAGGGGATATTTATTGCTGTGGGGGGGTGGGGGGTCATTAGTGGAAGGATGAGGGTGAAAAAAGTGTTTCCGAGAGCATTTCGCGTTTCTCCTTCTTGATTGTTGTTTTAAAACACTCTTCTGTCTTTTCGGTTTTTTCGAATGGCATCTGCCGGTCACTCGAGTGTATTTCAGCCGCATAAACGTGGGAAATCACTACGAAGCTCTGCTAAGGTGATCGTTATGAATGTTTTCACTAAATTGATGGAAAAACATTCGCCGAATAAATCAAATGAATTAACAGTTCTTACGGCAGAACTCACTGGCGTTTCAAGTCGCACCATTGCGAGAATGAAGGTTGAATTTAGTACTGAAGTAACCTCAGATCCATTGGCAATTTATTTCTTCAAATTAAAATACAATTCTCGCTTGGCTTACATAGAACGTTTTCTCGAAATTAGTTTGGAGTTCCCAATTCAGTTCTCAATATAGGCCAAGAAACGGCCATCTTTTCCTTTTGAACTTTTGTGCGCAGTTGCCTTAAACGCGCATGAACCGGCATGAAAATTCAGACAAATGAAAGAGTTCCTTCCCCAGCCACACATAATTCGGAAACTTGGAAAACTGCCACACATTCAAAGTGTTCCTCGGAGGAACAGCAATTTGTGCCCGGCCCATCAATGAAAAACATGTGGCAATTTTCCAATGTGTGGCAATTTTCCAAGTTGCTGAAAGATGTGTGGCAGTTTACAGTGAACCCTAAAATATCATTTACCACAGAGACGGGCTCTTCTTGTCCAGTACTTATGGCAACACGGGGTAGTTAAAAATGCATACACATTTAACGGATGTCTGTTATAAAAAAAAAATCTAATCAAGGCAAAATTTTTGAAAGAACGAAATTTTACGCATAACTGATGACATGTTAAAATTACTTTTAATTAAATCCCGCAGTTGGTAATCTTCAAGCAATAAGTATAAATATATGAAATATATAAAAAAATGGAAAAATATGTGAAAACAAAATTAGTCCACTTAAGACTGCTTCCCGTGTTTAGCAAAGATAATTTCATTTTAAAAGTAAGAAAGAAAGAAACGTTACACGTTCTGTAACATCTCCAAAAAAAAAAAAAAAAAAAAAAAAAAAAAAGATAAGAGAGGGAGAAATAAACTGCTTGTCTACCGGTCTGCAAAGCGCGCGGCGGTGGGGAGGGGGTTAAAATAGAGGGGTTTGGTAAGGGATCACGGTGACAGACAGCCAGCCCTGAGGGCTTGTGGGAGAAGTTTTCCGAGTGAAGGTTAATTACACACCATTAGTGCGGAGTAATACTGGGAGTGAAAAGGTCACCGTAGCTTTGGCCCCATTGCCAGGATAGCTTTGCCCCGAGTATAGTTGAGTAGGGCAGAATGTTTAGCCGTGTTAGAGCTTTAAGATTTCTTTGCGCTGGCAGGAATACGTAAATCGGTCTGTGTTATTTTTCAGAAATTGAAGAATTCGCCTATATATTATTGATATCGTTTCCTTTTGTAAAAATATTTACGGCGCCTGATTTTCAGCACAAGGGGTTAAATTTCGGAGATCGGTTCCAAAGCAGCAAATGTTTGGTTTCTGAAATCGAATGCAAGTATTGAAATATACAAGAATGCATACAGCAAATGTTCGAACAAGAATTTCACGGCAAATGCTAATGAAACAGGATTTAGTTCAAGAGATGTGTCCACAGGAGACAGAAATTAACTGTTCAAAAATTTATGTGATAAACTACAATTCATCAAGATTTTTAAATTTTCTGCAAGGTCACTTTCCTATCGGGAACTCTAGCCCAAATGTTTACATTTTTACATTTTGATTCAGAAGTTGTAAAAAATATAGAGAATTAAATTCAAAGTTTAAATTTCAGCAATTGCTATCATTTGCATTTTCTTAATGTTTAATTTGTATTACTTAATTTACAATATTAGATCTTTTTATAATATTACGAAATTTATTTACATAAGCTGTTACATTCACTGTGGAAAAAATTCTGTAGAAAAATGGATGGTGTTGTTTATCACAAGTGATAACTTTCCTTGTTGCCAGTTAAAGTGTTCATGCTGACACGCTGTGGGGGCACATCTGGTGTCTGGATTTTTTTTAAGTTTAAAAGACGAAATTAATAACTACAGAGTAGAGTCAATAATAATCATTTGCCTGTTAGTCAGCGTGCCAACAAAGTTTCGTTTAAATGTTCTCGAACATTATTTGTGTTAATGGTCATCTTCCAAGCTTTAGTTAAAGGCTTAAAATTGCAAATGTTTGCAGAATTTTTCATTGTGCATGGCGTTCTGAAAATGAACCTCTAAAAGTGTCATAAAATTAGTCAAAGTTCTTGTCATCTATTCACTCCATTTTCATTGTTCACACCATTCAAGTCTCTTTGTTTCATTGCTATTTTCACTCATTTCATCTAGGAAAATTTTGGATAATCCTCTCCTTCGATCAAGGATTCTTTCCGTGATCTCTCTAAGCAGTCTTCCACGGTTAATAGGCTTACAGCGTTAGTTGCCATATGCTTAGATACCGTCAATTTCGTCAAGCGAAGAACATTCACATAATAGCAGCAGCAAGGTCAGGAAAGAAAAACAAATAAATAAAAGAAATAAAGTAACAGATCTAAAATACAACATGTTAACTAAATTATATATCAAGTGTTATATTAAATGGACAGTATATTAAGGCAAATAAAACATTAAAGTAATAAGAAGCTCAGTTGTCCCCCCATTTTTAAAGATTCCCGTTTCTCTGGCCATTCACCGAATCCCCATGTGGTCTCGAATTCCTTCGCCTCCTCTCTGTCGGTAGTTCTCTTTCAACCTATCCCCTATCCCGCATTATTGAATGAATGTTACTTACTAAATACTATGACTAGTTAAATATTGTGACTTCGGAAAATCTATAGAGAAACGGATATTTTTATTCTGTAATACGGCAAGAATTGGTTTAGTGTAATTTTTTCAAAGAAATTGGGAAAAAAGCATGCGACAATGTATAAAATATTCCTGTATTTAAGAAAGAATAACTTAAATAACAATTTCGGTTTGGTTACTCTGGAACTTCGGAGATACAATATGTAACTGTGTGATTCATCTCAGCATTTTGTAAAAGAGAAATCACTTCCTGTTCACTGTTCGCTTAGTTAAAGTAATCGATAATGACATGCAACATCCGCGTGGACGGACTGTGGGGAACTTATGGCTGCTCCGAGTTTGGTTTTTCTAAGAAATATAGCTCTCTTTGTAATTTTACGCCCTGTGCTTAGCACGGACTGAATTTACTTGGATGCGGCAGTGATAAACAATACATCTGTTATCACTCACAGATCAATATCTTAATTTACACAATTTGATTACCGATCACTCTACTCTTTAAGTTCCACATTTAACACAACATTTTTAATTGGATTGCCCATGTAACCGTACTGTAAGGTGAGAGAACGATAAATCCAGTTTTTATTGAGGGCACAATGTTGCAATCTCTTCCCGGTTCGGGACCTATATATTGATTTTTATGCTGTTAAAAGTGATCACAATATTGCCTCATAGTATTCTCACGTTGAAAATGACAACTCTTCTGGCTTTGACGGGAGGCTCACTTTCCTCTTAAAAAATTGCATGACAAGAAAAGTCGGAAACTGCAAAAAAAAAAAAAAGCATTCATTGGTATTTAAAAGGAGAAATTGAATGTCCCCACTCAGCCTCCAAGTCTCCGTTCTAACACTTGCACATATTTTATGAAAGTACAATTGAAGAACTGTTGTAAACGTTCGAAACTTTTTAAAGATTATGGGCTTTAACGACATTTAATGAAATGCTTCCTTGCAATTTAAAAACTGTTCTAACTCGTGCAAAGTTAAAACAACTCCAAAATGCTTATTATTTCTGTGTCAAATTTGACATAATAACTTGACAGTTTTCCTGAATACAAGTGCCACATGCACAGTTTGGCAATCCTTGTTTAACACGTTATTTAAAAATAAATAATACTTTTATTTCGTTTTGACTTTTTTTCTGACGATTATTGAGCACTTCTTTTAAAGAAAAATATGACGGTATTAGGCTACACGGTCGAGTCACATTATTGTGACCACCAGGTAATATCCAGAGTAACCGCCGTGCGTAGAGCGGGCAGCAGCTAGACTAGCTGGGAGTGACTCAATAAGGTGCTGGAAGGAGTTCACATGTATGTGAAGCCATGCTGACTGCAGTGCATCTGACAGCTGCTGGAGGGTGCGTGGTGGAGGATCACATAGAGGGAACAAAACGATCGAGGTGGTGCCATAGATACTCAATTGGGTTTAAGTCTGGGGAATTAGGGGGCCAGGGAAGTATTTTCAAATATTCATTGTGCTCTTCCAACCACTCTCGGAGATTTCTAGCTTTGTGACATGTCGCATTGTTGTTCTGGAAGATCCCATCCTCCTCAGGGAAGAGAATCAGCTTGTATGAATGCACTTAGTCTGCAAGGATAGATTCATAACGATTTCGGTCCATAGGGCCTTCCACAGGTATGAATGGACCCAGGGAATGTCACGAAAAACATTCCCCAGACCATAACGCTGCTCCCATCAGCTTGTGTTCTTCCAGCAATGGTTGAAGAGTGTTCTTTCTCCGATGTTTCTCGCCTTATACGCCAAGGGTATCCGTTCGATGAAGCAGAAAACGTGACTCATCAGAGAAGGCAATTCTTTGCTAATCAGCGGAGGTCTAATTCCGATACTGCCGCGCAAATGTAAGCCTTTTCTGCCGATGCACCGTCGTTAGTATAGGTACCGTGACCATCCGTCTGCATCGGAGCCCCATACGCAGCAGGGCTCGCTGAACCGTCGTTTTAGACACACTTTCGGTAGCCCCGGGTTCATTCGGCGAGTGAGATGCTCCACTGTAGTGTGTCGATCGGCCCTCACGTACCTTCGCAGCCGACGTTCAGTTCTCATATCAATGGCACGTGGTGCTCCGCAGTTTGCACATCGCTTATTCGCAATGGTGCCATTTTTCCAATCACGATACATCTTAACCCCAGCAGCACGCGAACAGTTCACAAACTGCGCTGTTTCATAAATACTGCCACCCTTGGCCCGAAAGCCTATAATCGTCCCTTTTTGCAAATCTGATAAATCGCTCTTTCAATCCATGATAGCACCGAGCGATATGTTTTTAGAATGCCTACATAACACCTTATATACCCTTCAAGCCAGCTCACGACACGTGAGCTGACTTGGAGGGTATATTCATTGGCTACGCGCTGCTGACGTTAAAAGTAGGAGGTGGTCACAATAATGTGACTTGACTGTGTACGTTTTGGAAATGTTGATTTCTTAAAGAAAGAAATGTTCGTAAAACAGCTTTGACATAACTACAAAATGCTGTGCCTCCTTTCTCAGCTTGAAAGAACTCCAGTTTTAGTTTCCATAAGTTTCGTATGTACTCTGACAGGACAGAAATCAGAGTACACCTGGTTCCTGAGCATCGTGACGCTGTTACCTCTTTCCCTAGTGGAAGAACGCACAGCATGCGAAGTATATAGGTAGGAGGACATCACTGCATTCACGTAGACGGTAATTCGATGTCAGTATGAATAAACGTTGTGAGTTAATAGTTTGAAAGAGGGAGGACAGACAGTAGGTGCCCGATGCATAGGTCACTCTATCCCGGAGGCGGTACAGGAACTGCAGTATCTAGGTTCGACAGCATCAAGAGTGTATCGGAAATACGCCATTTGCCAAAATAATATCTCATGTTGAACAGAGTGATGGGCGGAGAAAGGTGGTGGACAAACGTATCTGTCGCCATCTCTCTCGCCTAGTTGCAATCAACCGAACAGTGACAGTGGTACAAATCACCCCCGACGTCAACGAGGGAGGTGCCAGAAACGTCTCCACAATGAGCATCAGGTAATCATTAATTACAATAAGTCACGGGAGACGCCGATCCACCAGAGTTTCCATTGCTAACGCCCTATCACCGTGTTGTAGGCCCTAACTGGGCTAGAGATAGTCGGCAATGGACCTTGAGTTTTTGGAGACGGGTCTTCTGGTCCGATGAGTCCCTTTTCCAATTATATTGCACAGACTGGATGGTGCGTATCTGGCTGAAATCGCATGAAGCGATGGATCCCTTATGTAAAAAAAGAACTGTTCAGGCTAGTGGAAGCTCGATTATTGTCTGGGGCGTGTGCAACTGGAGCCCGTTGTGACCTCTGGTACAACTAGATGCATCTCTAAACGGTCAACGCTGCGTGTTCATTCTTGCAGACCATCGGCATCCGATGGTGTTCATCTTGCGCACACACAGGGCAATGGACTCTTTCAGCAGAACAATGCGCCTCCCCACAAAGCTGTGGTGACTATAACATGGCTAGAAGAGCATTCTCCAGAAGTATATACCGTGGAATGACCTTCCCGTTCACCAGACACGAGCTCTGTGTAAAAGTTTTGGAATGTCATGGAAAGGTCCTTCCGAGCTTTGGATGCCGCACACAGGAATTCAACGGAATTATGGACAATGGTGCAGCAATCATAGGTAGAGATACGGTACCTGTCGAACAATTTCGTGACCTAGTGGACTCAATGCCCCGCCGCGTGACTACTCTTTTCCGGATGAAAGGTGGTCCTACCCGTTATTAGGTAAGTATCCCATGATTTTTGTCCACTCAGTGTACATGCGATGTAATTTAGGAAATACGTTCAAATTTTAAACGTGCAGTTATATTCCGACGCTTAACACGTATTGGTTGCACATTTAACTTACATCGTATTGGTTGCACATTTAACTTATATCGTATTGGTTGCACATTTAACTTATATCGTATTGGTTGCACATTTAACTTATATCGTATTGGTTGCACATTTAACTTATATCGTATTGGTTGCACATTTAACTCCAAGGATTTCTTTCTTCACCCATATGCTATAGAGACCATTAGAATAGAGGCTAACTTACATCGTATTGAATACATTTAACTTACATCGTATTGGTTGCACATTTAACTTATATCGTATTGGTTGCACATTTAACTTATATCGTATTGGTTGCACATTTAACTTATATCGTATTGGTTGCACATTTAACTTATATCGTATTGGTTGCACATTTAACTCCAAGGATTTCTTTCTTCACCCATATGCTATAGAGACCATTAGAATAGAGGCCATTAGACTTTAACGAATGCACTGATGTAAATGTTCTACGTATTTTCTGTATTGCCATACAGTTACGTGTATGCCATTCTTCTCATTTTTAATATTCTAGAATTTATGTTCCATATTAGCCTTGCAGAAGACAGTTCAGCAGAATGTACTTCCTGGCTAGTAACTTCTTTTGGGTTCTGTATAACCGTCCATACGGTAGTTGGAGAAAGCACAAGATGTCAGGCGATATCAGCTGGAGATCATCCCTTTTGGAGAGCTTTATTACTTATCCTTTAAAATTGAGGGTAACACGACTGCCTTGACTTTTACAGTTTACGATTTCCCTGTGGATTTGGGCCATACAGGATTACAAGAATATGACACGACAACCCAACACTACGTAACACACGCGAGAGCAGTGAAATGCACACTGAGTGATCACTGACCTAATACTTCGTAGGTCCTTCTTTTGCCCTCAGTACAGCAGCTATCCGAACATGGCATCGATTCAATAAGATGCGATAAAGAGTTGGGAGGTTTTACCAATTAAGCTGTGTGTAATGCGGCCTTCAATGCAGGTATGGAGGTGATTGGTGTATCCAGACGACTGATATACCCCTCCATGGTGTCCCACAAGTGGTCTGTGGGATTGATGTCGGGAAAGTTCTGAGGCCAGTCGATATGCTGAAACTTTGCACTGCGTTCCTCAAACTATTCCTGCTCAGCACTGGAACTTTGGCTCGGCGCATTGCCATCTTGGAAAACACCGTTGCCATTCGGAAAAAAGTGCTACACTGCTAGCTGTACAGTATCTGCCAGAAATTCACGATAGTGGGTACTAGTCATACGTTGTTGCACATTCACTAGGGGCCTAAGTTCCTGCCCGGTAAGCATGCCTCACACGATACGACCACCTACACTGGCTTGCATTGTGGAGACCATGCAGGATGAATCGAGTGCCTCATGTTGTTTGCGCCAAGTATGTACACGAACATCCACAAAGTGGAGTAAAAGACGTGACCCGTCTTTACTCACTTATAGTCAGAAGCCATCATCCAACTTCCAACTTCCAACTTGCAAGATCTTTGCACCAGGCGAATCTTTTGCGCCGAAGAACCGTGATTAGGAGAGGATGACGTCGGAGTCGTCTGAGGTTATAGTCCATATATATGATAGTGCAACGCATGGTCATGACAGATACTGTTCCCAATTACCCTCTGTTGTATTGGGTAGCCAACTGCTGAACAGTGCTACGTCTCTTGGCGCCATCCCGGTGGCGCAGGGATCTAAGCGATGGCTTCTGACTGTTAATCCGAGATGGGTCCAGGTTCGAATCCCGTGAGGCATGGATGTTGTGTTTGTCTTACGGCACTGGCTCTCTCTCCCTTCCCTGGAGCCAGTGGGTCTACATTAAGGACGGGTGTCTGCTTATAACCCACTGAGTTGCTCACGGTGGTCGTCAAACTCCCCCCCCCCCCAAAAAAAAAAAAAAAAAAACAAAAAAAAAAACGTCTGTTGACCTGCACCAGTCTTCAGACCCCGCGCTCATCTCTCACACCAATCTTTCGCTGTCCTGTGAAGTTTTGCCTCTCCGGGTCTTAGTTTCGTTGTTTGACCCTTTTCTCGCAAGTCTTGATACACTTAAACTATGGCGAGTCGCGAACAATCCACCATTTCAACCATTTGGGAAATAGAGGCCCCCGCTCTCCAAGCTCTCACAATCTGTCCTTTCTCAAAGTCCGATAACTCCTTCCGCTTGCCTAACATTTTCTGAATTTTACTATCTACTGCTCTACTCACACGTGAGATCTAGCTTGACACCACTGACGTCGCAAACGGCAGTGGTTTGGAGTAAGTGGAATGCACGCTACAGGACGTCTGGATTTTACTATCTACTGCTCTACTCCTCCAATGAGCCGCCCCGGTGGCGCAGTGGTCTAAGGCGTTGGCCTCTGATCATTCGTCCGTAAGGGGTCCGGGTTCGAATCCCGGTGAGGCATGGATGTTGTGTTTGTCTTACGGCACTGGCTCTCTCCCTTCCCTGGAACCAGTGACCCTAAATTAGGGACGGGCGACTGCTTATAGCCCATTGAGTTGCTCACGGTGGTCGTTAAACCTCCAATCAAAAAAAAAAAAAAAACTCCTCCAATGAGCTCTAGCTTGACACCACTGACGTCGCAAACGGCAGTGGTCTGGAGTAAGTGGAATGCACGCTACAGGACGTCTGGCTCGGAGCCGGAGCTGCCCTTTCAGTAACCGATTTGTAACAGTTCGTTTTATCACTATGGTGGCAACTGCAGCTCGAATTGCTGCCGCAGACGCAGTACGATGCGCCACGGCCATATGCCCTACACGGCGGTCTTCCCTCTCAGTAGTGCCACGTGGCCGGCCGAAACCCGGTCTTCTTGAGGCAGTACCTTCCCTTGACCACCGCTGCCAACAATCATGCACAGTGGCTACATTCCTGCTAAGTCGTTCTGCAATATTGCGGAAAGAAAATCCACCTTCTCGTAGCCCTATTACACGACCTCGTTCATACTCCGTGAGCTGTTGATAATGGCTTCTTCGTCTTCTTAAAGGCATTCTTGACTAACATCAACACACTACGTCGAATCTCAACGATAACTAACGCTCACGAACGTTACAGCGCGTATTTACAGCAAACCTGCTTTGCATGTTCCGAGGGGCGCTACTAGTGCCACACGTATGCGCCGAGCGCGAAATTTGCATAGACGTCATCTTACAGATATACTCTCACCGCCTACCAACTGTCGTTTATCAAACACAACCCCTTCTTGGTGTTGGGATTTGTTTTCCGTCAGTGTATTTTCCTGACATTTTCAGTGGCGAAACACTTTTGCTAAATCCTATTACGAGTGGTCAAAGTTTCCTTTTTTATACATCAAGCAGTCTAGACATTGAGCGATTTCTAAATCTTTCGTTCATTATATGTACACCGAATTAGCAAATTATTATTATTATTAATTATTAGGAACACCCCATAGCAATCAGACACGAGCCATCCTCACTTAGGTATACAACTATGGCCGTGAAATTATTTGTAAGCAGCTCACTGCAAAGGATTCCGACGTGTACGAAGCATAGATAGCGACAGTATGGGAAAGATTCGTGATTTAAGTGACTTTGAAAGAAGCATGATAGCGGGTACTAGGTGGGTAGGCGCAAGCATATGAGAAACGACAAAATTTCTCGGCTGTGCAAGAACAACAGTATTAAGGATGTGCATAATTAGTGCAGAAACAACAAAACGAGCAGTCGGTGGTCTTCCTCTAGAACAACAGTATCAAGGATGTGCATAATTAGTGCAGAAACAACAAAAGGAGCAGTCGGAGGTCTTCTTCTAGGCGGATACGAGTGGTTGATGTCCGAAGGCAACGGCGGCTGGAGAAGATTGTATGACGCAACAGACGAGCTACATTGCGTCAAGTAACCCCGCAGTACAACAGCAGTATAGAAAAGAGAATTTCAGTATAAAGAGCCCGCCACACATTGGCGTGAATGAACTATAACTGAAAACGTCCTCTTCGTGTACTAATTGTCTCTGCTAAAAACCGGCAAATTCGTCTGCACTGGTAACGGTAGTCCCGAAATTGGGACCTTGAGCACTATAATGAGGTCGTCTGGTTAGATGAATCTCGTTTTCAGTTCATACACATCAGCAGATGGGCCAAAATATGGCAGCATCAGCACTATTTGAAGGATCCCAAATGCCTATCGTTAAGGGTAAAAGTTGGTGGAGGCAGTGTAATGGTGTGTGGTCTGTTTTCATGGCAGATATAGGTTCCCAAGTACCTCTGAAACAGCATTTAGATGCCACAAGGTAACCCACTGAGTTGCTCACGGTGGTCGTCAAACTCCCCCCAAAAAAAAACAAAAGAAAAAAACGTCTGTTGACCTGCACCAGTCTTCGGACCCCGCGCTCATCTCTCACACCAATCTTTCGCTGTCCTGTGAAGTTTTGCCTCCGGGTCTTAGTTTCGTTGTTTGACCCTTTTCTCGCAAGTCTTGATACACTTAAGCTATAGCGAGTCGCGAACAATCCACCATTTCAACCATTTGGGAAATCGAGGCCCCCGCTCTCCGAGCTCTCACGATCTGTCCTTTCTCAAAGTCCGATAAATCCTTCCGTTTGCCTAACATTTTCCGAATTTTACTATCTACTGCTCTACTCACACGTTTTATAGTATATGCTACGTCGATCGCCTATTCGCGCCGTCTCGGAAATCACGTGGTCAACGGGGTGCATCCACTTTTGATAGAGGTGATCATAATTTATTGTCACTCGGTGTAGGAGCTGATTCGTAGAGAATGCGTTCTTAATGCGCGGGATTATATGAGACAAAGACTGAAACAAATAGTAGTGACATCAGTAGATTATGTGGTTATCATTTTAACATTTTGCTTCTTCGTTTCCGCTAGGCACGGAAAAAACTAAAATCACTTGGATTTCAAGTGAAATTGTTCTTGTGTTGCTTGGAGAAGTAACTAGTAAAAGACGTGTACAAAGAAAACGTTGAATGGGGCGCTTTGTACTTTTTGAAAGCTAAATAATATTTATATACAGAATGGGTAACGTGAAAGCTTTTGGGAATTCCACCAAAGAACCAGCAAACTACACTACAACAATTTCATCTCAAAAACTGTCTCCTGATGATTTGGTTTCAATAAGAAGAACGATAAATGGAGTTTCAAAGGAAAAGAAAAAATCATTATTTTTCAATTATCAAGAAACGTATTTCTGTGGGATGCATCTACACATTTTGGATGGGTTCTTTTTTTCTGATTTTCAGAAAGCACACGTGTTTTAAGATTCTTTCACGTAACCGATTTTGACTTGTATTCCTTCAGCCTTCCTTCTTCTATTAAGGCATAATATATCCTCATCTGCAAGTTTGTCTGAGCTACTTTCTGTATCAGGTAGAGAAAGCGTGCCAAAACTGTCCTCATTTCGTGCGTCTGTTCGACAGTCAACCTGTAACATAGTTTTCTACAAATCTGTTACCTGAATTCAATCGAATAAAGGAATTAAAAGAAAACCAGTATTTTATTTCGATGGAAGGAAGCATGCCCAAGATTTATCATATACACTGACAGAAAAAAATTCCAACACCACGAAAAATTAGTTGTAGAGGAATGAAATGGCGGCAATACATTTGTATAGGGAACATATTTAATCGATTAAGGTTTCAAGATCACAGCGTAATGTAAGCACGAGAAGAGCCATTTTAAATGTGAAATGCTGGTACATTAATAACGGGCGTAACCGCCAGAATGTTGAATGCAAGCATGCAAACGTTCATGCCTTGTGTCGTACAGGTGCTGGATGTCAGTTTGTGGGATGGAGTTCCATGCCTGTTGCACTTGGTCGGTCAATACAGGGACGGTTAATGCTGGTTGGGGGTGACGCTGGAGTTGTCGTCCAATGATGTCCCATACGTGCTCGATTGGAGAAAGATCTGGTGACCTAGCAGGCCACGGCAACATGTCGACACTCTGTAGAGCATGTTTGGTTACAACAGCGGTATGCGGCAGAGCGTTATCCTGTTGAAAAACACCCCCTGGAATGATGTTCATGAATGGCAGCACAACAGGTTGAATCACCAGACCGACGTACATCTGCGCCGTCAGGGTGCGTGGGATAACCACGAGAGTGCTCCTGCTGCCATAGGAAATTGCTCCCCAGACCATAACTCCAGGTGTAGGTCCAGTGTGTCTCGGCCGCAGACAGGTTGTTTGCAGGCGCTCACCTGGCCTCCTTCTAATTAACACACGGCCATCACTGGCACCCAGGCAGAACCGGCTTTCATCAGAAAACACAACAGATCTCCACTCCGTCCTCCAATGAGCTCTAGCTTGACACCACTGACGTCGCAAACGGCAGTGGTTTGGAGTAAGTGGAATGCACGCTACAGGACGTCTGGCTCGGAGCTGTCCGTCCAGTAACCGATTTGTAACAGTTCGTTTTGTCCCTGTGGTGCCAACTGCAGCTTGAATTGCTGCCGCAAACTCAGTACGATGCGCCACGGCCATATGCCCTACACGGCGGTCTTCCCTCTCAGTAGTGCCACGTGGCCGGCCGAAACTCGGTCTTCTTGAGTCAGTACCTTCCCTTGACCACCGCTGCCGACAATCATGCACAGTGGCTACATTCCTGCTAAGTCGTTCTGCAATATTGCGGAAAGAAAATCCACCTTCTCGTAGCCCTATTACACGACCTCGTTCATACTCCGTGAGCTGTTGATAATGGCTTCTTCGTCTTCTTAAAGGCATTCTTGACTAACATCAACACACTACGTCGAATCTCAACGATAACTAACGCTCACGAACGTTACAGCGCGTATTTACAGCAAACCTGCTGTGCATGTTCCGAGGGGCGCTACGAGGGCCACACGTATGCGCCGAGCGCGAAATTTGCATAGACGTCATCTTACATATATACTCTCACCGCCTACCAACTGTCATTTATCAAACACAACCTCTTCTTGGTGTTGGGATTTTTTTTCCGTCAGTGTATTTTCCTGACATTTTCAGTGGCGAAACACTTTTGCTAAATCCTATTACGAGTGGTCAAAGTTTCCTTTTTTATACATCAAGCAGTCTAGACATTGAGCGATTTCTAAATCTTTCGTTCATTATATGTACACCGAATTAGCAAATTATTATTATTATTAATTATTAGGAACACCCCATAGCAATCAGACACGAGCCATCCTCACTTAGGTATACAACTATGGCCGTGAAATTATTTGTAAGCAGCTCACTGCAAAGGATTCCGACGTGTACGAAGCATAGATAGCGACAGTATGGGAAAGATTCGTGATTTAAGTGACTTTGAAAGAAGCATGATAGCGGGTACTAGGTGGGTAGGCGCAAGCATATGAGAAACGACAAAATTTCTCGGCTGTGCAAGAACAACAGTATTAAGGATGTGCATAATTAGTGCAGAAACAACAAAACGAGCAGTCGGTAGTCTTCCTCTAGAACAACAGTATTAAGGATGTGCATAATTAGTGCAGAAACAACAAAAGGAGCAGTCGGAGGTCTTCCTCTAGGCGGATACGAGTGGTTGATGTCCGAAGGCAACGGCGGCTGGAGAAGATTGTATGACGCAACAGACGAGCTACATTGCGCCAAGTAACCCCGCAGTACAACAGCAGTATAGAAAAGAGAATTTCAGTATAAAGAGCCCGCCACACATTGGCGTGAATGAACTATAACTGAAAACGTCCTCTTCGTGTACTAATTGTCTCTGCTAAAAACCGGCAAATTCGTCTGCACTGGGAACGGCAGTCCCGAAATTGGGTCCTTGAGCACTATAATGAGGTCGTCTGGTTAGATGAATCTCGTTTTCAGTTCATACACATCAGCAGACGGGCCAAAATATGGCAGCATCAGCACTATTTGAAGGATCCCAAATGCCTATCGTTAAGGGTAAAAGTTGGTGGAGGCAGTGTGATGGTGTGGGGTCTGTTTTCATGGCAGATATAGGTTCCCAAGTACCTCTGAAACAGCATTTAGATGCCACAAGGTATCTTAACAACACTATTTACTAGGCACACTCATACACGTACACGGTGTTCCTTGAAGGGGAGGGCTACTTCCTGTAGAATAATGCACCATGACACAAGGCTCGGATTGTCACATAGTTGTTCTAAGAGCACTACAGTGAATTCAAAATGCTGAAATGTACCCCGAAGTCCCCAATTCTTAACCCAATTGAACACCTGTGTGATGAATCTAAGAGAGCCATTAGTAACAGAAATCCTCCTCCAGCGGATATTCGGCAATTGACGGACGCTATCACATCTGCTTGGCTTAACATGCCTGTAAACGGTATCTGTTCTTTTCTGAATCCATGCCACATCATACATCTAATAAAGGCCAAGGGAGGCCTAACATGCTGTTAGGAAGGTGTTTTAAAGAATTTGCTGCTTCAGTGTATGTGTAATATATTGTACCTGGTAAACTTCACATTGCTAGTCAGCAGTACTTTGGAACTACAGGCTAGATTTCCCTCGGCAGTATTCATTACAACTTTGCAAGAATTTAGAGGGCACAGCATATGCAATGCTACAATAAAAAAAATTTCTGGATGAGTTAAGTTTAAACTGTTTGATTGAGTTTAAACGGTAGTTCGAATTGGCTTGGCTGTAAATTGCATACAGTAATAGCTATTGCAATCAATTCGTGCTGATTTGCTGTGTCTTCTCTTTGTTATCATGTCGTGGTATTTGTAGTTGTATAAAGGTAATGGTGAGTCGACTGAGGATAGATACTAATAGGCGATAATCTTTCATTTGCTCGAGTATTGTGACAGCACCCTTTATCCACAATAATCTATTTAAGTAATTTCACAATGAGTAGATGGACATGTAGTCTCAACAGACCAGGCTAATCATCAAGAACGATGCAAACAGTTTACCTTTGTAAGGATGAAGAACGCATTTGAAAATTGGCATAAAGTAAAGGAAACGGAACTAATGCAATTATCTGGTGCAAGGAAATATTCTTGCCTGACACTATTTTGAAACGTTGTTTTCAATGCGATTTTCCTCACTTCGCACTTGATGATGCTTTATTGCTTTCTCAAGGACATGTTTGGCTATCTTCTACAATTAAAAAGCCCAGTTTGAAAACTCTTCTTGTTATCCACCAGGAACTCCAATGTAGCGTTCGTCAAAAAGAACACTACTCTATTTATATGCCTACCCATCACTTTCACGACCGTAACCGTAGCCAACGTAAAGGCATGCCTACGTATTTTGAAGCCACCCGGAGTACATACGCACAGTTAACGTTCACTTGGCTATAGAGATGCCAAATCTGTGTTGGTTATTTCGAAATAAATTAAATCTATAATTGAAGTTAGCCTTTTATGTAACGCAGTAAGCAACTAACCAGCTGCACGAAGATCCGTCTTTTCACTCAGCATAGGATAAATGGAACTACCATTCATCAAATTATAAACTAACTATTTATTTGAAACCTTGAATGAAAATAAAAACTTGAATATCTATAAAACTACATCTCCACACACACATACGGATCTTATTATATTAACGCTCACACACTCTATATCACCGATATAATTGTTTTCCGTTAAGAAACTAACTGCGTAATTATTTACTGACGTCCTCAGAACTGATATACAGGCAATGCTCGCTGCAGCAAACAAAAATAAAAACAGTGAGCGCAGCGCCACCTGCAACTCGGTTAAACATGCTCTGAGTACTCTAGTTCAAATGTCGTGGAACTCCGACAGTCATAGTTCTTATAAGAATTTGTAACAGTCTCCCACTTGGCTGTAGTAGTTCTTCATTTTATTATACCTAGTGTCAGTCTGATTCTCAAACTAGGGTCCAGCCAATGGCATGGTGAAAATGTCAACAACCATTTCCAAAGTATTGAAGTAGTTTAACTGAAGAACAGTTTCACTCAACTCTTTCACAAACTAATACCGCACAATGATATGTTTATATCTAGAATTGATCTTTTCATATCCTATAAGATCTATAGTCGGGTTTTTGTCCTGAAATGCTATAGTGGCTCTAGTCTGTTCCAAGTCAAGAACCGTGAGTAATACTCGCAACCACAATAGTTCTTTGCTTGGTTCTACAGTGGCAATGAACTCTGCTTCGGTTGTCGATTAGGCTGTTGTTGACTGCTTACGGCTGCTCCAACATATGGCACTCTTTCCTAGCACGAAAACAAATCCAGATGTTGATTTTCATTTAGTCCGGTCTCCTGCCCAGTCAGCGTCTGCATAGCATTTTAAAATTAGTGGGTCTTGTGAAGATAGTCTTAATTTAAGGTTTACTGTTGCCTTTAAATAATGAATTAACTGCTTACTTGGAAATCTTATCCTAATAAGATTTCCTCTTGTGCTCTGTTGCCACATTTTCATCTTTGTTGCTTTGGTACATATACATAAGCCTTTGATCCAAATATTTTAATATATCTTGTTTACTTGGTTTTTCTACTTTTCTGCTCAAGATGTAGAAATGTCTGGTCTTGTCACTGTAGATAAAAAAATACATGACATCTCCCATTATTTCTCTATAAAGCCCATTATCCTTAAGAAGTTCTTCTTCTTGAGTGTTCTTTCTGTAGTCTGTATTTATTGGTGTTTTACTTTCCTTATTTTTATTTCTGTCATAATTTTGTATAATTTCCTTTATTTTATTACGTACTTTGATTTAGAACAAAACTTCCATCTTCTTCTTTCTATTTGAATTTCAAGATAATATGTTACATGGCCTAAATGTTAGACTTCTAATTTGTTTTTCAACAAATTTGCAGTTTTCTTTATATTTGATATGCTATTTGATGCAATTAATATATAATATACACAAATAGCTAAATATGTTGCTTGTTTTCCATCCTTAAGTGATTGTAAGCAAGGGTCTGTTGTACTTTGTTACACAAATATTCTATTATTGTTCTATTCCAATTTCTGGCACATTGCTTGAGACCATATATGCTCTTTTAGCAATTTACAAACCTTTTCTTTTTTTCCTGATTCTTTTAAACCTCCTAGTTGTTCCATGAAGACATCTTATTCTTCCAGTTTTCCATGTGAGAAAGCAGTTTTTATTCAAGATGACGAACGTGCCATTTTCAATTTGCTGCAACTGTCAAAAGAGTTCTTAAAGTGGTATGCTTTACAACGGATGAAAAAGTTTCTTAAATTTAATCCCGGTTATTGTGTATACACCATTGCAACAAGCTTTGTTTTATAGCTTTCGACTTTTCCATTTGCATTTTATTTTGTTTTGAAAATCTATTTATTTTTAATGGCTTTCTTACCGTCTGGAAGATCTACCGAAGTCCTTGTTTAATGTTTCTTCAATGCATTTAGTTCTTCTTTTATGGAATGTAACCATTTCTAATTTTCTACTTCGTTCATGTCTTGGATTTCCTTTAAATTTTGTGGATCCTTTTCATATTGAACTTTTGCAACATATTCTAATCTTTCTGGTGGCATTCCTTTGTTTATTCTTGAAAAATGTCTTTGAACATTTTCAGGTTCTTTTCTATCGTTATTTTCTTCCACAGTTTCTGATGACATTACTAAATTTTTAACAAACATTTCTTGTCCATCTTCTGCTTTCCTTTCAGCAGGTTTACCTTTTTTTTTCAGTTTGCTTACGTTCAGCAAATTTTACTGATCTGGTAATGACTATTCTATTTGCTTCTTTATTTAATACTCTGCAACCATTAGATCTCTCATCATATCCTAATAAGATTTCCTCTTGTGCTCTGTTGCCAAATTTTCTTCTTTGTTGCTTTGGTACATATACATAAGCTTTTGATCCAAATATTTTAATATGACCAAGATATGGTTTAGATCCGTTCCATAATTTAAAGGAGTTTTTCCTGTTGCTTGTGTGGAACTCTAATTTGTATGTAACCTGCTGTTATTACAGCTTCTTCTCAGTATTTACCTTCTGTATTAGCATCTAACATCATTGTTTTTGTCATTTCTGTCAAAAATCCGTTTTTACTTTCAGCTATTCTATTCATATGAGGTCAGTACGGAATAGTTGTTTTATGTTCTATTCCTTGTTGCACTAAATAATTTTCAAAATCTCTTCCACAATACTCTCCTCCATTATCTGTTTTATTGATTTTGGTATTTTCCAAATTTGTTTTGTACTGAAGCTACATGTTGCTTAAATTTTACTAATGCTTCATCTTTACATTTAAGCAAATAGATGTAACAGTATCTGCTATAGTCATCTATAAATGTGATAAAATACTTGTAACCACTAGGACTGATATCACTCATGGAACCACAAATATCTGTGTGTACTAATTCTAACATAGCTTTGGCCTTAAAACTACTTTGTTTGGGGAATGGCTTCTGTGTAAGTTTGCCTTTTATGCAAAACTCACAGTTCTCTTTCTTTTTACAATTGGAAGGAGTTATTCCTCTTGCTAATTCCTTTTTCCCCAGTTGTTTTATCATTTCAATGTCCCTATGATCTTGCCTTCTGTGCCATAAATTCAAACAATTTTTATTTTCACATGTTGTGGCCAAATTTGCCTTTCCATCTAATAGTTGTAGCTTGTACAAATGATCTGAGGTATCTAATAAGCCTATAGCTGCAACAGCGTCCCCTTAACTTAATTGTACATTTCTTATTTTTGAATAAAACTTCATAACCCTTTTCTGTGTTTTTTTAACAGATAACAAATTAGTGACTAAATCTGGAACATATAATACATTCTTTACTTCCACTTTTTGAACTTTTCATTTTTCGATTTTACAATTTAAGGATATATTTCCCTTGCCTTCTGAATTTATCTGTGAACCATCGGTAGCAGTTATCAGCTGATTCACATTTTGAAAGTTCTTGCAGTTCCAGAAAAAATTTAGCATTTTTATTTCCATTCACGACACGTTTCACCGGAATCAATTACCCAACTTTTGAATATTTTGTCGTGTTTTGACTACGTTTCTAATGAGAAATTTCCATTTTATCTTTTTATGTCATCTTGTTCACATCCTATTTTACTTTTCTTGTCTTTACGGCAAATATACTGTAAGACTCTGCATGTGCGTTATTAATTTTGTGGAACTTATCTGTGTTTCCTTTATTTTGATTCCATTTGTAGTGCCAACATTCGTCTTTGACATGATTCTTTCTTTTACAAAAAGTGCAAAATGTTTCCTGTTTCGAGGTGTAATTTTTCATTTTATAACCTGTTTTCAAAACAGTTGTGTGGTCTGTGTGTGTCTGTGAGTTTTCCTTCCTTCTATTATATTCATCTATCACTTTACATTTGATACACTCAAGGGTTAAATCTTCTTGCATTGCTTCTAAAGCAGTAACTAGATTTTCATAGGTACTTGGTAAACTATTTAGTAAAATAGCTCCTAAATGTGTGTCTTTGAATTCTTCTCCTTGTGCTTTAATCTTGTGAACTATTTCCAGCATTCTATTTACACGCCCTTGCATAATTGATCCATTTTCTTGAAAACGTAAATTATACAGTTTTCTAAGCAAATACAATTTACTACTTTAATTTTCTCTTTCATAAACCATTTTCAAAGCATACCACATTTCGGAACTTGTTTTCTTATCACGTACGTGAATAATTTGATCATCAGAGACGCAAAGTGTTGTAGTAGCCTTAGCCAGTTCATCATTTCTCAGCCATGCTTCACTCTTTTCTTCTGGAATTGGCTCTGAAACAACATTCCATAAATTATCTTTAATAAGAATCATTTCCATTCACGCTTTCCAAATCTGATAATTAGAATGATCTAACTTTGTTATGCTATACATGCCGCTACCTATGAATGACACCGTTTTGTTCCGCTTTCGGTTTTCGAATTAAGAATTACGCAGTAACAAATACGCCTTTAATCGAACACTTGACTCGAATGCTTGATGAAATTAAACAGCCTATGTTTTTATTCTTCCTAACAGCTGTGAGATTTCAGTCTCATAATCAATAATTGTTGGTTATTTCTGAATAAATTAAATCTATAATTGAAGTTAGCCTTTTATGTAACGCAGTAAGCAATTCACCAGCTGTACGGAATTCCGCCTTTTTACTCAGCATAGGATAAACAGGAACTACCATTCATCAAATTATAAATTAACTCTTTATTTAAAACCTTGAATAAAAATAAACACTTGAATACCTATAAAACTACATCTCCACACACACATACACACACACCTATCTTATTATATTAACGCGCACACACTCTATATCGCCGACATAATTGTTTTCCGTTAAGAAACTAACTGCGTAATTACCTACTGACATCGGTAGAACGGGTATACAGGCAACGCTCGCTACAGCAAACAAAATGAAAACTGTGAGCACAGCGCCACCTGCAATTCGGTTAAACATGCGCTGACGCCTCTAGTTCAAATGACATGGAACTCCGACAGTCATAGTTCTTATAAGAACTTGTAACAAACTGTAGCTCTGGTTATATGACATACCTTTACGATATACATTTTTAAAGAGCATTTCATTTATTTTAGAACATATACTAATAAAAATTAATATCAAAGTATAGTAGCAAAATTATTAGAAGTATTCATGCTTGACATCTGAAAGCAGTACAATGTTTAATGTAACGTAAGGAGTGTACTTCTGTAATACTGAGCCTGACGGAACACTCATGTGGAACACTCAATTTTATTATCCTTTATCTAACACAATTCCAAATTATGGGAATATAAGCATGGGGACAAAATCAGTATTTCTATCTCAGAAATTCTTATGAGAGAGTCCATAAGCAACATTTCTTTAAAACTTCACCCAAAATCAAGAGAAAATCCATATCATAGAAGTAACACTCTGAAAAATTTGAGCTTCCATATTCTTGCAGTTAAATAGAGAACTGATTAAATATCTTGGCGATTTTATGTTATGTTAAGGAAATATTCTCAATATTCCGGAAACACACTCCTAAAATATTTCAAATACTTTCTTGTGAAAATTATTTGAAAGATTTTCCTTCGTAGATATTATGCGAAAGTGTACTTAATAAAGTGACTCACAGCAGGGTCGGAATTTAACCACCCATAGTCCTACGTTGTGTCAAGTTTGTGAAGCCCAAAGAGTTCGAATATGAAAATATAAAACAAAATGTTTTCACTAAACGGATGATGTATAAAAAATAAACTTAGGCGATGGGTGACTACTTTGCCTAAATGGTAATAACGACCGTAAAAGACTACCAGCAGCTTAAGTTGAGTCACACGAGAGCATGTGATATTTTGATTCCCAATTGATTTCTTATACGGTTTAAGCACCAAAACAATCTTCCTCTGGAGAGTTTGTAGCCATAAGTCTCAAAAATTTAACAAATATATTTTCTACGTTAGAAAGTGTTAAGTGAGGGTTATCTTAAATGTTATGACCTGATAAAGCTTCCGATGGTTTAAAAGACGTTTACAGACATCTCTGAATGTGTTCCTAATAAAAGCATAGAATGCTCTTCCTCCTTAGGGAGGTAACCATTCCCATTTTAAGGGAATTAGTGTCTTAGGAATCTTGTATTTTCATTTAACAATTTTCAGAGTTGTCCCAATCCACAAGAAACAAAAATTATAGTAAAATGTTTGTATATGCAACAGCTTCCCTTCCGATGTGAGACAACCCCGTTTGGGCCGCCCCGGTGGCGCAGGCCTCTGATCATTCGTCCGTAAGGGGTCCGGGTTCGAATCCCGGTGAGGCATGGATGTTGTGTTTGTCTTACGGCACTGGCTCTCACCCTTCCCTGGAAACCAGTGACCCTAAATTAGGGACGGGCGACTGCTTATAGCCCATTGAGTTGCTCACGGTGGTCGTTAAACCTCCAATCAAAAAAAAAAAAAAAAAAAACCCGTTTGGGTCAGACCATCCTAGTCTCAGAGTTTACGGTGGCAAACATGTGTATGCCACTTTTCGCTTGTAAGAAGGGTCGCTAACAATGGGAAGTTTATAAGGAAAGATAAATATCCCCTGTTAAAATCCCCTCTTTTCATTGCAAACCAAACATATTTTGCTACATAAGATTTGTTCTTTAAACTATGAGAAGCAAAAATCACCACCACAGTTTTAATGAGTTTCAAAATAATTGCATGTTTTCATGTATTGCAGTAAGTCAACATAGTACATACTAAACTGAAAATTTTGGGACCGTTAAGATGTTGTTTGCTTAACTGAATCATAGTGTATATTATTTTTTTTAACGATATGTATGCTTCCTCTGTGCGGCAGAAATATTGATCTTAGACCCAAATGTCTGGTGCCGTTGGACAGCTTAAAACTATGGATATACCACTATTTCTCGTTTAGAAGAAAAGGGGTAGAGCATCCGATTCTCTGTGGCAGTTTTCGGAAGTAAGCCAGGGGCGCTGTAATTTAAGTGGTGGCTTTTGACCATTTGTCAGAGATGGGTTCGAGTTTGAATACCGGTGAGGCGTGGTTGTTGTGTTTGTCTTACAGCACTGGCTTTGTGGATTTAAATGAAAGACATGCGATTGTTTATAGCCCATCGAGTTGCTTACAGTGATTGTTAAACTCCCCTCCCCCCCCAAAAAAAAGAAAAAGAAAAGCCATTTAGTTACTTTCGGGGTTTCAAGAAACAGTTCAGCTCCTTGCTCTTGGTGCCTTATTATTTATTGCATGGCTATTTAAAGTTTCTCTAGTTAATAGTCTTACTTATGGCGCTTTCGTATGGAATGTTAGCCAGCAACAGAGGTTTTATTGTTTCAGTTGATGGTTATTGCAACGCATTACCGTTTTGGGTCTGCAACTGCTTACATTTTTCTATACTCCAATTTGAAATAGCGCTGTTAGTGAGTTTTAGTTCCTGACGCATACCACTGTCTATGTGAAATCCCAAATTTTAAGATTTTCGTCTTAGCAGTTTTAATAAACCTAAAAGTCTTAAATTATGAGTAACACAAAAAATTATTTGTTTACCAATAACTCAGTTAAAATGGTCGTATTCTGCAAGGCTTAAATGATGGTTTCATAAATAATTTGTTTTCAAATTTACATTGGAGCTCGTATTTGGAGAAATAGAGGTTGCTCAGTAGAAATCATAGCTGCGGAGAAATCCTTAAGCAGCAATTAGCTTCACTTGTTCCGTTCACGTGAGCCACGCTTCTGAGAGGTAAACAGATGCCGAATAAATCAATTTACTCCAGGAACCAAATCATTTGTCCTTCAGAGTACTGACATAAATAGATTAACGTAGCCTTTATTCCGCGAGGCATTTTTATCATAAATTACCTGTCCCCTGGGCAACAGACTTCATGCCGCGTTGGAATGCCTCTTTCTGTGTCCAGACTTATCATTCATCACTATCGAATCTCACGTTATCCATCGGTGTCGGCGAGACGATCTGGAGCCCCTCCTGTGAGAGCACACATGATACCATCTGTCAGAATCAGTCAATAGACAGACAACGTAAAGGCATTCCGTTAGAACAACGCAGGCATAAGAAATAGGAAACCCAGATCACATATATTACATAACTGTTATCAATATCCTGTCGCCCTTCATCCCGTCTCATTCTTTTCCTTGCCTCTGCCAGGTCGTCCACTTTAGTCCCCACCTCTTCTTTTGTTTCATTTTCTCATACAGTTACACTCCTGCGTGCCAAACTCCGAGCGCTCTTTAACCCTAACATAGTGGTGATAGATTCGACAAGGCGAAGTGGACTCTTGTTTGTCAGCTGCCCAGAGAGATAGATCGAAAGGAGATACACTGTCAGATAAATAGTTCATCCGTAAAAGATGGGCATCCAGTGAAAGGAGATAGAGACACTTGAGGCTAACAATTACGATACAAGGGAAGCACGAGGAAATCGATTATTTGTATCGAAACACGAAGCACGTAGTATTTGTTTTCATCAAGCGACAACAGGATGTTTTTAGCATGGTATAACGGCTGAAGACCATTTTTTTTACTTGTGCCAGAATGCCATTTTTTATTTATTGTAGATTGATAAACGGCAGAAGAAAACGGTTAATCATTTCATAAATCATGTACTATGTTAAAAATTTCTGCATTGTGTAGTATAGTGTACGTTTTTGTAGTTGTCAGCAAAGGTAGAGAGAATCAAAATATATGCTTTTCTTGATAAATGGTAGAAAATTTCTAAGTAGTAGTAGTAGTGGATTCAAATGTGCGCTTAGTGGGAGGTAACTTCTGAATGAATAAGAAATTACATCATAGCAGAATTATAATGCATCCATTGTAGGATAGGTATAGCCTTTGAACACATTTTTACTTTACCGTTTGACAACACAGAAATATTAAAATACGTTTTTACGTTTGAATGTTGCTCAGAAGTTAAGAATTGAAAACTTTTCGGACGTCAAAATTTATATGTGTGCGTGCAATATCAAGTTGGATGTAAAATATGACCAACAAAATGGGAGGAACATCAATAACAACAACTGAAAAGCCGCTCATTGAAGCTTTTCATGCAATTTAATCTCTTCCTTAAGTACGAAGGTGACGGTTCACCAACGTATGATTGACATTTGTTTAGTCTCTGAGTTGTTGTCCGTAGTCTTACTTTACCTAAGGATTGTAGACAATTTTAAAGTGATCGTGATGATATATTGAGGTGTTCGAAAAAACAAATGAGTGTTTGCATTGTGTCCTTTTATGCACTAATTTTCGAAACTTTAGCGAGGTAGCTTCATGGAAGCTACACGTGTATTGCATGTTTATCGCATAGAGGAAAATGGCCATGAAGATTGAAATCTCGGTTCTGCTAAGCCATTTCTACAAAAGTATGTTTAAATTGGTGGAAGCAGTCAGAAAAATTAAAGAAATCGAAGGCGAAGATGTTGCGATCAGTCGGATAGCTCAAATCTGGTTCAAAAAGTTTTAGCCTACCTTCATGAGTTTGGAGAGGAAGAAATACTTGTTAAAGCCATCTGTAGTTGATTTGGAAGAAGATTTAACCAACGCACCTGCGAATTGTTCGTTGAACTGAAAGTTCCAAAATTCGCCAATGTTGACCACCTGCAGAAGCTGGAAAGGTCAACAGATGATGGAACGAGTTCCGGCATCAAATGATCCCAGGTCAGACTCAAAGAAGTTCTGAGGTCTACAAAGAACTGGTCAAGAATCTGTGTGACACTCGGATCATCAAGCAGATAGTTACCTGAAATGAGAAGTGGACGTACATGTGATATCCAGTCACCTCCAACCAACAGTTCGACCCAAGTGAACTAAGTTTATCTGTTCCCAAACGAGGGCATTTAAAAAAAAAGGTCATGCTGTATGTCTGGTGGAATCACGGCGGTGCGATACACTTTGAGCTCGGTCCTTGTGGCCAGCATATCAGAACCGAACTGTATGTAGAGCAGTTAGATCAAACTGAAGCCACAGTACTCTTATTTAGTCAACCGAAAGTGGACGTGATACCAACAGGACAATGCCAAGCTTTTACCATTACTTGGATCCAAGAAAAGCTTTAAGAACTTAATTTAATCGAGCTCCTACAACACCCAACATATAGCTCCCTCTCCCCGTTCCGATTATTACCATTTTCTGTTGAACGGGCATTTTCTCCATGGTATGAAACTCGCTAATTTGGACGACGTCGAATACAGATATAAAGAGCTTTTCGCCTCTAAGATGAAGGTCTGATGCTCTGCCAGAATTGAACACTTTGGTACAAACTTTACAATAGAAGCATTATTTGCGTTAAAGAAAAGTTTTCCGGTTATCCCAAAAGGATGAAGTGCTATTGAAATGCTGCAAAGAAGTTGTACCCAGGACAACAACAATGCATGGTCTTTGATTGCGAAGACGAATGGCTTGCAGAGGCTGTTGTAACATTTTTAGAATATTGGAAATGTACACTGAGTGGCCACTTTATTATGACCACCCCTCAGTACCTCGTTGGACCACCTTTTACCTTTAATACTGCGTCGATTCTTCGTGGCATGGACTCCAAGATATGTTGATAGGTGGTTTGTGGAATCTGAGACCATGCTTGCTGAATAGCACTTTACTAGAGTGTGAGATTGCAGGGTTGTGGATCCAGCTGTCTGATGGCTCGTTCAACTTCATGCCACAAATTCTCAATGGGGTTGAGATCTGGAGATTATGGGGGCCACCTAAGCAAAGTAAACTCACCGGCATGTTCCTGAAACCAATCCTGTACAATACGAGCACTATGGCAGGACGCATTATCTTGTTGAAAGTAGCCATTGCCATTGGGATAAACCATCCACATGACAGGATGCACTAGGTCCGCAACGATGTTTGGATATGATGTGCCATTCAGAAGTTGATCAGCACGAATTAAAGGGCCCAAAGCATGCCAGGAAAACACTCCCCAAACCATAACGTTGCCTCCACTAGCTTGAAGGGTTGTAGCAATGCATTTGGAGTCCATGTTTTTGTGCTGTTTCCGCCAAATTCTCACTCGGCCATCGGCATAGTGCAACTGAAAACGTGATTCATCGGACCACATAATTTGTTTCCAATTATCGACTGTCCAGTCCTTGTGCTCCTGTGCGAACTGGAGACGTTTTCTCTTGTTAACTGCAGACAGCAAAGATGTTCGAACAGGCCTTCGGCTGCCACATCCCATCCGATGCAGTGTACGGCGAACAGTGCGTGCAGAGATCATTTGAGGGGATCCTTAATTAAGATGATCTGCAATTTGCTGAACTGTTGCCCTTATGTTGTATGTTACCAGTCTGAACACTCTCCGTTCCGCCCGAGCAGTCACTAGTCGATGACGACCACACCTTGCACGTAGAGACCCAGGTTTTTGGCTGACAGTCCAGTCTTTAAACAATTTAACAACAGCTGCTCTGAAACATTTCCCAAATGCGGCGGTTTCGGTGATACTCGCTCCATGGCTCCGAGCTCCTACAATCATGCCACGTTGAAAGTCCGTCAAATCGCATTTTTGTACCGATCTGGTCACCCAAAAATCACTTCTACTACTGTCGCAAGAACTAAGCTTTCCCTTTTTATACTAGCCTCGTCCTCTTGCGGCAACATGGTGCAGTCATAGCTCATTTGCTTAAAACTGTCACTCAGTGTATAACCACGCAAACTGTGCTTAGGAGATCAAGAATTATGATATCAAAGGTTACCCATATTTGACTGAAACCTGTAAATTTCAGTAAAAGAAGAATGGCAGCCAACTGTCTCTGGGAATAATCTTGGCAGCGGTACGAACATGTTCACTCTAAAAAGCGAGGAGAAGACAAAATGAAAATGGTCTGCATGCTAGACGGACTGAGATGAATGTTTAGTTTAAATCGCGGACACTGCTTGGGGCCGAGAATAGCTCAACTGCACACCCGATCAATAGAGGAAAGTTTTTTTTTCACGAATAAGTACAGGCACTACTTTTTTCTGGCAGAACAAGCTTGCAATAGTTTCCCCTGAAGAAGACGGATGATATATGAATAACAACAATTAGCCAGAATGTAAAATTTCTACATTTTGTCCTCTTGACATCTCCTGATAACCAAGTTTCACTTGGTCATCAGAAGATGTTCTGAAAGCAACACTGGCTATAGGTTTTACCTTCAAATGGATTCTCATCAAAAACGGAGCAGAGAACGTGATGTCGCTAGTTAACACAGCTGTAAGGTGTCGATATGTCTCTCTGATAGTGCGTTTGTTGTGTGAGGTGTCCTAGAATTGATTTAACGTGCACTTTAGACGTGACTTCTATATCATATCTGTCACTACTGGAAGGTACCAGTATGGCATTCTGGTACCATTGGTGTGGCTTTATAAAGCTTACCCTCTGCTTAATGACAGAAAGGGTAAGCTCCAGATTTTCAATCGACGATCGCCAGCGCCAAGACAGAAGTGACACTCCTCGCTGACTACGACATGGTTTCATCAGTCCCGCAACGCATCTTTGCCCACGTGACATTGAGCGACGATGTCACTCAATGTCCCGTGAGAAAGATGCGTAGCCACGTGACATTGAGTGACGTGTTACATTGTCACTCAATATAACATGTCACTCAATGTAACCATCACAGGATTCGACTAGCGAATTCTGTGATTCAAATTAATCGGAAACTTGAGACTTGGTCGCTCTGGGATGTGTAGGGGTTAGGAAACCCGTGCGCTATCTGGAAGTCGTGGGTTCGATTCCCGCTCCAGGACGACTAAATGTTCAAGTTTTTGGATATTATCTGACTTACCATCCTTGTCATATGTACACCAAAAAACGGTTGTCATCTTCAAAATTTGTATTATATGGTGTAATCCCGTATTTCATTCATTGATTTATCCAATCTGCGGTTCAAAGTTCGTGTCGATATAACGATGCCCATAGCTGCCTGTACATCTCGTCGAGTGGTCACCGTAGTGGATTGTGAGTCTTCTGCGGCTTGGCGTCGAATTTGGAGATCGAGGCGTTCGGACGTCCGTTTACGTGCACCACTCCTACTACAGCAACGGATGTTACCTTCTTCCAACCACAGTCTCCACATTTGGCCGACAGTTGTTGCATCTCGATACGTTTCCTCTGAGACGCTTTGCAAGGACGATTAGGGCGTTTGTAGCCTTATTATGAACACTCTGGTATAGGTGTTCGTGTGATGGTTGGATTTCCGATGACGTTGCCCAGATATTTGCACAGCTTACACGTGGTTTCGCTACCGGTATCACTACGATGCTGAAGTCCACACGCCCAGGTGAGGGCGACGCAAGTTTATCTATGCTTAGCCGTTTCGGCGTTTCATCTCGCTCACCTTTCGCGTGATTGGTTCGCAACTGCGATCATTTACATAACCCAGTTGTCGACACATACCTACCAAGGTACGTAGCTCTGTGCCAAGTATTTCCTACTGTGGCATTTTCTATGTCGATCAACGTATCACTGGAGTGTTCTGCCGAACTGTTTCTTAACATTTTGAACAGCAGTGATATATTAAAGCACTTTGATGCATATTACAGGCTGATACGTTCGGGCAATTTATATGCCTACGTTGAAAAATAATTTCTGTAGAAATAATGATCTAGATATAGCTGCTTACCTGAGAATATATTTGAACTTCGACTTCTCTTTGATTATTATAAAAAAATATTAAACAAAAGAACGGTGCTATTTAATTTCTTTACCGAAAACATGTTAATAAAAAGCTTGTTGTTTTATTTGTTATATTCGTTGCACGTGTGGTTTGCTTGGTGTATCTCTCAGTCGAAATTCAGGGTCATGTATATTGAAGAACTCATATATTTGCCCTGCATGAGAACACTCTATCAGGACAGCTTAATTCGGTTCACAGGATGCGCTTTTACGTAGGTTTACCTCTATAAAGCCGCGATTTTTTCAACTTCCTGGGCTCCTTGGAAATTCTTTGTTGATCATTATCTGTCTCGTCAAATTGACCGTGACAGCACCATCTGCTAAGTTCTTGGTCAACAATCTTCTAACAGATCAGACCTGAGTGATCATCGACCTCAGGGCGTAAATCTTTGCTGGACACACACACCCACACCCACACACGCACAAGGGAGCGTCCCTATATTCTTTGAACAAATAATTCTCTCGCTCAGTTATTTTTCCCCACATGCCTCAGGAGTTTCTTAAATTCGATCTCTCCGAATGTCATGCGGTAGTTTTCCGGATGTTTTGCATATTCCTTAGCACCAATCAATTAAAAATTAATCAATCAAGTATTTACACCGATGAGCCGTTACATTATGACTACCCCCAGCATAGAGAAATGAGCGCGCCTGGAGACTGAACGGTGGTGAAGGTGAAGTTCACAGAATAGTATATATATACAGCTGCTTTCGGTTAGTAGAGTGTTTGGAATCACAATGGGAAAAGCTGCCGATCTATAGGAGTTTGATAAAGAACAAATTGTGATGGAACGGTGCCTCGCAACTACGATCTCGGAAACGGTGTAGCTTGTGGGTCGTTCACGTGCCGCTGTAGTTAGTACGTATCAAAAGTGGTGCAGAGATGTCCAAACGACGAACCGTCGCCCAGCCATGTGTCGTCTACAGCTCATTGATGCCAGAGGGAAGCGGAGACTGTCCCGCATTGTTCACAGCGATCGCAAGGCCACAGTGCGACAAATCACCAGCAGCTACATTAATGGTGACCAGGGTAACGTGTCACAGCACACAGTTCATCGCAGCCTTATGCGCATGGACCTGGGTAGCCGAAGTTAATTCTATGGTGGATAAAAATTGGTCTACCTTTAATCTGAGTAAGAATGCTGTTCATGAAATTCAATAGGAATCGAACAAAAATTTGTAACTGATTTCATCCTTATTATGAATCCACTGCTGGATGAAGGTCACTCCAAGTTTCTTCCACACCTTTCTGTCTTGAGTTAGTCTCCCACATATCACTCCGACATGCTTTCGAATTTAATCCATCTATCTCTCACATGGTATTCTTCTGGATCTTTTCCTGTCCCTTGGGAATCCAGTCCAGAGTTTCAGCTGTTCAACGGTCGTCAGTTTTACGAGCAATATGTCCAGTGTATTGCAATTTCAGGGGTTTAACTTTGATCATGACTTCAACAACCCCCGTCATTTAGCTGGTACATGATTTGCGCTTCGTATCCTTCCTGGTCATTTTAAGCATGCACCACCCATACTTCTTTCAGTAGTTTGTAGCCTCTGGATGTCTTTTTTAATTGTCTCTATAAGTAAGAACTGGTAGGAAGTTTTGATTAAACACTTTTCTTGTAAGATTTTTTAGTTTTGTGAGATCCTTTCTTTTACTTCTGGCTTCAGTCAGCCCAACGACATCCCATTTGATCCTCTAGAGTTCTTCCTCCTCCAATTCGAGGAGTATTGAATCAGAAGCCAGAGTTCATCCAGAAGGAAGCGTCCGATTGGCCTGGAATTCGGAGCATGCGTCGCCCGCGAGAAGACATGCAAACGATTAGCATTGCAGGGCATATGCAAATCCTGTGCACCCGGCACGCCACCTAGAAGCACTATTAGAAGGGTGCACAGAAGGCTGGGGTGTAAGTTGTGGAAGTGTGTTGCGCTGCAGGACCTATGCGTGGGAAGCTTCCTGATGCCTCGTCGCAGAATACGACAGTCATTCCAGCACGTTTCGAAGTTCAACAGAGGACGAATAGTGGATTATTGCGACAGCGGCTTATCGTACAGAGACATCGGCGCCCGTGTGGAACGACATCCAGCCACAGTGAGGCGAGTATGAATTCGGTGGGTGCAGGAGGGACGGACGAACCGAAGTGAGCGATCACCACAGCCGCGGCACACCACCGAACGAGAGGACTGGCATGTTGTGCGGCGGGCATTGACGGCTCGCACCGCCACATCACGAACGTTAGCGCAGGAATTAGGGTGTGTTGCGCAACAACCTGTGCCAGCACCTACCGTTCGACGTCGTCTGCAGGAGCGAGGACTTCTCGCACGGCGCCCATTGCTCCGATTACCATTGACGTTACACCACCGGCGAGGGCGGCGGCAGTGAGCCGTTGAACGCCGCACATGGACTACGGAATGGCACCACATTGTCTTCTCCGACGAATTCCGCTTCTGCCTGCAACACCACGATGGTCGGATCCGCGTGTGGCGGCACCGCGGCGAGAGACTGTATGACGCCTGCATTATGCATCACCATACCGGTCTGTCGCCTGGTGTTATGGTTTGGGGCGCAATTGGATATGACACCCGCACCCCTCTGGTACGCATCGCCAGTACACTCAACAGCCACCGCTACATCTCCGATGTTTTGGAGCCTGTAGCCCTCCCTTACCTGCAGGACCTGCCAGCGGCCACGTTTCAACAGGACAATGCACACCCGCTCGTGGCACCAATCGTGCACAATTCTTCACGGCCCACCAGGTGTCACTGCAGCCGTTGCCCGCCTGTTATCCCGATGTGTCGCCCATCGAACACGTCCGGTCGTTGATCGGCAACCGAGTGGCCCGGCAAGCACCACCCGCGGCTACGGCTGATGAACTGTGGCAACGTGTGGAACAGCCTGGAATGACATACTCCAAGCCCACATCCAAAGCCTCTTTTGTTCGATGCCGCGGCGTGTAGCGGCCGTTATTGCCAGCCATGAGGGCCACACGAACTATTGATGTCTGCATGTTCCGCAAGTCGCACGGGCCTGTAAGCCCAATCGTTTCATCTTTGTATATGTTGTTATATGTACAGTAAATCTGGCTTTGCTATCTCGTGTATTTCTTGGTGTTGCATTTTGGGTGGCCAGCAGTGTAGTTGCCAGGGTCAGCGTCCGATGACAGCCTAGTGCGGTCCTACGGTGATTCTTAGCACTCTCTGCCTTCATGTTGCACTGTCCGCTGCCTTGGCCAGGTATATTTCAGCCCCTGGAGACTGAGGGCCATTACGTAAGCTATGCAGTCATTTGGGGAAAGTTCGGCCATAACCGTCATACCGCTATTAGTGGGTTTTGTTTTCTGAACCACTTTAGTGGGAACAGGATGTACTGCGAGAAGGCGGTGTTGACATATGTCAAACGGAAGTAACTGAGTTATCTTCGGTTAATTCAACTTAATGTTTTTGAAGGGTTTTACACAATCAACAAGTTCCACACTATTGGAGGAAGCAAGAAACCTTTTCTTCCGAGGGGAATTTTTTATATTCATGCTATACAGCATTAACTAAATTAAACGCCGTCTCTGCACGATCTACGTTAAAACACTAAAAATATTAACCACATGGTTGTTAAAAACTTTAATACATTAAAAATACATCTAGATTAGATCTTTCAAAGCACCTAGCGCTTCATCTTCAAGTAAAAGTGATCGTCTAGCAGTACGGAAGCCCAGCGTTTTATACATTAACCAATCCAGAGTTCATGACGAAAGTTAACAGTGTTGCGCAGTCGCATTTAGTCAGTACTCGATATTGGTATGTAATATTACATCTATATTGTAAAATAAATGACACGTTGAACAGTTTAATATATAAAATAGCTGACACACGAATTGGTCCTTCCCAGAGTTCCACAAATTTTGGAATAAGTTAATCCAGGTCATTGGAATATTAAGGGGCATCTTCATTACGACATGTTGCACCGTATGAATGGATGAAAATACTTTCAGTGAATAACAAAGACCTTCTAGATTTAGAAGTGGCCAAAATCCTGATGTCTTCCACATGGGATAGTGTGTGCCGGCATTCAGAATCCTAGAGAGCGCAGTTGACTCCATTCGATTCTTAATTGTATATTTGTGTTCTAAAATTCTTGTTTGTAAAGCTCTTAACGTAGAGCCAGTTTTTCTTCCGACTTGGAAAGGAGGTTACCCGAATCAGAATGTCGGAGGTGTCGTAGCCTAGCGCTGCTAAGTCCAAATCGTCTTCACTATATGGGGTAGATTAGCTTCTTTATGAATCGCTTTTTGGTGTCTTCGAAGGGAAAACTGCTAAAGGTAATATTCACGTTGACATCTCGTTCTTACAGCTGTTCATACATGCAGAGCCCGACATGAGACTAGTGGGATCCTGAGCACAAGAAACTTGGGGGCCCCCTATCCCTGGGCATCAATCGTACTCTTAATAAATTAACAAAAGTACTTGCGAATTAAGGCAGCACCCCTGGTGCTTTGCGAATAATTGTATAAAACACAAGAAGTGCTGCCTTAATACACAAGTACTATCTACTTTACTAAATGCACGAAACAATAAATGTTCAAAAATTGTAAATTGAAAGTAAACATTTTATCTCTAGTCGTCGACACAAAAATAGTATATGAACTCACTTTGCATTCATCGTAGTGGGCGTTTCCTTGCCTTCTTTAAGGCAAAATCAGTAATCAGTTTATCATAACTTAAAGATGTAGTCAGATAATTTTCAAAAAATAAAATGGGTAAAAATGTTAATTGTGATTGTCCCACTAGTCGATTTGGTGGACAGCAAACCTAGAAATGTTGTATCCTATAAACTTTTATGATTGATTTGTACTCCCAAGGGGTCCTTTAACAAATTCAAATAGGTTGTAGAGTCCATATCATTGGACAACTACAGCAATATCCATAAATGCAAGATGGCAGCCCAAAATAGTGTAAATTTAATTATCTTGCTTTCTAATGCACATAGAAAGGTCATTTTTGTTTTAAACCTATTCACGTTTTAAGCAGGCATTTCATTTTATACCATTTATGAACAAACGAAAACATGGCGGACATATCACAAGATGGCAGCCCTAAAAAGTATAATGTACATGTGAGACTTTACGCATCATACAGGCATATTGAGCCTAATTTAAGAAATGATACAAATAATATGTAAAAAAAATTCAGTATATATTCTGAATTAAACACAAAAGAAGCATTTGTTACAATAAATGATACTAATACATTTACTCCCACTGATCACCCAAGAAATCAGATTCATCCTGATTTCAATCCTCATGCTAATCGTCATCGTCAGGACAATCAACATCGACATCCTGGTTCATATCTTCAGACTCGTCCTGATCAACCCCACCCGCTTAACGACTTTTGTTTTTTGCTACAGATTTTACGCTGTTAATGAATGGATTTAAATGTCCTTCTTTGCTTGAGAAGTAGCAATATGTTGGGCACGAAATACGTTATTTTTGGAATACGCAAGCCTCACTACCGCACATCTTGCCTTGTGCCCAACACTGACATTTTACAGTATCAATTAGCTCTGGTGGAGCTGTGTCACAATTAGCAGTAAGAGGAGTTGGGATTCCATCCTTTAAATTCCACCCGAATTTAGTGATACCACCCGAATCATTTGGGGGCTCATGCCGTTTGCAAGCTTTGCACAGCATCACCTGAAGATGGGCCCGAAAAACATGCTGCAACACGTTGGGGGATGTAGGATGTAACGCCATGATTTCGGGCCTTTTTTTCGTCTTAGTGTAGAGTTCGAATCTAGCAGACTCCCGCGACGTCCCTGCCGAATGACCATATAAGTCGGTGTAGTAGACTGTAGCAGCCTCCATTAGAGCAACTTCTCCCAGCGCAATGGCTAACCCGTTAAATTTCCCAGCAAGCAACGTTTTCAGTGCAGTTGCCTTGCCTTTACCGAATGGTCATGTCACAGCCGCTGAGGGCATGTATGCCAAATAGCTGCAGACCTTTTGGTCCAAGTTAGCACAGGTGCCATTGATATCTGGCACAGTACCACCTCACCCTTCCATCTGCTCCCTGGAATCCAGATGTTCACGATATACCCATTAGACAAGAAGAACAAATACATCTGTGTCGTCACTCACAACACGGATAACACCTTTATCACGGATTGCAGCGTCAAGGACATAGGATATGATGGATACGTCCGCGTCATCATGACTAAAGGTAGCATCATCATAACTAAAGGTAGCATCATTATGAGTCTCAACCCTGACATTTTCTCCAAGATTGAATGAACCCAACACACTTGCTAATATTTTTTGTTGCACTTGCTCTTCATTATTGCATTCCTTTTTGGAAGAGGGCTAGTGATGGTGAGATCATAATAGATTACAATTTCGCCAGATCCGGGTCGTCTTTCACGGTCCTTGGCCGATACGTCTTTGTACATCCGGGGCTTCAAGTGAAATATCCATTACACCAAGTCGTTTGACTAACGACGATTTATTGCCTTTTCTGAGACAACCATGTTCATCAATGGGCAAAGAAGGCACTGAACAAAGTTCATAAGCAAAGAGTGATTGAAGGTCCATGTTTCGTGTTTGACCAATCATCAGTAACTGAAGAAAAATGTTTTTCAGATCGACGACTGGAAAAAATTTGCAGCATTTTGCCTTCTTCTTCGTCAGAAGGTCCATTGTTTTCATGGGACTAGTAATTGGGGAATGAAATCCATTAGGGAGGCTATCGATGTAGTTATTTGTCATCTGTTCTCCTATTGTCAATGAATCGGCCACATTCTTCTCGGTGGTGGCAACTTCTCCTGTGACTGGTTTGTACAAATGAGGTCGGTTATCTTCCAATGGATGATGGTACCTGTTGACCTCTGCAGCAATACGAGCACGATCTTCTGCACCCAAGACACGCCTGTGTTTCAGCTCTTCATGTGCTGCTTCTGTACAGATTGACGTGATGAATCAGCGGGGTAGATATTGTCCATGCGGTCTGCAAGGTACGTAATTATAGGTACGGCATCAGTCCACTCAGTCACGAACTCAGCAGACAAAGTCATGCCTTTCAGAGCTCCCTTGCAAAGTTTTATGGCAGTTTGCTAGCCAAACTGGTCACCCGATACAGCATTCTAATATTCATCGTGATGACGGTAGACAAATGCACCAGAATGTAGGTCTGTCAGAGCTACTGCAGGTAATGCACGTATTTCAAGAAGGTATTGAGATATATAGTGTGCATACTGCACGTGACTAGCAAGGAAGAAATCTCCAGTCAGTAATTTCAGATGGAAGACCCCCTCTCTCTCTCTCCTTTTTTTGATTGAAGGTTTAACGACACCGTGAGCAACTCAATGGGCTATAAGCAGTCGCCCGTCCCTAATTTAGGGTCACTGGTTCCAGGAAAGGGAGAGAGCCAGTGCCGTAGGACAAACACAACATCCATGCCTCAGAGGGATTCGAACCCGGACCCCTTTTGGACGAATGATCAGAAGCCATCGCTTAGACCAATGCACCACCGCGGCCCCTCGTTTTCCGCTCTCTCAAATTGGTGAACGAGGAGCGTTGGCAGAAGAAACTCGTCTACCCAATATCGACCAGTGGGATGTTGACGTGCTGTTTACAGATAATGTTGTATTTCCTCAAATGTCTTCGGTCCAGTTGACAAAAAACACAGCAATATAGCCATTGATACGCCACGGAAAGATCTCATTGCCTTCACCCAGGACTTGCCGTTAAAGATACCAGTCAATCCCCCGTATGCTGAGACAACATACACATCCAAACCAGATCCTTTCATGAGCTTTGCAATGCATCCAACAAATGAGTTTATTATGTGCATTACACCAGGATGGGCAATGATATTACGGAAAGAAATTGGATTGTTCCAGCACACTTGTTAACGTAGTTACTGCGAACAGTTGATGTCAATGGACAGGTGTGCGTATGTCATTCCCATGTGGAGCAGTGACCGCTGAATATGTGTGAAAGTTGTGAGGATGGTGTCTGAGTGGGAGGGTGGAGCATCTATCAAAGGTCCGAAGATGTAAGTACTTGCAGGTTGCAGTATGCCCCTGTTTCTGGCTGGCTGATTGTTGAAACCATTCCATTCCATAGCTTCTTGGCCTTTACGCAAATTGTTTAGCCATTGTGTGACCATCTTTTGCGCAGCCACGAGACTTGCTTGTCTAGCACACATCTCGGTATAACTAATTTCATTGTTTTTGTTGTTTCACACTTTTAGGACCAGTGTAGCGCATAATTGGGACGGTCTTGGTTGCGCCCACATGCCTCGCCTGACGGGAATTGAGACGAGGAATTGTGAGACTAATGATGCCATGCTCAGAGATACTGTCCTGTCCGGACGCAGCTGGATGCTGCTGAAATTATGTTGCCATGGCATGGGTTTCCCAACGCCCATTTGGAGTAGACACCAGCAAGTCAAAGTTGTCATACCAACCGAAGATGATTCCTACTGTACGACTAAGACCCATCATCCGATGCAGAGCTGCAAAATTGTCACCTACATACCTGGCTACCGACTTTCAGAATCGCAGTACCTCGTCATATGACACAGTGTATCCACGTTCATGTAAAAAATGAATCAGATAACTGCTCCCAAATTTATGATGTAGTTTTACGCCCAGGCCCAATGTAGTTTGATTTTGTTTGTTGGTGATTCTATATTATATAGATTGTGACAGACTCACTGACGCTTTGATGGTGTCACCATTTGGCACTAGCTTTGAGATAAACACGAGTAGTGTAGCACTCGTTTGTTTCCTCATTTTCGTGAATGTGAAATCACCTATATCATACTCTTTTAGGTTTAATGAAATGGCATTTGCTTGGTTTTTATCTTTCTCACGTAGGCATCTTCATCCGCTTCATCTATATTATCCAACTTCACCACCTTTACAATTTTACTTACAAGCTCTTTGAAGCCCCCAATGGATGCACAACCCTCCATACGAAGGACGATAACTTCATCACCAAAATGGGTAAAAAGTTTTGTAAACATTTGCTTCCAAGTTAGTTGGCCACCATAACTGAGATACATGTCGTACAATTCAGTGGAATTCCATGTACGCACATTTCCATTTGAGTACAACTCATCCACTAACAATGTCATGGATTGATCATCAATCATCAATGTCCGGCGAGTATGCGAAGGAATTTTCCTGAATTCGTCTTAACGACGGAGGTGATACTGTGCTTCTGCTGCTGCTAAATCATGCACACCGTTGCAGTGCAAGACAACCTCATGACTCCATGCATCACTGCGAGTAGTGCAGTAATCTAAAGCAACAACCTTGAAAGGTGGAGTATCACTAGCATCCTTTCTCTCACACTGTACAAATCTGTCCCACCTATCTGGATGTTTCGGATCAATAGGGGAGCAGGTTTCGTCACAAAACATTGTTTTTGGAAGTCAAATTGTGTGACCTGTGACCTTCTCACAATGGAGATTGGTGTTTCCTTAGTGTCGGTTGAACATTTCCTTTTCCTTTTCTTCACAACTGTTTAAATGTTAGCCTTAGATGTGAATTAACAATAACAGCTCTTATTGAGTTGAACTGTTGACTTCGCTCCTTGTGAGTCCAAGATAACCTGCATTCTGTTGTGTGTCTCATTATCACGTCTTTCCACTGCACACTCAGTTATCTTTATGATGCCCGGTACCTTGAATTTCTGTACGGTCCGCCACTATTGCAGGTAGTCAGACACTTGCCACGCAGTGCATCAGCCATTGCATTCCTAGAAAACTAAAATATTTCTGTATTAGCATAACATATGCATTACTTTCTTTAATTGTTATCTGCTAGATTGCCACATTGGAAAAACCAAAACCATGGGAAATGTAGTGTTATGTTTTTTTTAATACACAGACAAGTGTGATATTTACACATCAATGATTTACACGTATCCTATTGGCGGCCATCTTGGATTTATTGATATTGCTGTTGTTGCCTAATGATATGGACTCTACAACATATTTGGATTTATTCAAGGACCCCTTGGGAGTACAAATCAATCATAAAAATGTATAGGATAAAACATTTCTAGGTTAGGTGGACAACACATAGGAACGACAAATCGACTAGATTGTTGATCTTAATGAAGATTTCAGTTTCTTTAATAATGAGAATGAACGTTCACTTGTGGTGTTAGAAATCGGGAACGACATGAAAATTCTCAGGGAAGTTTCAACATTTGGAAATGTAGCATATAATTTTTTTGTTTTTAATACATGTAGCATTTCAGCTGCACTTGATGCATTTTGTTCAAAAGATTTGAATTGAACAAGTTTCTTTTTTTTTATTTGATTGGAGGTTTAACTACCACCGTGAGCAACTAAATGGGCTATAAGCAGTCGCCCGTCCCTAATTTTGGGTCACTGGTTCCAAGGAGAGGAGAGAGTCAGTGCCGTCAGACAAACACAACATCCATGCCTCACCGGGATTCAAACCCGGACCCTTTTCGGACGAATGATCAGAGGCCATCGTTGAGACCACTGCGCCACCGGGCTTGAAGAAGTTCGTCCGCAAAGTGTTCATCAAGGTCATCAATTAAATAATTCTGCAAGACCTGTGCATATTTAAAAATATCCTTCGGAGAGCTATTAAAAAAATTAAAAATTGCAGCTGAAGTATATTTAAAAATATCAATCAGTTGTAATTTTAGCAAAATTTTCAATGCTCCCGAATTGCCTTTTAAGTGCACTTCTTTGTTAAATTTCAGTTTACGTTTTTTACTTCCTAACAAATATATTAGCTTGGACATAATTTCATAGTTATAAATAAAAAAGAAAGTAAATATTTCTAACTGGGGGGAGTTTCACCATTTACTGCTTTACGCTTGCCTTACGCCGCCGCCGATTGAAAAATAATAAGTGCACGCGTATCTGAACGAGAAAAGCAACGTAAACAAATTCACGGCATTGCCAGATAAGCTTAATAAACATGTATTGGCGTTCTTTTTCTTCCCAGCAGCTCAGCGAGCTAAATTTTTCTTCTTCTTCTGAGCGAACTATTATTACTAACCGATGTTTCTGCCCACGATGTGGCATAAACATCGAACATGGGTTAGTAAAAATATTTCTTTAAAAATTCATGTTAATTTTTAAAATAAAACGGATTTAAACAAGTGTAGCCCGCCGAAATACCATCTTTCAAATAGATATTAATAATCGATTTTTTTGAAGCAACATATCGATGCATATTTGCGCTCGGTAAAAATTAACTGGTACACGCCGCCGTCGCCGTTTTTGTTGCCCGTATTAATAAAAATTAAATGTTAGTGTTTATATAGTAACACTGTACTAGTGATCCGATTCATTGGCGTAGGTAATAAACACATAAGCGTTTCCAAGCTTTTGCACATCAACCAGATGGCATCTCTGCCAGTATCCCGCGTGCGACCAACGTGATGCCTCGTATCTTTAAATGAATATAACATCGCATCTATTTCTTGTCAAGTTCCCGCGTTCAAATTGTTAAGCGTTCTATTTTTCAGTTTGCAGTGTCTGTCTAATTTCCTTGAAAAAGCCATCTGGTTGATGTGCGAAAGCTTGGAAACGCTTATGTGTTTATTACCTACGCCAATAAATCGGATCACTAGTACAGTGTTACTTTTTACTACTTAATTGGTGTACTGTTCCTCGATATACATTTGTTAGTGTTTAAATTGGGGGCCCCATCCCACGGGGCCCTGGGCACGCGCCCCGTGTGCCCTTGCGTAAATCAGGCTCTGCATACATGTCAATAACAGCCATATGAGTGAAACTGCCTAGTCCAATTTTCGTGTTAATGTAGATACTCGAACGGATGACTCTTGCCTCTCCCTTTCTGACTGTTTGTCTTCAATTAAAAACCAAAATAAAAATGAGAGAACTGGATCTATATTTCATATCTATAGGACGTTTTAGCCATAGTTTTTCACACATGTGGACATAGATTGCCAAAAGGACGTTTCTCAGTTTTCTAGAGCCCGAATTCATCTCCGTATGAAGCAACTATGAACACAAATTCTGAAATTCTTGGCTGGTGTAGAATATTTGTTATTTGGGAGAAGAAACAATCCTCTTGTGTGTTTAATTAATCCGTCCGATTTAAAAATCACCATAAGTCTCGAAATAAATAAAATGAAAAATTTCGCTCCAAATGCTAATATAACTTCAAGCTAAGATACCACACATATTAGATATTAAAATATCAGAAAAATATATTTTCATTCCTTATATATTAAATATCGCTAGCTTCGTTAATTCATGAAGATTTGCAGGAGCTCTGAGAACACATATATTAAAATATCCCTCGCTGCATATGATTGAACGGGTACATATTAAAATAACTATATATCCAAAATATGTTCGATGTATATTATGTTTATCAGGAAATCTCTGTATTTATTTAAAAATATATTTTTAAGTCACTGCGTAATTCTTTTTGTTTCATATTCCCGCAGCATTAAGCTGTTGATTAATTTCCCTACTGCATCCTTTGCCATCTCCTTTTACTGCTGGGTATAATCGTTGTTTTTATGTGAAACTAACATTTTATTCCCTTTTTACATTATTTCATAAATATTACATATTTTATGATGAAAGAATACAGAGTTTTATTAAATGAATGTATTTCCATATTAGTAATCCTGGGATGTTTTGATCAGTATGAGCATTCAGGCATAATTTAGTTTATAAGTTATAGTTTTGCAGCTGCATTCAAAACAAAAGAAAATTTCAAAGTTTAATGTATTCCATCTCTGCTATTTCTTGCTAAACAACCTTTGCACTTACCTTTCACGAGAAAAGGTAACTCAAAATAATGCACTTCTGCGTTTCTGTAAGCATTACATGCCAATGAATTATTCATGTCTCATACTAATTATGGCATGATGTTTTCCTAAATTTTATAGAAGTCAAGCTATTTTCCTCTTCGTAAAAATGATCTTCGTAAAACATAATCTTGCAGTTTAACTGTTTCCAGCAATATAGAAACAAAAGAACATCTGCATATGAATCTAAGGACATTTCGTAGCTTAAATAAAACATTCAGTTCCTGATTTTACTTGCAAATCGTTTGCTTATGGCTTTTTTTAATTTCTTTAGTTTATATCGAGAAAAATGAAAGCAACAAAAACCAGCACCATTTTTTTTTCTAACTTTAATTCCTTTCATCGCTAGTAAGGTTTCCAGGGTAAGTTATTCGAATTCTACAGAGCATAAGGGCTAGATGAGCTCAGAACATTTTTAGATTTATGTCCGTAGTAGACACCTGCATCTTATGATAGAGAAACAATATTTGTTGATTGTGGGTTATGACGACCACCGAGCGCAACTTAATGAGCTACAAGCATTCGTTCGTCCCCAATTTAAGGCCACTGACTCCAGGGAAGGGAGAGAGCCAGTGCCGAAAGACAAACACAACATCCATGCTTCACCGAGATTCGAACGCGGACCCATCTCGGACTAATGATCAGAAGCAATCGCTTGGATCACTGCGCCACCGGGGCGGCTAAAAAAACATTACAGTTTACTCAGGACTCTAACATCAGGGCTAAATACTAGGCATGTTAATTCCTTTGACATTGGTTGACCTAATGCAGATACTCACAACGTAATTCGAAGAGCCCAGTTAATTTGGCCATACTTCTCGGTCTAGACTGGTATGCAAGTATGAATAATTTCGAAATGTGCTAAAACATACGACAAAACAAATCACAAGACAAAGTCATGTTATTTTCTGGACAAAACGCCTTCGTTTTATTGTTATCCAGGCTGTCATCTGCTCAGAAAACTTGAAATCAAATCTGTTTTCCGATTTTTGTTCGGGCATGCTACATTTACACAAAGTAAATCAACGATTTGCCAATGAACTGAAGCTCAGGAATCTGAACGAACTACAGGTCTGCGATAGTTAAAGCATTCCGTGCCAACTCTTAGCTTTGAATAAATGATAATCCAAGGACGGACAGTTCTTCAAACCACAAAAGTCAAAGACGAATGAATCTTCTCAGATTAGATAAGATCTGATCTAGAGGATTTTAGGAAGGAAGTGTCTGACCCCATGTCTTAAAACACCCTTGGAAAAAGGAAGCTAAGAGATTTGTGCTAGAGTGCCAGACAGGAAAGTCACATGGAACCATGATAGAAAGGGGAAGAAAGACGCTCTTTTTTATATCTGGGGGGCCAGTGGCCGGTTATCGACGGTTTAACGTGTCGTGTCCTTCCGACGCACGAAAGATATTTAGTGGTTCGAGCGTTTGTACCTGCTTAGGATCGAACCTCAGACCTCTCCGTAGCAGTCCCAAACGTTGACCACTATGCCATTCACGGCCTGAATGAATCTTCTCAAATACATGGCATGCATTTAAGTGGATTATTTTTTGCAAAAGATGTACCATATTTCACGATCGCATTTGGCCAAGTCCTCAGAAAACTTCAAAATTGTGTCACCCTGCAGATGGAATAGAATCCCATCTCCCGGTTTCTGTTCGAACATGCTACTGTAACACCACCGAGAGCAACGAACTTTCAACCAACTAAAATTAAGCAAATATAGCACAGGAAACCGAACCAGCTTCCGATTTGAGCAGTCGGAAGATCCAATACTTGCTCGCAACGTCTGCAAACATTCTAATCCCGGAATTTCTCCAGGTCAGGAATTTTGGTTCTTCAGACATCATCATGATAGTTTTTGAAGAAGAAATCTTCGCAAGTTCACGGCAAGCATACACTCATACTGCATTATGTCCAGCGCAGAAGCGCCTTCATTTCACTCTGCTGTCCATGCAGCCGTCTCTCTACCTTTCTGAGGAAATGCCTACATAGACAGCAATGATATAAAGGCGTTTTTCTGCTGCAAGTAATATGATTGTATGCTTGCCATGTATTTGAGAAGAATTCTTCATTTATTTCTGTTGTAATATCTGACGAGCTGATATTTCTGAAAAGATTTCTGCATTCATTCCGTAGTAAAACAATGTTTTTTCAACATACACAATAATCACTTGCTGAATAATAATAATACAATAATTCATGTATGCAATAATCGCTTGCTGAATAATAATAATACAATAATTCATGTATGCAATAATCACTTGCTGACGAGAGAGACGAAACGTAAGCAATTACTTTGATATTGGTAAAACACACGAAAAGAAACACCGTAGTGGAAAACTGGGACTGGAACAGAATTTGATCTGTTGATCGGTAATCAGATCAACAGATCAAATGGCGCAAGGCTTTCTTTCTCATCAAACGGGTAGGAACGGGAGTTCCCAACAGGTTTTTGAAATGTGTTTGGCCACGAGAACAATTCTTTCTCGAATACTGTTCACTTCGAAGGATATCGTGTGCATGTTTTTGCTTCAAAAATATACAATTTTATCCGCTAGGCGGTATAAATATACAGGGTGATCAGAATCGACAACACAATAAACCTATCGGACGATTCCTCGTGGAGAAAGAAGCCAAAAACCGTTGCATTGTCTGTTGTCCGATCGGACGTCGCATTTCGGAGATATACACGCCGAAAGTTCGTGACGTAACATCCGGTAAGAATACAGGCATTAGAAATAACTTACCCAATCACTTTTACAGAAAACGTGTAATTTATTGATGTGTACCACTACAACACAAATGATAAAACACGTGGATTCGTGTCAGATTACAACATGTGTTCAAAATGACCACCTTGTAGTGCGGAACAGGCGGCAGCCCGTCGAGGAATAGACATCTGCACGTGTTGCAGCATAGCAGGGGTTACAGTTGTGAGGGCCGCGTGTAAGGTGGCCACTAGGTCGTGCAGGTTGTTGACAGGCCGTCAATATACCAGTTCTGTTAGATGACTCCAGCGGAAGATGTCTAGTGGGTTAAGATCCGGCGATCCAGCGGGCCATGCGACAGGACTACCACGGACAAGCCATCGACCGGGAAATTCCATATCCAGTCACTGCCGAACATTTGCAGAGTAATGCGCCCGTGCTCCATCATACAGGAACCATATATTGCTGAGAACAGCTAATGGTACGTTTTCCAGTAAGTTCGGCAGAACATCACGTAGGAACACCATGCAGTTGGCAGCTGTGATACGTTTGGGAAAGAGATATGGTCCCACTAGAATATTGCATACAATACCACACCGGATATTAACACCCCACAGGACTTGGTTAGCGTGTTCACGTGTTGAGTGCGGATGGTACAATGCCCAAACATGACTATTATTGGTGTTGCAGATACCCTACCGTGTAAACCTTGCTTCATCAGTCCACAAGATCCGACGGATGAAACTATTATTGGCCGCATCCTGCTGTAGCAGCCACTCACAGTATGCCTGTCTTCGAGGATAATCTTGTGGTGATAGGTCCTGCACCCGTGTGATGTGATCTGGATGCAGGTCTTCGTTGTGTAGAACGGCAAGTACGGTATTTTGGTGCACACCGAACGGTCGTGCGATCGCACTGCTGATGGTCGTTGGATCCTCCTCTATAAACTCTAGTATGGCGTCCTTGAGGGATGGTGTTCTCACAGATGATCCAGCGCCACTGTCTATACTTGGACGTGGTGCGACATTGCCCGTGTCGCACATTCGAGCTTCAAGCCGCCGTATGACCTGGGCGTCCGGGTGCCGTCGTGCTGGGTATCGCTCGCTGTAGGCCCTTGCTGCACGCAACGCTGAACCATGGCAATCCCCCAATAGGAGATACATGTCACAATTCGCCGCCCCGGTGGCGCAGTGGTCTAAGGCGCTGGCCTCTGATCATTCGTCCGTAAGGGGTCCGGGTTCGAATCCCGTCAGGCATGGATGTTGTGTTTGTCTTACGGCACTGGCTCTCTCCCTTCCCTGGAACCAGTGACCCTAAATTAGGGACGGGCGACTGCTTATAGCCCATTGAGTTGCTCACGGCGGTCGTTAAACCTCCAATCAAAAAACAAAAATGTCACAATTCTTTCTCAAACTGTACGACACATCGCTACCCATACTACTGTCAAATGTATCAGCGCCGTATGAGTTTACCTGCTACCGTCGCCAAACCTTTTTATCCCTACCTGCCGTATCGCGCAGGCGTACAACTGATGGTTTCACGCCACCACGTCCTTCGAATTTGCATACCCACCCCGTGCCCCAATTTTAAATGTTGATTGCCTTTTTTAGCACGTCTTTTGTAAAAAAGGATCGTGCGTATGTTTCCGGTTTGTCCGTCCGTCCGTTTGTACTCACGATATCTCTGCAACAATTAGTCCGATTTGAAAAATTATTATTATTTTTTTTTTGATTGGAGGTTTAACGACCACCGTGAGCAACTCAATGGGCTATAAGCAGTCGCCCGTCCCTAATTTAGGGTCACTGGTTCCAGGGAAGGGAGAGAGCCAGCGCCGTAAGACAAACACAACATCCATGCCTCACCGGGATTCGAACCCGGACCCCGTTCTGACGAATGATCAGAGGCCATCGCTTAGACCACTGCGCTACCGGGGCGGCAAATTATTTTTGCATTGGGAAGCTTGAAATATGAGAACGTTGATCCTTTATTTCGTTTTTTTTACGATGTACAATTTTGCCGCCAGGGGGCGTAAATGCAGATGATGTCGAACTCAAAAATACGTTTTATTCCACATATTTGCTTGTAATCATCCGATTGAAAATTTTTTTTTATCTTTCGATTCCATTTATGTCGAAGAGTATTTTAGATATAGTTACTTTTTCAAATTACGCATAGATTTTCCGCTAGGGGGCGTAAAAGTAAACTACACTTTTCCCGATAACTCTTCTTCTAAAACTCCGATTTGAAAAAAAAATTTCTTTCTTCAGCGGATACATCTCTTGATGGAAAATTTTTTGCATATAATTTCAAATTTTTGGTAAAGAATACTTTACCCACCAGGGGGCGTAAGTATTAATTTTTGCTTCTGATGTATTTGCCAAAAAATCTCAGCTTCTAAAATATCGATTGAAAAAATTCTTTCGTGGACTGATGCCACTCACATCGATAAACATTTTTTGGAATAATTTATTTTTAAAATATTCCACATTTTCTCCGCCAGGGGCGTAAATGTATATCTTATTTTTGTCAATATCTCTACTTCTAGTAGTCCGATTTAAAAAACTCCTTCTTTGCTGGATAGTGTTTCCAGTGTGACACGTTTTTCATATAATTTCAAAATTTTCAAGTAATTCATAGACTTTCCGCTAGGGGGCGCAGAGATAAATTGTATTTCCCCCTATATCTCTGCTTCTAAATCTCCGATTTAAAAATCCTTTCTGCGCCGGATACAGCTCCCGATGGGAAATCGTTTGCACATAATTTCTAATTTTTGTAAAAAAATGGTTTGGCCACCAGGAAGCGTAAATCTTAATTTCTGCTTCTGATGTATTTGCAGCAAAATATGAGCTTCTAAATTCTTGATTGAAAAAATTCGTCGTTTGTAGAAAGATAGTACACATGTCGACAAACCTTTTAGGAATATTTTCTTTTTAAAATAATGCATGGTTTCCACGCCAGGGGGCGTAGATGTTTATCATATTTTTGTCAATATCTCTACTTCTAGGAGTCCGATTTGAAAAATTCCTTCTTTGTTGGATAGTGTTTCCAGTGTGACCTGTATTTCATATAATTTCAAAATTTTCAATTAATTCATAGATTTTCCGCTAGGGGCGTAATGGTAAATTGCTTTCCCCCTATATCTCTGCTTCTAAACCTCCGACTTGAAAGATTCTTTCTGCACTGGATACAGCTCCTGACGGGTTATCCATTGCACGTAATTTCTAATTTTTATAAAAATTGGTTTGGCCACCAGGTGGCGTAAGTTTGAATTTCTGCTTCTGATGTATTTGCACAAAATATGAGCTTCTAAAATCCCGATTGAAAAAAATGTGGTTTGTTCACCGATAGTACTCATGTCGACAAACATTTTAGGAACATTTTCTTCTTGAAATAATGCATGGGTTCTACGCCATGGGGCCTAGATTTATATCTTATTTTTGTCAATATCTCTACTTCTAAGAGTCCGATTTGAAAAATTCCTTCTTTGTTGGATAATGTTTCCGATGTGAAATGTTTTTCCTATAAATTCAAAATTTTCAAGTAAATCATAGACTTTCCGCTATGGGGCAGAATGGTAAATTGCGTTTTCTGCGTTATTTCTACTTCTAAAACTCCGATTTGAAAAATTCTTGCTGTATCGCATAGAAGACCTGATGGAAAATATTTTTCACATAATTTCTAATGTTTGGTAAAGAATGGATTGGCCACCAGGGGGCATAAGTGTTAATTTCTGCTTCTGATGTATTTGTAGCAAAATCTGGGCTCCTGAAAACTCGACTAAATTTTTTTCTTGGACCGATAGTGCTCATATGGAAAAACCTTTTGAGAATACTTTCTTCCTGAAATAGAGCATGGTTTTCGCACCAGGTATAATGAATATAGCTTTTAACTGCTAGTAGTGTAGTAATAATAATGAACAAGCTTTTAACTGCTAGTAATGTTGTAGTAGTAATTAAGATGAATAAAGTCTTATGCTGGTTGTTAATAATAATCACCTAATGAAATAAACCTAACAGCCAGACAGAGATCTGACAAAACTATGAACTGAGAAAAACGTACTTACAACAAATTCTTTATTAGTGAAACTTCTGGCTCTCACATAAACAAAGATCTCTTTATACAACAACAGCTTTTTGACACATAAACCACAGCTCACTCTACGCACATCAACAAAAAGCTCTCTCACATAAACAAACGCTCTCTCTATACAACAAGAAACGCTCTCCCTATGTAACGTTGAACGCGCCTATTTATACTGGCTACCACCACTTCATGACTTACACTCATTGCCAGATCTCATTCAGCGGGAGAAATAACATCTCGTTCAGTAAGAAGATAATTTACATAGTAAAATAAAATAACCAGAGATAGTAAAAATCAAAAGGAAAGTGAATCGAGAGTATACGTTACACAGGGGATGTAAAGTCACATCTTCTTTTTGCCGATATCTCTGTTTCTAAGAGTCCGATGTGAAAAATTCTTTCTATGTTGGAGAAAGTTTTCGGTGCGAAATGTTTCTCATATAAATTCATGTTTTTCCTAACGCACAAGTCTGCAACCAAAGGGCGTAAGCTCACAATTCCGTTTACAACAATATCTGAGGGATTAGAACCCCGATTGAAAAGCTCCTTTCTTCCGTCAGATACTGTACTATTGTTTTCCATACCGGTTGCATTGACTTTGAATAGCTTTGATAAATTTAATTTGCGTCAGAACGGATTCAAAAGACGTGCTTATTACACCCGAAAATTCGGTGTTATCTTTCTTGTTTTTTTTTTTTTTTTTTATATATATTTTTTCAATTGGAGGTTTAACGATAACCATGAGCAACTCAGTGGGCTATAAGTAGTTACCCGTCCTGAATTTAGGACTACTAGTTCCAGGGAAGGGAGAGAGAGCCAGCGTCGTAAGACAAACACAACATCCATGATTCACCGGGATCCGAACCCGGACCCCTTTTGGACAAATGATCAGAAGTCATCGCCTTAGACCACTGCGCCACCTGGGCGGCTTTACTGTTTTGTGGTACGTGCGTCTGTATCGTCGCTCTTCAACGAGCATGTGTGTTACCGGATGTGACGTCACGAAACTTTTTTTTTTTTTTTTTTTTTTTTTGTTTGGAGGTTTAACGACCACCGTGAGCAACTCAATGGGCTATAAGCAGTCGCCCGTCCCTAATTTAGGGTCACTGGCTCCAGGGAAGGGAGAGAGCCAGTGCCGTAAGACAAACACAACATCCATGCCTGACCGGGATTCGAACCCGGACCCCTTCGGACGAATGATCAGAGGCCAACGCCTTAGACCACTGCGCCACCGGGGCGGCACGAAACTTTTGGCGTGTATGTCTCCGGAATGCGACGTCCGATCGGACAACAGACGGTTTTCGGCTTCTTTCTCCACGAGGAGTCGTCCGGTAGGTTTGTTGTGCCGTCGATTCTGATCACCCTGTATATTCGATTTAACCTCCTATCTTGTGAGAGACCGACATAAAAAAAAAAAACCCTTATTTTTCTTACCAGCGATGACGCTAGCAGACGGGATGTAAATTTCTATTTGTAACCGCGCCTTCAGTTATAAAGATTCTGGTGAAAACATTCCATCAAATACCGTATAATATGAAGGCCAGTTTGTGAATATATCAGTTTTAAATAACTCATAATTCTAACATTAGCGTATTTACACTATACAGACAAAAGTCACCGGACACCCTCCAAAAGCAAATGAATGGATCCGCTGCGTTGTTAAGATGCGCGGTACAGTTGAAAACAGTATGAAAACAAGTCTGCAACTGACTGCGATCATACCGCACTGTGCGGTTGAGTGAAAATGTCCCGGCGGGTGAGATCTGACTTTGAGAAAGGAAAGTTTGTTGGGTGTTATATTAGGGCTTGTCCATAAGAGAAACCGACAGGCGTTTGAACGTACCCAAGTCAACTGTTTTGGATGTACTGAATAAGTGAAAGACACATGCCGTGCCTGAAGCAGCAAAACATACCGGCATACCAAACAAAATCAGTGATAGAGGACGTCGAAGCCTCAGGAGAGCCTTTACAGCTAATCGACGGAGTACCGCAGAAGACCTCAATGAACAGGTGAGTAAAAATGCTAGAACCTTGGTATGTACACGTACCATTCGCAGACAACTTCATTCCATGTGTTACCGTGGTTGTGCGGTTGCTCATAAGCCTTTCATCTCCACTCGGAATGCTACTCGTCGTTTAGCATGGTATAAAGAACATTTAGCGTGGTCCGTATATAAATGGAAACGGGTTCCATGGACTGATGAATCCGGATACATGATCCATCATTCTGATGGCCGTATGTGGGATGGCCGCAGCCGGGGGAGCGCTATTTACCACAGTGTACTGTTCCTACGGTCAAGTTTGAAGCTGGCAGTGTACTCGTGTAGGAGTGTTCTTCGTGGTGTGGTCCCGGCCCATTGGTTATCGTGGACAAACTTGTTAACCAGCACATCTACCTCGATATTCTGGACAACTATGTCCTACCAACTCTGTGGCAATACTGTGGAACCGAGCCTTGTTGGGACCAGCAGGATAATGCACCGAGCCATAAAGCAAGGATTGTTACGGCGTGGTTTGACCATAATTCCGTATCGTGTGTGGACTGGCCAGCACAGACCCTTGATCATTATCCCATAGAAGACCTATGGGATGAATTAGAGCGCCGCATAAGAAGTTTGGAACCAAGGTCTACTACTAAACAACAGTTAGCGGCTGCATTATGTACTGATACCTATCGCTGTGTTCCAAAGCCTTGTCGAAAACATGTCTCGAAGGGTCAGTGCATGCATTAAGGCCAAAGGTGGACCGACACCATACTAATATATGTCAATAAATGATATGTTGTGTTTCTTTTCTAGGTATCTGGTGACTTTTATCAATATAGTGTATATGAATATATTATACTACCTGAGCTTTCACTGCTTCTGAAAGTCTAGTTTGGAAAACTGTGTTTGGTTAGTTTGTTTTCCTCTATGAAGAATGTATTGCAATTATTTTCTTCTTTAGAATAAACAATTCTACTTCTTGGAAGCTTAGTGCACATAGCGACAGTATAAATATATTAAAAGTCATAAAAGTATCATTAAAAGTCATTTTACACCAAACACCATACACTATAAAGAACATTTTGTGATCAATTTCTGCTTAAAAATGCTCAGCTTTCCATTTAGAGGAAACAAAAGTATTTTCAACTTTCCTGATAATCTCAGCTTCAAAATGTCCAGTTTCAAAAGTTCTGTTTTGTGACTGATAACGTCTACTATGAGGCACAGCAGGCACAGTTACGAAACCTCCCTTACTTTTACTTTCCTCATTGGATCCGCTCTGGTGTGATAACTGTCCGTTCTCTCGTAACTTCTGATCTAACCTGGAGACCTCTTTCTTCCCTGTTTCTATCTCCAACCATTACTCTTGCTAACGAATATCTTCTCCTTTGCACAGCGCTTTGGAGCCTCTTTCCACTCCTCGCTTCACCTGATGGTCTCTTCTCGGTCCCCTCTGCTCCTCTTTCTCTACCGTTCTTTCTCCTCATTCGTAGCTCCCCAGTTCTAGTTACTTCTATCTCCTTCTCTTCTCTTTATTGGCTTCTTCTTTCCCCTCCCGCACTTCCACTTTCTGTTCATTCTGCTCCTCCTTCTCTTCTCCCCGGCATCTGGACAGCATCTACCTCTGCCCTTTCCTCCCGTCTTGAACTCAATGTCCATTGGCAATTTCTTCACCTTCGTCTCCCCGCCCCATCAGTACTATTTCGCATGGCCCTTCTCACCTTTCCGCAGTGCTCCTTTTGCCCTGAAGTCAGCGAAGTCCAACATCAATACCTATTCTGCCCCGTTCTCCTGCCAGTCCTAAACACAGCATTTCGTCTTGCTGATCGAATTTGTGCTCGATCGTTACCATTTCTTGCATATGCTTGGCTACTCCAAACAAAGCATCCACCTACGCACTTGCCTCCTGTGTGCCGTTATATTTTTCTTCTTGTGAAGTTCACTGTCTATGCTTTCCATCTTCAACAACGCTTCCCTGCTCTTATTCCACCTCCTCAGGAGGCAAGTGCTATCATTCGGAGACGCTTCCTAGCACGGTTAACTACTCGTCTCCAAATGGAGCACTCTCGTGCTGCTTCAACAAACACCGATAGCGTTTTTCAATCCGCCTGGGCCCAATCGGCTGGGTGGTTCCATATCCACAATTTGCAGTTACATCTCAACCTATAAGTGGGATTTTTGTTGTCGCCCACGTTCACTGTAACAAATCATGTTTTTACGTATTAATTTTGGTGCTTCGCTATTTGTGATTATTCTGTTTTAATGTGCCATTGAAGATAGCTCACCATGTTTCCCATGTTCTCTTCGATAATGTTGGGTTTTATGTTGTTGTATATAATTTTTCCTTCTGCACAGTTTACTGCCCACGCAATGTCCCCTTCATTATGTTGAATATATTTTTAAAATATTAGTCACTGTGTGTATAATTTATTGTTACAAGATGCCCTTCTGAGTACATTTAGCGTTATTTCCCCTTGTCACTGAATACTTCTGTACATATGTTGTAAATTTTGAATGTAGCATCTCTGTTGCATTTCTGTTTCATGAGAAGCTGCCCTTCTGGGTATGTTTAGCGGCTTTCTTCCTTGTCATTGTATTGTTCTGTACATATGATATGAAACTTGTGCATTGCATTACTGTTCGATTTCTGTTTTTTTGTAAAGTTGCTCTCCTGGGTTCGTTTAGCATATTTCTCTCTTGTCACTGCATAATTCTGTACATATGATAAGTATTTGTGCTTATTTGTTTCTACCATTACTGTCATATCTCTAAATACTGTTGCACCTGTTAGTTCCTTCTCACCCATGGTCTTTTATGAGAATTAGTACCTTGTGCATGTTTAATCTTTAGTATGGTAGTAATGCTTAATTGGAATTTGTGCATAGTATAGAATCATGTCTTGCCCTGTCTACAATACTGTAGGTAAACATTTTGGTTTGTATCGCTCGTGCTTTATTGTCTGCCTCTCCTTCGCCCTACGTGGCGAAATAATTTTATGATTTTAAAAAATATTTTGTTTTACGTTTCATTGGAACTTTCCAGCTGATGTATATTCCACTGTATTTATTGGCAGAATTCCACTGTCATGTACATAGAAATGCTATTTTACTGAAGAATAAAGGCAATTTTGAAATGTAGAATTTACGAAAATTTTGTAGGGGGGGGTGGCCCTGACTCACCTGGCTCCTACCGCTTCCAAAAACCGTCTACAGTCTAAGTTAGAATTTCGTGAGATTGTATACCAAATTTAGTGGTTCTAAATTATTGAAAACTCTAGTTTTTACGAAAACAATTTAGGGGGGTCAGAGCATACCCCCCGACGGTAGACCGTTCCAAAAACCGTCTACCGTCTAAGTTAGAGTCCCATGAGATAATATACCAAACTTAGTAGTTCTAAATTGAAAACTAAATTTTACGGCAATTTTGTAGGGGTGACCCCCCCCTTTCCGTCTCTAACCGATTCCAAAAACTGTCTACAGTCTAAGTTAGAATACCACGAGATAGTATACCAGATTTGGTGGTTCTGAATTGACAACTGTAGATTTTACGAAAATTTTTTATATGGGGGGCTCTGACCAACCGGGCCCTGCCCCGTTCCAAAAACCGTCTACCGTCTAATATTTTTAGTGCCAAAAAAAAAAACGTAATATTCCTATCCTGTCTGCGTGTCCAAACTTTATAAATTTGATCAGGGAGGAAGACGTTCGAAATCGTACGTTTTCCTGCATTCGTTCTGTATGAAACCAAAATCTGCAAACGCGACGAATTGACGTAGTCGACGAATTTGTCCGCGACGAATTGACGCTCGACGAATTGACGCTCGACGAATCGTCGTGGTCGCCGAATTGACGCGCGACGAATTGTCGTAGTAGACGAATTGACGCTCGACGAATCGTCGTGGTCGACGAATTGACGCGCGACGAATTGTCGTAGTCGACGAATTGACGCGCGACGAATTGACGCGCGACGAATTGACGCGCGACGAATTGACCTTGGCGACGAATTGACGCAGGCAACGAATTGACGTAGTCGACGAATTGACGCACGCGACGAATTGACGTGACACCCAAAAATTAGTCACCCCTAACTGAAATGACAGTAGGAAGTTACGGGTTGCACTTAGGGCGTCATGATATCATTGTTGGGAGATAAATAACATTGACGTGGTCAACAGGATCACTTCTGTCTCTTGCAGTGATAAGGAGCAACGTGTGTTGAATTTAGTCTGTAATATGGGTCGTAAGGCAAACGTTACTGAGGGGCAAAAAGGAGCCATCGTGTTCGGTCGTGCGCACGGGCACAAAGTGAATGAAGTCGCCCAATGAATTAGTGTGTCGAAGCGTAACGTCCAGTGGGTCTACAAACAGTGGTATATTTCGCAGTCAACTGAAAATCAGCGACGTAACTGTGGCCGGAAAACGATTTTCACGCCTAGTAACTCCAACGCGGTTTCAAACGAGACAACAATTGCTCCAAACAGTCAGTGAAAGTCCACTCCAACCAATTTCCGAAAAGACATTGCGACGAGAGCTGCATGTGATGGACATCTGGAGCAGAGTACCTCGGAAGAGGCCCCTTTCAACAGCAAGTCACAAAGTCACACGTTATCAATGGGCTCATAGGCACTAAAACGTTACTGTGGAAGATCGGAAACATGTAATTTGGTCTGATGAGTCTCATTTTTGTTGCTACTTCAATGATGGGAGGCGGCGAGCGCATCGCAGGTCTAATGAAGCCTTTAATCCTGATTGTGTCGAAGGTGTTGTTCAAGCTGGAGAAGCTTCTGTGATGTTTTGGGGATGTTTTTCGTTCTACAAAATAGGTCCTCTCCTTGCAGTGACGATGAATTTGAATCAGAATCGTACCTTCGCATTCTGAATGACGAAGTGTTGCCCTTTGCTCTATATCTCCAGGAGCAGCATCACATTGCCACTCCTGTCTTCCAAGACGACAATTGCCGTTTTCACAGGATAAAACTGTCCCCGAGTGGCACAACGAACAATCAACAACACTGTCTCACCTCGACTGGCCCACCAAATCCCCAGATCTAAATCCTATTGAAAATCTGTGGGATCATTTGGAACAGAAGGTGAAACACCGGAATAGACACCCACGTACTCTGGTGGAACTTCGGAACCAGTTGACGTACGAGTGGCTGCAAATCAATATTCAATACATCCACAACCTCGTGAAGTTTCTGACACAGCGGATTCATGCTGTTATCAAGGCAAGAGGCGCCGTTACCCCTTATAAGTATGCTCTGACAGGGGTGACTAAGTTTTTGTCGGTGTGCTTAACTCATGCCCATTATATGAACTAAAGCAAACACAAACATCCGTCGGTGTTCTTGAATGAGACAGATCATAAGATCTTATATGTTCTTGAGTTCGCCACGCTGACGGGCGCCTTAATCATGTTTCGTCAGTCACCCTTGTTTTGCTAGATTTAATCCCTTCTGCGCACTGGTAAACGTTCATCTGGCCAGTTAACCTATTACCAAACTGTTCCACCGTTTTTCTGTAGTGCGCGATTCAGGCGTCACCTTCACTAATTGCCTTTATGACTTGTTAACGTTGTTCAGGTGATGTCGCTTGGGGTATCCACTAAATTCATAAGTAGTTTTTATAAACTTTTAATTTTTTTATTTACCATCTTACATGAAGGTCATACGGAGTTCATTGAGAAGAGACATACACACCAGTATCAACAATACAGTCACATCTTTCATATAAATGCGAAGTTAAGGCAGTCATTTCTAACTGAGGGTACTGTGGTGAAGATTTTGATAGATTCCGTTGATGACATTCTGTAAAACTTTTAATTTTGTTGCTATGCCCGACATTCTTCTGGTTACCGAAGAATTTAATTTAACCGCTGACTGTAAAAGATCTTGTCATGAATTTGAAGATATGTGTTTTTACAACATAAGAATCATAAACATTCATTTAGGGAAGTGAAAATTCTCCAAATACGTGGCGTCAGTGAATAAACAAAGACACCGCTCTTTCCACGTTTTAGCAAACTGTTAATCAGGTCACCGGCACCGGCTATATATATATATATATATATATTGGGATGTAAGGTCAGGTGATGCGTAACATCACAGCCTCTCCTTGACAAATGTCAACCCCGCCTTCTCGTGGTACATCCTGTTCCCACTAAAGGGGCTCTGACGACCGCCAATAGCGGTATAACTATACCATCGGGATTAGAGGAAATTCTGTCCCACACTCACCAACCCGCTTGGCCAGCGTGGTGAGTTATGGCCAAACCCCTCCAAAATGACTCCACAACTTAAATCTTGGCCCTCAGTCTCCGGCAGCTGGAATGTACCTGGCCAAGGCAGCGGCCAGTGCGACATGAAGGCAGAGGGTGCTAAGAATCCCCGGAGGACCGGACTAGGCTGCCATCTGATGCTGACCTTGGCGACGTATAACGGACGCTCCCTATCTTCTGATTCAAGGCTTCTTGAATTGGAAGAGGAACTACAAAGGATCAAGTGGGACATCGTCGGGCTAAGTGAGGTAAGGAGAAAAGGAGAAGATCTCATCGAACTGAAAAGTGGACATCTCTTCTACTATCGTGGGACAGATACTGGCAGAACTAGTGGTGTTGGATTTATAATAAACAAGAAACTGAAGGATAAAGTTGTAGAAGTTGAAAGTTCCTCTGACAGAGCTGCACGACTCGTTATCCAACTCTCGAGAAGATACCAGGCTCAGATTATTCAAACTTATGCACCCACCACAAGTCATGCTGAAGAAGAAATTGAAGAATTTTATGAGGAAATTCGTGATCTAAATAATAAAGGTAAGCAGCACTTGAAGATAATTATGGGAGATTTCAATGCAAAAATAGGGCAACGGCAACAGAATGAAACTTCAGTAGGTAAATTCGGTCACGGCAACAGAAACCAGCGTGGAAATACTCTCGTAGAGTTTGCAGAGGCAGAAGGGTTTTTCATCTTGAACTCCTTTTTCAAGAAAAAGCCACACAGGAAATGGACATGGAGACATCCAAATGGGACGACAAGTGAAATTGATTTTATTATGTGTAACAAAAAATTCGTCATAGAAGATTGCAGTGTGCTAAACAAGTTCAACACAGGCAGTGACCATAGATTGGTGAGATGTAAGATGCACCTCAACACTAAACTCGAACGTAGCAAGCTCATAAGACAAACAAAATGTATTAACATAACCAACCTTAAAAAACACCATAATACCTTCAAATTGGAACTGAAGAACAGATTCTCTGCTTTAGAAGGCCTTACATCGGAAGAAGTGGATATTTCTGAAGTTAACAGAAAAGTAACCAAAGCTCTTATGGGAACAGCAACAAAATTAGCTGGGTCTAAGAACAAATTGCATGTGAACAAATTATCAGGAAAAACCAAAATGTTGATGCAAAAAAGAAGAGTGATGAGGACAACTAAAGAAGATGTGACTTCCAAAGTGGAATATATAGAGCTATGCAAGACAGTACGAAAAAGTATCACTGAAGACGTAAGGAAATTCAACTGTGAACTGGTAAGGAAAGCAATTGAAAACAACCAAAGCCTAAAGATAGCAATGGGACATCTCAGTAAGGGGAAAAAAGATGGTTCTGTAACAAGAAATAGAGGCGAAATTATGACAAGAGTGAAAGATTTCTACTCCAAATTATATGAAACGGATGATACATGTACTCCAGACATCATGAAAGGTACCAGTACCAGAGTTCTTCCAGTCCTTCCAGCAGAAGTTGCACATGCAATCAAGAACATGAAGCGGGGAAAAGCTCGAGGAGAAGATGGAATTACTGTAGACATCATACAAGAAGCAAGTGGAGAAATCGAAACAGTACTCGCCCAAATTTTCACTCGATGCCTTAATGAAGGGAAAATTCCTGAGGATTGGAACAACGCTACAATTATCTTGCTACATAAAAAAGGTGACATTGAGGATCTCGGGAACTACAGACCTATCAGCCTCCTATCAGTGGTTTATAAAATCTTCACTAAAGTTCTTTCACACCGCTTGAAGGTGACACTGGACATGGCTCAACCGAGAGAACAAGCTGGATTCAGGAGTGGCTACAGCACAATAGATCATATCCACGTACTGAGAGAACTAATTGAAAGAGCGAGGGAATATGAACTTCCATTGTGCATGGCTTTTATCGATTATGAAAAAGCCTTTGATTCGGTGAAACCATCAGCAGTTGCAATGGCTCTGAAATTCTGCGGTATTGAAGATGCATACATTAATATTATTAATAACATCTATGAAAATGCAAGTGCAAAGATTCGGCTGTTTGAAAATACAACACACATAAAAATTGGAAAAGGAGTGAGACAAGGTGACACCATATCTCCGAAGCTCTTTAATGCCGCATTTTAAAATGTCTTTCAATCACTGAACTGGGAAAACAAAGGGATAAAGATTAATGGAGATTATCTAACCCACCTTCGTTTTGCTGATGACATAGTCATTTTTGCAACTACCCCATCAGAGCTACAGAGTATGATCCAGGAACGTGCTGACAAGAGTAAAGAAGTGGGATTAAAAATGAACTTTCAGAAGACAAAAGTGATGTACAATGCTTTTACAAGAAATGAAGATTTATCAATTGATGGAGAAAAGCTGGAGATAACAGACACGTACATTTATCTTGGACAGCAGATATCAAGTGAGGGTCACATTGATGAAGAAATAAATCGGCGTACAAAACTTGCCTGGAGAGCTTTTGGAAGAAACAGCATAATTTTCAAGAGCAATATGCCATTATGTCTCAAAAGAAAAGTGTTTGATCAATGCATCCTTCCAGTGCTTACGTATGGTGCAGAGACGTGGACCTTAGCTAAAAGAGACATACAAAGGCTGCAGACAACTCAAAGAAGCATGGAGAGGTGCATGCTTGGTGTAACCAGGAGAGATAAGAAGAGGAACACGTGGATCCGAAAAATGACACGTATGGTGCAGAGACGTGGACCTTAGCTAAAAGAGACATACAAAGGCTGCAGACAACTCAAAGGAGCATGGAGAGGTGCATGCTTGGTGTAACCAGGAGAGATAAGAAGAGGAACACGTGGATCCGAAAAATGACAAGAGTGGAAGACATCATGATCAGAGTTAAATCCCTGAAATGGCAATGGGCTGGACATACTGCCAGAAGGACAGACCATCGATGGACAGCCGAAATTTTAGATTGGATTCCAAGGGACAGGAAAAGACCCAGAAGAAGACCACATGGGAGATGGGTGGATGAAATTCGAAAGTATGCGGGAGTGACATGGAGGAGACTGGCACAAGACAGACCGTTGTGGAGGAAACTTGGGGAGACCTTCGTCCAGCAGTGGATTGATAATGGTTGTTGATGATGATGATGATGATATATATATATTATAGCAGTTAAATCCAAAGGGCGAGATCCAAGGTGAAAATCCTCTAAATACGTGGCGTCAGTAAATAAATGAATACATCGCTCTTTCCACGTTCCAGAAACACATAGCAACCGAAAAATTGTTTTTCAGCCGCCGCCGTGGAATTGAACCACGGAACTCTCGACATCTAGCTGAGCGCGTTAGCCTTACACCACGGTGACCAACAATTCACGGCGCTATTTATGTTTTTCTGCCAGTTTCTGACATCATAAATCCGTAAGATGGACTCAGCTAATGAGAAGTCTTCCATCTGGTGGGCATTAATGCCCACCAGATGGAGACGTCAGAAAGCTGACAGAAAAACACACAGAGACATCTGAGTAGATGAGCTCAGCCACTGGGACGACTCAATCTGGTGGGCATTAATGCCACCCAAATGGAGACTTCATAATAGTTGAGCCCATCTTACGGATTTATGATGCCAGAAGCTGACAGAAAAACACACATAGCACCGTGGATTGTTGGCTACCGTGGTGTAAGGCTAACGCGCTCGGCTAGATATCGAGGGATCTGGGATTCGATCCCCAGCGGTGACCAAATAACAATGTTTCGGTTGCCATGTGTTGCTAAAACGTGGAAAGAGCAATAACTTTGTTTATTGACATTCATTTAGTCTTTTAACCGGCTAGATCAAATTGACTAAAGATTAGCAAAATGGACTAAATTCAGCTCGAACGCATATATTCACTGTCTAAGAAGTTAGCCGATCGGGGCTGGAATGAGTGAACCTGCGCATTAAATAGCGTTGTTTTCCCCTTACCATTGTTTCTGAAAGCAGTCATTTAGAGGGATGATTGACACTAATCTTTTCAGAGTGGTTACCTGTTAAAAGGGCTATAGCAATGTGGACGCACCTAAGAAGGAAGAGAAAAATGTTTGAGTCACTTGCTTCTGGCAAGTTGTATGATGTTCACATGTGGGGGTGGGGGGATCATCATCATGCCTTGGGTCCTCGAGCAGAGAACTAAGAACTAAATGCGAGCTCTTAGCACTAGTGACAAATCTACGGGCGACACTGCTGAGTTGCGATGGCAAAAGAAATTTATTTACCGTAAGTTTCGGAAAACCCGGCCGTTATATGAGCATTTCTGTTTGAGGGCCGCAGAAAATTTTGGCCACCACTTGGTTCAGGTACATCAGCTGCTTTAAGGGTTAATATCTATAACTTGCCCTCTTTGCCTAATGAACTAACATGAGAAATGCTGTGCGACTGAATGTTGAAATTTTTAATTACGCTATAAGCAAACCTTCCTGTGTATCCTTTCAAATGCTTCTTGGCATACAGGTTCTACTTTAGTGCTTATTTTAAATAGCATATTTTAAAGCCACATTCACCAATGAATGTTCTCATACTGAGCCAAATAAATACTTGGCTACCCCTGTGGCGCAGGAGTATAAGCGTTGGCCTCTGACCGCTCGTCTGAGATGTTCCATGACAATCGCAAGAGAAGCCCTGCGGACCGTTTTGTGGTGTCACATACGAGAGAGCTACGCATGAAGCTGATGATCGGAGGAAACTGTTGTGTCAAACGGATCGGGTAGGTTTTGCTGATGCTTAAAGCTTTCTTCTCATAAAGTTTAATTTCAATCCCGGGCTTCTTTTTTTGTTTTTCTTTTCTTTTGCTTAAACAGGAAAGAAAAATGTATACTGCAGGAAGTTAAAATAGAGCGAGGAGTCAAATTTAAATAATCTGCAACACAAAATATGAAATAACTTTTTCGCAGTCACTTCTCTGTGCAACGGAGCATATCCCAAACTGTGAACATAAATTTGCCACTATCGTATGATAAATATATATTTTGAAAACAGGACAAAAGTGGTTCGCTAAATGTTCACTCTCTAAAAAATTAAAGTGCGCATAGGTAATACAATCAAACTTTACAACCTAACTACGAAAGGAAGGTACATTAACTTGCATTAGGGCAAAAAATAGCAATGAATATTTTTGTGCTCAAATTATTGTTGAAGATATGCGAAATTTCTGCAGTGTAGTACTACAAAAAAAAATAAAGAAAAAGAAAGTCGTAGGGCGACCTAAATGCTCCAGCGTGTCATTTACAGAAGTCGTATTGCACTATTTTGGGTTGATCCAAGTTTCAATACAGCATGGCATTTGGAATTCCCATCATCAAACTGAGATATCTTTTCAATTTAACATTTTCATGGTTGAATTATGACACAAAATATTAGGAATATTCATACTCATTAGATGAAATGAAACGGGAACGAGACCGCAAGCTTTAAGCAAAAGTAACATTTCATCAATTGCTAGAATGCCGTCGTTGCACGATATAAGATGAAATTTAAATTTAACGATGGAAAATTGCCTTTTTATTACACTGAATCAAAAGCTAAAAGTCAAAATCACATCACTAGATCTTTCATGCTGGCTCACAGCACATGAGGAATTTGAACTTTCGTATTGAGGAATTTGAACTTTCGTATGAGGAATTTGAACTTTCGTATTGCGGAACACAAGTACAGTGTCAAAACACATTCAAACTCTACAGCACTTGCAAGATTAGTTAACCAGGGAGCTCACATCCCTCTGTGGAATGAGGCAAGAGTTATTTCTTCTCACAAAAACAAAAATGCGACTTTGCTAGCGGAGAGTTTACACATCGTCAATAACGCTGATAAATGTTGTAACGATGAAATACCCAGATTCATACCTCCAACTTGGATGCAGTTAATTTCGAACAAGAAGAAGCAAATAAACCAATAACTCGTACTTGATTTCGGAACTCACCCAATAACAATTAAGACACAACAATCATAAGTCAGAGTATGGTGACGTTTTTTGAAGTCATTCGTGTGCTGAACGCGATGTATATAAACAAAAGCGACGTTCCACGGTGGACTCTTTTTCAAATTTTTACGATACCTGTTTTAGAATTCACCTCAGGATGTGCTGGGAGCCAGCATGAAAGATCTAGTGATGTGATTTTGACTTTTAGCTTTTGATTCAGTGTAATAAAAAGGCAATTTTCCATCGTTAAATTTGAATTTCATCTTATATCGTGCAACGACGGCATTCTAGCAATTGATGTTATTGGCACGAATTTCGTCAACGACTTCAGTATTTAAGCCGCTAATACAGAGTTTGTGACTATTAGTCACAGCAATTTGGAGGACCATGGAACGAGCAGCAAAAATATTCTACCGTTTCCGGCGACGACTGACTCTGGAACACACCCACCTGGCATTTCTTCTGAACTGCAGGGACTTAAAAGTAACACCTAAATATTTAACTTTGAGCTATAAACCTTTATCAAGACGAGATGCAGCCATTTTGTCTAAAGCACAGACCAAAAGACTATCCGCCGAAATTCGACTAAAAAGAGGTTTAATAGATTATCTTTCACGAAAAGCTTATGTGTCTTACTCCCACCTTTGTAGGACCACCCATCCGATTATTTTAGACCGGCTACTTATATCTTACTTAGCCACTTTCGGCACAGAGGCAAAACGTTATGAGAGTCGTCAAATTCATAAACTTCGAAATCTAGTCGCTGACGAAGTACAATCTAGGCATTCCATGTATCAACCAGTTAACCGGTCAGTCCATTCAACCTACGTAAACCTTAGTTCCTTGCAACTTAATGACTTACAAGCTTCAGCATTACAAAGGGGCCCAAAATTCGCTTTTCCCAAAATGCATATTAATTTGTTTAAAACTATTCCTCAAGTTGAAAATATCATCAGTACATTACCTTCTTCTGATCAGGACTCAGTCAGAATCAAGATAGCAAAAGCTATCACAAACCTGAAACAAAGAAGTACAACAAGAGACCGCAATACACAATTTTCCAAGGAACAATTTCAACTCAAGAACTTGAAAAATCAACCTGACATAGCAATAGTAGCTGCCGACAAAACAAATAAAATCGTTATTATGAATAGAAAGGATTACCATACTAACGTCTTAGAAGCCATCAACAAAATTCCTCATAGTGTCATAAAATCAGATCCTACAGCAGCAACTGTGAATGCTTTAAGCAGATTGAGAAATCATAGTAATTTACCTACATCGTTCACCCGAACTTTATACCCAACAATTGGACCTAGAATCCCAGAACTTTTCGGAAGACTAAAAATCCACAAAGTTGGTTACCCGATTCGTCCACTTGTCTCAGGTGTCACTAACCCTCTGAGACCGTTTGAAAAAGCTCTAGTACAATTGTTATCACCTTTAACTTCTAATTCAACCTATTCAGTACCCAGTTCTGTTGCAGCTTTAAAGAAAATTAAAGACTTTGTACCAGGGAGCTCTCCATTTTAGTTTGCGTCACTGGACGTCAAGTCATTGTTCCCAAGTGTACCGATAACATATGCACATGAGTTAATAGAAGAAAAAACTACAATCCTTGGGAACCATGAATGATCTGGAAATCCAAGCTTTCCTGGAAGCACTGAAATTGATTTACAAAAGAACTTATTTCAAATTTCAAGATGTCATTTACCAACAAAAGGAAGGAGCACCTATGGGCTCACCACTCTCACCTTTCCTGGCAGAGATTGTATTACAAGATTTAGAGGAAAGAGTTTTACAACTTACTCCTGTAGCTCCGTCCCTATATCTACGATACATATATGATATTCTTGTCTTTTGGAACCATGACGTAGATTCCTTACATAAATTTGCTGAACTGTTGTCTTCGCAGATTACCTCAATTAATTTTACAGTTGAACTAGAAAAGAATTGTACTATCCCTTTTTTAGACTTTCTGTTAAAGAGAAACCCTATATCACAAATTATTTCTTTTTCAGTATACCACAAGCCCAGTGCAACATCAGCAATTATACCATATTATTCAGCACATCCTAATACATATAAACTATCTGCATTCCAGTTTCTCATCCGCAGAGCATACACACATTGCTCAAGCGTTACTGCTAGGAGACGAGAATTAAATGAAATAAATGCCATAGCAGACGAATATGGGTACCCCAGAAATATTGTAAACCGGATCCATCGAAAAATAAGAAGCACAAACTTTTCTACATTAACTAAAGAATCCAGTCAACGCAAATATGTTGGGTCACTGGATTATATTCCGAAAGTTATGAATATACTTAAATCTTCCTGTAAAAAATACAACTTGAATTTTGGAATTAAAACAAACAACCTAATGTCAACTATTAAAAAAGATCGGGACCCAATTCCGAGTAATAGCAGATTCGGAGTTTACAAAATACCTTTACAGGCCCTGGATACTGTTGACATAGATCGAATTTATATTGGATCCACCATGAGGAATTTGAACTTTCGTATTGCGGAACACAAGTACAGTGTCAAAACACATTCAAACTCTACAGCACTTGCAAGATTAGTTAACCAGGGAGCTCACATCCCTCTGTGGAATGAGGCAAGAGTTATTTCTTCTCACAAAAACAAAAATGCGACTTTGCTAGCGGAGAGTTTACACATCGTCAATAACGCTGATAAATGTTGTAACGATGAAATACCCAGATTCATACCTCCAACTTGGATGCAGTTAATTTCGAACGAGAAGAAGCAAATAAACCAATAACTCGAACTTGATTTCGGAACTCACCCAATAACAATTAAGACACAACAATCATAAGTCAGAGTATGGTGACGTTTTTTGAAGTCATTCGTGTGCTGAACGCGATGTATATAAACAAAAAGCGACGTTCCACGGTGGACTCTTTTTCAAATTTTTACGATACCTGTTTTAGAATTCACCTGAGGATGTGCTGGGAGCCAGCATGAAAGATCTAGTGATGTGATTTTGACTTTTAGCTTTTGATTCAGTGTAATAAAAAGGCAATTTTCCATCGTTAAATTTGAATTTCATCTTATATCGTGCAACGACGGCATTCTAGCAATTGATGTTATTGGCACGAATTTCGTCAACGACTTCAGTAACATTTCATTGAGTTAGAACATTTAAAATTACAACTTGCTGCAATAATCCTTTCTGAAGAAGATACTGATTATCTGAAATTTATATGAATTTACTTTGCATTGCTTTCCACGTTACCCAAGAGGTACAATGCTTGAAACGCGTTACCCATTTTTCCTTTACTGCATGTCGGATTCCCCATGATGCCTATCTCCATAACAAAACGTTTTATAACACTTGCTTTTAAAACTTCCAACGAAAATGTGGCCTAGTCTTATAAAAATAAGGTCTTGAGAATTAATTCCTCCCATCCCAGAATTTGGATTACAAATTAAAGGTATGGTAGCTGATCTGATTAACCTCACATGTTCCAATCAGCAAAGGTTTATAATGATTTATTTCAAATTATTTTATTAATGAGTAAGCTTTTAATGCATTTTATCTACCAACTGTTGCAGATTATATGCAGTACAAGACACAATGTAAGAACAGACAAAACATTTTCAATTTCTGTTTCAAAAGTAAAAGTTGAACTGCAAAACATATATACAGCTACATTAACAGAAATTTGATTACAAATTCCCTTAATAACAACCATTATGAACTGCGACATATAAGTTGCAGTCAGAAAGTGGATCCAAAAATGTGTATTACTTGAACTTATCCAAATTTATGTTACTTCAAAACTGATACTAGATTTCTATTTTCTGCATGTATAGTTTCTTTTATAATCGAAATTTCAGCAAATATTTCATTTTACATAGAAATTTCAAAAATCTACAGAATGTTTGTAACTATAAGAACCAACTTATGATTCCAAGTCTTGTACTTATTTGTTTGTAGTTATCACTCTGCTGTATCCAAAGTATTTTATTTTCAGCTACCGAATCGTTAACAACAGTATAAGATGGGAAACATAACAGCACAGAAATGATACCATTCAGTCATTCTAGCAATTGACTGAATGGTAGAGTACTAATATATATAGCTATCCCATGCCGAAATTAGCAATTAGCACTGCAAGTATTTGTAATTCAATTATGTAGCACTGTACTTCTAAATTACCAAACATTCTTTGCACCACAACTCGAGGTAACTGTTTTGCGTTGTCCCACCTTTCAAAGCAATTTGATTATTTCTTATTAAAACATATGAGATAGATTGGCTTGTTCAGTTTTCCAACTTACGCAGCAGATAGAAAACAATCATTTCATTAATAATTTTAATATTTTATTTAAGTTAAAAAAATGAAAATATCTCTACATACCTTGATATATTTTGTTGTAATGCAGTTCTCTCTATGGACACTCTGTATCCATCATTTTCTCAGTGCTATATCCTTAGGAAATGAAAAAAAAATATATTTTCGAACCTTTTAAATAATTGCCATTGCAGTTAGGCACACTGCATGTGTACGGCGTCTTGGTGACTACTAAAATAAAGAATTTAGCCTTACACAGAACAAAGACACTAATATGTCAAGAATTGCACACGGTTATCGTACCGTGACCCGAAACCTACGGTAGTGTCCTGCCGGTCCTGCTCGCCAATCAGTTACAGTCGAAGGTCACACCAGAGCTGATCCCCTGACATGACGTACCAGCGGGTAATGACGTTAGAGTTCGGTCTGGAGATTTTCCGCAGGCTTTACGTTGGTTATGGACGGGCCCGGGTTCAAATCCCGGATGAGACATGGGTAATGTGTTTGTCCTACGGTACTCTCCATCTCCCATCTTTGGAACCAGTGGCCCCAAATTAGAAATAGGCGACTGCTTATTTAACCCACTGAATTGTTCATAGCGGCATTTAAACCCCGAAACAAAAGAAATACTTTTACGAAAAAGCAAAGAACAATTGGCAGACAAATTAAGTCCCAACAAACCCTTATGTAAGTATTTGTTGCAGCAGTGGACTGTTTACCAGGTATTTTGGGTCTTCACGGTCTTCCCCTAGGTTTCGAATGGGTTAAGATTTCCCTTGGTGTTTCTGAGATTGAACATTTAGGATGACTATTTCTTGTTTGAAAAATCAGCATTCGAATCCTTTGGAAGACATTAGCTTTATTTCAGATATTCGGCTCTCGATCTTCCCAACCTAATGAGCCAGTAACTTGTACTTTAGATACGTGACTCTACGAATCTTCTGATGTTTAGAGGCTGTTAAACTATCTACAATAAAGGTGAATATGCATTAGGCAAAACATTCAGAACACTTCATCTTAAATTAGTAAAATATGGCACAGAAAATGCAGCGGCATTGTCTCCAGGATTTGAAAGCATGATACTGTGATAAAGCTGTGTAAAGTGTGTGCATTAATTGTAAAGGTCAATATTTTTACAAAGAATGCATGCGTCCAAGTTTTGTACCTGTTCAATAGATTTCAAAGTAGGCACATTTTGGTATTTGGTATAACATGCCTCCTTAATTCTCGCTGCATACTCACTCTGCGTTCTCTGAATTTCCTCACGTTGATGATTTGCATTTTGTGCCATTCTTATGTTTCTTAATGTCACTAATGAGACCTCTCGCCAAAGAAGGAAACAAGGGAATAAGGGCGTCAGATTTCAACATCACGAAAAACAGGCATTCCTTTGGATCTAACGACAGTAAAAATTACTGTCTAAAAAGATACTGACGCACCATCGAAACTGAGAAGTTGTTCCTGGTGAATATAACGCAGCTATATTCACACAGGAATTATCCATTAATCACTGTTTTTTTTTTTTTTTTTTTTGATTGGAGGTTTAACGACCACCGTGAGCAACTCAATGGGCTATAAGCAGTCGCCCGTCCCTAATTTAGGGTCACTGGTTCCAGGGAAGGGAGAGAGCCAGTGCCGTAAGACAAACACAACATCCATGCCTCACCGGGATTCGAACCCGGACCCCTTACGGACGAATGATCAGAGGCCATCGCTTAGACCACTGAGCCACCGGCCATTAATCACTGTAAATTCTTTAAAAGGAAAGGGCTGATAATTTGTCTTTTATCAGAATACGCAACACCTGTTTTTGTTTTAAGGTTGAGCAAATACCATGAACAACTCCCAGGGCTATAGGGTGCCACCTGTCCCAAATGTACGTCTACTGGTTCCATATAAAGGACAGAGCCATTAGACAAGCACAATACTTATCCTTTATCTGGGATTTAAAAAGGGGTCCATCTCGCACACATAGTTAGTTATAAGCCAGCATCTTAGACCACTAGGTCACCACACTTTAATTTTTGGCAAGCAATGCTTGTGTGAAAGAACCACACAAAAATCTTCACTTCCCCACACAGAATAGTTGTTTCTGTTCACTGTTACACAAACAGATATATTGCTTCATCCGAAAAGCAAGCTCAGTCGATGGAAATATCGTCTCCACAACTGGGCGTGAGCATTTCCGCAACAAACACATTTCTTGAAACGTGATCTGTGTTTTTGACTTTCTGAAGCAGATGAGGTTTTTATGCACGCCGTTTCAATGCCTTATGCAAGATGCATGCGCATTTCGGCAACGTACTCCTATTGCAAGTTCCTGGTTGGACGGGCTTCCGGCAGCTTATCAGAAAGCTTCACGCCTTTGCTCTACCATTTACCTTGGCCCCCTTCGTCGTTGAGAGCCGTGTTGTCTTGCTCATCTTCCCGTATACCGTAGACGCTTGTCCCAATGCATCAGCGATCCATAAGTTGGTGATGTTTGTGCTTCGTACACTGATTCGGGATTTTATCTGTGGAACTGACAGAATGCAGTCCGTTTTCTGTCATATGCAGTACAGCTTTTCTACAACTGAAAGAAAATGTCCGTTACAGGGTATCGGCTGCCCCCGCACGCGCTAGTGAGCAACCTTGAACTCGATGAAAGAAAACACAATGTGGAAAGTTATCATGCTAAATGAAATCAAATGCAAACTAACATCTGCTCTCATTCATTAAATGTGAACATTTATTTTACAGATATTTAGGAACTGACATACATTTTCTTTATCTCTCTCCATAAACACACCTACTTTTTGCAGGATACTTTTACATTAAAAGGAGCAACTAGAAAAATAGCTCCTTATTTAACTTAGAGATGTGTGCCTTAATAAGATTTTTCAGTCACTTCTCAGTTTTGTCTCAGTGCTTAAATTCTTCTTCAGGTGAAGCAGAAGGCAGATTGGAGAAACTCCTTTTGTATCTAATAAATGTAACTTTAACGTGTATTTTTCATACACTGTAGGAGCAAACCTTTAGGACCCCATTATCTGGAGTTTGGATCGTTTTCGACGCGGCGGCGCATGTGTCTGAACGTCAAGAGCGTATGCAGAGCTATCCGTGACACCTTTGGTATCAGTCGGAACTTAAAGGATGGATTTAATGGGTACGCGACGAGATTTGACTCCCTCAGAAAAGGGAACGATCATCGTATTCAGAGCAAAGGGTGGAAGTACCGTCAGCTGCTCCCGGGCTGTCACAGTTAAAGTGTTCTGAGAATGGATGGAAAGAGGCACAACACACATAACCGATGGTTGGGTACTGGACATCCGCGGCTGCTTAATGCTCCGAAAGAGAGGCGGCTTGTCGGAGCAATAGACGTGGTGCTTTGGCACAGCATGCCATGGAGTACAAATAGCGAGCACAGAGAAGAAGATTGTATCCATAGCTACAGTGCAACGATCCTTCCACGTTACGGACCTACGGCGTAAGTGCATGAACACAACAATCTCCACAGCACCACAATGACTAAAATTTGCCAAAAACAAGGGGTGTGTCTGTTTAAGACTGGGAGAAAGTTGCCTTCTCTGAGAAATCACGTTGAGTGGATGGACGGTGGCGAGTTAGACGAACAGCTGGCGAGAAGAGGATTGAAATTCCGTAACTGCACAAATACAGGGAGGTGGATGTTGTGTATAGCTCTGTGGGATGTTTTCCTGGGACACTCTCGGCCCCTTGACTGCGATAAGTGTCCATCTGAACGCTGTCCACCATTCCGACGAGGTTCGTACTGTTATATTGATAGTGTTTTCAGTTTAAGATGAGCTATTTAAACAGGACAATGCTTCGTGTCATGAGGACCGTATCATATAAGACTGGGATTTCCTGTTATTTAAAAATGTAGCGTTTCAAGTTGACACTCTTTGTAAATGGGAGGAAAATGTTTCAAGTTTGAAACCTACAGTATTGCACTCCTATTTTTTGTAAATCTAAAAACAGTGTGAAACATTTGAAGGTCATTGCTCTTTCACCTGTTACATAAAATGCACATGCCATTTTAAAGGAAATATTGCTTCAGAAATATTTGAAAAAAGAAGCAAAACATCTGCGTTTTTATCAGTCGCGAGAAAATGAGCAACAATGGAACTTTACTAAAGCTATATCAACAAAATAAAAACCAAACGCCTTCCAAGCTATTTCGCTTTTGCCGAATGGAATAAAAAGTGTAAAAATGAAGGCTGACATAGCCTTGTCAATAGGAAAACGATGTGCAGCTATCCAATGCTATCATATTTTAGCCATCAGAAGTAAACTAGGTACTGTTCCGAGCCTACTGCAAATTTATTTATTGAGGAAGTGTTCAAAATTTAAAGTCCACTGCAGCTTTCTTGTTGACAAAGAAAAAGAATGTGAGTTATTCGAAGGCTTCTACAGTATCACCTACTAAGGAAAATGTATCCATCAGCATCCACGGAAAAAGCAAGGGAACTTCTTGAGAAAAGTGTGTGATGTTCCAATTGTTACTATAAAAGAGAGAAAATTCTGGTCTTCAGGAAAAGATGAAGGCATGCTGGAACTTCGCTTTGCGAGAAAAATGACCTTCAGGCAAAACCACAATCCTAAAACTAAAACAATAAAAACATAATTACATGGCTGCATGATATGACATCTCATGTAACTTGCTTAAAAACTAAAATTTCCAAGGACATCGCACATATAACTTCTAGCACTGATTTCAAATATCAAGCTATTGATTTTCAGTTCTTTTATCTTCCTTTAGAGTTAAAGCATTTCACTTACTGGAAAACAAAACAAATCAGAACGCATTCATCTTCTGCCTACAGATAATCCGAAACTTTAATTACTGTACTTAAAGGATCATAATGCTGAACATTTTTGTTGGAAGCAACATAAAGGCAATGTTAAAAGCATTTTTGAAAACAACAATTCTGGTCCCAAATGTTCTTTCAATTCTACACTAAATCTCCTTGATCTTCAGTAAACCTTTGGGAAGGGGATTAGATATCACTTGTATCACAAAAGAAAAGAATATAATTTGCCAATTCTGAAATTGCTTTATTTAAACCAAGAGAACGGGGATTTATACTTTTCATGCACTGCGCAGTTATGCAAAGAAACAGGCCAATTTGCTTAAAACACTCATGAAATTAGTTAATATTTGTTCTTTAATTTAACTTAAAAAGGGAATAAAGAATGTGAATTAGCAGGGTCTTTACCAGAACTTAATTATATTTCTGTTGAAATGAAGTTATTGCTGATCAAAATAGAAAAAGAAAATACGGCTTCATTATTTCAAAATCTTGATGCCTGCATTAAACGCGATTCATTTAAGATCTCATTAAACACGTGTTAGAAAACCTAATAAGGCACAGGTGTGGTATTCCAAAATGAATATATAGGTCGCGTGTGATATATACAGCACCAACCAATTTCAAGCAACTACTGACTGAAGGTCTCACCTTGTGCTTTCGACAGCTCCCGAGCATTTCTTTTCCATGTCACCCCACGTGCTTTCGAATTTCATCCACTTATCTCCCACGTGGTTTTTACCTGTCCCTTGATATCCAGTAGAGTAGTTCCTTCATACAACGGAGGTCAATTCTTCGGGAAATATGTCCAGCCCGTTGCCACGTCAGGGCTCACTTTGTGATCAGTGTCATAGCTCTTCTCATTTGCCTGATCCACGAGTTTTCTTTCTTATCTTTCGTGTTTACACCAAGTATACATTTCACCATGCTTCACTAAGTTGTCCGCCGCCTGTGTATGTCGCTGTTAGTTAAGATTCATGTCTCTAATCCGTACGTAATCATTGCAAGGGTGCATTGCTTAAACACTTTTCTGTTAAGACATAACGGCAAATTTCCCTTGAAAATTGAACTGCTTCTTTCCAATGCTCTCCAGTAAAGTTTGATACGCCTATCAATTCCATCTCCTATGTGGCCCTCGCTTGTTATATGTTGTATAAGGTAAATGTAAGCATCAGCCACTTCTAGATATGAGCCATCAACCTCCAGACCTTTAGTAATGCATTATAAATAGATTTTATTTTCTGTTAGTTCACCTTTAGTCCCACACCTTTACTTTTGTGAGCAAGTTCCTGCATACCTGAGGGGATACTTCCAAAAATCACTGTGTTGCCAGCAAAACGAATGCGGTTTAATCTATCTTCATTAAATATTATTCCCTTATTTCTCCAGTTTAACGAATGGCATTCTGCAATGTGAAATTGAAGGCTTGGGAGATATGGTGTCACTCTGCCACACTCCATGTCCAATTTTTTTTATCTCCTTTGTCCTCGAACAGCCAAACCATTGCATTTTCATTTTCATAGATGTTTTCAATAATATAAACCCATGCATTTTCAGTGCCGCAGGATTTCAGATACATTACAGCTGCTGATGGTCATGCGGAATCAAAAAGCTTTTCGTAATCAATAAAAGCCATACATGGGGAAGTTCATATTATATGGTCTTAGTTCTCTCAGTACGTAAGTATGTTGTGGCCACTCCAGAATCCAGATTGTTCTCTTCGTTGAGATATGTCCAGCGTCCATATGCAGTATACCGTATATACTCTTACGGAAGGTCTTGCATTTTCATGTAAAAAAATACGTTGATGTGAATTAATCTTTGAACCAGTGAAATCAATCGAGACAAATTGTACATTCGTTCCGATTTTATGGCTCCTGATATTTTTAATGCTTTAAAAACGAAGATAACTTTCGTTTTCTACAGAGAAATCGTATCCAGACGCAGCAATACATGGAATCAGAATCATGTTCTTCTCGCGCACCGGACGACGTGAATTATTACATAATAAAACTTTTTCATTTCACTTTTTACCTTCAGCTTATTTTTTAACCAGTGTTCGATCCACAGATTTTCCGTGTGCATATCCGAAAGTATGTAATGACATACCTGCGTAAAAAAACATGACAGCTTAGGTACAAGGGTTTTCTGATAGATGAAATACTATGTACGTGTACATACACAAAATGATCAGTCAAGGGCGCCCAAACACAGAGGTGAATTCAAGCTACAGCGTTTGTTGTCAGGGCTTTGCTCTTCAAGATATGAGCGCTCGAGGTTTCCTTTTTTACGCTTTCCAACCGTAAGTTGAAGAAGCGTATATGTTATAGCTTTGTCCGTCTGTCTGTCCGTCCGTCCGGCTGTCCGCACGATAACTCGCGCAAAAATTGTTCGATTTCGACGAAATTTTAGTATATGGTAGGGGACCACCTGGGAACGAACCCTATAGAAAATGGACGAAATGGGGTCAAAGGTCACGACAAAGGAGCGGGATCCATTCCATTGCCCTTATGCGTCATAACTAGCGTAAATATGGTTCGATTTCGATGAAAATGCAGTATTGCGTAGGTGACTACCCGTGGACGAACCCTATTTAAAATGGATGAAGTGGAGTCCAAGGTCAGGACATAGGAGCAGGATGCCATTCCATTGTTCTTATGCGTCATAACGTGGGTAAAAATGGTTCGATTTCGATGAAATTTTATTATGTAGTAAGGGACCACCTAGTGACGAACCCTATTGAAAATGGGGGAAATTTGATCAAAGGTCAGGACATACGATCGGGATCCATTTCAACGCCCTTATGCGATATAACTTACGTAAAAAGTTTTCGATTGAGACAAAACTTTATCATGTTGTTCCGGAAGTATACTTTACCGGTTCTTTTGAATATCATCGAAATGGGGTCAAAGGTCAGGTTATAGGAGCGAGATTTATTCTAGAGCCATTACCCTCATAACTTGAGTAATAACTAGAGTAATAACTTGAGTAATGGTATGTTGGAAAGTGTATCATAATCAATGCATTGCATGAATTTACTAACTTGTTTCAGATATTTCAAGTACCAGACGAAGCCCTCGATTCAAGTAAAGAAGTTCATTACGAAAACTTGAGGACGGTAGTCATATTATCTCTGAGTTCACGTATGTGCTTTGATGCGTATTTACGTGTAAGAGCATTCTAGGCTGAATATTATCAGTACTTATGCTACTTTGGTGATAGAAAAGTTGCAAAGTTGTTAGCCAGATTTGTTGGAAATCTTTTGATAAGGCAATTAAATTTACTTCGCCTTTGAAACGAAATCCTTTTTGTCTTCTTAATTACCAAATACAAATACTGTGAAGAGGAGATTGGTGGGTACAGAAACCACGGCCTGTCATACTCGAAAAATTGAAGGGGCGAGCTAGAGATTATTATTTTTGACTGTGTCGTGATCGAGCAGTGAATATGAGCAGCTTTTTTTAATTTTGTGATTGCCGCTCAAGAAACTGTTACCCCTTGTAACATTTGTAATGGTTATGTGACTGAACTCTAATATGTACATGATTCTTGGTAACTGCAAAGACAATGCAGTTATCTTACCACTACCCGAAAAATCTCCTAACAGAACGTTACATGAGGGCTGAACCAAACGATGACAAAATGTGAAATGTAGAACCTGCTAAATCCTGTCAAAAGTGGACGCCCACGTGCTGCACAAAATGCTACTGCAGAAGACATAATATTGCCGCCCCGGTGGCGCAGTGGTCTAAGGCGCTGGCCTCTGATCATTCGTCCGTAAGGGGTCCGGGTTCGAATCCCGGTCAGGCATGGATGTTGTGTTTGTCTTACGGCACTGGCTCTCTCCCTTCCCTGGAACCAGTGACCCTAAATTAGGGACGGGCGACTGCTTATAGCCCATTGAGTTGCTCACGGTGGTCGTTAAACCTCCAAAAAAAAAAAAAAAAAAAAAAAAGAAGACATAATACTAATCATAGATCAAGGTGACAGAGACAGAGGATCTGCATGACTCCTAGGGATCAATCACAGCCTGTGGTCGCTGTTTTGCATAAAGATGGGCTGTGTGCGTATCATTATTCATTAGTCACATGTCTGCATCCCGGAGATTATGCACGCCAATTGCAATACTGGGCACAGCCTATCGTACTTAAACAAGAACATCTTATCTTCTTATAAATTCTACTGTGAAAGGATGAAATTCTTTTGATCCATTAGAGAATGTTTAATCATAAAATTTGCAACGTATTTTTACTGCTGAATACTGATCTCACAAGCCCATTAGGTCATCAGTATTGGAAATGTATTGATTATGACACACTGGTCGGCTTCATCGTGCTGTCGTATATTCTCAACTTCTTCAATCACGAGAATACTCTACCAACAGTGCTATAAAAATTGCTGGGAAATTCAGCACGATGAAACTCTTACTCATGGTGTACAGCTCGAGAGGGCGAGGATAACATGTGCCGTGGCAGATGGATTGATCAGGTACTCGTCCTGGACTTGGAAGATCAGGTACCTGTCCATAATCTAGGGGGAAATGAAGAAAACCCGGTAGTAAAAAGAAAAGAGGAAACTAACACATGACGGAGACTAAAGGAAGCAAATTATGCGCCAGCTTTCAAAGAAAGAGTACTCCAAGAAATGAGAGCAAAGGAGCTTGAAGAGGAGTGACAGAAAAGTGTTGAAATCGGAAAGAAGCAATATTCTAGGAGTGGCTTTGGGAAGACACAATGCTGGCAAAGAAACCTGGTAGTGAAATGACAAAGTACAGCAAAGAATTATGAAACGGAGAAAGCACGGACTAAGACGCATAAAAAACAGGATTAAGAATTGTACAATGCAGCAGCTAAAAAAAGCACTGGCACTATCTGGGGCATATCATCTGTGTGGAATTTAGGAACTGGATACAAGCAAGAGAGAAGTGAAAATGAATATTTCAGACTGCTAATGGAGAAGTACTGAAATAGAATGTGTACTTTTACAGGTATCTGTAGATTTGGAAAAGGCATTTGACAGAGTACCAAAACGGAAATGTGTAATTGCCTGAGAGAGAAAATGGTGCCACAAAAATATTTGCAATTGATAAATCAAATGAACAGAGATGACAGTACATGGGAAAAAGTATTTGCAATGAGAGTTATTCCAACTCTTAATACACAAGCTGTCAGCGTTAAACCCATTCGTATTTGATACTATTTTAGATGTGGCAACAGAAGGACGAGGAAAGTAGCACAGCAAGCCATGTTGATTGCAGATGATGTAATGCTGCGTGCCAACAGTACAAGAATAAGCAGCAAAACTGAAAATCTGGAGAACGACGTTAGAGTAAACGGAAATAAAAATAAATACAGCTGAAACAGAGAGCATGCACTGTAACGAAGAAGGAATTCAAATTGAGAATGTCAGTGTCCATCAAAGAGTGATCGGTACACACGACAGTTGTTGGAAGAAGATGCAGATTTGAAAGGAGAAGTGATAAACAGAGAGCAAGAAGGAAGAAATAACGAGAAAAATGAGGTGTATAGTATGACAGAAAAAACTAGTGAAGCTGAAAAATCGGCTTATCAAAGCTGTAGTAAGGCCAGCAATGCTGTACAAAGCTGAGACTTAGCCAATGAAAAAACGTTTGGAGAATAAACTAAATGTTGCTGAAATGAAAATGCCGAGTTAGATGTGTGGTGACACGAGAATGGACGGAATTAAAAAGAAGAGAATACGACCGGCCATTCACACATGATGTTGTTGTCTAAATGGGCTTTTAGTTGGAACTTACACGTTACACTTTATCTTCACTGCAAAAAATCTAACAGCTTATCTTCGCTCAGTGAAATATATATGTGTGTATATATATATATATATATATATATATATACATATAGGGATGTAAGGTCAGGTGATGCGTAACATCACAGCCTCTCCTTGACAAATGTCAACCCCGCCTTCTCGTGGTGCATCCTGTTCCCACTAAAGGGGCTCTGACGACCGCCAATAGCGGTATAACTATACCATCGGGATTAGAGGAAATTCTGTCCCACACTCACCAACCCGCTTGGCCAGCGTGGTGAGTTATGGCCAAACCCCTCCAAAATGATTCCACAACTTAATTCTTGGCCCTCAGTCTCCAGCAGCTGGAATGTACCTGGCCAAGGCAGCGGCCAGTGCGACATGAAGGCAGAGGGTGCTAAGAATCCCCGGAGGACCGGACTAGGCTGCCATCTGATGCTGACCTTGGCTACGTACAATGGACGCTCCCTATCTTCTGATTCAAGGCTTCTTGAATTGGAAGAGGAACTACAAAGGATCAAGTGGGACATCGTGGGGCTAAGTGAGGTAAGGAGAAAAGGAGAAGATCTCATCGAACTGAAAAGTGGACATCTCTTCTACTATCGTGGGACAGATACTGGCAGAACTAGTGGTGTTGGATTTTTAATAAACAAGAAACTGAAGGATAAAGTTGTAGAAGTTGAAAGTTCCTCTGACAGAGCTGCACGACTTGTTATCCAACTCTCGAAAAGATAATAGGCTCAGATTATTCAAACTTATGCACCCACCACAAGTCATCCTGAAGAAGAAATTGAAGAATTTTATGAGGAAATTTGTCATCTAAATAATAAAGGTAAGCAGCATTTGAAAATAATTATGGGAGATTTCAATGCAAAAATAGAGCAACGGCAACAGAATGAAACTTCAGTAGGTAAATTCGGTCACGGCGACAGAAATTAGCGTGGAAATACTCTCGTAGAGTTTGCAGAGGCAGAAGGGTTTTTCATCTTGAACTCCTTTTTTCAAGAAAAAGCCACACAGGAAATGGACATGGAGACATCCAAATGGGACGACAAGTGAAATTGATTTTATTATGTGTAACAAAAAATTCATCATAGAAGACTGCAGTGTGCTAAACAAGTTCAACACAGGCAGTGACCATAGACTGGTGAGATGTAAGATGCACCTCAACACTAAACTTGAACGTGGCAAGCTCATAAGACAAACAAAATCTATTGACATAACCAACCTTAAAAAACACCATAATACCTTCAAATTGGAACTGAAGAACAGGTTCTCTGCTTTAGAAGGCCTAACATCAGAAGAAGTGGACATCTCTGAAGTTAACAGAAAAGTAACCAAAGCTCTTATGGAAACAGCAACAAAATTAGCTAGGTCTAAGAACAAGTTGCATGTAAATAAATTATCAGGAAAAACGAAAATGTTGATGCAAAAAAGAAGAGAGATGAGGACAACTAAAGAAGATGTGACTTCCAAAGTGGAATATATAGAGCTATGCAAGACAGTAAGAAAAAGTATCACTGAAGACGTAAGAAAATTCAACTGTGAACTAGTGAGGAAAGCAATTGAAAACAACCAAAGCCTAAAGATAGCAAAGGGACATCTCAGTAAGGGAAGAAAACAGATTATGGCACTGAGAAAAGAAGATATTTCTGTAACAAGAAATAGAGGCGAAAGTTTGACAAGAGTGAAAGATTTCTACTCCAAATTATATGAAAGGAATGATACATGCACTCCAGACATCATGAAAGATACCAGTACCAGAGTTCCTCCAGTCCTTCCAGCAGAAGTTGCACATGCAATCAAGAACATGAAGCGGGGAAAAGCTCCAGGAGAAGATGGAATTACTGTAGACATCATACAAGAAGCAAGTGGAGAAATCGAAACAGTACTCGCCCAAATTTTCACTCGATGCCTTAATGAAGGAAAGATTCCTGAGGATTGGAACACCGCTACAATGATCCTGCTACATAAGAAAGGTGACATTGAGGATCTCGGAAACAACAGACCTATCAGCCTCCTATCAGTAGTTTATAAAATCTTCACTAAAGTTCTTTCACACCGCTTGAAGGTAACACTGGACATGGCTCAACCGAGAGAACAAGCTGGATTCAGGAGTGGCTACAGCACAATAGATCATATCCACGTGCTGAGAGAACTAATTGAAAGAGCGAGGGAATATGAACATCCATTGTGCATGGCATTTATCGATTATGAAAAAGCCTTTGATTCGGTGAAACCATCAGCAGTTACAATGGCTCTGAAAACCTGCGGTATTGAAGATGCATACATTAATATTATTAATAACATCTATGAAAATGCAAGTGCAAAGATTAGGCTGTTTGAAAATACAACACACGTAAAAATTGGAAAGGGAGTGAGACAAGGTGGCACCATATCTCCGAAGCTCTTTAATGCCACATTGGAGGGTGTTTTTCAGTCGCTGAGCTGTGAAAACAAGGGGATAAAGATTAATGGAGATTATCTAACCCACCTTCGTTTTGCTGATGACGTAGTCATTTTTGCAACTAGCCCATCAGAGCTGCAGAGTATGATCCAGGAACTTGCTGACAAGAGTAAAGAAGTGGGATTAAAAATGAACTTTCAGAAGACAAAAGTGATGTTCAATGCTTTTACAAGAAATGAAGATTTATCGATTGATGGAGAAAAGCTGGAGATAACAGACACGTACGTTTATCTTGGACAGCAGATATCAAGTGAGGGTCACATTGATGAAGAAATTAATCGGCGTACAAAACTTGCCTGGAGAGCTTTTGGAAGAAACAGCATAATTTTCAAGAGCAATATGCCATTATGTCTTAAAAGAAAAGTGTTTGATCAATGCATCCTTCCAGTGCTAACATATGGTGCAGAGACGTGGACCTTAGCTAAAAGAGACATACAAAGGCTGCAGACAACTCAAAGGAGCCATGGAGAGGTGCATGCTTGGTGTAACCAGGAGAGATAAGAAGAGGAACTCGTGGATCCGAAAAATGACAAGAGTGGAAGACATCATGATCAGAGTTAAATCCCGGAAATGGCAATGGGCTGGACATACTGCCAGAAGGACAGATCATCGATGGACAGCCGAAATTTTAGATTGGATTCCAAGGGACAGGACCACATTTTAGATTGGATTCCAGAAGAAGACCACATGGGAGATGGGTGGATGAAATTCGAAAGTATGCAGGGGTGACATGGAGGAGACTGGCACAAGACAGACTGTTGTGGAGGAAACTTGGGGAGACCTTCGTCCAGCAGTGGATTGATAATGGTTGACAAAGATGATGATGATGATATACATACACCGATGAGCCATTACATTATGAAAACCCCCAACCTTCAGAAATGAGCCCGCCTGGAGACCGAACTGTGGAGCAGGTGAAGTTCACATAGCAGTATATATGCAACCCGTTAACGGGCTTTTGGCAAGTAGAGTGTTCAGAGTAAGAATGGAAAAAGCTGCTGATTTACCGGAGTTTCATAAAGGATAAATTATGATGGCACGGCGCCTCGGAACTACGGTTTCGCAAACGACGCGGCTTGTGGATTATTCACGTACCGCTCTAGTGAGTACTTATCAAATGTGTGTCGTCCGCTCATTGATGCCAGAGAAGAGCGTAGACTGTTGTGCATTGTGCACAGCGAACGCAGGGTCACAATGTGACAAATCACACGCAGCTAAAACAGTGGTGATCAGGGCAATGTGTCACAGCACACTGTTCACAGCAGCCTTCTACGCATCGGACTGCGTAGCGAAAGACACATCCGGGTCTCCATGCTCAATGCATATCATCGTCAACAATACATGACATGGGCCCAAGATCTTCGTGATTGGACAGTGGGTGATTGGAAGAAAGTAGCCTGGTCTGACGAATTAAGATTCCTGGTGCATCACGTAGACAGCGGAGCGCGGTACGCCGATTACCAACGGAGGCCATGGCACCTGGATGCACTGTTAGGCAGAAACAGGACGGCGGAAGCGGTATCATGCTGTGGGCAATGGTTTCTTAGGACTCTTCAGGCCCCATTGTACCAATAGCACAATCTCTGACAGCTGTCAGGTATCTGAACATCGTTGCTGACCAAGTTCACCCATTCATGGCAACTGTGTTCCCTGCTGGTGATTGCCATTACCAACAGCATAATTCATCATGCCGCTCTTTCAGAATCGTCAAGGAGTGGTTCGAGGAACATACTGGTGACTTTCTCTTATTGCCCTGGCCTCCAAATTCACCTGACATGAACCCAATCGAACATTTGTGGTTCGCCTTGGAAATGCAGGTTCACGCTAAATCTCCACCACCCTGAAGTGTATAAAGGACCTGTTTTTGACATTACGGTACCAGATACCCCAGGATACCCATCCTAACCTCATCGAATCGATTCCTCGCCGAGTGGCAGCTTTTTTTGCGGGCTAAAAGGGGTCATACAGCTTATTAGGTAGGTGGTCATACTGTAAGGGATCATCGGTGTATATACATGTGTGCGTGTATATATACACTATCTACCAACAAGTAATTAGACACCTGTGAAAGCAAAGGAAAACGAAGTTTATTCACCTTCAATAGTTGGTGGAGCCTCCACGAGCGGCGATTACAGCTGCTACCCTCCGGGGTATACTCTCAACCAGGTTTTCTACGACGGCTAGTGGTATTTTCTTCCACTCGGATTGGAGAAGACAAGTCAGTTCCTTCACCGATTTTGGACGGTGGGGGCACACCTTAAGTCGACGCTCCAACTCGTCCCAGAGGTGCTCGATAGGGTTAAGCTCCGGGCTCTGCGCAGGCCAGTCCATTCGATAAACCCTATTGTCACTATACCAAGTCATGGTGGACCTCGCAACATGACAAGTGGCATTGTCATCCTGATAGTAACATGGGTCCACCCCGTAAAACTGCCACAACGTAGGAAGTGCGTGGTCATCCAAAATGGTGAAGTAGGTTTCGGCGTTGAGTCTACCAGGAATTGCGACCAAGGGTCCCGTGCCATACCAGGAGAAACACCCTCATAGCATAATTCAACCGCCGCCGAACTTCACAGTTAGCACAATACATTCTGACAGGAGGCGTTCTCCAGGCAGACGCCAAACCCAGACCCTGCCATCCGAACGGTAGAGGGTGAACCTTGATTCGTCGCTCCAGAGAACCTGTTTTCACTGTTCAACGGTCCACTGTCGACGTTCTTTGCACCACGTTAGTCGAGCAGCGCTATTGGACTTGGGGATCAAAGGCTTGTGGGCGGCAGTACGTCCAAGATAACAAAACAGATGGGCTTCCTAACGGATGGTATTCATCAAAATAACACTCACGAATGCCTGTTGAAACTCCTCGCGGATGTGGCCCATCGATTTGGTGCAGTTCTTCCGAATTTCTCTGGCCAGCACTTGTCAGTCTCAAACTCCCAGTTTTGTGGGTCTGCCGGGTTCGGGGAACATTCCCACAGTCACCTCTCATCTTTCACTTGCGAATCACGTAGGCCACTGTCGATTTTGGGTACTTCAACTCGCTGGATGTGTCACGTATGGATCGGCCATTTCTGTGATACCCGACGATTACACCTTTCTCAAAATCAGAGAGCTCCGAACTGCGTGGCATCTTGCATGCGACTGGTTGCGTTGTTGTGTCCCACACGACATTTACCGGCGGCGGTCGTGACGTGTATCAGGACCGCAGATATCGTCGATTGCAGGGGTGTCCAATTATTTGTTGGTAGATAGTGAATATATACTCAGTCGAGTCAGCTTATTGTAACCACATCCTACTCTTGATGTAAGTAGCGCGTAGGCAATGTAAGAAGGCACGTGTCGTGAGCTGGCTTGGAACGTATACACTGAATGGTCACTTTATTATGACTACCCGCTCAGTACTTCGTTGGGCTACCTTTTGCCTTTAACACTGCGTCGATTCTTCGTGGCATGGACTCCACGAGATGTTGATAGGTGGTTTGTGGAATCTGAGGCCATGCTTGATGAATGGCACTTTCCAGGAGTGTGACATTGCAGTGTTGTGGATCCAGCTGTGTCATGGCTCGTTCAACTTCATCCCGCAAATTCTCAATGGGGTTGAGATCTGCAGATTGTGGGGGCCACCTAAGCAAAGTAAACTCATCGACATGTTTCTGAAACCAATCGTGTACAATACGAGCACTATGGCAGGACGCATTATCTTGTTGAAAGCAGCCATCGCCATTGGGATAAACCAACCACATGAGAGGATGCACTTGATCTGCAACGATGTTTAAATATGATGTGCCAGTCAGACGTAGATAAACGCGAATTAAAGGGCTCAAAGCATGTCAGGAAAACATTCCCCAAACCATAACGTTGCCTCCACCAGATTGAAGGGTTATAGCAATGCATTTGGGGACCATGCTTTCGTGATGTTTTCGGCCCAATTCTCACTCGGCCATCGGCATGGTGCGACTGAAAACGTGATTCATCGGACCACATAATTTGTTTTCAATTATCGACTGTACAATCCGTGTGCTCCTGTGTGAACTGGAGACGTTTTCTCTTGTTAACTGCAGACAGCAAAGGTGTTCGAACAGGCCTTCGGCTGCCATATCCCATCTGTTGCAGTGTACGGCGAACAGTGCGTGCAGAGATCATTTGAGGGGATCCTTGATTAAGATGGTCTGTAATTTGCTGCACTGTTGCACTTCTGTAGGCTGATACCAGTCTGGACACTCTCCGTTCCGACCGAGCAATCACTAGTCGATGACGACCACACGTTGCACGTAGAGACCCAGTTTTTTGGCTGACAGTCCAGTCTTTAAACACTTTAACAACAGCTGCTCTGGAATATTTCACGAATGCGGCGGTTTCGGTGATACTCGTTCCTTGGCTCCGAGCTCCTACAATCATTCTACAATGAAAGTCCGTCAAATCGCAATTTTTACCCATCTCGTCACCCAAAAAATTACTTCTACTGTTGCCGCAAGCACTAAGCTTTCCCTTTTTGTACTAGCCTCCTTCTCTGACGGCAACAGCGCGCAGCCATAGCTCATTTGCTTAAAATTGTCAGGTGGTCATAATAAAGTGGCCATTCAGTGTAGAAGACGTACTGTAGGCATTCTGAAAACGCCTTAGTTGTTGCTGTCATGGATAAAAAGAGCGATTTATCAAATTTGCAAAAAGGGATGCTGTTATTATCGGCTTTCGGCCTAAGGTTGGCAGTATTTCTGAATAAGCAGACGGATGGTCCCTGTACCCATGCTAACTAAGTGGCATTTGCAGAAAGGCTTGCATTCGCACAGCAGTATCGGAATTGGACCTTCGCTGACGGGCAAAGGATTGCCTTCCCCGATGAGTCATGTTATGTGCTTCATCGAACGGATGGACGTTAGGGTTTAAGGCAAAAAACATCGGAGAACAAATACTCTTCATCCATTGCTGGAAGAATACAAGCTGGAGGGGGCAGCGTTATGGTCTGGGGAATGTTTTCGTGGTATTTCCTGGGTTCACTCATACCAGTAGAAGGCACTATGGACCGAATTCGTTATGAATCCATCCTTGCAGACCTCGTACACCCATACATGCTGACTGTCTTCCTTGAGGTTAATGGGATCTCCCAGCAAGACAATTTGACGTTTCGCACAGCTAGAAATGTTTGAGAGTGGTAGGAAGAGCACGATGAAGACTTCAAAGTACTTCCCTGGCTTCCTAATTCCCCACACGTAAACCCAATTGAGCATCTCTGGGACCACCTCGATCGTGTTGTTAGCTCTACGGATCCTCCACCATGCACCCCCAGTAGCTGTACGATGCACTGCAGTCAGCATGGCTCCACATACTAGTGAACTCCTTCCAGAACTTTATTGAGTCACTCCCAGCCCATCCAGCCGGTGTCCCCTCTGCACACGGCGGTTACTCTGGACGTTAGCGTATAAGGCAAAAACATCTGGTGGTCACAATAATGGTGGCACGACCGTGTGTGTGTATATATCATCATCAACATCATCATTGTCAACCATTATCAATCCACTGCTGGACGAAGGTCTCCCCAAGTTTATAATATATATATATATATATATATATATATATATCATCATCATCATCATTGTCAACCATTATCAATCCACTGCTGGACGAAGGTCTCCCCAAGTTTCCTCCACAACGGTCTGTCTTGTGTCAGTCTCCTCCATGTCACCCCTGCATACTTTTGAATTTCATCCACCCATCTCCCATGTGGTTTTCTTCTGGGTCTTTTCCTGTCCCTTGGAATCCAATCTAAAATTTCGGCTGTCCATCGATGATCTGTCCTTTTGGCAGTATGTCCAGCCCATTGCCATTTCAGGGATTTAACTCTGATCATGATGTCTTCCACTCTTGTCATTTTTCGGATCCACGAGTTCCTCTTCTTATCTCTCCTGGTTACACCAAGTATGCACCTCTCCGTGCTTCTTTGAGTTGTCTGCAGCCTTTGTATGTCTCTTTTAGTTAAGGTCCACGTCTCTGCACCATATGTTAGCACTGGAAGGATGCATTGATCAAACACTTTTCTTTTAAGACATAATGGCATATTGCTCTTGAAAATTATGCTGTTTCTTCCAAAAGCTCTCCAGGCAAGTTTTGTACGCCGATTAATTTCTTCATCAATGTGACCCTCACTTGATATCTGCTGTCCAAGATAAACGTACGTGTCTGTTATCTCCAGCTTTTCTCCATCAATCGATAAATCTGCATTTCTTGAAAAAGCATTGAACATCACTTTTGTCTTCTGAAAGTTCATTTTTAATCCCACTTCTTTACTCTTGTCAGCAAGTTCCTAGATCATACTCTGCAGCTGTGATGGGCTAGTTGCAAAAATGACTACGTCATCAGCAAAACGAAGGTGGGTTAGATAATCTCCATTAATCTTTATCCCCTTGTTTTCCCAGCTCAGTGATTGAAAAACACCCTCCAATGTGGCATTAAAGAGCTTCGGAGATATGGTGTCACCTTCTCTCACTCCCTTTCCAATTTTTATGTGTGTTGTATTTTCAAACAGCCTAATCTTTGCATTTGCATTTTCATAGATGTTATTAATAATATTAATGTATGCATCTTCAATACCGCAGGTTTTCAGAGCCATTGTAACTGCTGATGGTTTCACCGAAACAAAGGCTTTTTCATAATCGATAAAAGCCATGCACAATGGAAGTTCATATTCCCTCGCTCTTTCAATTAGTTCTCTCAGTACATGGATATGATCTATTGTGCTGTAGCCACTCCTGAATCCAGCTTGTTCTCTCGGTTGAGCCATGTCCAGTGTCACCTTCAAGCGGTGTGAAAGAACTTTAGTGAAGATTTTATAAACCACTGATAGGAGGCTGATAGGTCTGTAGTTTCCGAGATCCTCAATGTCACCTTTCTTATGTAGCAGGATCATTGTAGCGTTGTTCCAATCCTCAGGAATTTTCCCTTCATTAAGGCATCGAGTGAAAATTTTGGCGAGTACTGTTTCGATTTCTCCACTTGCTTCTTGTATGATGTCTACAGTAATTCCATCTTGTCCTGGAGCTTTTCCCGCTTCATGTTCTTGATTGCATGTGCAACTTCTGCTGGAAGGACTGGAAGAACTCTGGTACTGGTACCTTTCATGATGTCTGGAGTACATGTATCATCCCTTTCATATAATTTGGAGTAGAAATCTTTCACTCTTGTCAAAATTTCTGCCTCTATTTCTTGTTACAGAACCATCTTCTTTTCTCAGTGCCATAATCTGTTTTCTTCCCTTACTGAGATGTCCCTTTGCTATCTTTAGGCTTTGGTTGTTTTCAATTGCTTTCCTTACTAGTTCACAGTTGAATTTCCTTACGTCTTCAGTGATACTTTTTCGTACTGTCTTGCATAGCTCTATATATTCCACTTTGGAAGTCACATCTTCTTTAGTTGTCCTCATCACTCTTCTTTTTTGCATCAACATTTTGGTTTTTCCTGATAATTTGTTCACATGCAATTTGTTCTTAGACGCAGCTAATATTGTTGCTGTTTCCATAAGATCTTTGGTTACTTTTCTGTTAACTTCAGAAATGTCCACTTCTTCCGATGTTAGGCCTTCTAAATCAGAGAACCTGTTCTTCAGTTCCAATTTGAAGGTATTATGGTGTTTTTTAAGGTTGATTATGTCGATACATTTTGTTTGTCTTATGAGCTTGCTACGTTCGAGTTTAGTGTTGAGGTGCATCTTACATCTCACCAATCTATGGTCACTACCTGTGTTGAACTTGTTTAGCACACTGCAGTCTTCTATGACGAATTTTTTGTTACACATAATAAAATCAATTTCACTTGTCGTCCCATTTGGATGTCTCCATGTCCATTTCCTGTGTGGCTTTTTCTTGAAGAAGGAGTTCAAGATGAAAAACCCTTCTGCCTCTGCAAACTCTACGAGAGAATTTCCACGCTGGTTTCTGTTGCCGTGACCGAATTTACCTACTGAAGTTTCATTCTGTTGCCGTTGCCCTATTTTTGCATTGAAATCTCCCATAATTATCTTCAAGTGCTGCTTAACTTTATTATTTAGATCACGAATTTCCTCATAAAATTCTTCAATTTCTTCTTCAGCATGACTTGTGGTGGGTGCATAAGTTTGAATAATCTGAGCCTGGTATCTTCTCGAGAGTTGGATAACAAGTCGTGCAGCTCTGTCAGAGGAACTTTCAACTTCTACAACTTGATCCTTCAGTTTCTTGTTTATTATAAATCCAACACCACTAGTTCTGCCAGTATCTGTCCCACGATAGTAGAAGAGATGTTCATTTTTCAGTTCAATGAGATCTTCTCCTTTTCTCCTTACCTCACTTAGCCCGACGATGTCCCACTTGATCCTTTGTAGTTCCTCTTCCAATTCAAGAAGCCTTGAATCAGAAGATAGGGAGCGTCCGTTATATGTAGCCAAGGTCAGCATCAGATGGCAGCCTAGTCCGATCCTCCGGGGATTCTTAGCACCCTCTGCCTTCATGTCGCACTGGCCGCTGCCTTGGCCAGGTACATTCCAGCTGCCGGAGACTGAGGGCCAAGATTTAAGTTGTGGATTCATTTTGGAGGGGTTTGGTAATAACTCACCACGCTGGCCAAGCGGGTTGGTGAGTGTGGGATAGCATTTCCTCTAATCCCGATGGTATAGTTATACCGCTATTGGCGGTCGTCAGAGCACCTTTAGTGGGAACAGGATGTTCCACGAGAAGGCGGGGTTGACATTTGTCAAGGAGATGCTGTGATGTTACGCATCACCTGACCTTACATCCCATATATATATATATATATATATATATAGATACTGTAAAGCACCAATAATGTCCCAAATCGTTGTAGGTGAAAAATTAATTTTACATAAAGCGCACTTTAATAATTATAATTTAGCCATTCAGCCAGAGAGAATAAGCCTACATACAGGATTATAGTTCCACTCTTTATTTAAACAGTCACCACGGTGGTAAACACAAAGCCCGTCGTTCTCATTGGAAAATACGTATACGTTACATAACCTATGAAATGTACTCAACAAGTAACATCACTCTTCTCTCTACATGAATATACTGTAACTCGTTTAAGAAATGCTCACGGAAAACTGCTCGCTCGATCCTCTGTAAGATTGTATGTAGCACATTACATATTCCAAAGTAGTCACTCGTCTAAGATTGTCCACAGGAAACTGTATCAAGAGTCTTTAACTTTGTAGGTTGCTTTTTGACCTGCCGTCAGGATTGCCAACATCAAATTCATCACACGAAATTCTGTGTCGTTAAGCCAGAAAATATTTAACGAGAAGAAACCAAATTTACAAAAGGACACAGAAACTCAAAAGGAAGCTTAAATGGAGGTATACTTCACAAACTAAAGTGACAGAGTTTTCAAAGAAGGCCATGGTAAAAGACTGCTTTGATGTGGTAATGCTCTGAGAAAGAATAAGGAATGCGTAGGACACAAAGTAATGTACGAGGAGCTTCGCAGAAAGCTAACTACAGGGAGACCTAAGGTAAGACGAAAGGACAACGTCAACAACGACATGAAGGAGACGAAATTCAATAGTGACTTGATTCAAGACAGAACAGAGAAGAGAAAGAAGATCCGTATAAGGACCCCAGAGAACTGTGGGTCTGACCATGCTGAGAAAGAAAAGGGAGTCCTTTGAAATACCAGTTGTGCATAAGAATTGCGTATTGTAATTAGTTACCTTGTAAAAATGAAATAAAATGAAATCATTTTTCTGGATATGCGAAAGATGAAAACAAAGAAAAGAAACGAAGGATATCAAAAGAAAAAGAAATTTCACATTATTGTACAGAATTATATGAGTTTTGAGCAGAGACTGCAAGGAATAACATATTTTTGTTTAATTTCGTCCTGCGAATTATTCACTCGTCTCACCATTTGTGAAACAACATGTCTACTGTATGATATACAGCATAAGACACTACTCAGTCCTACGATATTTAAATTTTCTAGCAGAACGAAGTGATAATACGTGTGCAGTCCACATATTTCAATAAAACACTTTAGCTAGGAGCATGAAATAGTGGTACAAACGGACACGTCTGTCTTGTGTCTTGAAAAATAAACCCTAAGTCAAAAACTGTTAAATAACGTTTTTTGATTGAATTTTCCCAAAGAGTCTTCCCTGGCGGCTTTCGGTGTTATTTGCTGACTACTCTGTTTATTCAGGTGGGTTCCGTTTGTTTCGGATGTTCAGTGAGTGTGCTTCTTCTAGTGCGATAGACAGGTAGAAAAGTCAGTGTGTGAAGCTTTTAATCAAAAGAACAGCACTATTAGGCATAGAAATGAAACGTTTGGGAATGATTTTGTTGCGTTACTCAAATGTACAGTAGCACTCTACACCTGGGAGAACTTGAAATTTACATACACTCTTTGCTAAAAAAAAAAAAAAAAAAAAAAAAAAAAGACGAAGCACCACCAGAAAGTTGTTCAATTCTAATGAAACTCGGCATGTAAGTACCTCAGAGCCGAATATGCAAATGATTAAAAAATAACAAAGAATGACAAAATAGTGTCCCACCACATCACATGGGAACCGCACATCGAGGAGGGTATATTGAGAACAAAGTTCGCACGCAGGCACAATTGTGACAGCGGATTGCTTTTGCGGATCTGAATGGGACCAGTATTGGTAGTCACATGCCTATACGGAAACCATTGATGTTTGCAAAGAGCCAGCGAGTTCGTCTACAGTGGTGTCAGGAACACCGTAACTGGACACGGGAAGACTGGGAAAAGGGCATGTGGTCCATTGAGTCGTGGTACATCTTTTCTGTACCGACGGGAAGCAAAAAGCTCGGTGGGAACCTCATGCAGCAAAGGACCGAGCTTGCCTTGTAAGTACAACTCAAGGTTCCGGAGGTGGTCATATGGTGGGGAACATTCTGTTGGTACGGAACGGATTGCCAGATATCGCTGGTAGGTCTGGTGTTCTCCAACAATTATCTGAGCATTGTTGCCGTACCAATGTAGATTTCTTATCCAGCAGGGGACGGCTGTTTTATAGACGACAATGCTTCCGTTCATCCCGCAAGGTGTGTTTAGGAGTTATATAGCGAGCATGACGGCGACTTCCTCCATCTTTCCTGGCCACCACAAAGCCCGGACCTGAACCCTATTGAGAATGTGTGGGACATGTTAAGAAACATATCCTGATTCAAAGTCCTCTTCCGTAAAATCTGGAGCAGTTAAAGGACTGTCCGGCGAACTCATAATATGCTGTAGACGTAGTGAACTCCAACACCCCGTGGAATATGCATGCTGTAATTCAAGCTAAAGGAGGACCAACCCGGTGTTGAATAAATGTTTTGAATTGAATGGCAGGCATGTGTATTAAAATACCTTATTCTAACTTATTCAGGTCCTTCACGAATGTTGGCCTTCATCGTCATGAGCTGCAATCAGGTACGATCATGAATTTCCTAGAGAATGGGAATTATGGTAAGGTGATTTCCCGTTGCCTTCCTTCAAACTTCGAACAATTGCCAATTCTGTGAACGAGAATACCTGGTGGATCAGAGGCGTCTGTACTTACTTTTCGCGTTTCAATTCAATTTCGGTAATTAGAGGTATTTATATTTAACTTCTTACCTCTTCCGTGAGTCCGTACACAGGCCCTCCTGCATAAGCGTCGTCTTTATCCAACATCTTCTGTGCACACGTTCGTATACACAACATCATATTCCAAGAGAGTTGCACATCTAAGGTATACTACTAATTTATTGCGGATCATTTTATATGAATTTGATGTAAATACACAAACATTCACACACACTGAATATTTTGTTGTTTGTCTTTCGCGTCATGTCTTATTAACATCAGTTTTCACATTACGACCTCTGCCGTATCATCTCTTCCGCCCTTTCCACACGTCCTCACATGTCCGCAATCTTCTCACATCTGCCGTTGTCCGCCTCCGCTGCGCCCTCTGTCGGTGAAGTCCCAACATCCTCCGGCCCCAAAGAATTGGATTCAGTCTTTTCTAAGTCCAGCTCCAGAGGGTAAAGGTGTTGTACTGGTATTTTGATCGATGTTCCATTAGGCAGTCTCACTGTACATGGACGTACCTTTCCGTCAGGTCCCACATGAACTTGGCTAATGATACTGGTTTTCCACATCAGTTTAGGTAATCTTTCATTTTTTACATGAACTATGGAATCCTTTTTCACTTCTAAACCCCTTTTGGCAATTTTCAACTTGTGTGCTGATTTCAATTCCAGAAGATATTCTTGTCGCCATCTTCTCCACAGTCTCTCCATAACTAGTGCTCTGTGTTTGTATTTCCTTGTAAGGTCACTTCTTTTTGATTCCTCAGAACTTGGTTTCCCATCAGGAATTGTTGTCAATCTTCTTCCAATTACGAAATGCCCTGGTGAGAGTGGTTCTTGCTCTCCTGGTTCGCTATATACAAATGTCAAAGGACGGGAATTCAGAATTGCTTCTACTTCAACAAGAGTAGTTTCCAATTCTTCATATGTTAAAGAAGCTTTTCCCAGTATTCTCTTTAGGCATGTTTTGATCGAGCGAACGAGCCTCTCCTAAAAACCACCCCACCATGCAGCTCTTTCAACAATGTACTTCCATCTTATTCCGGTTTCTCCATAAAATCTTAAATTTTCTGGATCGGTAACCATGCTCCACAGTTTGGTTAAATCTCTGTTTACCTTTTTAAATGTTTTCGCGTTATCTGAATAGAGTGTCTTACAAATTCCTCTTCTTGCTAAAAATCTGCTAAATGCCAACAGAAAGTTGCAAGCTGTTAAATCAGATACCAATTCCAGATGTACAGCACGAGTAACTGCACAGGTGAATAAGGCGATGTAAACCTTCTTATTTTCATTCTTTGTTAATAATGGTCCTGCAAAGTCCACTCCACATATTTCAAAAGGAGAAACTTCCTTTAATATGTCCGGTGGTAAGGGTGCCATATCTTGGTCAAAAGGTTTTGTTTTAAATTTCCGGCAGATAAAACAACTATGTATAACGATTTTCACTCTTTGCCGTCCCCGTAGAATCCAGTACCTTTCTCTGACTTGCGCTAAAGTCTCGGCAACTCCACCATGTCCTACCCTTATATGACTTCGCTTTATTAATAGGTATGACAAATAACTATTGGTTGACAAAATTACTGGATGAACTTGGTCATAGTTCAAGTCTGCATTCTGTAGTCTTCCTCCAACTCTCATTACGCCGTCTTCGTCCAGAAATGGATTAAATGCGTAGATTTTCGAATCGGAAGAAATGTCGTGTTAACAGTTCAAAGCATTTACTTCGTTTGGAAAACACTCTCTCTGGGATTGTTTAACCCAATAAATTTCCGCTGAGTTTAATTCTCCAACTGTCAGAACTCCTGTTCCTTTTGAGTCTCTATTTCGAACATTATGTACGAATCTTAGAGTCCATGCTGTCACACGAAGAACCGTTTTCAATTCACTATTTTTTCTAATATCAAAAATAGGGTACCTCCCTTCTTCCGTTACACAGCTTACTTGAAGGGTCTCTTTTCTCTTTCGTTTTCTTTCTTTATTTGCACTGTCGTCTGTGGACAAGTCAGCTGGTAATTTTGGCCATGATGTTTCCTCTCTAATTAACCATTCTGGCCCATGCAACCAATGACTATTACCTTTGATGGTTTCAATCTTCTGTCCTCTGGTGAGTAAGTCTGCAGGATTCCCTTTTCCTGGGCAGTATGCCCATGATAACGGATCGGACTTCCTTTGTATTTCTTTTATCCTATTTTGCACAAACGGCTTCCATTTTTCGGCATTTCCTTTTATCCAATGCAAAACTGTATGGGAATCTGTCCAAAAGTGTAAGGTCAAATCAAACTTCTGCTTCAGTTGCTTTTCAACAGATTCAGCTAGTCTAGCTCCTATTAACGCCGCCATCAATTCTAGCCTAGGTAAGGATAGTTTCTTTAAGGGTGCTACTCTTGCCTTTGAAATCACATTTCTTGAATTTATTTCATCTTTGGTTTCATATCTCAAATATATCACTGCACCATAAGCCTTTTGACTCGCATCTGTGAAATAATGCAACATGATATTTCTCAATTCCTTTTCTTCGATATCTCCGAAATAATATCTTGGTATGTCAACATTTTCCATCTGTGATAACCCGGTGCACCAATCTTTCCAATTTTTCTCTAGTTCTACGGACAATTCTGCATCCCAGTTTGCACCCGATTTCCAAACATTTTGCAAAATAATTCTGCCTCTTATTGTAAATGGACTTAGAAAACCAATCGGGTCTTATAGACGACTAACAGTCATCAGAACTCTCTTTTGCATACCTTGTCCTTTCTCTTTCTCACATATGCAATCACTTCAGAAACGTCTATTCGTATAACATCCTTCTCTCTATCCCATAGGTATCCCAAAATATTATTGCTTGCAGCGCATTGAATATCATTTCTTCATTATTCCACAATTGTTGAAGAGATTCGCTGTTTGTTCTCCATTTTCTCATGTTAAAGTTCCTCTCATTCAAAATTAATTTAACGTCTCTTGATAGTATCATTGCTTCATTTTCATCTGTTGCTCCTCCAATTAAATCATCCAGATAAAGACAATTCCTCAGTAGCTTGTATGCATCTTCATACTGTTGTTTATATTTGTCTATGCGAACTCTTAGCGTTGCAGCCAGCATAAATGGGCTTAACTTCGCACCAAATATGACTCTAGTCATTTATAGTATTTTCACTTTGAGGGAGTCGCTGTCATCTATTTCCTCATCAATCCACAAAAATCTAACTGCATCTCGGTCTTCTTTGGCAAGAGCAATCTGTAAAAATGCCTGTTGAATGTCAGCTGTGAATGCGACCCTGTTGTTACGGAATCTGATCAACAAATCCAGCACATCGGGATTTAGGTTTGGCCCTACAAGTAAACAATCATTTAATGATGAACAGTTCTCGGCATAAGATGACGCATCAAATACTACGCGTAATTTAGTGGTATCCTTGTTTTCCCTGATTACAGCCTGATGTGGCATGTAATATATTACATTGCTGCTATCATCCTTTGCTTCCTCTGCAATTCCTTCTTTTAAATAACTTTTGATAACCTTTTTATATTCTTCGCAGAGCTGTGGTTCCTTATTGAATTTTCGAACAAGCGATCTCAATCGTTTTTTAGCCAAGTTGTAATTATCCTTCAAATCTTCTACACTGCTGGACAGTTGCTAAGGACGGATCATAAATGGCTATATAGCGCGTAAAAAATAAGTGTAGTTGGATGCCAAGTGAAATAAAATAATGTCAGAATGCCAGGACATTACAAGAAAGACAATTTATTGTGCTCTGAAATCCAGAAGGCTTTGGAACGTGTTCAAGGGACAAACAGGCCATTTTGTGCAGAATACGTAAACGAGAAAAAAGCAATTACCGTCCGCAGGCGTTCCGGCGTAAGATGTCAATACAGGATATGGCCACCATGGAGGGCGATGCAAGATTTCACACGTCGTGTCATGCTTTGCACAACATTATCAAGCAGCTGTTGGGCTGATTTATCCCATTCCTCTGTCAGTGCACGGATGAGGGTGTCCTTTTTTATTGGAGGGCATTGGCGACCAGCAAGACTCCTCCCCAAAGCATCCCACACATTTTCAATAGGATTCAGATCTGGAGAACGTGCTGATGGCACCATTGCAAGCGGGCGGTACGGTGACGTCTGGACAATGGGATGCACACAACAGGACGGAGGGCGAATTGAATATCCACGCTCTCAAGACACTCCTGGACAGCGACTGTTCGATGACATGTTGCGTTGTCGTCCATGAAAATGAATCTATCACCAACAGTAGCACGGAACATGCGAACATGAGGTAGCAGAACATCCTTAATGTATCGTTGGCCAGTCATAGTCCTAGTTGGAAGCACATAGAGGGACGTACGGCCATTGATCATGATGCCAGCCCATACCATGACACTACATGTCGGATATCGGTCCCTTTCCTGTATGTTTGCTGGACAATATGCAGTACCACTATCACGCCAGATCAGTTGTCGTCGACAATCAGACGATAGACTGTATCTACTCTCATCTGAGAAGAGGACAGCAGACCAGTCGTTATCAGTCAAATTGCGATGTTGATGGCACCATTGCAAACGGGCGGTACGGTGACGTCTGGACAATGGGATGCACACAACAGGACGGCGGGCGGACGTATAGTCCTCCTTCATTCAAACGTCTGGCGACAGTTTTTCGGGAGATCCGCTTGCCAGTAGCAGCCATAAACTGATTTGCTACCTCACTAGCTGTGCTGCGCCGGTGTCTTTTTGTTGATAGCATTATGTACCGATCTTCTGCAGGTGTCGTATTGCGAACACGACCTCCCCCGTGACGTTTGCTATACTCTCCATTTGTTTGAAAGGATTTCCAAAGCCTTGAAACAACACTGTGGCTGACGTCGAACTCCCTGGCAACATCTGTTATTTTTCGCCCTTCTTCAATCTTGCCAATAATACGGCCACATGTAAAATCATCTAGGTGATGTCGGGAAGACATACTGAAAACTGCAAGTTCGTCAATTGATTCTTTCCCTTTCAACTTTGCGTTTGAACAACAACGGTCAATACGCGTGAAATCCTTTAAATCTCTTATCACCGCTATGACGTCACGAACAAGTTCGGCAATCCAAAATTTGCATACGCACAACATGTCTTACTGTATCCCGCAGTTATGCTAATTTCCACATTTTCCTGCCTTCCATTTTATGGTTGCTATCGTTGCTACTGTCATCGGTCCTTAGCAATTGTCCGGCAGTGTATTTGTTGATTCCACGGAAACCGTGTCACGTACCTATCATCTTCCATTTTCAGATTTTCTCGAAATTCCTCATAAATTCGATTATCTTCTGTTTTATTAGTTTGGTCGATGCTTTTCCTTATTCCTAGCGTTTCAAGATCCCAAAAGTGCTTCAACATTTCGTTCATTTCACAGTCAGTTTTACTTGTGCTTGTGGCACTTTTCATAACATTAATGACAGACTGTGACGCCAACGCATTTGACAGGGCCGAGGTGCCACTAAATGTCCACCCAAAATAGTTTGTGAAGCGATCAAGGATGTCGTAATCCTACGCACTCTTCCGGTTACAGCCTTCCAATAATAGTCAGCTCCGATCAAAACTGATAATTTTAAGTTGTTACAGTTTTCCGCTCCATCTGCTAACATCATTTTTTCTTTTTCACAATAACTTCGTATTTCTTTCCCTGGAGTACTTATGAAAGCACCGCTAATGTTATTTGTTTCCTAAGCCTGAATCTCGATTCTGCGTCCAGTTCTTGCATCTTTTAAAACTAAGCGAACTCTTTTTCTTTTCTCTGTTACTGGTGAATTCGCGGCACATGAAAATATCGTTAATTGTTCTTCTCCTGTTACTTGTAACTTGAGCTCTTTAGAAACAGTTTCCAAAACAAATGTCCGTTGTGAGCCTCCATCCAGAAGAATTCGCACACTACGACTCGTTTCTCCCACTGCCTTTAGGGTCATGGTCTGTAACAGAACACCGTTCTCTTGCTGATGATCGGCGTGTGCAATGTGCTTCACCGCAGATATGCTTCTTTCGGCATCGCACATGAAGGTATTGTTCTTTCGATGACAAAGTTGACACCTATCTTTTGATAAAGAAAACTTCGCCAAGTGATGTTTTTTGAAACAATTAAAGCATCTTCCTTGTTGCAATAAATTACGTCTTTTTTCGCCTATTGTTAAAGGATATCTGTCTAAATCATGATCCGATGAACAAAATAAACAACTTCCTCTAACACAATGTTCGTTATTTCTTTGAACGCTAACCGCAGTCCTTCTGTCTTCAATGCGTTTTTCATAGGACTCTGGGTTATTTTCTACAGTAGCATTCAGTTCGGCGGCCGAAGGAAAAGTTTTATTTTGATTCATGAATTCTTTTGGGCGCGTGTGATCAGATCTGATGGGCACATTGTTTACTGCCTTAACACTCTGAGAAAGATTAGGTTTTAATTCTGTGTTTCCTCAAATCGCCTGGGTGCGCTCACGACTTTCAATTTCTTTTCTTATAAATTCCATAACTTCTTCTATATTCCAAATCTCATCAGCTTCCCGAAGTTTGTTGAATTCTAGTACTAATTCACTGGGAATTAATTTCAATATCATGGGACACAACAAACTTCCATAAGTGTCGGATATTACTCCCAGCGATTCGAGACTTCTTAATTGGACTTCGCAATTATCATACAACATCCGCAAACCAAATGTGTCTGTTAACCTCTGAACAGGTGGTAGAAACAGTAACTTATTCATATGTAAACTTATAACAACAGCTTTTCTTCCGAACCTACCCTTCAAAATTTGTATGGCTTTGTCATAATTTGCTTCGGTGATAGGTAATCCAGATATTGCAATAGCAGCTGCTCCGCCCAAATAAGATTTCAAGTAACTAAACTTGTTCAAATTATTTAAACCCTCATTTGAGTGTATGGTCGTATCAAACTGACCCCAAAATTCCAACCAACGCGATGGATCTCCAAAGAATTTTGCAAACTCTAATTTCGGTAATCTTATCGCCACTCCATGTATATTGTTTGACCGCGATGTTCTATTCTCTGTTTCGTTCGTGCCACTTTCTTCAGTGTTTCCGATCATAGTTAAACAGCGCTGCGCTTTGGTTTTCCATAACCGCACCTTTTCGTAGTATTCCTGACTAGCACAATAATCGTCTTCAAATTCCTCTACAGGAATAACTCGCTCAATTTGTTAACCAACAGAAATCAAATTTTCTTCTTTAATCAATAACTGAGCTAATTTATTCTCGATAACTTCCCTTTCAATAGGATCCTCTTCAAGAGCTTCTTTTAGTTTATTAATAACAATGGTTGTTAATCTGCGGTTAACCGCTCTTTTCTTTTTTAGTTTATCTAATTCCTCCGCCATTACTTATTTTAAGCAATTTCAGTTTCACACTTCAAATTCAATATAGGTGAAAATATTGCCTTCAGTTTATATTTGCAAGAGGGCCCCACGTTGGGCGCCAATGATGTTCTTACTTTTCGCGTTTCAATTCAATTTCGGTGGCGCAGTGGTCTAAGGCGCTGGCCTCTGATCATTCGTCCGTAAGAGGTCCGGGTTCGAATCCCGATCAGGCATGGATGTTGTGTTTGTCTTACGGCACTGGCTCTCTCTCTTCCCTGGAACCAGTGCCTCTAAATTAGGGACGGGCGACTGCTTATAGCCCATTGAGTTGCTCACGGTGGTCGTTAAACCTCCAATCACACACACACACACACAATTCAATTTCGGTAATTAGAGGTATTTATATTTAACTTCTTACCTCTTCCGCGAGTCCGTACACGGGCCCTCCTGCATCAGCGTCGTCTTTATCCAACATCTTGTATGCACACGGTCTTATACACAACATCATATTCCAAGAAAGTTGCACATCAAAGGTATACTACTAATTTATTGCGGATCATTTTTTATGAATTTGATGTAAATACACAAACATTCACACACACTGATTATTTCGTTGTTTGTCTTTCGCGTCATGTCTTATTAACGTCAGTTTTCACATTACGGCCTCTGCCGTATCATCTCTTCCGCCCTTTCCACACGTCCTCACATGTCCGCAATCTTCTCACATCTGCCGTTGGCCGCCTCCGCTGCGCCCTCTGTCGGTGAAGTCCCAACAGCGTCAAAGGAGACTGTCGAGAATCGTCCAAACTAAGAAAGCAGCAACAACCGGGAAAATCACTGCTGAATTAGTGTGCCAATGATAATCTTCGAACGCACCAGGTATCGGACCATGTCAAGAGAGAGCTTCAACAGCCGACGACCTTGTCGCCTCTCAGCTACCAGCTGTTTTTATCCACGATAAGTCTTTACTATAATTGTGAGTGAAAAGCGCAGGGAGACGTCCCCTTGGGAGATGAGAGAACTAACATGATCGACACGCACTATCATGTTACATTCAAAGCCGCTCAGATCACTCATTTTGCCCATTACAACCCTAAATCGAACGACAACAAATGCAGGACAAGCTGGTCAGCCCGATGTGCACCGCAAACCGAGCGCAGGTCTCATCTTACGTGCTGGAGTGAGCCATTTATGTGACTAGAGCAGGTGTACCAAATTAACTGGAATCTCAGTGTATGCTTTGTACTTTTTTTGTTTAGTTGGATACATGAATTTACTGAGCACTTGTGAGTACTTGATAAATTATCTGGATTTGAAAAATATTTCTCCTTTTGTTGTTTCGACCTAGCTACATAATTTTCATTATGATTTTGAATTTTCTATGTGTATATTCAATTTATCTGGTGGGAACTTATTAATTTAAAGGGGTATTAGTTTCATTTTATTTACTGCCTGTTTTGTTTCCCTTGTTTTTTATTTCCATACTGTTTCATGATAGGTTAACATTTTGTAGGGAGAATTAAATTGCCGTGAACATTTATGATTTCCTCTCTCCTATTCTGTGTTCTTCATACCCCTGTCTCTCGAATCCAGAAAATCATTTCTTTTGACGACAGTGGCAATCGAATCCACATCTTCCTATTTCCGAACGGCTCTACTCCCAATTGAACTACGTAAGCAGGCCTTTAGCTGCTTCATTGTCCATTTGGCTCAAACGTCACATCATTCCCATTTTTCACCCTTTTTGAGAAAGGCACGAATATCGCTTAGCAGGTTTTGGGTCAACTGACAGCAACACTCGGAGACCATTTAATTCAAGGAGTATTAATTAGTTATTTACGCACGTTGTGCTGAAGAACTATCACACAATTTTTTCTCAGTCCTCACGGTCAAGAAATCTCTGGTCGTTTGGGTGCCAATATAACAATTATTTTACCGACAGTGGAATTCGAACATTCATCTTTCTAATCTGGAACGACTTTTCTCGCAACTGGAATACGCCGGCAGGCATTTCACTGCTTCACTGTCCATTTGTCTATACGTCACACCAGATAGCTTAATTTGTGAACTGGTGATCAGAGGCATCTATCCTCGATGACAAATTCGCATGCGCCTGACCTTTAATTTATTTTAATTTATTTAATTCATATACGCTTGACCTTTCATTTATTCTGGGTTTCTGTACAGGACTTACCGCTTTAATTTCTGAATTTGTTTTTAGCACTGTTTTGTAAAAAAGATTGTGCTTATGTTATCCGTTCGTCCGTATGCCTATGAGCACCATATCTCTGCAACTATTTGTCTGATTTGAAAAGTTATTTTTCCATTGAGAAGCTTGAAATCTGAGAATGATGATCCTTGTATACCGGTTTTTCCCGATGCTCAACTTCGAGGATAGAGGGAGTAAATGCAGATGATATCGAGTTTAAAATGCATTTTATTCCATATTTTTATGATTCTAAATACCCGATTGAAGAAATTATTTTTCCTTCCATGCCATTTACACCGATGAGCCATTACATTATGACCACCCAAGCCTAGAGAAATGCACGCGACTGGATACCGAACGGTGGCGCAGGTGAAGTTCACAGAGCAGTATATATACAACCCGAGGACCGGCTTTCCGTTAGTAGAGTGTTCAGAGTCCGAATGGGAAAAGCTGCTGATTTATCGGAGTTTGATAAAGGACAAATTCTGATGGCAGGGCGCCTCGGAACTACGATCTCGGAAAGCGGCGCGTGAAAAACCCACAAGATCGGAACTAAGATCTTGTGGGTTTTTCACACGCCGCTGTAGTGAGTACGTATCAAAAGTGGTGCACAGATGGCCAAACGATGAACCGTCGCTTAGCCGTATGTCGTCCGCAGATCATTGATGCCAGAGGGAAGCGGAGACTGTCGCTCATTGTTCACAAGGATCCGCAGGGCCACAGTGCGACAAATCACCCGACGCTACAACAGTGGTGATCAGAGCGATGTGTCACAACCCAGAGTTCATCGCAGCCTTCTGCGCATGGGCCTACGATACCGAAGATCCAGCCGGGTCCCCATGCTCACTGCACGTCATCGCCAACAACTCATGAAACGGGCACAAGATCATCGAGATTGAACTGTGGATGATTGGAATAAAGTGGCTTAATCTCACGAATTAAGGTCCCTGGTGCATCACTTAGACGGCAGAGCGCGGATACGCTGATTACCAACGGAGGCTATGGCACCTGGATGAACTGTTGGGTGGAAACAGGCCGGCGGCGGTGTTATGCTGTGGGAGATGTTTTCTTAGGACACTTTAGGCCCCATTATCCCAATAGCACAATCCGTGACAGCTGTCAGGTATCTGAACATCGTTGCAGACCAAGTCCCTCCATTCATGGGAGCTGTGTTCCATGCTGATGATGGCCATTACCAACAGGATAATGCGCCATGCCACACTGCTAGAATAATCAAGGAGTGTTTCAAGGAACATACTGATGACTTTCTGTTAATGTCCGGGCCTCCAAATTCACTTGAGATGTTATGTGCGTGTTTGCATATTTTGAGCCTATGTTCAAAGTCTGCTAGACATGCGGTAAACGCTCATTGAAGATCAGTACACTGGTTCCTTATACTGCAGATTTCCAGACAATATCAGCAAGAAGCAAGTTATCTCCTGAATTCGACTTATTTATGCAGTTGTTTTTCTGCATTTGTTTAAAGGTTTCATCTTCCTATAATCGGAAACGCTGTGAAAGATTGATTGAGCCGACACTTTCAGCTCGAAGCTATTACGCTTATATGAAAATTGAGGAAAAAGTTATACCTCGTACAGTTTACGGACGCAAAATATAAATACAAACCTCAGTTTTCGCTTTAAAAAACGAAGCCATCGAAATGATTAATTGGTATGAAACGCGATTCACATTCTTCATCCCCTGTGTTTTCTGCATCGAAAATTGTTCGGAAAATAATGAATGTACGCTTCAGTTGATAACCAAAAAAACATTTTTAATGTATGGCACAGTGAAGAAATATAGATAGCGAGTGCTTTGTGACTAGGACGATTTCTCGCTTTTTATTAAAACACATGAGAACTTTTTAAAAGTATTGGTCCGCTGTACATAATGGGCCTCATTAAATCCATATTTACTGTCGTTCATGATGTAAACAGAACGAAATTTATTCGTCAAAACTTAGAGTTATTGTGCCAAAAATAATTTCTGATGACATCAAATTATTAGTTTCAACAGTTTCGCGTCTTGTACAAGATAATTAAATACGTAAGAGATTCATGTAGTGTTTGGAGACTTTAGTATTGGTAAAATTTCTGGGGTACTGTTTTTATGCACAATGTAGACAAAAGTATTCGGACAAGTATTCGGACACTTCCACATAGGTAAATTGGGACGTATATTCTATTTTAACTTTCATTTTTAGTTCCTTTTCCTATGTAAATTTAAGTTTTTTTCTTTTGCACTTTCCAAACTTAGCGTGATACCTTCTCTGTCACAGGAATTGAGGTTTGGCAACACCATGAGGTCCGTACGTAAGAGGCTTATATATGTGATAAGGACAAGGCGAGATAAACTGTATATAATGGCTACGCAGTAGCTGTGATGAGGGAGATGTTGGATGGTGAACGTTAATATTTCTTTGGTTGTTGTTGTTGATTGGAGGTTTAACGACCGCCGTGAGCAACTCAATGGGCTATAAGCAGTCGCCCGTCCCTAATTTAGGGTCACTGGTTCCAGGGAAGGGAGAGAGCCAGTGCCGTAAGACAAACACAACATCCATGCCTGACCGGGATTCGAACCCGGACCCCTTACGGACGAATGATCAGAGGCCAACGCCTTAGACCACTGCGCCACCGGGGCGGCATATTTCTTTGGGTATGCGACTGCTTAATTCCCGTTTCAGTATTTGTGAAGGCTACGTGTTCTACTTTAATAACAGTGTTGTGTTCTTGTGGATATTTATTCAAGTTCCAGTGTTGTGTTTCATACTTAATTGATTGTGGATATTAACCCAAGTTTTCATGATCTCACCTTGTTGAAGTGCAAATGATTAAGTGCCGATTGACAGCAATAAAGAATTAGCTGTAAGTAACAGCTTCCTGACTTTATTTGGGTGAATCGTATATTACTGTAGGTGAAGTTTTACATCTATGTAGTATTTGAATAAGTCAGCTACACGCAAACGCTACAAAATAAACATGCGTTTCCAGAACCAGACTCGCACGCGCGGTGTCTGTTGGGTGCTGTATATAATGGAGAGCGTCGACACACTAATCATATCACATTGCAAGAGGCTATGCCGCGTGGAGATGAATTAACAGACCTTAAAAAGGGTATGATGGTTGGATGTCACCTGAGTAAGCAATCAGTGAGTAGTATGTATTGCTGCTCTTCTGGCTTTCCCAAAATTCAGTGTTGCGTCATCGATGGAAAGGAGATGGCGACACTACAGCGACGCCTCGCTGTGGAAGGTATCAGAAAGTGAGTCATTGTGCCAAAGAAAGCTTAATGCGGAATGTGAAGAAGTTAAGCACGTCCTCCGCTACAGACCTGGCCGGTGACGCCTCAAAAATTGCTACTGGTGTCACCACGCCAAGTCCCGGTGGGAACTTGAGGGGCATAGATTTTGTTAGTGATTTCCGATCATCTAGATTGGCAACAATGACATTGGGTTTCCTAGTATAAGCGACCCAGTCTCATCGTTGGGTCTTAAAAGCGTTGTGTTTCGTATGAGCTCGTACGAGGTTGTCGCAAGAACTCATATGCCGCAAAAGAAATTAAATTTAAAAAAGAACTAACATTTCGGTTATATGCTTGAATAGGGGTATCTGTAAAGGAAGAAAACTATGGCTTATTTTAAACTAATACACAGACACTCGTACCCATTTGCAGAGCAGCGTGAAGAAAAACACGTTGATTTAAGAAAACAAATATAAAATTTATTTGCTGTATAATGCTTAATTTTAGAACAAATTAAATGGTGGGACCGGTTTAAATTATAACACATCGCTACGAAAGGAAGTTATGGTTTACTTGAGAAAATGTAAAAACACCAATATCCCTAACAATCCAACCAGTACGGGGTGAGCAATAAGGTTTCATTTCTAAAACTTAACTGAATACTCAGCATGCAAGGGATTGAAATATTAGGACGATGTCTTACCCTATATAGAACTTTTGCTGGGCTCATCGATCCGGTGGTTGAGGAAAACGCTGGTGGTCTGGTGGCCGTGGGTGGTGTTTGGCTGGTATCCTCCGTGGATAAAAACACAGCCGATGGTTATTCTCAGAACTTTACTGTTCTACAGTTCTTGATTTCAAGTCGATGGACTTCTGGCACTCCGCATAGTTTGGCATTTCTTTGCCTACCGCTGGCTCTTCCGACCAAAATTACTGGGACGCCCCATGTTCGCAAACACAACACCTCTCTCCGTCTCTCTCTTTCTCTCTTCAGTTTTTTGCTCGTGTACCTTTTTCTCCCGTGAAAGTTTAAGTTTCTGCCTTTATTTTAGTTTTCGCTTTCCCTTATCGCCCTGCGGGTGGGCGTGTCCTTACCTCGAGAAAACGTCCCTCGCACCACCATTGGTTCTGGATTTCCTCCCCTCGTACGCAAGTGGACCACTTGTCCAGTTGCGGCTGACCAGTGGCTACTTTGGGGCAGATGTTCCTTGCGCCTGCTGACCATCTGCTGAGCTAAGCCCTTTAAAATTTATTTGGCCGTAACTGTCACCCCGTTGTTGGGTTCTATTATAGTAGACTCCGAGCAAACCTTTTTTAAAACTTGAAAACTGCTGGAAGTCACGTATGCCCGACTGAAATATATTCTCCGACAACGAACGCTCTTGGGTGACATTTATTGCCTAGCCTTAGCTTCTTACCGCTTTAAGATTTCTTTCTTAAGCTTCGTCGTGTAGCCACCGCAACGTCATTGTTGTTACGGAAGCATTATGCAATTCGCAATGCTGTTGCTTCTCCCATGCCGGGAATGGAAGAAAATGCCTTTCGCCTAGTTTACGGAATTTTGCACCTGGCCTGGCGCTTGCAATTTAGATCTCCTTTCCCCCGCGGAAGGGAAAATGGAGAAAAGAGAAGAAAAAAACCCAGCGACTCCCTATGCGACCTGGGTTGGGATGATAGTTCGTGCACCTAATTAAAAATTACTCCAAATTAAGCAGTCACGTAATTAATTATGTTGATTAATTAACATAATTAAAAACAATTAATTTTGTATTTGAATCCCAAATTGGAGCCATTCTATACTGAAAGCAATGTGTCCGAAATTAGAATAATTGTCGCGGCAACACTGGAACAGCAATTTGTCACAGAACAGTCAGTCTAGAAGTGCATGCCTACAATGACTATTTTAAGTGAGCTGCGCACAAGACCTACATCTCTATAGGTAATGCCAGACGACAACAGAGTGGCAGAGAGTCACGTGAAGTGCCGAATCGTGTTACACACTCTTTTGTTGAGATGGACGTATTTGAATATGTCGTTGGCCCTGGGAACGCCATCAGGCTGATTGCATTTTCCGTGTAGTCAATTTTGGAGGGGAATCTGTGGTGTCGTGTGGCTGTTTCTGCTGGGAAGACTTGGCCCTTTCTTTGTGATTCTCTACAGCGTAACTTCGGTCATGTACGAAGATATTCTGACTAACTTCACACTGCCTACGTTATGGCAGTACTTAGGTACAGATCCCTGCCTGTTTCAGTAGTTCAGTAAGATGAAGCACTTTTAAGGTCTGTTTAGGTCTGGTTTAAGGAGCAGGATTTCTAAGTGTTGGATTGGCAGGCTCAAAGTCCCCCATCTAAATCGAATAGAACATCTGTGAGCTGAGGTGGAACGTTGAATTCGAGCTAGGCCAGTAAGATCTCCCACTACGGCAGCTCTGGCACAAGTTTTGAAGGAGGAATCCTGAGAAATTTTGAAGGAGGAATCCTGAGAAATTTGGAAGCATACTCAGAAGGGTAGCTGTAGTCAAAACGACCAAAGAGGGAGCCTAGTTTGTATTGATTTCGGCTAATAAATGCACTTGTTTCCGATTGACCTAGGTGCCGAATACCTTTGTCTGCATAGTATATATACAGTATATATATAATTTCTCTGTTAATTGAGTTCAAAGAAACTTTAACTGAAATCAAGTGGAAAATCAATGCTTATAACAATGTGAATGGCTTGGGCCAGCCAGATATCAGCACTTACGCTTCGCTGATGTGTTAAAATTTTTTATTGCTGTAGTTAGTTCAATTAGCTGCTTTACATGAGGAGGCGACAGCGTTAATTGTGGCTTAAAAATTAACAGCTAGTGGTGCATAAAATAAAAGTAAGAACTCAGTGGCGTGTTTGAGAAATTTCCTTGGCTTGAGAGGGTGAAATCTAAAGGGAAGCCAGAGTTGTTTAACGGGGGGAACGCATGGCGGTCCCACGTGTTTCCTTCGCGCGATGGGAGGTCTTCCAAAGTGGCTGAAATCGCCTTTTTCCACATGTTTGGGAAACAGTAAGTCTCAACCAATCGTAAAGTTTATGGCCTTCTTGATGCTGAATCTTAGCAAGACAAAGAAGTGTCGGTTAGTTATGTGTTTGCCTACTTATACGCGAGCTGACCGCCCTTTATGCCGAGCGCAGAGCTGTGCACTCTTAACATGCTCGCATGGTATTGAATGCTTTTAATCAATTAAAATTGACAAAAGAGTTCAGGCAGACTCCCTAGGAAAAGAGAAAGGCTAATCTCGAACGAGCCCATGAAGGACAAAGAGCTGAACTCGGGCGAGACCAGGGTGAGATCCCACGGCGCGGTATTTGGCTGCAGAAAAGATTCTACCAGAAGAAATCGGTCAGCTGAACCAAGAGCTTGCCGGGCGGTTGATGTTACCATGAAGAAATGGTGGTTAGCGATGCCTTTTCCTGGTGCTTGGTTGCACGTGAGGCTGGAGAGATGCGAAGGAATATTTTTAGGGAAATCTATTATTCTTAGGCCTATTTCTGACATTGCAGCAGTAACAACCTTAAAATCTAGCCAGTAATGAATCTGGTTGATGCCGGGTTATTGAAATGGAGCTACAGAGCTGCCTTCAAGAGATAATTCTATTGCAGCCCCGAGTGACTAGAATGGATGACTTGTGACGTAAAGCGAATCCCCTTTACCCCTTCGGGTCTGATGTGAAAACATAATTTTGTCGTTGACGGCGATATTAACCGTGTCACCTCGCTTCGGAGTGAGTTGCTGTAACTGACTAAGCTACACCGACGGAATGTATCGTTGCAGGTTTCTCGTTTTTGACATGTGCTTCACCTCGGTAGAACGTCACACTGGGACAAACAGACAGACGGATTCTGCTATCACAGACGGATCCTGTGCTCGTAGATGTGTACGTGGTGTCATACAGGTGAATGCAGTATGGTGTGTTCACGAGAGTAAGAGAGATGGGGTTCGACTCCACTGTCCGTCGTCTAAAGAGCGCATGTTAATTTGTCGGGCCAGATGAGAATAAAAACCGATCAATGTGTGTGTTCTTCGACAGTGCGGTAACTTTGATATGTGGATATACCTTTACGGAAGAATCAGCATCCCTATAAGACTGTATTTTCTTATTCGCGTCAGTTGCTGAGTAAATAGACTTTTATTGGCTGAGAACTGTTTAAAGCCGGACAGTATATGCCAATGAATAATCGTTGAAATTAATGATACATTCAGCCTATGTATTACCTTAAAAGGTACGAGTTTATTTGATGCCCTTCCTTCTTCCTCTGTATGCAGACGTTTTCATCATTTTCATTACCTGTTTTATTTTGATAGATTAAATATCTGTTGTCTCGTGTCAATCCTGAAGTTGCATGAATAATTTCTGAGTGCCAGAGGAATTTCTTGCTGGTTTTGGGTAGCTTAATTGTAAACTAAATTCTCTTTATCAATAAAAAAGATGTCGACTATAAAAAATTTCTAAATAATTATTCAAAATTTTAATGTTTACCTCCAGGGCGTCGGCCAATACCTAACGTGTTGACATCTAAATTCATAAAGTTATTTTTATTCGATTGTCGGCGCCTTGGGTGTAACATATACTTGAAGAAGAAAAGTTATAAAAAAAGTGCCGGTTTTTCCTCAAGAACTTAAGCTGGATTGCAGCGTGCGTTTAAAATACACTGACTGAGTACACGTTCTAAACTGTGTTAAAAATTACCTTCAGTGATACCTATCAAGATGGTATTTCACAACTTTACCCACAAGCATAGTAGGTACTATAGGAAGAGTTAAATTTAAAAATTCTTATCAAAAATTCTAAAAAGTGGGTAACGAATGTCGTTTTTGTTTTTAAAAATGCGGACTTTATTTTCAGTTTGTTCTGTTATATAGATGTCTTAAATTGTGAAGTGCAACATAAGGAATACCTATAATAATGAGGCGCAAAAGCTAAGTTCTATTGTAAAACATCTGTGATATTGTTAGGATTGGGCTCTATATGGATTTTAGCTGTAGCGGAAAGAAATTCCATTATATCACCCTATTATATACGACTAAACGTTATTCTCACCTTTGCCATGATAATTAAGAAAGGAATGTTAAAACTTTTCCAGGTAGAGTAGTAAAGGAATTAAAATATTTCTATGGGTCACTTTTTAACGACACATTTTTGAAGAACAAATTCAGTGTTCTCTGTTTTGTTTTTGTAGTTCTTGAGCAAATAGGAACAAGAATTTGTAAATTTAATGAAAAATATCTTCTTAAGTGTTAAAAGACTAAATGAAGGAATTCTAGTTGTAGGGTGAAGTACTACTTCATTAGAATGCTTTTCTTTCTTCGCAATGAAATGTGAATATATATATTACGAAAGCAAAATAATGCAGCGAAGATTACGTGCCTGTGGATTACTTTCAGGTGAAACGGTACTAACTTGTGAAGTCAAAATAAAGATCTTATAAAAGAAACAATGAAGTAGCTCTGTCCACAACTTTATTGAATTATTTTATTAAAATTCATACTTCCCTTATTCTTTTATACATACAGCGATTTTTGTCCTTTTAAAATACTTACACATTTCATAATGAAGTTGTTCTTTCGCTGTTACCAAATCTTGAATCCATACCCATTAAAACGATCTATTGGGTTAGAAAAAAGTAATGCCTGCTAATGCAATGCAACAGAAAAGTGTTAATGACCGTATATACAAGTGAAAATCAGCCCAAAATGTAGTCGCCATCGTTTGTCACGACCGGCTCACATCGTCTGGGAGCTTTTGAATACCGTCCCCGTAGAAATGTGGTAGCTTGGACGCAGAGTAATGAGTAAATGCGCGTTCGACATCGTCAGCGTTGGTGAACGGCTGTTCATTTATAAAATGCTGCAACGACAGGAAAACTAGTAGTCGCTTGGGGCAATGTCTGGGGAATAGAATGGGTGCGGCAGCAGTTCCATCACAGGTCCCTGATTTTGCGACAGGTCACCCATGTTGTGTGATGTCTCGATCCATCCTGCTGTAGAAGGACGCCTTTGTGGTTCATCAGTACTGGTCGTTTCAACGTGAGCGATGCGGGCATATCGTCAAGCTGACTGCAGTACACATCGGCGGTGATAGTGCTGTTATCCGGCAGCAGCTGGAGATACACGACACCCCGCATATCCCACCAAAGAGACAGCAAGAACTAACGTCGGTGTAAGTCGGCTTTGGATGTCGGCATGGTCTTCTGCTTTGGGTGTCGGCATGGTCTTCTGCTTTGGGTCCATCCACTGTTTCCGGACATTGATATTGTCATACAGGACCCATTTCTTGTTACCTTCCAAAATGTGGTCGAAGAACGGTTCAACTTGCTCACGTGTAAGCAGGGAAACGCATGCACTCATGCGATTTGTTTTCTGCTCTACTGTGAATTGATGGGGTATCCAAACTCCCCTCTCGTGCACATTCCCCAGTTGACGCAGATGCGTGATATTGCTCCTGTGGACAGACCCTAGCAGTTTGGCCAAGTCCCGCGTGCTCACACGTGGGTCAGTCACAACTAAGGTATTCAGCATGGACATATCCATTGTTGTGGGTCTTCTGGCTTTGAGACTGTCTGACAGGTCAAAATTTCTCTCTCGAAACCGTTTGAATCAACGACATCACTGACGATGTCCTATGGCTTTGGGGAACACCCTGGTAATGTTACTTACAGCACTTGCGGGGCTGCTACCGTGACGAAACTCATAAAGCATGCAATGGCGGATGTGCTTTTTGTATAATTCATGTTGGCTAGAGCTTACACTTTTCGCCTACTGACGGCTAACTGCCACTGACTTAAGCCACGAACCTTTTGATGTCATGCCGGTGTGATGCGCAATCGCAGTGGCCAATATGTACTGTGGCCGGGGCTTCGACGTCCGGTACTTAGTCGTCGGACATTACTTCCTTTCCAACGCCATATTTACAAACCAGGAATAACAATAAGTGTCTGAGTCATTGTAATGAATTCTTAGCTGAAACGTACTGTGAATGTACAAAAAATTATGTACACCCTGATAACAATATGCAAAGCAGAAATCTCGCGTACAGTCGCGTGGTAAGCTAAATTAGCAATTTCTATAAATGGGTGTAGATCTGGTCTCAATGCATTGAACACCAGTAACGGAAAGGTGATCATTAGTTAAGGCAGTAACGTAAGTGTGTTTGACCATGGTCCGATAGTAGTTGCCAGGAAGCCCGGTTGTTTAATCACCACAACTGTTGAAATTTCCACGTCAGATTCCACGTCGTATTTCACGTGAAATACGCAACACTTCCGACTAATGGGAGAAATGTGGTCATAAACATGAAATTGACTACCAGGGTGAACGCAGAATGCCCCGCATCGTTACAAGCAATCGCATTGCTACATCACAGCAGGTAGCATCGGAATTTGTTGAGGACGAGTCCACAAGCACAAGATTATACATCCTACTACACAAAGATTATCCGTCGTACCATGGAAAATTAGGCTAATGTTGTGGACGTCCACATCGCGTTCCCATGTTGAAACCAAGGCACCAAAACAATTGGCTGCATTCTACAAAGGCGAATCTCAACTTGGGCAAGCTGGAGTGCGACCCAGCTTGCCCGAGTTGGAGTCACACAGACTTGTCGAGATGGTGTAACAGCTTGAGATGCATTTGAATGGGCTCCCTTGGGACCCCGTCGTACCTATCTAGACCTTCTCACCGGACCAAGGAATGTGCACATCCTCGCCGATTATCTACAACAGCTCACAATGATTTTCTTTAGGCACCATGAAGTCATCTTTCAAAAGGAAAACACCACACAACATACTTCTCGAGTGGCGACCAATTAGCTCCAGGAGCATTCAATAAAGTTTACCACACTTGAATGGCCACCTTGATCTCCGAACCTCAAGGTCACTAAAAATTTGTGAGACAAATTGGTAAAGGGTGTTAGAGCCCTCCAAATCCTTCCGGCAGCCGTGGATGCTCTACGACAAGTGATCCTCGCTTCATGAGCGGCAATACCATCTCCGTGTTTTTAGCATCTCGTTGAGACCTCGCCAAGATTTCTGGGTGCAGTTGTGAGGGCAAAAGGTGGAGCAACACGTTATTCGGTAGGTGTACATAACAATTTGTCCATTCAATTTGCTTTGCTCTTGTTTTTTGATATCCTCGTAACAGCACGAATAAACAACATTTGTGTTTTGATATTTCTTCTTTTTGTTTAGGGGTTTAACGATCACCGTGTGCAACTCGATAGGGCCATACGTAATCACCCGTCCCTAATTTTGGTCCACCGATTCTAGTAAAGGGTGAGAGCCGTATGAAAAACACAATATCCGTGCCTCACTGGGATTCGAACCTGGACCCATCTGAGACAAATGGTCAGAAGCCAGTGTTTAGACTACTTTGCCACTCGAGCAGCCGTTTTAGCGTGTCTTTTGTAAAAAAGAGATGGTGTTTATGTTATTGGTTTGTCTGTCCGTCAGTCTGTCCGCTTTTGGACACCATATCTCTGCAAATAATAAATCGATTTGAAAAATTCATTTTGCATTGGGAAGCTCGGAATGTGCCAATGATGATCCTTTATTTCGTTTTTTCACGATGTACAATTTAGCCTTTAGAGGGCGTAAATATAGATAATATCGAATTTAAAATGTATTTTATTCCATATATTTGCTTCTAAAGGTCCGATTGAAAAATTCTTTTACCTTTCGATTCCATTTATGTCGAAGACTATTTTAGGTATTGACACTTTTCAATTTACGCATAGATTTTCCGCTATGGGGCGTAAAACTAAACTGCGTTTTCGCCGAGATCTCGGCTTCTAAAACTCCGATTTGAAAAATTCTTTCTACAGGGAATACAGCTCTTGATCAGAGAAATCTTTTGCACATAATTTCCTATTTTTGGTAAAACACGGTTAGGCTACCAAGTCGCGTAAGTTTTAATTTCTGCTTCTATTGCATTTAAAGCAAAATCTGAGTTTCTAAATACTAGATTAAAAAAATACGTTCTTGGACCTATACCACTCACGTCGATAAACCTTTTTGGAATGTTTTCTTCTAAAATAATGCGTGGTTTCGACGCCAGGAGGTGTAGATGTATATCTTATCTTTGTCGATTTCTGTAGTTCTAAGAGACTGATTTGAAAAATTCTTTTTGTGTTGGATAGTTTCCAGTGCGAAATATTATTCATATAATTTCAAAATTTTCAATTAATTCATACACTTTCCTCTAGGGGCGTGAACTTAAATTGCGGTTCCCCCTATATCTCTGCTTCTAAAACTCCAATTTGAAAAATTCTTTTTGCACCGGATACAGCTTCTGATGGAAAATGCTTTGGATATAATTTCTAATGTTTGGTAATAAATGATTTCGCCACCTGGGGGCGTAAGTTTTAATTTCTACTTCTGATAGATTTGGCAGCAAAATCTGAGCTCCGGAAAACTCGATTGAAAAAATTCTTCCGTGGACCGATACCGCTCATGTCGAAAAACCCTTAGAGAATACTTTCTTCTTAAAATTATGCATGGCTTTTCCGCTAGGGGGCGTGGATGCATATCTTATTTTTGTCAATATCTCTGCTTCTAAGAGTCCAATTTGAAAAACTCTTTCTTTGTTGAACAGCGTTTCAACTGCGAAATGTTTCTCATACAGTTTCAAATTTTCCTTAACGAACAAGTCTGCCACCAGAGGGCGTAAGAACACATTTCGGTTTACAGCAATATCTGCGGGATTACAAACCGGATTGAGAAACTTATTTCTTCTGTGAGATACTACTAACTTAGCAAACCCTGTGGGCGTATTTTCTTCCAAAAATAATGCACAATTTCGCCACTAGGGGGCGCAAATGCTTAATATGCTTTTTTTCTACATGTGCGATTTAAAACTTCTTTCAACACCGGATGCCATTTACCTTGTGGAACACTTTAGGCTAGTATATGATAAATTTTGTAGTTCACAGTTTTGTCGGTAGGTGGTGTTTGTATATTTCAATTTGCAGCTATATCGCCGCTTCCAAAACACTATTGAGAAATTTCTTCTTCCTGTATGCCATTCGCTACAATAGAGATGTGGAGCATTATCCACTTTAAATAATGCATAGATTTTCCGGTAGGTGCGTAAAGATTCAAATCTTTTTCTCGCTATTTCTGCTTCAGAGAGACCTTTTTGAAAATTTCTTTTTCATCAGCATAGCTTTTTCCGGGCAGAATATTTTTCGCCTATTTTCAACTTTTCTATTATTCAGAATTCTTCCGCTAGAATTCATAGAGTTATATAAAATTACTTCTCTCGTATATTTCTTCTTTTAACTGTTCGTTATGAAAATATTTTTGTGTCTGATATCTTCCTCGTGTTATGAGAATCTTTTTGTGCGCCATTTTGTTAATTTCCGTGACATGCTTTTTAGCCGCAGGTGGAACTACACAGATATTTCTATTTCTGGATGTTTTATTGATTGTTGAAACCGGTTGATCTTTTTCTTAACCGGTTTCATTGACTTTGAGTAGCTTTGATAAATTTAATTTCCGTCAGAACGGATTCAAGGGACGTGCTCATTACAACTGAAAATCGATGTCATCTTTCTTGTTTGACATTTCGCTGTAATCCTTTTGCATATCATGTAGAACTTGTCTCAGATAACAGCATCTGGTATTTATGAGACTAATGATCTCCAACACCTCGCATACAAATTTTTATTAATTAGGCAAGGGATGGTATTAGCATGAAATCTGTTATATAAATGCAATAGATTTTCAGCAAATTGTGTAGAATACATACATCAGTACCATATTCTGAACGTCGGTGCCTAATACTAGGTTTTGGAAACTAAACTTTTAAAAAACGGGAAAAGTAGGAAGTTTCAAAGAGCAAGGTATTTTTTTCTTTTCTGTTTCTACTTTTTTACTTGCCAAAGTGAAGTATTCGATTTTACCAGATATTTTGCAATAACATCACAAGAACAAAAGGATCAGTGACAAAGAATTTCTTT